>CM072875.1:1570000-2770000 GCA_036937835.1 Pampus argenteus
AGAGGTGATGAGGAGGTGGTTGGTCAGGCCACTGGCCTTGAATTCAGAATGACAGGATCGCTGATATTTAAAGATCAAAGAAAATAGAGAGCAGATAAAAGTCAGAAAAGCACAATATGAGATACATTATATTATTAATGAACTTTTGCCAACAACATTCATATGCCAAATGTTAAGAAAATCCATCTGTAGATCCTTGGGCCCATTGATACCACCTCCACCACCAGCCCCAATAAAAAAACACAATAATTAAATTCTAGAGGCTCATATCACACAATACCAGTTGTGTGAAGGGAGGCGTATCAATGTTTACCAACCCTTACAAATGGCAAACAAGCATGGCAGAGCGGCGTGTGTGTGTGTGTGTGTGTAGCCAGAGCAGCTGCTACTCTCTGGGTGTCTCCTAGGACCACAGCGGGTCTCTGAATGTTTGTAGTGTATACATGTGTGTGTGTGTGTGTGTGTGTGTGTTTGCTTAGAGAGGCATATGAAGGACACTTCAATGAGACGGCGAACCAAACCATCAGACAAAGGCTGGGATAAAACACACACACACACACACACACACACACACACACACACACACTCCTACTTTCCCCCTTTAACTCCTTACATGCGCGTGGCTTCCCCAAATTTTGTGCAATATTGAGAAATGCAAATGTATTCATGCCAGCCCCCTCCCCTCCGCACCACACCCCTGGGAGGAAACGATTGGATGAAAATATGATTACAAACAGGAAGTAGTTGGCATGTGCAGGTCTGGAGCAGACAGGCAGATAGGGGGATACAGGTACGTTCAACCTTACTGACCTGGATGCAATCGCTGTCTCGTTGACTGTGAATATTCATGGATGACAAAAGTGGCAAACTGACAAATGTCCACAGTTTTAGGTATACTGTGCATTCAAAAAGTATCCACAACCAGGACTCTTCCCAGAGCTGCCCTCTGTTCAAACTGAGCAATCAGGGGAGAAGAGCCTTGGCAGGAGTGACCAAGAACCCGATGGTCACTCTGAGCTCCAGAGATCCTGCATGGAGAGAGGAGAGCCTTCCAGAAGGACCACCATCATCGCAGCGCATTCATTTGGGCTTTATGGCAGGGTGGAAAGACAGAAGCCTCTCCTTAATAAAGACAAGAAAGTCTGCTTGGAGCTCAAGGACTCAGACTCTGAGAAAAGATTCTCTGGTCTGATGACACCACGACTGAAGTGTTTGGCCTCAATTCTAAGCGTTACGTCTGGATGAAACCTGAGAGAAGAACAGCAGAAACCCCCATATTCATGTGTGCAAAGGTTGTAGCGTCAAACACAAGGAGAGTCAAGGCTGAACTCACTCCCAAACATGCTTCAACTAAACACTGTGGGAAGGGTCCGAACACTTATGTCAATGGAATATTTACATTATATCATCCTTTTTAATAAATTATATACATATCACCATCATCAGGGTAAAATTTTAATTTGTCATGGTTAAAAGTTTATCTGAAACTAATATGAAGCTTCGGTGTCCAAATGAGTTGAATCAAGTAGATATCTTTCAACATTACAGTCTTTTAGTGCCAAAGCCCCTTTTATGAACCTAAAGGTCCATTCTGGTTTATTGTAGTAATAACTAAGAAGTAGAAATATGGTGACACCATTAAGAGAAATAATAGATCTCAACATACATCTAAACAGGTTCTGTATGTACACACGTCAATGGGAAAGTGAAATTAACTTTCAAAATGTTTTTTAGTATTTTAAGTATTTTTTCTTTTGTCCCACAGTGTAATGCACAAAAGTGAAGAAAAGCTTTATTTTATGGGTCCATAAATTCCTAATAATATGTATAACTATTCCTTGAAAGAATGTAATTTGGTACTTTTCTAAGTTTAACAGACAGTGTTAATTTAATTATTTGCTGTTTGTCAGAGCACAGGTGACATGCAGAATGTGTCTACAGGCAAGTATGCAACTTGAAATGCAGTATATGCAGCATAAAGTTCAATATGATTAATTAATGCATTTTATTATTTTATTTTCATTTCATTGGGGCAAATCAAATATCAAATCAAATCAAATTTTATTTATATAGCCCAAAATCACAAAATAAATTTGTCTCAGAGGGCTTTACAATCTGTACAGGGAGTGACACCCTCTGTCCTTATAAATATGTCACCATTTCCCTTATGATTACTACCAAATGATGGAAGTTAATTTTGGGACATTTTTAAATAAATGTGTCCCTATGTATCAGTTCATACGTAACTGATTTCTCATTTTTATTAACATGTGTATATGTAAATAAATAAATATGTAGATGTGTAGATACTGAAGTCATTTACACTATGGCAGTTGTTCACAATACATGTTTTTGGAAACAACATTTACAAAATATCATAAATATGTCAGATCTGTGAAATAATGTTACCATGTTTTCATGAACTGACCAGGTTTTGCTTCAGATTGCAACCGGTGATAAACAGTGCTGGTTTCAATACATTATGCTTCATTGTTAGTCAAATAGTGTTTTCAGTATTCTTCATACTAATATTGTCTGAAATATGAGATGCTATGCTCCCCTCTAGTGTTGAACATCTGTCAGCAACAGACACACATCTGACTGACTGACATCTGATCTGATGAACCTGGGAAACTCGTCCTATACGGAGGCCATTGTTGTAAAATGAAAGCTCATTATGTGTTAAAGATCTGACATTTAATATCCTCTGGCTCAGCGTATTGTTTATTGCTTTTCTTGTTTGTACTGTTAAGTCTCAACTCAAGGTCAGAGAGAATTATTCCCATTCAAAGCTGTATCATTAGACTGCATGATGAGCTCTGACAATGACTCAGACAGATCAATACACCTGGCTCTTTCACTGGCTGCCTCTCAATCAATAGTGAGTGTCAGACTCAACAGTAGATCACCGCGTCCTGTCGGCTCTGTTTTGCCTCTGATTGAAGAGATGGAGAGATGTGCTTTTCACTCGGGGAAATGACAGTTAGTGTATGTGAGTAGTATCCTTTAAGGAAGGGGAGATTATGGAGATCATAACATATCATTTCTAATTGGCCAGTCTAACTCGCTTAATTCAGCTGTGTTCAGAGAAAAAAGTCCTGATAAACCCACTGTACACTACCTGCTCATATACTTTGAATTGTAGTGTATATGAGTTGGTGGAGCTGAAATCAGAGCTGAAAGGAGAATACTAGTGTTTCTCTTTGTCTGCTGGAGGTGGAAATTGTTTGCTAACACATTAGCCATATTGACTTTATGCAATGATAATATGTCCATCTTGCCAAAAGAGTGTTAAAAAGGATCATTTGTGGGTTGGTGAAGGTACATGTTGGAACTATTTCTCAAAGAACAACATGTATCCTGCAGCTTTGGTTTTGATCCATGTACAGACATGATGATACAGTACCAAAGTTGGTCATTCAAAATACATGAATATAATATATAATAAGGACTTTCTCTCAGTCCTCCCTGTGTAAGAGTAACATTTACTAAACCACAGTGTCCCATCCTTATTTGTGAGCTTTAAAGATTGAAATCTTGACTAAATCAAAAGTGCACAGTAGGAAATTTGGAAAGTATTGAGAGATGGACTAAAGTGCAACACACACCAGCAACATTGCAGTTGTTGCATCATGACATGCATCGATTGAAGCCGGCAGCACACACCTGACAGTCTCTTCAGACAGAGGAAGTCAGAGTACAGCGGCTGGGATGTGCTGATCAGGGGAGTGAACACAATACAATAGTGTTTCTAATAATGCCAGTCTCATCCTTTATATGTTTCAAGACTGCTAAATGGGATGAAAATGAAATGTGATGTTGCATTTTCTTCAGTAGATGCGCAGAGCAGCATCAGAGCTACTCTGCTGTCTAATTGCTCTTAATTCAACCTTCCTGCTCACCCAAAGGAGATCTAGTGCAGAAGACAGTGCTGTGTGCATGTGTGTCAGTAGTCTATGTGTAGGGATTAAACATGTCGACAACAGAATCAATGCCCGTGCAGGATGGTAGTGTATTTCCCTGGGACATCCTCTGGCTGTCTGCTCTGTCTTTGAACTGCTCCTCTAACAACGTTATCTCCCTCTATCTGTCTCTCTTTGTCTCTGTCTGGCTCTTTATCTCTTCATACTGCTCTGTTGCCAAACCCCCCCCCGCCAATATCCATCTTCTGGAGATTTCTGGCTGTTTCACTTATTCCCCTCATCTATAGGTAAACAATGCATGTTACTAATTCATAATTTATGTCGGCTGTGTGAGCTCATGGTAGAAAATACAGAAGGCCATGGAAATTTGCCTTTGTACGTGCACATTGTGTGTGTGTGTGTGTGTGTGTGTAGGATTGTTAATGTACTCTATTATTATTACAGTTTTTTCTGATAGCTAAGACGCAATTTTTGAAACTTTTGGCTTTTTTTGCAAAACTCTACACACAAATCGCAAAACCTTTCACCTAAATAGCAAAACACAGTAGATCACTTGCAAAAGCATGATTCTGTACTGTCGCTTAAGCACTTTTTGCTAAACTGTTCACACTCTTTTAAAAATAGTTATTTTTGTATTCGACGGTGCACACAACTCATAATATCAGTAAGCACACAAATCAGCCACTGCACACTGACAGTAACAATGAAAAACTCATTTGGCTTTTGCCTATCCTGTGTGCAGGGCATATCGGTTTTCAGTACCTTTTACAGTAACACACAGGGGTCAAAGTGAATGGATATTTATTTACACACATCCAAATACGTAAACATAAAGTGTGTGTTTCAGGTCAAGGCACAAAAAAAACAAAAACATAAAATGACAATCATTGAGGGAAAAAAATCAGTCTTGTCTTCTTACTGGGTCTGGCCACAAAATCTTGTCCACATCACATGCAATGTCTCCTCTTCTTCTGTCTCCTTCCATTGTTCTCCACACAAAAAGCTTACCTGTGGCTTATTTATAGTGCCCAGGCTGATTGCAAAGTGTAGTAATTATAAATAATAGTTTTCACATGTGAAAGTGTGGCCTGACAGTTGGCAGAATTGTGTAAAAAATAGCCATAAATATGTATAGTTTTGATAGGAGTGTGTAGATCATCTGGAAATTGAGTGTAAAGCAGTGGAGCTGTGTTTACAGTTTTGCAAAAGGAGTCCTGTGCAATGAATTGTATTTACACATATTCAAAGTGTGTGTTCAAAATTGCAAACTAAGTGCAAAGCAATGTTTGTGCTTTCAGTTTTGCTAACTTGGTGAAGGGTTTTGTGATAAATATTAATAGTTTTAGAAATTGTGCTATAAGAATCCATCTAAGTGTTTAAGCCATCAGAAAAAACTGTAAAGCATTTACCAGATGATGTTCCTTAATGATGTTTGAAGAATGAACATAACAGGATTGTTAATAAGTTGTTGTCAGTATAGTCTTTTATACATTGTGTATGGACGTGTACAGAAAACTTTAAACAACAACAATAGTTTTTGGACACCTTTAGAATTTTACACAGTCTCAAATATTATCATGAAATATGTGTGTAATTTTGTATTTGTGTTTGAAAAGGTGTGGCTGCATTTATATAGTTTATTTATATTTTTGAATTTGTTGTTGACAAGAAAAACTGGACCTTTTGACACAGTGCTCTTACAGCCAGCTTCTCCTGGCTCTGGATGTGTGGCACGGGGCCTTATCTTGTTGAAACGATGCTGGGCTAACCTTTGTCTCTCATTGATCAGGGGCTTCTTGACAGCCTTGTAGGACCTTAATGATGTAAAAGTCAGCCACTCATGTGGAGCTCCTGTGTTGCCATTTGGTCATGTTGATGCGGTCATTCCTTGGTGAACTGGACATCCAGGTCTCAGTTTGTCTTCCAAGCTGTGTATCCAACTGCTGAAGGACTGCTTCTGCACTTCCTGGCTATCTGGAGGCAGCTTCCTGGTTGAGAATCTGTATCCTCAGGCGTGTTTCCTACAATAGGTTCCTTGTTTTAGCAATTTTTGTCTCTGAAGAACTTTCAAATGTGCTGGCTTTATATAGACACACAGCACAACAACAAAACTTGTCTTTTAATAAAAAACCAACCTTCATTAGTGGATCACTGACACTAATGAATGAGAATGACCCTATACTCAAAATGTCTTCTATGTTTTTATGGAACCAATCACAAGGTTTTAATGGCTTTTTTTAGGATTTCTTTACATTTTGGCTTTTGACTACTAAAATAAGTTGCACTTAAATACCTCTGAGTGATATTTCACCAAAGCACATCTTAACAGCGAGCAGCACTGAGCTTGAATTTGTTCTGTACATAGCAGCAGAAAATCAAATGCATCAGCATGAGCCCAACGACTGTGTACGTAACTTCTGTAGTCCGTATCTGCATTTCAACTGAATGAACGTCAGGTTTATTTCATTTAGATTTATAGAAAGAGGCCCATTATTATATTCGGGAACTTGCATATTGACCTAAAACTAATCACTTTTCTGTCATGAGCCATTACTGTACAATTATTACATTTTATTACAGGACTGCTTCCTAAATCACAAGTCATGAATAACACCTACATGATAAAAAATGATCCCTAAATTAAAACGTGTCTTGACTGGCCGTTACTGGTTTTATCACATTAGCTGCTGTTCTGGGATTTTCTCTCTTCATTCATTCTATATTCTCAACGTTTGTCTTGCTTTCTGTCTAAATACATTTCCCCTCTGTAAAAATGCTTGTAACATTAATCTATGCATGTATAGGGATGTGTGTGTGTGTGTGTGTGTGTGGATCTGCAGTGGGGGTTCACAGTAAGAAAATGGTTGACCATATACAGCTTATCAAGGTCACAAGAACACACCTTCACACATGCACACACACAAGCTTCCTGAAGGTCAACGTGCTGCCTCCGACCACAGACCACAGATTGTCTTATCCCATCAGGATCAGTGGGGACCATACTAAATGAATTCAGAGTGGTGATTCCAGGGACTTTGAATCTCACACAACGTGACAGACCTTATGCACTGAAAAACAACAAAAATAGATCCAATAGTCCACAGTGTTCGCATAGTGGGAGCTAAATAGTGTCAATATGGTGTCAATATAATAGTGTCCATGTCAATATCCAAGTCACAATATGACTGGGAAAATCATTTGTACACAGCTCCATAATATCCAATACTTACTGTATACCCTTATGCAACACTGGTGGTCAGTAGTGGAAGGAGGCAGATGGCCATCAGGGTCAGGAGGGACACTGAGGGGGAGGAGAGGGGAGGAGACATGCCGCATGTGGCCTTACAGAAGCCTCTTATCTGGACTCTATATGGAACATATGCACATTGTAACAACCGCATACAATGACACATTTAATACTTTTTTACATTTGTCAACAACTTCACAAAGCTTAGCTTCACAAAGAGAATAACTCATCATCTAGTGGGGGAGCTTTAAACAGCTAACGTATAATATAGATATTTGATTTAGGTTACTCTATAATGTCTATTAATTTAATCAGTTCATCTGTACAAATGGACAATGTGCTCAGTATAACAGGTGCTTATTGTTCCATGTTGAAGATGCACCATATGGAAAGCAGCTTCTAGTTTTGTTGCATGTTTCAACACATTGTAGGTGCACGCTTTAAAATATTTTGTTTATTATAATTTTTTGTGCATACATGTATACATCCATGTATTTACGTGTGTATAGGTGTGTATATTTGTTTATATAATGATGTGGGTGTAGTCAGGTATCCCTCAAAAAAGAGATCTCAATCTAAAAATAAAAGTTAAATACAAACAGAAATGTTTATTGCACCTAAATTGTAGGATAATATATTGTATTGTATTAAAAAAAAGTCAAATATGGTCAATATATATGAGGACATATGTACATGTTATACTATGTTTAGAAAAAAATATTGTGCAGCATGCAGGAATGACCTCAAACATCCAGCCAGAGTCATAAAGATTCCTAAAGAGTCCTGTAACAGATGGTTTGACCCCAGAGAGCCTGATCTGAACATCAGAAGCAGCTGAGACACCTGAATCCACACAAGAACTGTGGAAACTTCTCCAAGATACAGGAGCAACCCACCTGCCAAGTAGCTTGAAACACCGCCAACTATTTACTTTATTTAGCCTCCGTCTGTTTATTCAACTTACTATGAAGTTAACTGATAAATTTACTTCGTATCTAATTATAAATGTATGATTTGTTTTGCTGTCCTGTTTACTATAATCGACAACATCAATGTGTAAAATCTTACTGATATCACTTAAATTCTTAAAATATTTTCTTGAAAGATGGGACCGCAGACTGAGAGAGATGAAGGAGGGCATGGACCAGGAAGGAGAAAGAGGGAATGGAACAAACAGATGAAGAGACAAAAGGAGGAATGAAGAGAGGAAAGTCAGGGAGGGAGAGGAGCTGAGGGGATGTGGGAGGATGGAGAGTGCTGAGATGGGACCTGGCCGTCTGTGTTGTTCTGTGTCAGTTGAAGGGCTTTTTCCATCATCTGCCAGCGTCCTGTAGAGAGAAACCTGCTGACGGCAGGAAGATCCTCTCAGCTGGGTCAAAGACTCCTTCACATGTTTCCTGCAGGACGTGTCAGAGCCTGTTAAGGACTGGAAGGCTGATACCATCAGAAAGCAATCTAGAGTGAAAACGCTCTTTAGCCACCACCTAGAACCCAGACCGCAGACCAGATTGGTGAGGAGAAAGTACTTTATAACCATTAACTTCAGTTTGGTCAGCATACCACCCTGAACACGCCCGATCTCGTCTGATCTCGAAAGCTAAGCAGGGTCGGGCCTAGTTTGTACTTGGATGGGAGACCGCCTGGGAATACCAGGTGCTGTACCCCCTTCCCATGGGCCCACCACCCATGGGAAGGGGTCTAACGGTGCGAAGAGAGATGGGCGGCAGTCGGAGGTGGGGACCCTGGCGGTCCGACCCCCAGTTCCCTGCTGAAGCTGCTGCCCCCGCGACCCGACAAACGGATAAGCGGAAGAAGACGAACGAACGAACTTCAGTTTGTACAAAAGCCAAAACAACTACAAATATTCATATCAAGAATGTAACTAGAGTCCAAGAACTCTACTTAAGCACAAACTTTAATTAATAACAAGTGTAATTAATGACACCGTCTTTAAAAGTCATGAAACAGTAAATCCTTCCTACATGTTCTGCCAGATGTTACTTCTGTTAAAGAGATTTACCCTCATTTGGATATTTTCTGGCTCGCTCTATGGCTGATATTTCATGACATGAAATATATATTATGTAAAGTTTGCTAACACTGGTGCTCAGTCATGAGCGGTGAGACACTGGAGGATTAGTACCTCACCTCACCTCACCTCACCTCACCTCACCTCACCTCACCTCACCTCACCTCACCTCACCTCACCTCACCTCACCTCACCTCACCTCACCTCACCTCACCTCACCTCACCTCACCTCACCTCAACTCAACTCAACTCAACTCAACTCAACTCACTTCAACTCAACTCACCTCACCTCACCTCACCTCACCTCACCTCACCTCACCTCACCTCACCTCACCTCACCTCACCTCACCTCACCTCACCTCACCTCACCTCACCTCACTGCATCTCAAAGCACCTCACCTCACCTCACCTCACCTCACCTCACCTCACCTCACCTCACCTCACCTCACCTCACTGCATCTCAAAGCACCTCACCTCACCTCACCTCACCTCACCTCACCTCACCTCACCTCACCTCACCTCACCTCATCTCACCTCACTGCATCTCAAAGCACCTCACCTCACCTCACCTCACCTCACCTCACCTCACTGCATCTCAAAGCACCTCACCTCACCTCACCTCACCTCACCTCACCTCACCTTACCTCACCTCACCTCACCTCACCTCACCTCACCTCACCTCACCTCACCTCACCTCACTGCACCTCAAACCACCTCACCTCACCTCACATCACCTCACCTCATAGCACCTCACCTCACCTCACTGCACCTCACCTCACCTCACCTCACCTCACTTCACCTCACCTCACCTCACCTCACCTCACCTCACCTCACCTCACCTCACACCACCTCACCTCACCTCACCTCACCTCACCTCACCTCACCTCACACCACCTCACAGCACCACACCCCACCTCACAGCACCCCAAACCACCTCACCTCAGCAGCTGTTTTGGTGAAGAATATCCAAAACGCAACAAACCCACTGTTTGGTACCTGTCTAGCACAGAGCAGAAAGACACAGTTAAACACTAGCTGATGAACATAGTGGGGCAACTAGCAGCTAACCAGAGCTAAAAGAAGAGTGAACTTACATTCAACAGAATTCATCAAAGTTGTCAATGTTGTGTTTGCAGCTTGTTTCTGCTGCCCCCAAGTGGCCATCCAAAAACAAGCACATAAACAATTATTGCAGCTTTTAATTTAACTGTACTAGTGAAAGGGTCTAGCTTGGCTGGTTATAGCTGACATGGTATGTTTTACTATCCATACAGCCTAAAGCACCAAGTCACAGACATAAATATACATGGAGAGTCTGTGAGATAGGAAAAAACACCACTTTTATACATTTGTGTCTAGTTCCACGTTCATGTTTTAGAATTAAGATCAGTGTAGATAATTTTAACTCTGAAAAACTCGGCTCCTATTAGTCTCCAAATAGTAAGACCTGGCTCATCTTTCATCTATTAAATACCCTTATGACATACCAATGTTTTATATCCCTTGAGCCAGTAATATAATACATTTACAGAGAGTGAAGTGTGGGCTGGCTGCCTGCGAGGCTATACCAAAATGAAGCAATGCTTGCCAAATGTTTCCTCAGGCCACTTATTAGTTTAAGGTCAATGTCCAGTGTATAAAAATATAATTTATTGATGTCACACTTTATATCCATCCATGAAAAATATAATTGGCCCTAACAATTAGTTATAACAATCACATTAACTCTGCATTCATTTTGTAGACCTAAATACATAAATCACTCAGCATAGCTTTTAGACTCAAAACGCTGACAGATGAAGCATTTTCATACATCACATAACATTCTGTAAGTAATACAGAGAAAATAAATATAAATGCAGAACCATCTCTCACATACAGTATAATATATTCTGTGTTTGTATATATGTATCTTTAAAGGCTCATGGTCATTTTAGTCCATTCACTGAAAAGGGTTCCAGTGTCTTTGACAACACAAATTAGAGCAACACTTTGTCCTGTTCCCCTCCTGATATGTCATAAGTTAACACAAGATATGGCTTGCACATAACATTCTTGTCAGCTAGATGGGCAGATGAACCAACAGACAGACAGATAGACAAACGGAACACATTAAATAGCCAGATAAGTGTCTGCATAGTGCTTGTCACTGACAAGTGACAAACACATTGAAAGTCAGTAATATACGTGTGCTATCTCAAAGAAGAT
Source organism: Pampus argenteus (assembly GCA_036937835.1). Taxonomy (NCBI): domain Eukaryota; kingdom Metazoa; phylum Chordata; class Actinopteri; order Scombriformes; family Stromateidae; genus Pampus; species Pampus argenteus. The sequence continues at coordinate 1,581,408 of CM072875.1, forward strand.
GGGTAAAAAGTACATGTTTTCTGGAGTGCATGCTTTTATGGGCTTACAGTATCAGGCACACACAAAAGACATATTTTGATGTTTAACCCTGGGAAAAGATTGGGCATAAAACATTTTCTATTGTAGTGTGGATATACAGTCTTTCAAACCATACAATATATCTCAGCTTTGTGGGTGAAAAGAGCTGCTGTCTAGAAGCCAACTTCCCATGTAGTAGAGTAGCTCAGGGTACCAGTGGACACCATCTTCTTGGTGCACACTGTTAAGCTCTTTCACCATTCCAACCAGTGATAAGAATGCACACCAAAGTCGCACCGGAGCAAAAACCCAGTGTGCAAGCTGATGATCTTCAACAACCGCATAGCAGGAGGCCAAGACCTGGTCCACTATGATGGTACCATGAGACGTTACAGGTGCATAGGAGTCGTCATGCTGCTCCGTGTAAACTTGTCTTACTGTCGAGGGGATGAGGTGGCCAGGCTTTTCCTTCCCAACAACCAGAAGCTGCTGTCCTGGTTTTACATTACTAGCAAATACGGCTCTGGTGTTGCTTTTGTCAGTACTGTTGTTCAGAACAAATACAAGGTGAGCAGGAGTCAATGTCAGTTTGTGGCGTGGCTCCTCCGTCTCCAGGACTTGGAATTGTCGTGTTTTCTGTCGGCCCTGATCCATGAACATCAGAAAGTCACTGGGAAGGAGATTTCCTTGTTGGTCAGCTGCCAGCACCCTGTCCCCTACTTGGAGCTCCTTCAGTGGTTTAGTCTTTCCATCTTCCAGGATCACCATGGATGAACCTGGGAAGCAACCTCCAGACTTAGCTGCCACTGAATTTTCTGTAAAATTAACAACAGAAATAATCAATATATTCATTAATTATAATAGGAACAACAGTAATAAATTAAGAATGGGTTGAATGGATGGGCGAGTTACAGTGAATACCAGGCTTAAAACTAATATCTTTGTACAAAGTATTGTCTAGCATTGTGTGAAAGCAAAAATGTTACTATTAGTGACATCATTCTGATTGATATCAGGTTGTAATGTCATGTTGATGAAAACATGAGATCAAGAAAGAAAATCAATATTTTTGAGTTTTCATGATGATGAATCAGCTCCAGAGTTACATGCTGCGTCTGCTTCTCTACATTCCTGGTTTACACACAGACGCGTCTGTAAAAAGATTGACTAGGTGTCTTTTACTGCAGAAAAAGTAAATGATATGAACCAAGATCTAAAGTTATAAGGAGAATCTTCTTAAAGTGGATTTACTGATACTTATCCTCAACAGATCACATCCATATTTGTGAAGGTTAGGTTCTGCTGAATTTAACTTTGTGTATATGTGCCTTCTGGTTTGACTGAAGTATGGTTAAGGATCATCTATCGCCCATCCATCCATCCATCCATCCATCCATCCATCCATCCATATCTTTACACATCAAGTCACTTTTATTTTAAACGTTTTCTCATGACATGTCACATGACATATAGAGCAGTCTAGACCGTACTCTTTAATTCATAGAGACAATTCCCACATGAGAAAGCACTTGGGGACAGCAGCAAGAAAAACATTCCCCTTTAACAGGAAGAAACCTTGAGTAGAACCAGCTCTAGGTGGGTGACATCTGCATTGACCAACTGGGTTGAGAGAGAAAAGAGGAAAGAGAGACACAAAGATCCACAGCAGTAACAATAACAACTATAACGATAAGAGTAAAATTATGGCTCATAAAAATGATAATACTAATAATACTATACAATAATAATATGATGACGTAAGCAATTAATTGTTGATTAGCCATAACCATCCAGATCCATGATGGGGTTGGTGGAGTTGGTCACATAGAGAGGAGCTCAGTGCATCATGGGAAGTCCCCCAGCAGTCAAGGCCTATAGCAACATAACTACAGGGAGGTCCAAGGCAGGCCTGAGCCAGTCCTAACTATAAGCTTTATCAAAAAGGAAAGTTTTAAGCTACTCTTACGCATAGAGAGGGTGTCTTCTGACTGAAACTAAGATGATTCAACGGGAGAGGAGACTGATAGTTGAAGGCTCTGCCTCCCGTTGTACTGTTGGAGACTCTAGAAACCACAAGTAAGCCTGCATTCTGGGAGCTCAGTGTTCTAGTGGGGTAATAGGGTACTATAAGCCTATAAGTATGATGATGTCTGAACATTAAGTGCTTTGTATGTAAGGAAAAGGATTTTAAACTCTCTTCAGGACTTTATAGGAAGCCAGTTCACACTTTGGTCCTTGGAGTGTGAGAGGACTGAAACCCACAGTTAACTTCATGGAAGGCAACTAAAACGACCTGTGAATGTGGACGACTGTTTAATTATGGGTGGTTACAAACTGAGATGTGCAACAAGCTCATCCACCATCTCAGTCTCCACAACTTTACTTTACTACTTCGCCACATAAAGGGCACTGCTTCCTGCATTAACACTGAATGCTGATACTGGCCATGAACTATTAAACTATGCAATATGATTTTAATTCCTAGAGTATTTGGAGGGGTTTATCAGGTAGTGAGTTAAATAAATATCTGCTGTGAGACATTAACAATAAGTGATGCCGTTGCTATGTGAGAATATGTTTGTTGTGATGGGTTGAACCTATGACCTTGTAACAAATAGAATAAATGTATCTATGTGTCTTGTTTCATTCAGTGATGTGTTTTACATACACTTAAAAGGGCCTTGGGCATGTTAATCAAATCAAATCAAATCAAATTTTTTATATAGCCCAAAATCACAAAAAACATGTGTCTCAGAGGGCTTGTGACTGCCTAGAACTCTCCACATAATTACAAATAATTTCTACCCACCTGCTTTCACAGAGCAGTGGATGTGGGCTTTGGACTCATAGTAGACCCAGTCAAAGCCAGCCTCCACAGCCAGCCTGGACAGCATGCCGTACTTGCTTTTGTCCCGGTCTGAGGTGGTGATGTCCACTGCTCGGCCCTCATAGTGCAGAGACTCCTCAGAGTGATGGCCGTCCTCATCCCAGCCCTCTGTGACTCGAAGTTTCACCCCAGGCCACTGATTCATGACTGAAATAGCCAAAGAGTTCAGTTTGTCCTTACACCTCTGAAAAGGGAGAAATGTTAGATTTAGATGACCAACATTTATCTTACGTGTTAAATGAAATCAGTTAAATGTTAAAGGACATATTCCCACACTTATTAAAAACAAATGGGTCTTATTTACACACTTTTGCCCATCATTTCCATTGGTTGTAATAACACTATCCATGAAGTTAATAGCTGAAATACAGTGGTAATTATTACAAATTTAAGATTATTAAAACCTGTCTGATCATCTGACTGCTGACAATATTACAAAAGTAACTCCAGAGGTGTGATCAACTGGACCTGTTTAGTTCTAACTGTAAACATATAATCATTATAATGATTTGTCTTAATATTATTTGATCAGGGTGTGATGTTGACATATCTGGTTACTTTGGTTTCATCCTCATTTATATTGTTTACACCTTTATATTTCAATCTCAAAACAAAACATAACAAAATAAATAAATAAATAAATGAATAAATGACCTGTAATCCTTTCAATAGATCTTAGGATCATTTTTACGCTCTCATTTTACAACTTGTAATAAAGCTAATGATGATAACCTATTCTTATCATCCATTGTAATTCACTATAATTCATTGTGAGTGTACAATATGTGTGCGTTGATTTGTTCTGTACATGTGACATCATTGCACGTCTGTCCGTCCTGGGAGAGGGATCCCTCCTCTGTGGCTCTTCCTGAGGTTTCTTCCACCTTTTTCCCTGTTAAAAGGTTTTTCCTCACTAATCGAGGGTCTAAGGACAGAGGGTGTCACTCCCTGTACAGATTGTAAAGCCCTCTGAGACTAATGTATTTTGTGACTTTGGGCTATATAAATAAAATTTGATTTGATTTGATTTGATTTGATTTGATTTGATTTGATTTGATTTGATTTGATTTGATTTGATTTGATTTGATTTGATTTGATTTGATTTGGGCTATACTGCAGATTTTACAAAAGGAGGTTTTGCATGCAGTAGGAGGAAGTCTGTATCAATATGTGTTGAAGCCTGGTATGTATATGTGTTTCTACTGTTCATCTCTTCTAATATAAGCTTTCAACGCGCTGCCCCCAAAACAACACACGCCCATTATCATGCGCATATGAGGAGTGCAAAGTATAGACTTACTAACTTGATATTTTCTTTGATATATTCTGATCCAGGCGGCCAGTAACTGAGTTAATGTTTGATGGTCGGCTGGAGCCATCCTAGTGTCACTCATCTGCCCTGACTGTCACATTTAATCAACTCCTACAGAAAGCCATGGGATAAAATCCATCGTGTTACCTACTTGTGTCATGAGCCGGTCTGCATTCGTGTTCTCCTCATCTTTAAAAATAATATCTGAGTTGTAGTTGGGAGTCAGGTCCTTGAACCTGTCCGAGTTGCGGGCGATCTTGCCTTCATACTTGCCGCTGGCTCCCAGGGTTTTCTCCGCCACGTTGGGTATGAACTGTTTCAGAGCCAGAGGTGTCAGCTTCCTGGGGTGCCTCCGCTTTCCGTATCCCCTGCCCGGTCCGCAGCCGCAGCCGACGGACGCCAGCAGCAGGCAAAGGGACATCGACAGCATCACTCTCATCAGGACCATGTTTGCTTAACCTGGAAGATCCTGGAAAAAGGTGGCGGTGCCTGGGAGTGATCTTCGTCTTTACTCTGTTTGTTTTATTTTAATTGTTAAGTTTGTTCTACTATGATAGAAGTAACGCAGGTGTCATAACTACTGTAGGTCTGTGTGGCTCCTGCTCTCTCTCTCTGTGACTGAACACACAGATGATGGTGATAGAGGAAGAGGTTGGCAGCACTGGATAAAGGACTCACATATTTGACTTGCGTTGAAGTAGCAAAATGAAACTAAAAAAAACAAAAAAACAAAAACAAACTGTACAATAGTCAGGACCATGGCCAGGAAATAGTCCTTCATCCCCATGCAGAAAACAAAGACTAAAGATATAATCTCTAAAATGTTTTAATTATGTGGCTGTATTAATATTTAATGTGACTACATCACTGACAAAAACAAAACTACAAACTAATTCATTTTTAATTTTACTGTATTGGCCAAAATGCAATCAAATTATATGTATTGAGTCTATGTATATATATATATATATATATATATATATATATATATATATATATATATATATATATATATATATATATATATATATGTGTGTGTAGTAGGAGTGATGTCCTTGTTTGTGGAAGATGGCGTCTCTACCATCTTACTAACATGTTCGTTTAAACAGACATTGTTTTTTGTCAATTTATCAATTTTCCTGCTGCTGCTGGTAACCAGAACAGCAGAGTTACCGTCCAAACAAGACCTGACTGCAGAGTCAGGTGATAATTCTTTATGAACGACAGGTAGAGCGGCCATCCATTAATCAGAAGATTGGTGGTTCGATTCCTAGCGTCACATGTTGAAGAAACTTACCCCAAACTGAGTGAGTGTGTGAATGAGCATTAGATCATTGGCGCCTGTGAATGTTGGTAGCAGTAACACTAGAATGGTGCCTACATCAATGGATGGAGTTTGTCTAGTTGTCTGAGTTATCTCCAGCAAGTGTCCACTTGTCATAGCTGGAAAAACACAGGTGTAATTAATGATATTAACAATGCCTTCATTCACAATGCCTGACATGTCCCAGTTAAGCCATGTCACCAAGTGAGCATGAAAAACACCAGAACGCTCAATCTGGTTCAGGATGAAATGCAGCCATCATTAATATTATTAATTACGCCTCTGCTTGTCCTGCTTTGATAAGACAACATGTCTTGGGGTTTATTAATGGCATAAATTAACAACAGATACAGGGGCAGCAGGCATGAATTGTTAAAATGTTGGAATTAGAATTAGCATTTCCTAATCCTGATCCTCAAACTATGTTAAGAGTCTTAAGTGGGGAATCAGGCTGGTTAGTGCTTCTCAGTAGGAACAGTCAGTTTGAGGCCCTCACTCTGTACTGACACGTACAAACACATGGGACAAAGGTCACTGAGAGGAAGGAAGGAACTATGTACATGGTTGTGGTGGAAAGTGTGTGAAACCGTATTATCCTCTGTAGCTTTATTAGTACAGAAATGAATCAAATGTAATTTTGGATCTTGATGGATTTACACATGGCTTCTCAGTTCATCTTTTCATTTCACTTTGGTAGTTCTCAAGTGAAGTGTTGATTACATTATTGTTATTGATGAGTGATATAAAGATCCACAGCAGGCTAAACAGCTACATTGATTACTTGTGTATGACAAATTACCTGTTTACCTGGTACTACATGAGGTAAGGTACTGTAGTACTTCTATGTTAAATATCTATATTAAATAAATGTATGCAGCACAGCCAAACCTCAGTGGATAACCACACATATCTAATGTGAGCTTTACATATCAGGATATTAAATTGTTCTGACATTGTTCAGCTATCAATCTCATATAAATCCTTTTTCACAAGTTGTGATGTTTGCTTTGATTGACAAAACAAACAATATATATCCTGTAATATGGTAATTTGGGTCCATTTGTAACATAAATAATTCTAATAATTGTTATGGTAACCATTATAGAGTTAATATCCAGGATTTCTCACACTAGATTTCATTACACAAAAGTATAAAGTTTTTCTATCTTAATGGACAAAGAATTTAACAATTGTTGCTGTTGTAAATTTCAGCCCAAAGCATGAAACGGTGAACGTTACAGAAGTGATGTTAGATTAGTGATGTTATTAACTGGCAGCCTGGTGCACGTAACGCAAATGTGACGTTAAATCAATCAATCAAATTTTATTTATATAGCCCAAAATCACAAAATACATTTGTCTCAGAGGGCTTTACAATCTGTACAGGGAGTGACACCCTCTGTCCTTAGACCCTCGATTCGAGTGAGGAAAAACTTGTCCACCAAAAAACCTTTTAACAGGGAAAAAGGTGGAGGAAACCTCAGGAAGAGCCAAAGAGGAGGGATCCCTCTCCCAGGACGGACAGACGTGCAATGATGTCACATGTACAGAACAAATCAACACACACATATTGTATACACACAATGAATTATAGTGAATTACAATGGATGATAAAATGAGAATGTTTACAATGAATGATGAATTATTACAGTAACAGTGGAACTTGTGATAGAGACACAGATGCACAGCAGCAAATCATTAACTACCTATAATCTGTAATGGGGATATGGTAACAATGATGACGGTGACGACGCATGCAGAAGACGCCACGCAGGACCACAGCAGCAGACACAGTCCACAAGAACCTGCTGGACGAGAGAGCACAGAAACTCCGGGGAAGAAGTTTAATTAGTAACATGATAGATAGATGGATTAGATAGATAGATAGATAGATAGATAGATAGATAGATAGATAGATAGATAGATAGATAGATAGATAGATAGATAGATAGATAGATAGATAGATAGATAGATAGATAGATAGATAGATAGATAGATAGATAGATAGATAGATAGATAGATAGATAGATTAGATGGATAGATAAGGAGAGAGAGAGAGAGAGAAAGAGAGAAGGAGAGAGTATGTGAGTCCCCCAGCAGTCTAGTTCTATGGCAGCATAACTAAGGGATGACCTGAGCCAGCCCTAATTATAAGCATTATCAAAAAGGAAAGTCTTAAGTCTACTCTTAAAGGTGTTGATCGTGTCTGCCTCCCGAACACAGAGTGGTAGTTTATTCCACAGAAGAGGAGCTTGATAGCTGAAAGCTCTGGCTCCCAATCTACTTTTAGACACTATAGGAACCACAAGGAACCCACCATCCTGGGAGCGCAGTGTTCTAGTGGGGTGGTAAGGTACTATGAGCTCTTTTAGATATGATGGTGCCTGACCATGAAGAGCTTTGTAAGTTAGTAGAAGAATTTTAAATTCTATTCTAGATTCAACGGGTAGCCAGTGCAAGGAAGCCAAAATGGGAGAGATGTGATCTCTGATCTTGGTTCCTGTCAGAACACGTGCAGCAGCATTCTGAATCAGCTGCAAACTCTTAGGAGACTTATTAGAGCAGCCTGATAACAAAGAGTTACAATAGTCCCGCCTAGAAGTAACAAATGCATGGACTAGTTTTTCTGCATCCGCTTGAGAAATGATGCATCTGATTTTGGCAATGTTACGTAAGTGGAAGAATGCAGTCCTCGAAAGTTGTTTTATATAGTTATTAAAGGACAAGTCTTGATCAAAAACAACACCAAGATTTTTTACGGTGGAGCTGGAGGCCAGGGTGATCCAGTCTAAGGCTAAATCTCTGCAATAATAGTTTCTGAGGTGTTTGGGTCCAATTACGAGAACTTCAGTTTTATCTGAATTTAGCATCAGAAAATTGTGGGTCATCCAATTTTTTATGTCCTTAATGCATGCTTGAAGTTTAGTTAAGTGATTGGTTTCATCAGGCTTGATCGATAAATATAATTGGGTGTCGTCGGCATAACAGTGAAAGTTAATTGAATGATTCCTAATAATGTTCCCTAGAGGAAGCATATATAAACTGAAAAGAAGTGGCCCTAATACAGAACTTTGTGGGACTCCATGAGAAACTTTGGTTTGCATGGAGGATTCATCATTAAAATGAACAAACTGAGAACGGTCTAGGAAATATGACTTAAACCAGCCTAGGGCGGTTCCTTTAATGCCAATTTGATATTCCAGTCTCTGTAAAAGAATCTGATGGTCAATGGTGTCAAATGCGGCACTAAGATCTAATAGGACAAGTACAGAGATGAGTCCTTTGTCTGATGCCATTAGGAGGTCGTTTGTAACTTTGACTAGTGCGGTCTCTGTGCTATGATTTACTCTAAATCCTGACTGAAACTCCTCGAATAAGCTGTTTGTATGGAGCTGATTGGCTACAGCTTTCTCAAGTACCTTCGAGATGAATGAAAGGTTTGATATTGGTCTGTAATTGGCTAAAACCTCTTGATCTAGAGTTGGCTTTTTAAGAAGAGGCTTAATTACAGCTATTTTAAAGGACTGTGGTACATATCCTGATAATAAAGACATATTAATCATATCCAACAAGGAAGGGCTAACTAGAGGTAATACATTCTTAAGCAGCCTGATTGGGATGGGGTCTTAGAGACAGGTTGACGGTTTAGATGAAGAAATTATTGAAGTTATTTGTTGAACGTCGATGGGAGAAAAGCAGTCTAAATATATGTCAGGTTTTGTAGCTATTTCCAAACTTGCTGTATCTGAAATCAGATGAGTGCCTGTTGATGGCAAAAGGTGATGAATTTTGTGTCTAATATTTAGAATTTTATCATTAAAGAAGCTCATGAAGTCATTACTAGTTAGGTTTAAAGGAATAGATGACTCAATAGAGCTGTGGTTCTCTGTTAGCCTGGCTACATTAATAGTATAGTAACTGGCAATCCGGTACACACAACATTAATATGTTGCTGAAGCGACATGATATTAATAGTATAGTAACTTAAACACCATGCAAGCAATGGACACAGTGGATTGGATTTATTAGTAAGTGGTAACCTGGTAAAGCAAGTGATTACTATATGACGTTCGATTAGTTGTATCTGTAACTTTTACTTACTGTTAGATTAGTTGTATTAGACAGTGGCAACTCTGTGAAGGTAATTACACATGTTTTTAAAGTAACGTTGTAGTTAGTTGTAAACTAGCCTGGGATTGTGTGCACGTAAGGTGAGAGCGCGGACAGAATATGAGAGGGAAGAGGAGGAGAGAGGTTGGTATTTATAGGAATTCTGGTTGAAGCATGGTTGAGGTGTGGTCCTGCTCCTGAAACTTTCTATTCAAGCTTCAATTAAAATGGCTATAATCTATATTTTTCATAACAAAAATCTATCAAATGACAGTATGTCGGTCATGGCTTGGCCTGCAGAGAATTATCTGTTCATCTACACAGAGATTTATAGCAAGTTTCAGCTCATTGTTTGGTTCACTCAGGGCTCTCATAGCGTCATGTTCAGGTGCAGCAGATGGCTGTTTTCAATGATAAAGCTCTAAAAACCTGCTGTACACTACCTGCTCAGCACCAAACGGTGAACAGGTGACTGCTATGTTCATCAGACTTACTATGTTCATCAGTCACTGGTCAATGGAGCATTTAACAGCTAAAGAACCAGATATTTCCCCCAGGAGTTGGTAGAGAGCAGAAACAGAGCTAACAGAGAGTGAATATTGGACTTACCTTCACCAGTTGGACACAAACACGACTCCATGTGAATGGTAATGTTGCTCTATAGCTGCTGGATATGGAAGTCAGCACCTGTTTGCTAAAAAGTTCAACATATCAACTTCAAGGGCAGAAAAGCAGTTAATGTTATTTTTAACATAAGATGTAACGTAACGTAAGATCACTATACTTATGTACTGTTACTGCAGTACTTTAACTACATCAAGATCACAATACTTATGTACTGTTACTGCAGTACTTTAACTACATCAAGATCACTATACTTATGTACTGTTACTGCAGTACTTTAACTACATCAACATCACAATACTTATGTACTGATACTGCAATACTTCAACTACATCAAGATCACTATACTTATGTACTGTCACTGCAGTACTTTAACTACATCAAGATCACTATACTTATGTACTGATACTGCAATACTTCAACTACATCAAGATCACTATACTTATGTACTGTTACTGCAGTACTTTAACTATATCAAGATCACTATACTTATGTACTGATACTGCAATACTTCAACTACATCAAGATCACTATACTTATGTACTGTTACTGCAGTACTTTAACTACATCAAGATCACAATACTTATGTACTGATACTGCAGTACTTTAACTACATCAAGATCACTATACTTATGTACTGTTACTGCAGTACTTTAACTACATCAAGATCACAATACTTATGTACTGATACTGCAGTACTTTAACTACATCAAGATCACTATACTTATGTACTGATACTGCAGTACTTTAACTACATCAAGATCACTATACTTATGTACTGTTACTGCAGTACTTCAACTACATCAAGATCACTATACTTATGTACTGTTACTGCAGTACTTTAACTACATCAAGATCACTATACTTATGTACTGTTACTGCAGTACTTCAACTACATCAAGATCACTATACTTATGTACTGTTAGTGCAGTACTTTAACTACATCAAGATCACAATACTTATGTACTGTTACTGCAGTACTTTAACTACATCAAGATCACTATACTTATGTACTGTTACTGCAGTACTTTAACTACATCAAGATCACTATACTTATGTACTGTTACTGCAGTACTTTAACTACATCAAGATCACTATACTTATGTACTGTTACTGCAGTACTTTAACTACATCAAGATCACTATACTTATGTACTGTTACTGCAGTACTTTAACTACATCAAGATCACAGTACTTATGTATTGTTACTGCAGTACTTTAACTACATCAAGATCACAATACTTATGTACTGTTACTGCAGTACTTTAACTACATCAAGATCACAGTACTTATGTATTGTTACTGCAGTACTTTAACTACATCAAGATCACTATACTTATGTACTGTTACTGCAGTACTTTAACTACATCAAGATCACAGTACTTATGTACTGTTACTGCAGTACTTTAACTACATCAAGATCACTATACTTATGTACTGTTACTGCAGTACTTTAACTACATCAAGATCACAGTACTTATGTACTGTTACTGCACTACTTTAACTACATCAAGATCACTATACTTATGTACTGTTACTGCAGTACTTTAACTACATCAAGATCACTATACTTATGTACTGTTACTGCAGTACTTTAACTACATCAAGATCACTATACTTATGTACTGTTACTGCAGTACTTCAACTACATCAAGATCACTATACTTATGTACTGTTAGTGCAGTACTTTAACTACATCAAGATCACAATACTTATGTACTGTTACTGCAGTACTTTAACTACATCAAGATCACTATACTTATGTACTGTTACTGCAGTACTTTAACTACATCAAGATCACTATACTTATGTACTGTTACTGCAGTACTTTAACTACATCAAGATCACTATACTTATGTACTGTTACTGCAGTACTTTAACTACATCAAGATCACAGTACTTATGTACTGTTACTGCAGTACTTTAACTACATCAAGATCACAGTACTTATGTATTGTTACTGCAGTACTTTAACTACATCAAGATCACAATACTTATGTACTGTTACTGCAGTACTTTAACTACATCAAGATCACAGTACTTATGTATTGTTACTGCAGTACTTTAACTACATCAAGATCACTATACTTATGTACTGTTACTGCAGTACTTTAACTACATCAAGATCACAGTACTTATGTACTGTTACTGCAGTACTTTAACTACATCAAGATCACAGTACTTATGTACTGTTACTGCAGTACTTTAACTACATCAAGATCACAATACTTATGTACTGTTACTGCAGTACTTTAACTACCGTACATCAAGACCACTATACTCATGTACTGTTACTGCAGTACTTTAACTACATCAAGATCACAATACTTATGTACTGTTACTGCAGTACTTTAACTACATCAAGATCACAATACTTATGTACTGTTACTGCAGTACTTTAACTACATCACAATACTTTTTCTTAGACAAAGGTAGATGGTCATCTTTATCTAATTCTATGTAAAATATTGTTGAATAAGGGAAAGTGAAGAGGGAGAGAGAGAGAGATAGAGAGACTAAAGATAGCAAGTGTGTGTGCTGTTTTGTATATACTTACGTGTGTGTGTGTGTGTGTGTGTGTGTGTGTGTGTTCGGGAGCACAATTTGCAAGATTGAATATGTGTCTTGTTAGAGTGTGATTTAAACTGTTTTGGCTTCAGTAGCAGCCTTGAGCTGAGCTGCTTCAGTCTTTAGAGGCTGGATGTGTCTGGTCACTGAGTGGATGCTGACCTCATACACCAACATGACGTAACCCTTGGGGTTTTATCAACTTTTAAATGGTAAAAACATGGATGATCAGTGGTTATGGTCATGCTGACAGGAAGTGACCACTACATTTCAGATGCTGTATATGCTATGAACACATTAGATGGCTGAAGATCTTAAACAGCCAGAAAGTCACAGCTTTGCTGCCTGTTGAAGCATTCACCTTCTCACCAAATTCAGTTTTGTTTTTGAAACAATCTGCAAATGGATTAAAGCATTGTATAGGACCAACCGTATACAAACATAAAGCTTATGCATTATGATTGCATAGGACCATAATGGTGTTGTCAAAGACAAATTCTGATGCAATTTCTTGAATAGAATTGCAGATGTCTACATTGTAAGCAGGGTTAGTGTCTATCTGTAACAGGACTGTGATGAGGTTTAAAAACATATAATAGGTCAATATGAATGCAAAGGCATGTTATCAGTTATCTATATAACATATCCAAATACAGAGAGCAAGTTAAACCAGATGTTAAAATTAGTAAAAAAAAGTACTGCAGCATAAACTCATTTTAAAACAAGCGGAAGCATAGTAATAGAACGTTGAATGCAACAGTAACAACTATAATAATCACATTTATACTATATGTTTTTATTTTACAAATCCTAATTACAACTAGTTACCAATGTGCAAATTTAGCTGGATCTGTTTATTTATTAGGATTTCTAAACCACACACCCACCCAGAGAATTCCAGGCAGTCTAAATGCTGTTCGAGTGGGTTTCAGACTCTTTTATCCACACTGAAGGGCAGAATTCCACACTGTCCCTAACCCTTATTAGCAGGTCAGAAATGTTAAGCAGTTTCCTTGTTGTTTTACCCCCATTGTACAGCAGGTCATTCTAATCCCTGCAAGTTTAAGTTACACACTAAATAAATAGAGAGTGGCTGCAGGTCATGGAGGAGTCCAAAATGTCTTAAAGGAACAGGCTGATATTTTTGGCTTGTTTGCTGTCATACCCAGAGTCAAGTGAATAGAGCGATGTAAGTTTTATCTGTGCAGTCATTGCAGAGACCATTCAGGAACTGTTTAGTGTAGCTAAACACAAAGACTCTTATTTACATGTCAGAAAGCAATGTAAAACTAAGACACAGAGTAACAGTAATATTCCCAATGTATTTTTGCTAGTTGTGATGCAGTGATATGCTGTTACTCATTGTTGATGGCAACAGTGATGATGAGTCTTGAGAAAGGTCCTTGATTCTTTTTAATAAATCAACAAACAGGTGATACACGTGTATGGAAATGAATTACTGTCTCCAAGAAAACACATTCATACAATTATGTTGCGTTTGCAAATGTTATCTCTGATTATGTTCACAGGTAATGTTTTTTGAATGGCCATTTATTGATGGCTCTGAACTCAAAGAGAGGAGGTCGGAGTGGATTGAAGGGGGCACATCCATGCAGAGACCCTGGTTCACATCGAGTTCTGTGTGTGTTCAGCTTTAGATGGTGGCATTGCCTAAATGTTAATACACATGTGTTTCAAGTCACTGCAGACCTTTTTGTGTTAAACAGAGACCATAATCTTTAACTTTAACCAAGTGATGCCAGGGTCTTTAATTATGCTGTTCTCACTACCGTTGTGCTGTTGTGCTGCAAGATCAGATATATTGGTGGAAAAACAACAAGGTACATTTTCTTATTACCATTAAAGGCTTTCCAGTGGAAGTGTATTCATTTTTACACAGCATCATATTCTGCAGCCTTTCAGAACAAACTACGCAATGGAAGGACCACTGCAAAAATGACAGATTGACATATCCACATCAGCAATGTCATAAAACACCGTCACATGATAGTGTGAAATGATTAGCAATGCTGCTGATTAAAGAACATTTAATAAAACCAATAATATACTTGGGATTAGAATGCAGGGATGCTGAATGTTTTTAGTGGCAGCTGCCTGGCAGAAACTGGCCTAAATCAAATAATATATCTGGCTTATTCACAGTGAGGAAAAGTCACATGGTATGTCAAATCACAACAAAGGTTGACTCATGACGCTTTACATTTAGAGCAGATCTAGTCTACTCTTTAATTGACAGAGACCTACAGAAACATTTCCCCTGTGAGAAAGCACTTGGTGACAGCAACAGAGAAACCTTGAGCAGAAGGAGCTCTAGGTGGACGATATCTGTATTGACCTTTTGGGTTGAGAGACACAGAGATGCACTGTAGCAAGCGTAATCGCTATAACAATTAGAGTATAATTATGGCTAATATAAACAATAATACTAATGATACAAATATGAGTGTAAGTGAATTGTAAGGAAGTTTACCATTACAGACACAAACCAATATTGTAACCAATGTGTTACGTAGGAATACAACTGGAGACTAAGCATCAAATGTTCATTTGAAGTTGTGTTTTGTGAATGTAAGTCCAGTATTCACATCTTTTAGCTCTGGGTTTGTCTCCACCAACCCCTGAGAAACATGCGTGTCTCTTTAGTTGCTAAATGCCCCACTATCAAATCAAATCAAATAAATTTTATTTATATAGCCCAAAATCACAAAATACATTTGTCTCAGAGGGCTTTACAATCTGTACAGGGAGTGACACCCTCTGTCCTTAGACCCTCGATTAGTGAGGAAAAACTTGACCACCAAAAAACCTTTTAACAGGGAAAAAGGTGGAAGAAACCTCAGGAAGAGCCACAGAGGAGGGATCCCTCTCCCAGGACGGACAGACGTGCAATGATGTCACATGTACAGAACAATCAACACACACATATTGTACACTCACAATGAATTATAATGAATTACAATAGATGATAAGAATAGGTTACAATGAATGATGAATTATTACAGTAACAGTGAAACTAGTGGTAAAGATACAGATGCACAGTAGCAAATCATTAACTAACTATAATCTGTAATGGGGATATGGTAACAATGATGACGGCGACAACACATGCAGTAGACGCCACGCAGGACCACAGCAGCAGGCACAGTCCACAAGAACCTGCTGGACGAGAGAGCACAGAAACTCTGGGGAAGAAGTTTAATTAGTAACATGATAGATAGATGGATTAGATAGATGGATAGATAAGGAGAGAGAGAGAATGAGAGAGAGAGAGAAAGAGAGAAGGAGAGAGTATGTGAGTCCCCCAGCAGTCTAGTTCTATGGCAGCATAACTAAGGGATGACCTGAGCCAGCCCTAATTATAAGCTTTATCAAACAGGAAAGTCTTAAGTCTACTCTTAAACGTGTTGATCGTGTCTGCCTCCCGAACACAGAGTGGTAGTTTATTCCACAGAAGAGGAGCTTGATAGCTGAAAGCTCTGGCTCCCAATCTACTTTTAGACACTATAGGAACCACAAGGAACCCACCATCCTGGGAGCGCAATGTTCTAGTGGGGTGGTAAGGTACTATGAGCTCTTTTAGATATGATGGTGCCTGACCATGAAGAGCTTTGTAAGTTAGTAGAAGAATTTTAAATTCTATTCTAGATTTAACGGGTAGCCAGTGCAAGGAAGCCAAAATGGTAGAGATGTGATCTCTGATTTTGGTTCCTCTCAGAACACAGTCACTATGTTTAAATGTTAGTTCCTAACTGCGTCTGTTTGCTGTTTGATAGACCAACTGCACATTAACAGTGTGAACACACTGAAAACAGCTGCCTGCTGCTGCTGGTGGATGGTGAGATGTAGTTTGTGTGCATAAAGCCAATACAATAAGCTAAATAATGCTCAAACACAGAGGGTGTGGGCCTAACCCTAACACAATATGCTACATAGCATTACAATGTGTGCAAACATTTACTTCATGTAAAATACTGCCTGCAGAACAAGCAGCAGAAAACAACAAAAGTGGTCACAGTTTAATGCAACAATATTAACTCACAGTTAGAGCTGGGCATCAACATACACGAGAGACAGCCTGCATCTGTATCCACAAGCTTCACCCCAGTTTCAGAGTAAAGGTGCTCTGCTCATTTGATTCTGAGCACTGGCAATTCCCAACTTTATCAAAGTGAAATACTACATTTGGAGTAACCCTTTGAAAAAGAAATAGATCAAATAAAGAAAAAAAGGAAAGAGAGAAAGAAAGAGAAATGCAAGATGGAGGGTTGTGGTCCAAAGCTGCAGTGTGAGTGATGAGGCCGGACTATATTCACTTCCATTCT
Source organism: Pampus argenteus (assembly GCA_036937835.1). NCBI lineage: Eukaryota > Metazoa > Chordata > Actinopteri > Scombriformes > Stromateidae > Pampus > Pampus argenteus. The sequence goes on from CM072875.1 coordinate 1,598,593, forward strand.
ATCAATTCTGGAAAGAATGAATTCATCATGAAGTCCAGTGACTGAATTCTTCTCTTTCTATTTCCATTTGAACTGACTAGACTAAAAGTGAGCTGGCTGTAGTTAAGAAGACATGCTGTGATAAGTGATGGCAAGAATGGTGTTATGTGCAAACTGCCTCATGTTTCAAAGGGAACAGAGGTCAGTGTGGAATGTGTTAATATTTGTTTTATACACTGATCCTTCAGTAAGAAAGGGTACCTTTGTTATTCATATTCATATTTGTTTGAAAGAGAACCAGGAACATTCTCTCATAATAAAAGAATGAATAAGTGCTTGATGTATTTAGTAGGGGACAGCAGAGTTCAACACACTGAGCTCTAAATCTGCTTATCCGTGCAGTTGTGTCTACAGTATATGGACACATTAATGAGTTTTGCAGTACTTTCACTTACATAAGATTTTGAAGGACAGGACAAGTAAAATATCTCAGTACTTCTTCCACTATTGGGTAATGACATGTTTATCAATGATTTGAATGCATCACATATGTATTCTTTAAAGATGTAACTATATTGTAATATTTTACTTGTTTAGGTTGGTGGTTTTTATTGATAGTAACACTAATACATATTTAACACAACTTTGAAGTATAATTTTAAATTGTGTTATTCATAGTGTGTTACTGAATATTTCATCATTACCTCATTCCACTTTCAGTCTGAACAATATTTTATTATGATTGTTTATTGTTATTATTAACAATAGTTTATTGTTACGCAAATGCTAAAGCAAGATTACACTATTTTAAGAAAAGCTTCTTAAAATCAAGGCCAACAGTTTGCTGAGCAAGTTACAGAGACAATCAATTATTTGGCAAACAGTCTCCAACATGCCTTCATGTTAGTAACATACAGTAAGTACATCGTTGAATGAGAAAAATTAGCTGCAATGAAATTGTGTTGAATCACAAAACAATCGATTTGAAAATTGAAAGTAATGTATTAACTGCAAATACAACACCTCACCGCTGCTCTGATGAAAGTGTTCTCATTGGCTCATCTGGCCTCTAGTGGGAACAACATGATGCTTCAGCACTGGACTGGCAAAAGAGGATTGTATGGGAAATGTGTACGGAATTAGTGGTAAATCTGGCTACTAATGAGATTTCTTTCTATTTCCTAATCTTTCCTCCAGCCACCATGCAGAGGATCAGGGCAGCACGGATAGCTTGAACCTTATCACCTCTCACATCAACAATCACACAAAAAAAGATCCCACACACGTGACTTGTCATAGATTTAATTAATATGACGCAACATTCCTTTAATTTGGGCGATATAGGACACCTGGACACCCGGACTGGACAATCCATTACTCATTTCAATTACAAACCATATAAACTAACCCTGGGGGCATAATTTCCACTGGGAACTTATTATTACCTTTCAAGCACAAAAACCATGCTTAATAAATGACTGCGGCAGCAGGCGGCAGCAGGCGGCAGCAGGCGGCAGCAGGCGGCAGCATGGACGGCCTGCATTTTGCAACATGTGATGTTCAGTAAACAGAAAATACAGAAAGTAAGACTGCTTTTTTATGTGTATTAGTACTATTCTGACAGAAATGTTTTTTCTCCTGGATATAAATATATGTGGAATTGTAAGAAATGGAATTCAAACTCAAATTCTTCTAGAACGGAAATTACATTCATATTTATGTTCTCTGTTCTAGCAGCTACAGTAAAATTCACATAAAAATCAGTTGCAATCAGAGCTAAATGTCTCATTTAGCTGCTCTAATTGAAATGCTTCTTTCTGGAGCTGTTTTAGAGCTGTTTTAGGTGACATGCAGTTTTGTTGCCTATGGTCGCAACAAAATGGTCTTGGGCTTGGGTTATAGCGTTTTTACAACATGTTTCTGCTGAAGACTCATAGGAAATATTACATGTTGACAAAATAATTACTAACTTTGAACTTTGATCCTTGTGCTTGAAGAGGTTACCCTAGATTTAACTTGGACTGTAAAGTTGTAAAGTACTGTTTCAGCTTTTCAAAAAGAAACTCTCAAGACAAAAACACAATAATCAATGGATCAATCTAACCCTGAGGCTTGTGGAAAGGTATTCTGTGGAATGTAGGACATTATTAGGTGAGTCGGGTTGAGGAAAAGTGTCTAAAAGTAACATTTTGAGCAGTTCATTCAATAGAAGCCCATTATGTCCTTGCTTTAGGAAGAGTCAACTATGAAAGCTTCTGCTTTTTCTGGACGTTCAGTCCCACTGGGAGCGCAGTAGCATGACATCACTGGTTGGCTGTGGTGGATTCTCTTACCTAAGCTGCTCTTCTGTCTGACTTCACTGCCAGACATGCCCCATGCACACAATGCTGCTTAATTGATGGCATCACTTAAAAGATTTAGTCCTCTGAAGTTGGCATCTAGTTTAATATCCTAAGTGCCCTGGCCCGTCACACAAACTCCCAGAGGTGCCATATCCAGAGACTCGGTCAATACGGGCTGATGGACGTCTCTCTGCTCTCCCTGCAAGGCCATGGCCTCTCCTATCCAGCAAGGTGTGTTTCTGATAGCTGACATCAACATATGATAATGACATATGACTAAACTTTTGGCCCAGGTAGCAGCCTAATCAATATTTTAAGGAAAGGTTTTATTTTGTGAAATATATACTTCGATGAATTTTATTAATGACTGTTACCGGTAATGTGCTTGTTTTTACCATGCCGACGCCTATTGATTATTGAGTGATGATTAGAAAATGTTATTACTTTGTAATTAATACTTGAATAAAGCACAACCAAACTCAGTTTTGCTCCCGATCTATTTTTTAAATACGCACACTTGTATGCGTGTGTGTTGTTGTAAGGCGGACGTACGTATGGTAGTAGAGGAGGATATGTATATAAAATGTATATAAAACGTGCGCCCTATCATCAGGTGCGCCCTATGTGTGTGTTAAATACAGAAATGGCACACATAAATTAAACTGCGCCTTTTGGTCGTGAAAATACGGTATTTTTACCCAGTTGGTATTTTTGTTTTCACCACTTGTTTTGTCATCACATTATAATTTATACTTTATAAGGGATGACTATAATTATCATTTGTCATCAAGTGTTTAATATCTACAATATGATAAAAAACGGTAACAATACTGTTGAAATTAGTAACAAATGTTGTCATGCGGATGTTTACTGAAATATCATTATTGATTTTTCACAGCAGACAATTTGACTTGTCATAGTAGAAGCATAGACCTTATTAATAACATTAATGATGGCTGTGCTCCATTGAAATGTCTCAGAAAGTCATGATAGTATGACAGCGAGCATTCACAATAGTAGTAGTAGTATAAAAAACATGAATGTGAGGCAGGTTGCTGAACAGCTGCACCTCACACTGTTGTAATGTTATCATGTGTATATAATGTATACATATGAATGCACTGTGTGTGTCTATGCAGGTCTGTAGCAGGGTTTGGTTGTCTTAAGACAACCAGAGAGAACCAGATCACAAGTATTTCATTGTATATTCAACACATATCAATAAAGTTGAACGTTAAGATGATAAACCAAAGGTTTGACCACTCCCTGACAAATATTTTGATATAATTGAAAAAATGTAAACGCAGTCTAAGAAATGAAAACAACACAAGATCAGCAAACATTAATGCATGATTACTTTTATGTCATAAAGTGAACAAAAGTAGAAACAACTAAAAACAACATTGCAGCATCTGACAAAGGTTCAGATACGATAAGAGTTCCAAAGTCTTTTTACAGGGTCGCTCAGCTACAGAAAGGCTACACTTTTGTGCCGTTGAGGTTGACTTCATGTAATGTCCTTTTCATCTGTGCAGGCACTGAAACACCGTTTTCCACTAATAAGCCATTATGCCATAGATGAATATGATAATATTTTCATTTGAAAAGTTTTCCTATACTATAAAGTCATTTCTCAGTGTATGTGAACTGGAGGTTTCAAGATTCACACACCTGAAAGGTTACACTCAGCTATTGGCCCCTATTGACTCCCATAGTCGTGTTGATAGAGTGAAGCAGAGCAGCTGGATTCTCAGTCTGGCTTAGAGCTTCTGGGTGAGGCTGCATGATGGAGCTGGTTACAGTACTTCAGAGGAATGTCCAAACCCACCAGAGGACCCACCGCACTGAGCCATGTCAACACGTAGTTCACTGGCCTACACACACACAAACACATTTGACTTGCAGGCACTGACAGACAGGAAAACACAAATGAAATTCAGCTGATTTTATGGAAAGTGAGTGAAACATGATCCTACCTGTGTTGGTGTTGAGCCATCTGCAGCACAGGCTTCATGAAATCCTCTGTTCTACAGGGGTGGAGCATGAAGAACGGCTGACCTAGCAGGGGATGCTCCTGACAGACAGACAGACAGACAGACAGACAGAGAGGAGAGTTACAGTAAATAAGTTACTATTCCGGGATATGTCATAACAGAGGTGTAGGCGTTACCTGCTGGGTGATGGTATTCAGAGGACTGTACTGGAGTGGAAGCCTGAAGCTTGGATGAACGGAGCTCCACACCTCCTCTAAAGACAGGCTTCTCCCCTCTGACAGAGAGACACAGGAACAACACACATACACACAGCACAGATACAGTACAGAGCAGTCAAAATAAGTCTGAACTGGGATAGATATTAGAACTCTTGCTTTCTATCAAAATGCCTTTAATGGTTGAACATTGAGTCAAATAATGAAAATCTGGAGATGATTCGCTTACAAATTGCACTTCAATGTGTTTAATAACAACACTTTGTGAAAATGTAATCTAACGTATACTAGCTGTATCACACTTTCAACTTTGCTTTATGCACCCATATCTTAAATCATCAAGATAATATACACACTGTGCAATAGCATATACATAACATCTCATACTGTCACCTCTAAGTCTAAGCAGATTGCACAGTAAATGCTGTACATACAAATCGAATGGATCGAATATGGACCAGATGTATAATCTGGTCCATATTTATCTTCCAGTAAATGTCTTCTCTGCACTGTGTATAAGCAACAGGTATAGTGGACTCTGATGCTGTAACAGTGTAACAGAGTGTGCAGTGCCTGTCACGCGTGGAACTAACCCAGAGTGAAGGCTCTGAAATAGAGCACAGGACTGCTGTAGCTGCAGGAGTACAGGATGTGATACTCAAACTGAAGCACCTGGCTACTGCCTGCAGACACCGCACAGATGCCATCGTCTTCATCATCATCTTCATCTATGTCGCCTTTGATGATTTCAGCATCACCAGGAGCAGCCAGAGTAGACTGTGCAGAGGAGAGACAGCGGCTGGTCTGGAGGGTGCAGCAGAATTTGCTATATTTCAAGATACGTGGCACACTAAGATAAATAGTTAGCTTTTGTTTTAGTTTGTTTGTAACAATTCTATTAGCTGAACTAGTGTGCTGGGCTTTTGTAAAACATACCAGTGGTGGCTTATTGCACCTACAGTAACGTAAATAAATATTAAATAGTTGTAATCAAGTAAAACGTTATTTTCTCTGCTCTGCGGCGCGGCCTGTGTGGCGCTGAGCCCCAACACAGAGGCTGCAATGTGATGATAAATTACACCAAAACACCTGCTGACAAATTCCTGATATTCATTGCTTTTAGTCATGGCAGAGCTGGAAAACAAAGTGCTCGACATGTTTCACCTGTTCCTCCTGATCAGGCCCAGAGTCCCATAAAGCGTGAGGTACTGAATCTGACCTGGATTCTTCCTGGTCCCATTTTGTGCTTGCATCGATAAAGGCTGATCTGAGAGCAGTTTTCCTCAGGTAGCCCTCCTCTGATCCCTGAACTCAGATCAGATACATACATCAGTCATTGGATGGGCTACAGCAGGCTTACAGCTCTGTCTGTGTTAATGTTAAGTGACAAGATATGCCCACCATGACCAGTACAGACCTACTCACCTGGACTGGCTCCCAGCTCCAGCCATCTCTCAGCTCATTTGACTGCTGGAGGAGGAGATGACAGCACTGCCTAAAGTTCTCCTCATCCAGTAGGCACGAGCACATCTCTGCACAGGAAAAGAGGAAGTACGAGTTAATGGTACAGTTTCCCAATGGGTCTTGAAACAATAGTCAGGTGCACAAGAGTTAAACAGGTTTTCCTCGCTGTAATCATTGCTCCTGTTCATACTGGCTGTTCAAAGATCTGCTTCAAATGTGCTTTCAGTGTCAGTGATGGAGGTTAAAATCCACAGTGTGTCCACACAGTCATTTAAAGTAGATGTGAAGCTTCTCTGAGGCTTCATCAGTGTGAGTTAGTCATATCAAGTGGATATCTGACACATTTACAGTCTGTTTAGCATCAAACTCCCTCTTTGTGTTTCATGTTGAGCTGTGGTGGAAGTATAGGAACAAAAGACTCTAAAAGCTCTAAAAACACTGTTTACTTGATGAGACTCATTTGGACACTCAAGCTTCAGATTATTTCAATATTCAGATAACATTTTAAGTACATTTTTGTACAGGAGGACTGTGGATTTTGTCCCCATCACTTACACCGTACGTGCATTATGAAGGAATCTTCTAATGGTCAGTATGAACAGGAGGGATAAGACAGACTTGAACAAAGTGAACTGGTCCTTTAAAGGCAGGAGTTGTGGTTGATTACACGTTTAGAATAAGAAATTAATAAATATAGAGCACATTCTTAACTAACCTGTGTTGTGTATATGATGTGGGAGTTTACTAAACAGGCAGGAGCAAACACAAATAAGCCACCTTGCATCATGGGAAATATCGGATCCAGTGTTTCTGCAGCTTGACTCCTCTAGAAAAGTGTGTGTATAGATATTGAGTAACTTAATGTTAGTGTGATGCTAACTTACTCTGTATGCTTTCAGTAAACTGCTTGGCAGCGAGGACTCGACCAGGAAAGGTTTGTGTGTATTAGTGTCTGTTTCTACCATTTAGGCCTGATGGGGGCTTTCACCGTGTGACACACGGTTTTGCCCGTCTCCACACGCACTCACGCCACACATCCGATTTCTTACGCTAAGAATCATCTGGACCGAGACACGTTCGTTCCTTTGCAACTCCGCGACGGTAGATGGTGCTGCGAAGCGCCAGCCGAGTATTCGCTGCTTACCCGTCTGCGACAGAAGAAGAGTTACAAGGAGTCAAGCGCGGTGGATAATTTCTGAAGACCCTCCATTATCAACAGAAAATTCAAGGTATGTTACAATTAGTGGTGGGCCGTTAACGCACTGTGTTAATGTGAGACTCTTATCGCGCGATATAAAAAATACCGCCGTTAATGATTAACTGTTCCCTCTGTTGGGGGGATGTCACCTCAAGAGGTTAAGGTATGACATGTGTAGTCCTGTCAAGGTTCAGCCAAGAGTTTTGTCTTGTTGATAATGGTTGATAGTTTTGTGGTTTGTATTTCAGTCGACTGCAGTCCAGTTTTCTTAATTTGAGATCTTATTGCTGAATGAATTTTCTACCTGTGTTTTTGAGGATTAATAATTCTTATTTTTTTTACAGACAAGAAGGGCTGAGGTAAAAATAACAGCTGGATTGGTTAGTCATAATGTACCTTTAGCCTTTGCTGACCACCTGGGCCCTCTCCTAAAAGACTGTTTTGGAGATTCGAAGACAGCGCAGGACTACAGGTGTGCCAGGACTAACTCATCCTGCATTGTCAATGAGGCACTTGCGCCTTATTTTGTAAAAGAGCGTTGATGTGCGAAGGAGAGCTGAAAGTGGCATTGAAGATGCCCTCTACTTTGTTGAAAGGTTAGTTTTTTTCTTAAATTGCTGTCAGTATCATATTCACTAAAATATTCTTTTTATGGTATGTTCACTCCTTACTGCTGCTGGTTGATGAAACTTTATCTAAAATGCAACAACCAGTAACTCTGTTTTAATAAATACTGTAGGTTTCCTCATCTCCTTCCGTACCATGGGCCAGAAGAGCACGATCAATTGGCTGAAGAGTTTCTGAATTATCAGACTATGCCACTGACCTCCCTTCAGGACGACACTGAGATGGAAAGCTTCTGGGCGGAAATGGCAACACGTAAAAATAAGGTACACATTTTATTTGTCTTACAGGTGTGGCTTGGCTATTTATGTTGCTTTGTTACTGTATACTTACAAACAACGATTATGGAAATATAAAAATATGTGGGGTATGTGTTCCCCTTTTGTCTTGGGTCATCTTCCATAGGTGACAGGAGCCAAAGAGTTTGAGAGGCTTTCTGCCATCGCCAAGCTGGTCCTGGTGTTGCCCCATTCCAATGCAAATGTGGAGAGGGTGTTCTCAATGGTGGGCCTGAACAAGACCAAGACAAGAAATAGCCTGGCACTGGATGGCACCCTGTCCTCCATAATGGTGACAAAGATGGCCAACCTGGAACCCTGCTTCAGATGGGTGCCCCCTACAGAGATCATCATGGCCTCCAAGAAGGCCACAGGCCATAACAACATTGCCCACAAATGCTTATGCTTATGAGCCATTGTGTTATTTTAAAGCACTTATTAATAGTGTTAAAGTTGAAGCACTTTATTTGTTGCACTTTATTTGTTTTGTTTGTGGGCTTTGAATAATAAAAAAATATTTCTCCCCAACTAATCTTGTGTCATTTTTAATGTTCTTAATTAACGATATACTTAAATATACTTAAATATACTTACATTTTCAGTGAAGAATTAGTGGAATACCATTGACTGTAATCACAATTTCAATACCGACTTAAACACAATCCTGTAATATAATAAGCCTATATTAAGGCTATATTATAATAAGGCTATATTAAGGATATATTAGGGTACAGTCATTTAGGGAAAATATTCAGCTCAAGTTTAGAAAGCTCTACAAGTCATGATCAGATGAGCATGAATAAGAATAAGGTATTGGACATCTTTAGCATGCCACCCAAAAATCCACTTGAATGCAAAAAATCACATCTACTTGATCCAAAATGTCTTGGGTTGGACCTTCAGCTGTCTTTGCTTCACATAATGTAACTAATCTTGTCCATCTCTAATAGGCCGCCTCTATCAGTGGCTTTTGGCCCAACAAACCACCAGAATGCACAACATGGCTAAAACGCATATGTGGCTGTGTGCGGGGCGTCTGGGGCAAAATTTTGGTCAACCCCGACAGAATCTCACTCCAAGATTTTTTGAAAAGTTGGCAGCTCTGTAACATATATGCTTCAAATGTAGTGTCACTATCACTACCTTTCAGTAGTAAAATAGAAAAGACGAAGTTTGGTCCGGTTAAAGTGCACAGCCGCTTCCCTGAACTGTCCTGAGGCAACACAAGACAAGCGGAGCAAACTACCACACAATACAATACAACATATTACTGTTGCTGTCCGTTAGACACACACACTACCACACACTACAATACAGCATATTACTGTTGCTGTCCGTTAGACACACACACTACCACACACTACCACACAATACAATACAGCATATTACTGTTGCTGTCCGTTAGACACACACACTACCACACACTACAATACAACATATTACTGTTGCTGTCCGTTAGACACACACACTACCACACACTACAATACAGCATATTACTGTTGCTGTCCGTTAGACACACACACTACCACACACTACCACACAATACAATACAGCATATTACTGTTGCTGTCCGTTAGACACACACACTACCACACACTACAATACAGCATATTACTGTTGCTGTCCGTTAGACACACACACTACCACACACTACCACACAATACAATACAGCATATTACTGTTGCTGTCCGTTAGACACACACACTACCACACACTACAATACAACATATTACTGTTGCTGTCCGTTAGACACACACACTACCACACACTACAATACAGCATATTACTGTTGCTGTCCGTTAGACACACACACTACCACACACTACAATACAGCATATTACTGTTGCTGTCCGTTAGACACACACACTACCACACACTACCACACAATACAATACAACATATTACTGTTGCTGTCCGTTAGACACACACACTACCACACACTACCACACAATACAATACAACATATTACTGTTGCTGTCCGTTAGACACACACACTACCACACACTACAATACAGCATATTACTGTTGCTGTCCGTTAGACACACACACTACCACACACTACCACACAATACAATACAGCATATTACTGTTGCTGTCCGTTAGACACACACACTACCACACACTACAATACAGCATATTACTGTTGCTGTCCGTTAGACACACACACTACCACACAATACAATACAGCATATTACTGTTGCTGTCCGTTCATAACACAATAACACGTTACTCACTGCTGAACGGCTGGAGCTGAAGGTACAGCCGGCAGGAAGCGAGTCAGCGGCGACTGTTTCTCTTCCGGGTTGCAAGATCACGTGACTATGGTGTTCTTCTTCTTCTTTGGTGTTTTACGGCAGTCTGCATCCTTATAGTTGCATATACCGCCATCTTCTGGACTTTACTTTTTTACTATTTAATTTCCTTTCCCTTTAAATTATTTTTATTTACCCAGTTGAAACCAGATACCCCATTATGATGTTCCTCCCTTCTCTACATTTCCCACATTCTACTATACTTTTGAAGCTTTTCTCTATATATTATCAAAAATATCATTTATCATTATTGTAAATAGTGTAGGACTTATAACACTCCCCTCTGGTGTACCATTCTCTACAATATAGCTTTCAGATATCTCTGATCCAATTTTAACCTGAATAACTCCTTCCCTTATAAAATCCCTAACCCAGTTAAATACGTTTTTCCTCAATTCCAAACAATACAAAAATAACACTTAAATCAGACCTAAGTCAGAACACATTATTAATATACAGATGACATCAGTGTGACTTTCTCTTTCCAGTGAAACTGAGATAGATAGATAGATAGATAGATAGATAGATAGATAGATAGATAGATAGATAGATAGATATACTTTATTAATCCCAAAAACTGGGAAATTAGAGTGTAACAGCAGCATAACACAAATACAACACAATGAAATAAAAGAACAACCAACAATTAAGATAAAAATTAATAATTAAATAAGAATAAGAAATTAAGATAATAATTACATAAGAATAAGTACAATCAAATATAATATAATAATATAATAATATATATAATAATATAATAATATAATATATGAGCAGATTTTAGCTATTATTATACATGCTGATGGCCTGTGGCAGGAAAGATTTCCTGTATCTTTCCCTACGACAGCAGAGCTGGAGCAGTCTGTGGGAGAAAGTGCTCCGCTGTCTGTCCACTGTGTGATGGAGAGGGTGCTGATCATTGTCCATGATGGTAAACAGTTTATTCAGCATCCTCCTCTCCACCACAGTACCAAACGTCTCCAGCCGGACACCAAGTACAGAGCCAGCCTTCTTGATGATTTTATCAAGTCTGTTGGTGTTGCTGGCTCTGATGCTGCTACCCCAACACACAGCAGCAAAGAAGATGACACTGGCAAGAACAGACTGGTAGAAGATCTCCAACATCTTGCTGCACCCGTTGAAGGATCTCAGCTTCCTCAGGAAATAGAGTCTGCTCATCCCCTTCTTGTACACAGCTTCAGTGTTAGATTTCCAGTCCAGTCTGTTGTCAATCACCACTCCCAGGTATTTGTAGTCCTCCACCTCCTCCACCACCTCCCCCCTGATCAGTAGTGGCTGTGAAGGCATCCTCTTCCTCCTGAAGTCGATCACCATCTCTCTGGTCTTATTGACATTCAGCCTCAGGTGATTCTGTTCTGTTGTACAAAGTTGTCCACCAGCGTCCTGTACTCACCCTCATCTCCCTCCCTTATACACCCAACAACAGCTGAGTCATCAGAAAACTTCTGCAGGTGACATGACTCAGAGTTGTATTGAAAGTCAGTGGTGTATAAGGTGAAGAGGAAGGGAGAAAGCACAGTTCCCTGTGGAGCTCCTGTATCACTGACCACCACATCAGACAGGACACTGCCCAGACGGACAAACTGTGGCCTGCCTGTCAAGTAGTCAGTAATCCAGGAGATCACTGTGTCGTCAACACCCATCACCCGCAGCTTCTCACCCAGGAGCAGAGGTTGGATGGTGTTGAAAGCACTGGAGAAATCAAAGAAAGTGATCCGCATAGTGCCTTCTCCACCATCCAGATGCATATGGGCTCGTTGCAGCAGGTAGATGACAGCATCATCGACACCTAAATGGGGCTGGTAAAACTGCAAAGGGTCCAGAAACGTCCTCACCCGCGGCTTCAGCTGGGCTAAGGCCAGTCTCTCCAGGACCTTCATCACGTGAGATGTGAGGGCGACTGGTCTGTAGTCTGCCAGGTCAGATGGCCTCGACTTCTTGGGGACTGGAACCAAGCAGGATGTCTTCCACAGCAGCAGAACTTTCTGCTGACTCAGGCTCAGGTTGTACAGATGTCCCAGTACAGGAGACAGCTGGTTGGCGCAGGTCTTCAGGATCCTGGGTGTGATGCCATCAGGGCCTGCAGCCTTTCGCTGGTGAAGTCTTTCCAGCTGCCTCTTAACCTGGCCTGTAGTCACCGTTGGGCAGGGGTTGCTGCAGATGTCTTCAGTAGAGGAGGTGGGAGATGAGGAGGAGGAGGAGGAGGAGAAGGAGCAGGTGGAGAGGTGCTTTACAGGAGAAGGCCGGGTGGGTTGAGCCATTTGGGACAGTGTGGGTGTGTGGAGGGGTGGGAATGTTTGAGGGGTCACAGGAGGTGAGCTAAATCTGTTGAAAAACTGGTTGAAGTGGTTTGCTCTATCCAGGCTCCCTGCTGTCAGCCGGTCTCTTCCTGTCATCCCTGTGATGTGCTTCATCCCCGTCCACGCATCCCTCACACTGTTCTGTTGGAGTTTGGCCTCCAGCTCCATGTCCTCAGTCTTTGTCTGAGTTCATGTTGCACTCCTCTCTGCTCCTCTTTATCTCCAGACCTGAAAGCCCTCTTCTTCTTGTTCAGAAGTGCTTTCAGGTCGCTGGTAATCCAGGGCTTGTTGTTGGGGAAGCAGTGCAAGCAAGCATGTGGCTCACAGAGTACATACCAGTCCGTTGACTCAAAGCAGTCCTGCAGTGCATCAGCAGACTCCTGTGTCCACCTCCTCACTGGCCTGGTGAGCACAGGCTGCTTTCTCACAAGAGGGACATATCTTGGAGACATCATGACCAAGTTGTGGTCTGATCTGCCGAGGGGGGGCTGTGACGTCATATGCATCCATGGCATTAGCATACAGGAGATCCAGTGTTTTATTGTCTCTGGTGGGGCAGTCAACATATTGGTGGAAGTTAGTGTTGAATGAGAAATGATTAAAATCTACTGTAATAACCATGAATGCATCCGGGTGTTCAGTCTGTAGTTTGGCAGCGGCAGAGCTGATGACATCACAGGCTACCACTGCATCAGCTGACGGAGGGATGTAAACAACGATCACGATGGTGGATGTGAACTCTCTCGGTAAATAATACGGGCGCATTCCCACAGCTAACAGTTCAATATCCGGGGTACAGAGACGTTCCTTCAGGTTGACATGTCCAGGATTGCACCACCTCTCACTCACAAAAAGTGCAATCCCACCACCCTTCTTCTTCCGACAGTCTCTGTCTCCACGTACCAAGCTGTGACCAGGCAACCCGACGCTGTTATCATGGATGTGCGAGTGCAGCCAAGTTTCAGTAAAACAAAAAATGCTACACTCGCGGTACTCCCTCTGGGTCTTCACCAGTGCTGACAGTTCGTCCATCTTATTCCCAAGAGACCTCACGTTTCCCATTACTATCGCTGGTACCGCTGGTTTATGTCTTCTTCTTCTCTCCCTCCGTTTGGTACCAGACCTGCAACCCCGGCGTCTCCTCCGTAACTCCTGCGGGACCACAGGTCTGTCTCCGGGAAGCACCACAGGCTTACTCAGCGCCATCAGCTGTTCACGCGTGTAAAAAATTGATCCGGTCATTTTCCAAAACAAAAAATACTAAAATTAACTAAAATAAACAAAAATACAAAAAATAATAAAAAAAAACTACGGAGCTGCTGCAACAGGCTGCCACCAGGAGCGGCGCCAATTCCAACTTCGTGGGACTTTACCCTCTTTCCAGACTTTATTGTATAATGTTAATATTTTCACCGATCCCCCCTCACTTAGATGTTTAATCATAGTATAACATATTTGATCTTTACCTGTGAACTCCCTCTTGTTTTGGCTATTCCTCTTTTCATTTCTCCAATGGTAAATGGGACATCTAATTCGTTTTCCCTACTATCCTTTCTTTTTAACACCTCCCTGTTTTCATTTCTAGTTTTTTCCCTGCCCTGTCTTCCCTCCTCTGTTAAATTATTTGAGCTGTGCACAGCAACAAAAGTCTTAGCCATCAACTCCGCCTTTTCTTTATTGGTTACAGCCACTTTATTCCCTGAATTTAGGACTGGATAACTCCAATCCTTTCTATATCCACCCATTTTTTTCAACATTCCCCAAACATCTCCTATCTTAGTGGTGCTCCCAATTGATCCACAAAACTTCCTTCAATACGACCTCTTTGCTTGTCTAATTGTTTTTCTTACCTTTGCCTGTGTGCAGCCATACCACCCTGAACACGCCCGATCTCGTCTGATCTCGAAAGCTAAGTAGGTTCAGGCCTGGTTAGTACTTGGATGGGAGACCACCTTGGAATACCAGGTGCTGTAGGTCTCAGAGGGGGAACTCCTTAGAAAAAAAGGTGCGAAGAGAGATGGGCGGCAGTCGGAGTCGGGGACCCTGGCGGTCCTACCCCCGGTTGCAGAAGCTGGCTCTGGCAGAAGTGGCTAGGGAGAGGGAAGTAGAAACGCTTTGTTTCTGTTTCTTTACTGCTTGTTTACATTTTTCATCCTACCATGGTACTGCCTATTCATCTTCCTGCCTGTACTTTTAGGAATAGAGTTGGTTGCTGCTGATATGATCCCCTGCTTTATTTCCCTATCCATCATTTCCACTTCCATATTATCACTAATCTGAGACAGATTTTCCTCCCCTTCCTTCATGAATTCATCCCAATTAGCCTTATCTACTAACCATCTACCCCCTACTCTCTCCGTGACCTGTACTGTTGTTATATTTATTCTATTAAATATAGGATAATGGTCACTTCCTATAGTCCCTTTTTTGTATACATTCCATTCACATATTGGAGCTAATGCATTGGTCACTATTGTCAGATCTAAAACCGACTCCTTCCCAGTATTTACATCTATCCTCGTCCCTCTCCCATCATTACACAAACCAGATTCTTCCCATCCAACAATTCCTCCACTATCTCCCCATTGCGGTCATTCTTCTCACCCCCCCATAGTGTATTATGAGCATTAAAATCTCCACACCACACTGTGTTCCCATTGTCTGCATGGGTTATAAAAATGTGTTATTGCCAGTTCCCTCTTTCCTATCCATACTTCTATTATAATACTCTCCATCTCACTTCCAATATCAATAACCCTGTAGGGAATGCCCTCTTTCACAAACGTGATACATCCACCTCCCGTCCCTTCTCTCCTGTCTCTTCTGATTGCCACATATCCTTTAATAATGAAATCTAAGTTTGGTTTTAACCAGGATTCCTGGATGCACAATATGTCTGGTTTTTCCTGCTGACTTTAAATGAATTGTTTAAACTCCTGACCATTAGCAATTAAGCTTCTTGCATTCCACTGAAGGATTATCATTAATACTATTACCCAATACATGATGTTTCTTGACTGGCCTGAACACTCAACTCATCTCTTACCTCTTCCCATCTTATCCCTCTCATATCCAGATGATGTATTGCTGCTTTGACTATAATCTGTATTCTTTCTGATTTAACATCTGCGGTCGCATTGATGACTTCTGCTATGAATGTCACCAACCTCTGTTTCTCCTCCAACATTTTCTTTTCAACTTCTTGTACAATACTTGTCACTTCTTTATTCTGTTGCTTGTCACTGAATTTCCCCGGTCCCGCTCTCTTGGCAGCTTCAGCATAGGATATTCTTTCTTTTACTTTTATCTGTTGCACCATTATTTCTCTCTTCATAGCCTCACATCCCCAGTATGCTACACTATGTTCTCCTCCACAGTTACAGCATTTTGGTTTCACACCCGTCCCACATTTCCCATATTCATGGTCCCCTCCACACCTAGCACACATTCTTTTCCCTTTGCATTGATTAGCAATATGTCCATATTCCTGACATTTGAAGCATCTCATTGGTTTTGGCACAAATTCTCTCACATTATATTTTACAAATCCAAAATAAAGTTCTCTTGGGATATCTCTTGCATCAAACTCTACCACTACTGTTTCAGATTCTTTTTTCTCAGGTCCTCTTGTCATTCTTTTAGCATTTTTTACTGCTGTATTTCTCATTCTTAGATTTCCCACTAGATCCTTTACACTGATACCAAGGGGAAGCCCTGTTATCACTCCCTTACATCCTTCATTTTTCTTCTCTCCAACTTTCACTGTTTTTGTAACCTTTATTTTTCCCACATTCACCATTTTCTGAGCTTTTTCTACTTGTGTTTCTGTGTTACACCCAATTAGCAAGTTCCCATCACCTAACACTTTAGCATACTTAACTTCTCCTACTTGTGCTCTGATTATTTTTGTGATTTTTAGTGGATCCATTTTCTTTACTCCCCCTTCTCCCTCAAATCTCACCACTACATTAAGTGAACTCTTCTTCCCACTCTTTGCCTCATCTCCCTGCCCCTCTCCGTACTGTCCACACTATTTTTTTTATCTTCCTTCTTTCTCTTTCTCCCACTTCTACTCCTTCCTCCTCTCCCCACTTGCTCCCATTCACTTCCCCCTTTATCAACCTCATAGTCCTCTTCACTCATCTCCATACTGTTGTAGCTGTCACCGTCCACCTCCTTTCCCTCCATTTTACACCCGCTTACAGAAAGCAGCGCTAGGGTACCGCTACCGGACCTATACAGGCCGTCGGCCGATACCCCCACAATCTACTCTCTGTAAGTTACCTACCTACTTTATACACTCTAATGACAGTACTAAATACACTGTTCAAATCAACTTTTACTCTCCGTTTTTTTTCGACGTCTGCTCCTCCTAGTCCGCGACACAACCGTTCCTAAACCAAGTGGTTGCTCCCCTCTCGAATACTCCACACAACCAAAAAAAAAACACGTGACTATGGTGGCCAGCCTTTGAGATTATTATTATTCTGTCAATATACGACCATAGTCACGTGAGGAGAGTATTAGAGTATTTCAACAAAAATGTTACAAAAAAACAAAAAACGATAGTAAGTATCTCATTTTTTCAACAACTCTAAATGCAAAAATATAAAATCAAAAAGAAACTAGGCTGCATCCTGCTTCCTATTTTCCTCTGGGCTCACAAACAGATGATATGTATGTGTGTGATGTGGTAAGGATTCTAAAAGAGATTGGAATAAGATTTTAATTTCAATAAAGTGTGTGCTTTAGGATAGTTGGGATGGTCAAAACCCAGTGCAATGTGTTTTAGTTTGATACATACGGTAGATAAAGCATTTTAAGGATTTATTGCCTGGTGCTTCAGTCTATAAAAGAGACTTACAGTAAGTGCAACCATGTTTATGAGGTGTTGTGACTCTACTCTTGTGATTTTGAGGGAGTTTGTTTGCAAGCAGAGTTACGTTATCAAATGTTAATTAATACTGTTTGCTCACTTCAGTGCATCACTACTGATGATATTCTAGAGCAGCGGTCCCCAACCACCGGGTCGCGACCCGGTACCGGTCCGCGAGAAATTCCGAACCGGGTCGTGACATTGGGGGGAAATAAAAAAAAATCCAAAAAAAAAATTTTCAAAAAAAAAAAAAGGAAAGAGGGAGAGAGAGATGTAAATAAAAAATGGGTTAATTTTTCATGTTAGGTAAGCCTATGCCTATAGTGGGGCTATTGGGGGAAACGGAGCCAGCGCCAGCTCTATCACAATTGGTTCGTGACCATCTCTTTGCGCTGTCAAACGAATTCGACCGCTACTTCCCAGCCACCCGAGATCCGCGCGATAAGAATGAATGGGTCCGCAATCCATTTGGAACAATTCCCGACCACCTGTCCGTTCAGGAGGAAGCGCAGCTGATCGAGCTGGCAAATGACGGCGGTCTTAAGACTACATTTGACCAAACGATCTCTCTGCCTGCGTTCTGGTTAAACGCCAAAAGTGAATATCCAGAAATAGCTGTAAAAGCCCTCAAAACATTGCTGCCCTTCCCAACAACTTATCTGTGCGAGGCCGGATTTTCCGCAATGACAGTGACAAAAACAAAATTGAGAAACCGATTGGATATTTCAAATACATTACGAGTGTCACTGTCCAACATCACCCCCAGATGGGACATTCTAGCTGCAGAAAAACAAGCACAGGGCTCACATTAAAATGCAATCGACTTATTATGCCATTATAAAATTAGACCTTTCATTTGTTTCAGCACCTATTCCTATTGTGTTGTGCATGTTGTTTTCATGTTCCTGTTTCAGTTTTATCGTGTTCAAGTTTATGTTCCTGTTTCAGTTTTACTTGCTGTTCATAGCTGAAAATCGTTACGTTTCACGCATGCACAACACCAGATATGGAACCAAAACGATCACCAAAATTGTCCTCCAATTCAGATAATTAATTATTCTAATTTGTAAAAATGTGAGGTAAATGTAATGTAAAAAAAACTGAATGCATTCTGAATGCATTCTCCCAATGTCTGCTCAATGCACCCCCCAACACTCTCCCCTGCTTCAAGAGATATCTCCGGACATCTAGAACCAAACTAACACAAGTATTGTATAGCCGTCGAGTATCAAGACAATGTCAATGTACAGTCAATTTGTGTGTATAGATGTAGTCTTTCCTTTCAAATCAAGTCACTGTGTACGTCATCACTAGCATGTCCACATTGCCTGGGTGGGATAGTAACAAGTTTCAGAGACAGGAGGGAAATATGAGGGCATGGGGCATGGACTGAAGGGTAGGGGAGCATGAGACATGGGGTAAGGGCTATAGGCAAACATCAAATTTGCTCCGGGCCTCCAAGACTGATATGAAGGTTGTCCAAGGTAGTCATATGTGAGCATTTCTCGAGGTTTCAGTGCTCGGGTTGACTTCATCACTGACTGCACTTCTTCCTTTGAAGGTTCTGTTATAGGCTCACCATTGTCTACCTGCTCTTGTGGACCTGTCTCCTCCACACGGTCAAGGGCTCGATCTCCTGTCTCTGGCTGAACCCTGTACACAGGTCCATCTCCAATCTTTTCAACAACATGATGGATTCTCCTCTCCCAGTAAGCCCGAAGTTTGCCTGGCCCGCCTCTCTCTGACAGGTTTCTGACAAGCACCCTATCTCCAGGCTGCAGCACAATTCCTTTAGCGTGCTGATCATAATATTTCTTCCCCTTAGCTGAGCGTTTTTTGCTGTTCTCTGAAGCAATCTTGTAAGCCTCCTGCATGCGAGAAGCCCATTTCTGTGCATACTCTTGTCTGGACTGTGCCTCTTCTTCAGGTTTCAAATCAAAGAGCAGATCTACAGGCAAACGTGGGGCTCTCCCGTCTAGGAGAAAAAATGGTGAGTAACCTGTTCCCTCATGTCTCGTGCAGTTGTACGCATGGACAATGTGGGGTAGGTGTTCCTTCCACTCTGTTTTTTTCTCCTCCTGCAGGGGTGCAGAGCATCTGTAGAAGTGTTCTGTTCAGGCGTTCCACAGGATTCCCCTGTGGGTGGTAGGGAGTGGTTCGAGAGTGGGCAATCCCTGCCAGCTTCTGGAGTCTCTGGAAAAGGCTGTTCTCAAACTCCCGGCCCTGATCATGATGGAGCTTTCCAGGGTACCCGAAGCGTGGAATGAAGTCATAAAAGATCTTCTCAGCTGCAGTACGGCCTGACTTGTTCTTGGTTGCGTACGCCTGAGCAAAACGAGTAAAGTGATCAACTAGAACTAAAATGTATTCATAACCACCCTTACTCTGCTCAAGATGAAGATAGTCAATAGACAGGAGCTCAAAAGGAGCACTGGTTGTGATTGAACCCATGGGAGCTCTTTCAGGAATGTGAGGCCGCTTCTCATGTAGGTGTCTTAACTCAGTCGCCTTCAGCTTACAGGGAAGAACCAACTGTTTCCGCTGTCCTGTTTTCCTGTACAATATTCCCTTGTCAAGCTTAAGTCTGTTCCATTCATGTATTAGTCTGCGTGTTTCTCGTCCTATTTGTCTCTTCCGTTTATCCTGAGGATTCCACCCCGTTTTCTTTAGGTTGATCACTTCACAGATGGACGCATCTTCTTTTTGCGCAGCCCTAACACATTCTGGAGTGATAACTGGAATGCCTTCAGGAGCTGTGTCATCTACATTTGACTGCAAGTGTAACGCGGCCACCCATCGCACGTCACTGTCCCTCACGGCTTTGTCCCCTTGCCAGATGGCAGAGACCACATCAGGAGGCATTGTCTCTGTGTACTCTTTTTGATGGTCATCCAGATGCACGGGGTGTCGTGACAGGGTGTCGGCATCAGCATTTGACTTGCCTGGACGATATCTGATGGTTAAATGGAAATCAGCTAATTCACCCACCCAACGGTGCCCAACTGCATTCAATCTGGCCGTGGTCAATATATAGGTAAGGGGGTTGTTATCCGTGTATACGGTGAAGGTGGGGGCATAATAGAGGTAATCTCTAAATTTATCGCAGATTGCCCACTTCAATGCAAGGAACTTCAGCTTGCCAGAATGGAGATGGTAGTTCTTCTTAGCAGTTGTAAGTGTCCTGGAGCCATAAGGAATAACACGGAGTTTGTTTCCCTGTTGTTGATAGAGTACTGCCCCCAGACCTTCATTTGAGGCGTCGGTGTGAAGGACAAAGGGCAAGTTATAGTCTGGATAGGCCAGGATGGGTGGACTGCTTAGCATGTCAACAAGGTGCGACACTACAGCACTGTGCTCTGATGTCCACTGGACAGGTGTTCTGGATGCAAGCTTTCCACTCTTTGTGCTCTTTGACTTAGACTTGTTTGATCTTACTAGGGTGGCTTTCTGGCTAGACTCACTAGGACTCTCGATTAGCTTAAACAGTGGCCTAGCTATCCTAGAAAAGTCCTGTATTAAGGTCCTGTAATAGCCTAGAAATCCTAGGAGAGCTCTGACTTCTCCCACATTCTTTGGTTCTCTATCCTTCAAGTGCTGAACTGCCTCCAGGTCTTTAGGGTCTATCTGGACACCTTCACTAGTCACTAGACGCCCTAAATATCTGACTCGACTCTTGAACAATTCACATTTCTTTGGACGTAGTTTAATACCATGCTCTCGCAGGCGGCAAAGCACCCGTCTCAGGTCTTCAACATGGTCAGGAAAAGCAGAGTACATCATCCAAATATGGAGAACAGCACTCATCCCTTAGACCGTCAAGGACTCCCTCCATGCACCACTGAGAAGCAGCTGGGGCGTTGGTAAGGCCAAACGGGAGACGGATCCACTCATAAAGTCCCCACGGCGTGCTGAAGGCAGTCAGATGTCTGGAGCTCTCATCCACAAAACCCTGGTGGTATGCACTGCCTTGGTCGAGTATTGAGAACCATGAGTATCCCCCCAGACTGTCCAAGAGATCCTGGATGCGTGGGAGCGAGTGACGATCGGGGATGGTTTTTTTGTTCAAACCCTGAAAGTCAACACACAGACGCAAGCTCTTGTCCTTTTTTCTAACACAGACCACTGGAGATGAGTGGGATGAGTTGGACTTTCTGATCCAGCCATGGTCGAGCAGGTTTTGGACATATTCCTTTACCTCTTTGTACAGGGGCTTAGGAACTGACTTGTAGGATGTTTGGACAGGTATGTCATCCTTTAGATGGATTTTTAGTTGCAAACTGGGGATGCAACCAATGTCGGAATCATCTTGGGCGAAGACATCGGACTCCTCATACAACATTTCTCTAACAACCTTTTGTTCATGTTCCTCCAGGTGTGACACATCGACAGGTGGATGCCATTTCCATTTTGTCTTGTTTTCCTCACTCATTTCTCTCGGCTTGTCTGTGCTGACTTGAGCTGACGAGGTGTTAATTGGCTCTGAGCCACCGGGGAAGCAGTTAACTGGTTTGGTTTCAGTAACTTCCTCCAGTGTTCCTAAAACTGTTCTCTTTGTGAGATAGATGTCATGTTTAGTGGTGTTTTGAACAGGGATCTTAACAATTTTGGTGGACCCCCTGGGAACATCAACTAAGGCGGGAAACAATTCCAAACCCTCAGGACAGTTACTCACTAGGTTGGGTTGAAACAGCATAGCCCCACCCCCTGACCATTCCCTGACTCTGCACCTCACCTCACAAATCTGCCCGGCAGGAATAATTACACCTCTCTCCCCTGTCCTCACATTGCACTCTGGGACTGTCTCATCTGGGGTCAGAACCTGGAAAGCAGAAACTAGGGCTTCCACTGCACTGTCACTGATACTTAAGGCTTCTTTAAGCAAAGCAGAAATATCAGCATCATCTCTCTGTTCTTTGATTATCTCAACAATGACATTACTGCCCAAAAGAAGACAGTTAAGACAGTTCTGGCTGATTAACATTGGCACTTGTATGGTGACATGTCTATAGTTCTTGCTACAGACATCTGCCCATCCATCAAAGGGAACATCTGTGCCATTAGCTGCAGCGATTGCCAGAGCCTCAACAAGAAGGAGGGTGTCAAGCGGCTGGATTTGGACACTAGTAAGTGCTTTCTTCCATCCACGCTTTCCCCATCATAGTCACTTGGGCCCCTGAGTCAAGCAACATTTGAAGAGGGACTCCATTAATAGCACATGAGACCATACATCGTTTTCCTACGAGCTGTGCTAGCCGCTTTCGTGTTAGTGGTTGGCATTGGGTGCTTGCTGTTACAGAGTTAGTTGTTTTAGAGTGGCTGGCTGTTGCTGGGGGCTCCTCGGCTGTCACGGTCACTGGCTGCCCCTCTCCAGTGGCCTCGACGCCCTTCTTTGAAGACAGCCGATGGCGCGATGTCCAGCTTGGCCACATACAAAACAGTGAGGGCAGCTTACCTTGCTCTGCTGTACACAGTTGCTGCATCTGCCTCGAGCTTCAGATTTTGGTGGCTGAGGGTGAGGACTTTGTCAGTGGGTTTTACCATCTGGACTAAATGTTAGGTCAGAGAAGACACCTGTGCAGTCAGTTCTCTAATAGCAGCACGATTGGCCTGTAATTCAGTGTCAACTGTAGTGTGCTTAGCTGGGTCACTACTGTCAAGCTGAGCAGGGCTTACAGTCACTGGTCGGTGTTTAGCTACTGTGCCAAGGCGTTTCAGTCTTTCTGCCTCCTCACTAGTCAAATCAAATCAAATCAAATTTTATTTATATAGCCCAAAATCACAAAATACATTTGTCTCAGAGGGCTTTACAATCTGTACAGGGAGTGACACCCTCTGTCCTTAGACCCTCGATTCGAGTGAGGAAAAACTTCACTAGTGATTTGATGAAGAGAAAGTCATCACTAACTTGCAAGTTTGTGAGGAGAGGTTTAAGATCATGTCGAACATGGTTGCTTTTACAACAGTTAAATCACTTTTGTTTGTAAACATTTTACAATTTTACAACTTCTACAGATGTGTGGTGGAAAGCGTCATGTGCACCTGCATCACCGTGTGGCACGGCTGCAGAAAAACAAGCACAGGGCTCACATTAAAATGTAATAGACTTATTATGCCATTATAAAATTAGACCTTTCATTTGTTTCAGCACCTATTCCTATTGTGTTGTGCATGTTGTTTTCATGTTCCTGGTTCAGTTTTATCGTGTTTAAGTTTATGTTCCTGTTTCAGTTTTACTTGCTGTTCATAGCTGAAAATCGTTACGTTTAACGCATGCACAACACCAGATATGGAACCAAAACGATCACCAAAATTGTCCTCCAATTCAGATAATTAATTATTCTAATTTGTAAAAATGTCAGGTAAATGTAATGTAAAAAAAACTGAATGCATTCTGAATGCATTCTCCCAATGTCTGCTCAATGCATTAACTGGTTCGTACTCAAATATGAAAGACTCTTCTGGATCTTGTGGATCAGCATCCGCCGCGGGGTGACAGTGGCCATTATGCAGTTACGCTGGTGGCTTCCGCTCTCTGGATGACGCCCTGGATAGCAGCCTTCCCTGAAGCTTTAGGCACTGGCTCACGTTGTTTTGGCACTCACTTCACCAGGCAGTCCGCTAGCTGATCCAGGACGAGCCCCCAAATTGTTACCGGCGCCAATCCTAAGTAGCTAGGGTCTCCCTTGTGAATCCACAATGCTAGAACACCACCTACTGGCATAACAGTGTAATGCCTTTATGTTAAATGTGTATTCAGTTAACCATACACAGTTGTGTTGAAGCCTTGAAGCCTGTTAAAGTCTATATGCAGTATTTAACCATCAAATCAAATCAAATCAAATTTTATTTATATAGCCCAAAATCACAAAATACATTTGTCTCAGAGGGCTTTACAATCTGTACAGGGAGTGACACCCTCTGTCCTTAGACCCTCGATTCGAGTGAGGAAAAACTTGCCCACCAAAAAACCTTTTAACAGGGAAAAAGGTGGAAGAAACCTCAGGAAGAGCCACAGAGGAGGGATCCCTCTCCCAGGACGGACAGACGTGCAATGATGTCACATGTACAGAACAAATCAACACACACATATTGTACACTCCACATATTGTACAATGAATAATAATGAATTACAATAGATGATAAGAATAGGTTACAATGAATGATGAATTATTACAGTAGCAGCAAATCATTACATAACTATAAACTGTAATGGGGATATGGCAACAATGATGACGGCGACAACACATGCAGTAGACGCCACGCAGGACCACAGCAGCAGACACAGTCCACAAGAACCTGCTGGACGAGAGAGCACAGAAACTCCGGGGAAGAAGTTTAATTAGTAACATGATAGATAGATGGATTAGATAGATGGATAGATAAGGAGAGAGAGAGAATGAGAGAGAGAGAGCGAGAGAGTATGTGAGTCCCCCAGCAGTCTAGTTCTATGGCAGCATAACTAAGGGATGACCTGAGCCAGCCCTAATTATAAGCTTTATCAAACAGGAAAGTCTTAAGTCTACTCTTAAAGGTGTTGATCGTGTCTGCCTCCCGAACACAGAGTGGTAGTTTATTCCACAGAAGAGGAGCTTGATAGCTGAAAGCTCTGGCTCCCAATCTACTTTTAGACACTATAGGAACCACAAGGACCCCACCATCCTGGGAGCGCAATGTTCTAGTGGGGTGGTAAGGTACTATGAGCTCTTTTAGATATGATGGTGCCTGACCATGAAGAGCTTTGTAAGTTAGTAGAAGAATTTTAAATTCTATTCTAGATTTAACGGGTAGCCAGTGCAAGGAAGCCAAAATGGGAGAGATGTGATCTCTGATTTTGGTTCCTGTCAGAACACGTGCAGCAGCATTCTGAATCAGCTGCAAACTCTTAAGAGACTTATTAGAGCAGCCTGATAACAAAGAGTTACAATAGTCCAGCCTAGAAGTAACAAATGCATGGACTAGTTTTTCTGCATCCGCTTGAGAAATGATGCGTCTGATTTTGGCAATGTTACGTAAGTGGAAGAATGCAGTCCTCGAAAGTTGTTTTATATAGTCATTAAAGGACAAGTCTTGATCAAAAACAACGCCAAGATTTTTTACGGTGGAGCTGGTGGCCAGGGTGATCCCATCTAAGGCTAAATCTCTGGAATGACAGTTTCTAAGGTGTTTGGGTCCTATTACGAGAACTTCAGTTTTTTCTGAATTTAGCATCAGAAAATTGTGGGTCATCCAATTTTTTATGTCCTTAATGCATGCTTGAAGTCTAGTCAAGTGATTGGTTTCATCAGGCTTGAACCATGTGTTGGTAGTCAGTGTGTGAGCACTATAGATACTGTCTGAGGTCTTTAAACTACCATCTGCAACTGTGACTGTCCAAAAGGGGCAGAAATGTTATTTAATTTTAAGTTTTTGGGCTGCGATGTTCAAAACATAAAAACAAATAAAAAATGAATGTCAAACTCAACAATAAAGGGCTCGGGTCTCAAGAGGTTAACGAGTATCAATGTCACCTTCCCCCCATGGAGCTCAGTGGAGAACAAGTTGGTTTGACTTTTGCAAAACTGTTAAAAAAGAGCATAAGATATGATATGAGATCTCGACTTTGGATTAAAAATGTGTTTTTTCATATTTTTAATAATCATTATAATTATTTATGTGGTTTATGAATTTTAAAATCCACATAACTCTGCTGCATATTCAACCAAATAAATTCTGTTCTAGGCCTGGTAATATTTGACGAGACATTTTGAGCTTAATATATGATAACAACAGCTTCGGTAGGTTTTAAGAGCACCAGGAACTAGTTTGATTTTTATGACACAAGAAATATGTATATGTGTGTTGACTCAAGCTGCAACATCACAAATATTGTTGAAAAGCTCCAAGGATTTAAAAGTTCATTTTCCGAGTTGTTGCTACTGTAGCACAGAAAACTGTGGGACAATGGTGTCAATTAACGTTGCTGCATCAGGCAGGGGTGCACTTGGTATAGATATGAAGTAAATTAATATCAGTAAACTATATTTAAGCCATTGCATGTATCAGTGTGTCAGTTTTCTCCGTTCTGAGCGTGCATTCTTTATTCTTCTTAATAAAAAATGGAAATTCCAAAACCCATAAATCCTGGAATGGGATGGCAAACTGCACAAGTCTTTTTCTGTCAAACCATGTTGGTCTGTGATGCTTTATTACAACTAGTATGAGAACATCTATTTCTATTTCACAAGCTGAACTCTCTATTACAACTCTTTATAACTCAGGATTATGATAATTTTTTTTTATATAATGTAATCATCTTTAGTAATTTATTTGAAGACAAGGCAGTAAAATGAGAATTTGCTGAAGGCATGAACCAGTTTTCTGGGGGTTCCTAATCTGCACAGAGAGCAGCCCACTGGCCTGTACACCTGTTTGGCTACCAACAATGACACTCATGGACACATTGGTCACATACGTGACAAATCAGAAGTGAATCAAACAGAGTAGAAAACTCACAGGCAGCTTTAAAGAAACGCATATGGCTGCATTTCTTACCAAAACTAGCCTCCTCTGTGTGTTTTATGTTTAGATATTTAGATATATAAGTGTGTTACTGAGAGTGTCAATACATTCTGCATCCACTGCTGGCTGTTGACATGCACGATTGTGCATGACTGCACAGAAGAATCTGCTCAGCAAAATTGTGAATATTGCCAGCAAAATAATAGGCACTTAAACAAGACAGCCTTAGCAACATCTACCTGTACCCTTTCAAAAATTCAAAACGTGCTACAGTACTTCACCCACAACACTCCCTGTTCAGTGAGCTTCAGCCCCTACAACCAGGCCCACGTCTTTAGGAAAAGTTATTAACTCGTTCGTTTTCTTCCGCTTATCCGTGGTCGGGTCGCGGGGGCAGCAGCTTCAGCAGGGAAGCCCAGACTTTCCTCTCCCCAGCCACTTCTGCCAGAGCCAGCTTCTGCAACCGGGGGTCGGACCGCCAGGGTCCCTGCCTCCGACTGCCGTCCATCTCTCTTCGCACCGTTCCCCCCCGAGACCCCTCGGGGTGTTCAGGGTGGTATGGCTGCCCCTAAGTTATTAACTATGTGCAGAAAATAAACTAGGTTTAACATTCATTCATTCATTCATTCATCTTCTTCCGCTTATCCGTTTTGTCGGGTCGCGGGGGCAGCAGCTTCAGCAGGGAACCGGGGGTCAGAGCGCCAGGGTCCCCGCCTCCGACTGCCGCCCATCTCTCTTTGCACCGTTAGACCCCTCCCATGGGTGGTGGGCCCATGGGAAGGGGGTACAGCACCTGGTATTCCCAGGCGGTCTCCCATCCAAGTACTAACCAGGCCCGAACCTGCTTAGCTTCCGAGATCAGACGAGATCGGGCGTGTTCAGGGTGGTATGGCTGCCCCTAAGTTATTAACTATGTGCAGAAAATAAACTAGGTTTAACATAATTCACTTATAATCTAACTGTGTGAGTATCTAAAGAAAAGACAAATCCCTGGGTTTCTGTTCCACAGCAGCTCTTGACCAAGCTCTCTAAGAAGATGAGGAAAAATTCCCCAAAATCTTGAGACTTGAAGGATTATGGAAAGAAACCCATAGACAGTTCAAAGAGTGAGTGCATTTGAAAATGATATACTTCTACCACACTACTACTGCAGATGTCCAGTGCAACAGCAGCATGCAGGAGTGGCATTGTGCTGGCTTTGGTTGCTCCAGTGTTACTCACTATTTGAGCAGTTCTTTTTCTCTTTTTCTCGCTGACATTTCTCTACGTGTTTAACCGAGCAGAATTACTGGATCTAAAGAAGAGAGTCTCCTGTGGCCTGCAGGAGGTAGAAGGATTTCGTCATGAAGGAGTGGATAACTGTATTTGATAGCACACACCTTAAATTGAGTAGAGACCGCACCATCTTAGTCTCCAACCAAAACACATGACACACTATCTTATTTTCTCATGTCATAGTCACGTCAGCCATCGTGACTCACAGAGTCACATCATCACCTCCAAGATCACGACCCCCACCTGTTCCCCCACACAATAGATGAAAAATGATGGTTAATCACCACTGCCTCAGAGAACAGCCTCTTAATGCAAGCAGCTAAACAACTGCTTTACTTTCCCATTATTTCCATCATAAAAAAATATTTACCTGGTTATATAAAAATACACATTTCTTGGTAAAAGCAATGTGATCTGTTCTAAACTGTTTGTATCAAACTGCACCTCTTTAGATAGATTAAATACATTTAGGATTTTATTTGTATTTTTAGCCACCCAAGCAATCAGTCGGTCAGTGAAATATCTCAACAAATATTGGATGAAATTCATGATATATAGATGTTCATGTTCCCCAGAGAATAAAGCTTTGTGACTGGTGACTTGTATACTGAAAAACCAAGAGATTCTTAAACAGTCCGCAGCATTTGGGCTCCACATAAAAATACATACCACACAGTTTGAAAAGTTTTATTTATTTTGTAGAAAACTCGACATATGACAGCGGCTGTCACCTTTTCCTCCCGCACACTGTTAAAGCGCAACTGCGCAACTATTAAAGTTGCTTCATTCTCCCATGAACTGAAGCCACACGTCACTATTTATCTTCCTCCTGAGCATTTAAAACTAATGAACACCAAACCACTGTCACTTCATTTCTTCTGCGCACTGAAGACACTGAAGTCGTCCTCTTCAGTGTCAGAGTTGAACAGCGTCAGATAATCTTCATCACATATCGTCTCACCGCGGCTGCATGTAAATTTGCCGTTAATGAATCTATGGCATAGATTCATTAACGGCAAGCTTGCGTGTCCTTCCTGTTTACTTCACGGATAGCCAGATCGATGGCATTCAACTTAAAAGCTGCATCATAGGAATTGCTTCGGTTTTCCATTTTGAGGGGGTGAGGGTGTAATAATATTATATACCTGTGACGGAGCAGCTCCGTCAATGACTGCGGACACTGTGATCTGAAGAAAAATTCATAGAAAAGCCGCACCTCTGTATAAGACGCATGGTTCAAAGTATGGGAAAAAAGTAGCGTTTTATAATCCGGAAAATACGGTACATGTAATTAGTAAGATACTGCAGCAGTAAAACAAACTTCTTACAGCATCACAGCTTTTTGTGTTGTTTTACTGTAGTGCTATTTATAGTCTAAATGTGGTCTCAGAGTAATTAACAGACAGCATTAGTGATGATAGTAGAAAAACCAGAGTAGAGTAGAGAGGACAAAGCAGGCAAAGTTGAAAGCATGCTGTTGTAAATCACAGATTATCTCATTGTCAACCCTGTATGGCACACATGTACAGTTATGTTTCATGGCTGTGTAAGAAAGTTCACAGTGTCAAGTTAAAATCATTTTGTGTCAGTATATACCCAACCAATAGTAAAATGTGTTGTTGTAGTCATCAGGAGGCAGCGGGAACGACAAGGACACCTCAGCAGATCAAGAGTTCTGCTCTTGTCCTGTTTATTTCCGTCCTGTCTCTCAGAGTTGGCCAGGTGATGTCCGTCCAGGCCTGTTTGTCCCTCTGCACATGCAGTCTTTCACTTTGATTGGGATTCTCCGAGAATTCTGTGCAGCTCTGGGGACATGAGGAAAGGTTTTTCTGAGCTGCCATCATTCCTCTCCAAGTCGTCACCTGGTTGGTTTATAAAGTGGAAGTGTGGGAGGAAAAAGCAGATATGGATGGTTGATGAATAATAAATGGTTTAAAAGTAGATGAGCAGGGACAGCAGGGGGACGTTAAATGAAGTAATAAGGCTGATAAATAGCAATGTGTACAAGGTCATATAATTACACATATGGGCATGAGTGTTTCCATTCCCTGACTTTTCAAACTTGTTTCAGGTTGATGGAAACTCTCTCCAAACACTGTTTAACTTCCTGCTTCGAACATTCAGATAAGAGAAGATCTGAGTTAATAATAATGTTGAACACTCACTCATCTATCTATCTATCTATCTATCTATCTATCTATCTATCTATCTATCTATCTATCTATCTATCTATCTATCTATCTATCTATCTATCTATCTATCTATCTATCTATCTATCTATCTATCTATCTATCTATCTATCTATCTATCTATCTATCTATCTATCTAT
Source organism: Pampus argenteus (assembly GCA_036937835.1). NCBI lineage: Eukaryota > Metazoa > Chordata > Actinopteri > Scombriformes > Stromateidae > Pampus > Pampus argenteus. The sequence goes on from CM072875.1 coordinate 1,629,298, forward strand.
CTATCTCAGTTTCACTGGAAAGAGAAAGTCACACTGATGTCATCTGTATATTAATAATGTGTTCTGACTTAGGTCTGATTTAAGTGTTATTTTTGTGTCAGAGTTTATGCAGTGTGGAGCCAGTGTGAATAAAGCTTCAAATATTTACAAGCAGTGGTGGGAAGAAACTAGGTACATTTACTCAGTTACTATACTTGAGTAAAATTTTGACGAGTACTTCACTTGAGTATTTCCATTTGATGATACTTTAAATCTAGTACTTTCTACTCCACTACATTTATCTGACAGCTTTAGTTACTGTTCAGATGCAGATTTGACTCAATGGATAATATAAGAAGCTTTTAAAATCCAACACATTGTTAAAGATGAAACCAGTGGTTTCAACCTTTTAGTCTTTTGACGTCTTACTAAAAGCAGTGTGTAGTCGGGAAAAGCTGGAAACAGATTTGTTTTTTCTTCTTTTCTCTCCCATTAATCATCTCACGACCCCTCAGCTTTATCTGGTGACCCTTTGGAGGGCCCCGACCCCTAGGTTGGGAACCACTGGACTAAACTAGCTAACTGTATATAAAGTAGTTGAAACTAGCTCCACCTCCAGCAGCTACAACAGTAACATGCTGCTCTAACACTGATGCTGCAGTACTTTAACTACATCAAGATCACAGTACTTATGTACTGTTACTGCAGTACTTTAACTACATCAAGATCACAATACGTATGTACTGTTACTGCAGTACTTTAACTACATCAAGATCACAGTACTTATGTACTGTTACTGCAGTACTTTAACTACATCAAGATCACTATACTTATGTACTGTTACTGCAGTACTTTAACTACCGTACATCAAGATCACTATACTTATGTACTGTTACTGCAGTACTTTAACTACATCAAGATCACAGTACTTATGTACTGTTACTGCAGTACTTTAACTACATCAAGATCACTATACTTATGTACTGTTACTGCAGTACTTTAACTACATCAAGATCACTATACTTATGTACTGTTACTGCAGTACTTTAACTACATCAAGATCACTATACTTATGTACTGTTACTGCAGTACTTTAACTACATCAAGATCACTATACTTATGTACTGTTACTGCAGTACTTTAACTACATCAAGATCACTATACTTATGTACTGTTACTGCAGTACTTTACCTACATCAAGATCACTATACTTATGTACTGATACTGCAGTACTTTAACTACATCAAGCTGTTAACATGAATCTATTTTATTTATGTAGGCTTTTCATGCAGGGTTTTTACTTGTAATGGAGTATTTTTACATTGATGTATTTGTACTTTTATTTAAGTAAACGATCTGAGTACTTCTACTGCCAGCTGGATGTTTTGTGATGACATGTTGTACTTACAGAAACAGAGAAAGAGTGTGTCAACACACATGGAATAGACACTGAAGAAACCATGAGCAATCAGGTAGGCACCAATCACGACCGTCTGATGTAAAAAACACAGCTATTAGAAAAACGCCAGCAGCACTGCTTTGAAACCGTCTCTGGTAACAGATTACACTGAGCTGGTGTCAGTTATTAGTTAGTACAATAAAACATCATGGGATTGCTAAAGCAAAAGATCATGTTAACATGCCTCAAACAATAAAAAAGAGAACCCTAAACCTTAAATGTTAATTCAGTTAAAATGCTTAGAAATGTTTCTGTATATCCACTGTGTGTGTGTGTGTGTCTGTGTGTTTGTGTGATTATGATTCTGACCAGTAGAGGGATCCAATAGTAGTTGAGATCAGGCACTTCCTCCTGGAGAACAGGGATTTCCCTTGTGAAGAAGAGGAACGCTACTACACCTGACACACACACACACACACACAGTGTTTTACATTTTGCTGCACATGTAATCACCACTCAACAATCTACCGTTGTTGAAATATCACATCAAAGCATCAGTGTGTGTACAGTGTGTAAGGTGGTGACTTACCAACTCCTCCTGCAATCAGCACTTTACCCAGAAACAACAGAAAGTCAGTGACTCTGTCCTGAACTGCAACCCTGTAGAGGACAGACAGAAATGACACCTCACACCTGCCCCTCTATAGAAGGCGAACCACAGGTAGCTTGGTGCACTAAGCCTTTACTCCAACTATAAGAGACACTAACTTCATCTTACTGGTTGCTCATGTGACTGTTGCTGGATCATTGTGTGTTCCAAATAAAGATATGTAAAGCAAAGAAAGAAGTACCTGACCGCATTCCTCATCAGCAGGAAGAAGGCTTCCCTGGCTGAAGTACAAAAGCTCTTCCCATAGATTGCAACCTTGTGTAGAAGAGACAAACATACATAGCTATCATGACACACTGTGACTGTGGTGTCAACTAATAGATTGAAATTTATATCTACTTTACTGTTATTTATCAACAGTTTTTTGCTGTTGTTGATCAATGGAACACCAACTTAGTACCAATAGTGTTTATGCAAATGCTTTTCAACTCACCATGATGTAAGCATTTCGGTTCATGTATCTTATGAATTTCTCCAAACACCAGAAACAGCATTTCAGACAACACATTATGAACCTGGACAGGCTGTTGTCCACACCTAGACAGACACATATGCAGGATCAATGCAGGGCTAATAAGTGTAGCAGCAGAAGGAAAACTGTGTGTTAGCGTCTGTGTCCAGCTGTTCCTAATGTTGTGGGGTCTCACCTAACTTTTGTGAACAAAAATATGTGTGTGTGCGTGCATGCATGCACAAAACCTCTTAGTTTCTGCTCCAGATATTCCAGTATGATCCGGAGAAATTGGACAACTGAGAGAATGAGAGCCCCAAACGCCAGAGACCCTGTGTGATACCTGGAGACAGTAAAGGTTGCTGTTGCTGCTTATGTATGAGGAGAGGAAAACATCACAATTTTCAGATAGAACTTTTGACAGTGTTCTGACCTGATTGCCCTGCTGAAAGATGACAAGAGCGGACATGGAGGGATATCCTGAGGCTTCCTCTTGGTCCAGTAGTAGCTAGAAAATGTCCCAGCCAGAGTGCACTGCTCCACGGCTAAACTGAAGTTGACCAGCCAGAGAAAGATGAGCAAGTTGGACAGCTGCAGTAGGAAGAGGTAACGGTGGTAGGATGTCTCCCCACCGTAGAAGGCAAACACACACTGAGAACCCAGACAGGACGCTGCTTTAGAGATGTTGCTACTGTTGAAAGTCTAAGATGTGTGAGGGGAAGAACAGAGCAGAGTGGTGTCATTGTATTACTGTGTTACAGGTTTTGTAGTATCACTAGTATTGTAGTAGAACAATAGCTTTCCAAAGTAAAACAACAAGTTCAACAGGTGAAACAAAAGCTGACATAAAGTAATGACAGAGTATTACTGAGAATATTTCAACCCATTGTACAATATTGTATTCTAAAGAGTGAATCACATCTCTGGCATTGCAAGAGTTCTCTGAAATATGATTTAATCTTTAATAATCATTATATTTAAACAGATTATTCCATGTGATCACAGTTGTCTTTGGATAGACAATAAATGTCACATCCACTCCTCTGCTGCCAGTTATTTTCTACTCTCCGCCCCTCTGCTCCACTCTCCCTGCCGGCCACACCCACCTCATCAGCCAACTCTGCTTACCTGTGCACTTTTCAGTTGTAGCCTGTATTCTAGCCTCTCTGGTTCATAGAGTCTTTGCCAGATTGTTCTCAGCCTTGATGCTAGACCTTCCAGCGTTTTCACTTGGACTGATCTCCCGTTATCTACCTGCCTTGTACTAACCTGCCCATCGTTTTCCCGGTAAACTACTCTGCCTTTTGTCTTTGATCACTATCTGTGTTTTGCCCTTTCTGGAGTTTGTCTGCTGGTGTGGTTGAAATCATGATACTCGAGCGGGACCTCTGCCAGATCCGGTACAATGCTGGTGGAAGACGAATGCTTTAGTTAGGTGGCTTGCTTCAGACAGATCTGGTGGCATGATGAGCTCCAACCTAGGATGACTCCTGTTGTCCAATCTATGTCAGAATTATGATGACGAAGCCAGGGAAAGCCCAGGATGAGAGGGACGTGTGGTGACTGTAGGATGTGGAACTGGATGGTCTCATGGTGATTAGTTGCTCAGAGACATGCTGAACCGCTATGTGTTTGTCTCGCTGGATGATATCTTCTCCAAATCCTGTGAGGAACATGTTCACCATGTGCAATCCGTTCTACAGCGACTTCTGAAGAACTCTCTCTTTGTCAAGGCTGAGAAATGAGAGTTCCATGCCTCCTCTGTCTCTTTCCTGGGGTACATCCTGGCGCAGAATAATATCCAGATGGATCCAGCCAAGTTTTCAGCAGTCTTGTCCTGGCCAATCACTGACAACCGCAAGCAGCGGTTTCTGGGTTTCGCCAACTTCTTCCGTCGCTTCATCCCCAACTACAGCTCGCGGCCCTTCTTACTGGTCTCACATCCTCCAAGGTGCTCTTCAGGTGGACCCCGGCTGCAGATGAGGCCTTCTGCACCCTGAAGACCCGGTTCACATCAGCTCCCATCCTCCATTTGCCTGATCCTGACCAGCAATTTGTCGTTGAGGTCGATGCATCAGACGTAGGGGTAGGGGCTGTACTGTCTCAATGCTCGACCTTGGATCAGAAGCTTCACCCCTGTGCGTTCATCTCAAGTTGACTCTCAGCGGCTGAACAAAAAATATGACATTGGGAATCAAGAGTTACTCGCTGTCAAGTTGGCCCTGGAAGAGTGGCGTCACTGGCTGGAGGGCACCAAGATTGCCTTCCTGGTATGGACAGACCACAGGAACCTGGAGTATATCCACACGATGTCTGACCATCAGTCTAATGGTCAGACAGAGCGTATGAATCAGGAAATGGAGACAGCCCTCCGTTGCATGGTTTCTCAGAATCCCACGTCCTGGGCCAAGCAATTCCTGTGGGTTGAATATGCTCACAACAGACTCTTTGCCAGATTGTTCTCAGCCTTCATGCTAGACCTTCCAGCATTTTCACTTGGACTGATCTCCTGTTATCGACCCTGCCTGCCTTGTACTAACCTGCCCATCTCTGCCTTTTGTCTTCGACCACGATCTGTGTTTTGCCCTTTCTGGAGTTTGTCTGCTGGTGTGGCGAGTAGTAAGAATAAAGACTCTTTATCAAACCATCATGTGGTTTGGCTTACTGCAATTGGGTCCTCACACACCTGTTACAATAAAACTATCTATTATTTGATAATTGGCTTTTTTTAATTAAATCAACTAATCAAATCAACTGTTGAAGACATTCTATAACTATTAATCTTTTAGGACTTTATTTAGCAACATGCATAATGTGTATTATGTCAATAAGTGTTCAAAAAAGTGTTAAGGGGTCAGTATGCTTCAAACAAAGCTTTTGTTAGATATTCTAACAGTGGTTGAAACACACCTTTCCAACATCAGGCTGTGCACAACAAAATGTGCATATCTTTGTGAGACAAAGTATTACGCAGTGATTGTTCAGGTGTGTGTTTTACCTTCAGGTGTGTTTGGGGACACTTGGTACAGACAAGTCCCATACTGAACTCTTTAATGTATTTTGTCTGTGCCCAGCTGTATCTGATGATGATGAAAATGAATGCTGTTTTGCAGTGGAGCCAAGCTTTGACATCTATGAACATTATGTTCATGAATATATGATCATGAGCAGATGCCGTTTGTTATATGATATTTACCCAAAATATAGCGATTTACCTTCAGGGGGATCAAAGTTTATGTCACCAAAATTATTTCAGTTATATTTACTAAAACTGAAGATGGAAATGCATGTATAATACAAACTGCATGAGCTGAAAACACAATTTTTCACTGCAAAAATGCTTTAGCCAAGTACAAATGTAGTGTGACTGTTTAGATCCAGAGAAATAGCCCCAAACCTTAGACAATAGATTCAAACTAAATATTACGTTTGACTTGGTATTAAAAAATAAGAAAAATAAAGAAATTAAAAAATATATTGTACCTCCGAGTTGCAAGTACTGTTGGCATAAGGACAACTCACATCAGGAGACATCACTTTGTAGACAGCTTCACCTGAGGTTGCTAGATAACTGGTTTAAGTGCTGGTTAAAGGAAAGAAAAACTTTTTTTTTCTATTCTCTAGATACTCACAAACAGCTATTTTACATGAGCACGTCAAATGTTTATATAAAATATAAATATGTTTCTCTTTCTCTTCTCGCCTCTGAAGGATACACAGCAGTGATAGCCCAGTAGGAGATACAAACAATCAGCAAGAGAAATGTGATGACTGGATAGAAGAGAGTGGACATGATGTGACCGATGGCTCTGCAACAAGACAAAATCCATAAAGACCTGGAAACAACAACTTGTACAATCAGTGATTCTTATAATTTGAAGGATTTTTAAACTTTCATACTTGCTGGCCTCTCTGAGCAAGGCAATGGCCACCTGGACTCTTCTCCTCAAGAACATCATCATCAACAAGATAGAAACTTCTGTCACTCCAAGAGATACCACTGATGATGACAAGGAAACAACAGATCATTTTAAGGTGTGGTTCCATATACAGTTTATGGGCAGTGAAGTTTTTTGCAATTACCCTTCATTCTGTTAAATAACAGACCACATTTCCCTCCAATCATTGGTGTTCAGAAACTCACCTCTATCAATCTATTCAATGTATTTTTGCAAAAGTTTTATGGGGACATAAATTTTGAAGGAAATTTAACATTTGTTTGTCACAAGTCATGTGTGGGAAATACCACGTTATTTACACGTTACATTTATAAGCTATTATCCAGCACCTTTACACTCCAACATCCTGTTCAGACTGTAAAAGCACTGAGTCTGCAACAGGTTCAGGTGATCCTGCTTTCATTGGTCAAATGTGTTGCTTCATTCCCAGACAGATAGGAAGTGTGTGCAGCACTATGCGCCTGTCAGAGACACATACAGTCTTTTCAAGTAGTTTAATGGAATGTGGCCTTCTTGAAAAATGTACCTTAGGAACAATACCTTAGCCTTAACCTTAGCATTTTTTAACTTTCAAGAGTAACTGAACCCCCTTAATAAAAAAAACTAGAACTAGAACCATCACCACAAGGTGTGGTTACAGGTACAGCAGAGCACACACACAGTAAACAGTGATTCTGGATGTGAGCACAGGTGAAACAGACTAGAGAAGGCAGCAATCCATTTGCTGTCAGGTTACTCTTCAGAACCTGGATCTCAATTTAAGGACACTGGCACTAACAATATTGACAATATTGAAAAATAAAAATAATTATCTGAACTGTTGATTAATTGATTACCTGTGAGATAAATAGACTTACATAATATGATCCATGTTTGTGTGAGCTGTAGATAGACCTGCAGGTCAGACTGCAGGCCCACTTCTACGATGGTTACATCAGAGCCTGGTCTGTGTCTGAGCTGGGACAACTCCATGGAGCAGTACCATATACCTGAAAACACACACACACACACACACACACACGCAGGGTATCCATCTCATCAGTGGACATTACATTGACTTACATTCATTTCCTGGAGATTTACCTTGACAAAAATCAATGACTTACATAAGGGGACTTGCTTTTTGTCCCCATAAGGAGAGTGAGTCCTCACAACACGACTGTGTAAACAGATCTGAGCCATACGCATACACACACACACATATTCAATGAGTAATTGTTAGAATGCCAATAAAACAACATTGCTCATTCATTCGCCAGAGTTTCTTCTGAACACTAATAGTCGAATAGTTAAGTTCCAGTTCAACAGCACTTCAATTTAAGTCAGATCTCTGCTGTCACCAGGCCGACAGCAGGGGAGGATTCAGGGATAAATCCCTTGTAAACAATTTAAAATCCTGCATAAGTACACACCATATGCCAGCAGCAATATGACAGAGATGATGGTAACCCAAAGCAGCAGCCCAGCAGTAAACCTCAGCAACAGGATGAAGACCAGGCTAACAGCCAGGGATATCAGCAGACCTCTGTAACACATTCATGGAAACAGAGGGAAGGTACAAAACAATGTCATAATATATAGTTTCCCCTCATCATCTCACATTTGTTCCCATTTTAAAACTATAAGACCCTCCACACACCCCATGTCACACACTGTTCTATCAAGACTGCATGTTTTCATGCTTCAAGTCCCTGAGTGGAGTGAAAGTGAGTAAGATGAATTTTATTGTTAAAGTTATATAGTTTCACATAAAATGCAGCAGAAATCTATTTAAATGTCAACTCTTGACTTGTAACAGAACTGTGTAATGGATGAAACATTAAACGTTACTGCACATCAAGTAATACAGTGGGAAAACTGATTCATTTTTTGATCAAACCTGTTTATTAAAAGATGAGATTAAGTGGGCATACTTACATGAGTATCCATGCCCATGATTTGGCATAATCCTCCACTATCTTCATGCCCAGCTTCTTAGTGTCCACAAGCCCTGTTACACCTCTACAGAGATGCAAGACAAATGTAGAATTTTAACAAAGACAGAACACACACACACACACACACACACACACACACACATTGTTTTCTGCTACTTCGTTTTGGGAATATGTATGCTATATGTAGGCAGCAAGCCAACAGATACAGGTAGAAGACAATAACCTAGTTGAACTGGTTCCATTCATAGAATTCATATTTGTATTCTTGTATAGTGTATTATTGTAGAAAACCACACAGATCTATGTACATTTCTCAAATCACAAAGATTGTTTTAGTTGTAATCTTATATATATCTAGCTGTAGCAAATGCTGAGCATAAGATACTAACACATGTGAGCATAGACAGTGCCAGAAATAAATCAAGATGTAAAGGAAGACAGAATAAATAGAAATGGCAGTACTTGGCAGCGTCTTGGAGTTCAGTGACACTGTGTGCCATTTCCAGAGCATCTTTAAACCTTGTTCTGTTAGCCACAGTCACTGTCCCATTCAGAGCGATGAAGTCTGGTAGACATCTCTGAAGAACTGACACACACACACACATTTCTATAATACATACCATAAAAAACAATATAATGAAAGTTCCACTCTGCTCAAAAATGTTTCTTCTTGCTCCTTCAGTTGGATGTGTGAGCTTCACTATGCAGAATGATGAAGGTACAGGAGTGTGACACTAGAGGTTTTCACATTTTTCTGTGCTTTTTAGGGCTGAGTCTATGAGAATGATTTGTGACATCACAAATAGTTTGTAGCCAATCTTGGTCTAATATTAACATTACAACAAAGGTGTGATGTGAAAACTTGAAGCCGCCAGTGCACATAAACTAAGAATGGAGTTTATAGTAAAGTCATCTAGTGTCAAGCAGGAAAACCTTTGAAATGAAAAATATTTGCATATTTAATAAGGAGTAGATGTCATTTTAAGGATTTTACCAGATAATGGAACATGTCTGTGGGGAGCTTTAACAATATCAAAAGAAAGAAATAATACATTACAGTAGTAGTGATTTTGGAGTCGTGTGAGAGTGCACAGGAGTGAGGTCTCTTACATGGTCTACTTGGTACAATCATAGAGGGACAGTCCTCGTCTCGTAGAACCTGAGATATTGGCTGGAGGAAAATGAGGAGAAACAGAAAGGTAAGAACAATATGAATAATAATATATATAAATATAATATATGTGACTTGATTTGTGAGTCCTTAAGACAGACACTCCCAAGCAAGGACATTGAAAATAGAGATTCAGTCTTATTTCTGGGATAATCCAACTCAGTGGGTCAAGAGCAATTGAGTTGCATTGTAATCCTGCACTATACACTAGATCTGACTAGTTCAGAAAAACCTCACTTTTCAAAGCTTTTCCGTTAACTCCTGTTAAGTTTGTACATGTTTCTAAATAAAAATGTAATCTATGTGTCAGTATTAATACCTTTTCAGGGTTATTAAAGCCAGGTTTACAGAACTGTCTGTAATATTCCCAGTGACTCCTGCTGAGTTTGTGCTGTACTTGCATCTCACTGTAGGTGGAAAACTTGTCTGGACATTTTGACACACACATCTGGAAGAAATATGACACAGACAGAACATTGTTAATACATTAGGGAAGAATTTATTTATTCATTCAATTAATCACTTATTACTGTTTGTGAAGGAGATTTCATGCATGGTGCAGCTACAACCTATAAATGGTTTATGCCACACTATAATGTAATTTTAAGTAATTTTAATTTTAAGTCATCAGTCTGATTGTCTTCCCCGCCCTGATTGTTTCCACCTGTTCCCCATTTCCCTCATGTGTGTATATATAGTATGTGTTCCACTGACTCCAAGCCTGTTCCACTGACTCCAAGCCTGTTCCACTGACTCCAAGCCTGTTCCACTGACTCCAAGCCTGTTCCACTGACTCCAAGCCTGTTCCACTGACTCCAAGCCTTTCCACTGACTCCAAGCCTTTCCACTGACTCCAAGCCTGTTCCACTGACTGCAAGCCTGTTCCACTGACTCCAAGCCTTTCCATTGACTCCAAGCCTGTTCCACTGACTCTAAGCCTTTCCATTGACTCCAAGCCTTTCCATTGACTCCAAGCCTGTTCCACTGACTCCAAGCCTGTTCCACTGACTCTAAGCCTGTTCCATTGACTCCAAGCCTGTTCCACTGACTCCAAGCCTTTCCATTGACTCCAAGCCTTTCCATTGACTCCAAGCCTGTTCCACTGACTCCAAGCCTTTCCACTGACTCCAAGCCTTTCCACTGACTCCAAGCCTGTTCCACTGACTCCAAGCCTTTCCATTGACTCCAAGCCTGTTCCACTGACTCCAAGCCTGTTCCACTGACTCTAAGCCTTTCCATTGACTCCAAGCCTTTCCATTGACTCCAAGCCTGTTCCACTGACTCCAAGCCTGTTCCACTGACTCCAAGCCTTTCCACTGACTCCAAGCCTGTTCCACTGACTCTAAGCCTTTCCATTGACTCCAAGCCTTTCCATTGACTCCAAGCCTGTTCCACTGACTCCAAGCCTGTTCCACTGACTCCAAGCCTGTTCCACTGACTCCAAGCCTGTTCCACTGACTCCAAGCCTTTCCATTGACTCCAAGCCTGTTCCACTGACTCCAAGCCTTTCCACTGACTCCAAGCCTTTCCATTGACTCCAAGCCTGTTCCACTGACTGCAAGCCTGTTCCACTGACTCCAAGCCTTTCCACTGACTCCAAGCCTGTTCCACTGACTCCAAGCCTTTCCACTGACTCCAAGCCTTTCCATTGACTCCAAGCCTGTTCCACTGACTGCAAGCCTGTTCCACTGACTCCAAGCCTTTCCATTGACTCCAAGCCTGTTCCACTGACTCCAAGCCTTTCCATTGACTCCAAGCCTGTTCCACTGACTCCAAGCCTGTTCCACTGACTCTAAGCCTTTCCATTGACTCCAAGCCTGTTCCACTGACTCCAAGCCTGTTCCACTGACTCCAAGCCTTTCCATTGACTCCAAGCCTGTTCCACTGACTCCAAGCCTGTTCCACTGACTCCAAGCCTTTCCATTGACTCCAAGCCTTTCCATTGACTCCAAGCCTGTTTCACTGACCCCAAGCCTGTTCCACTGACTCCAAGCCTGTTCCACTGACTCCAAGCCTTTCCATTGACTCCAAGCCTTTCCATTGACTCCAAGCCTGTTTCACTGACCCCAAGCCTTTCCACTGACTCCAAGCCTGTTCCACTGACTCCAAGCCTTTCCATTGACTCCAAGTCTTTCCACTGACTCCAAGCCTGTTCCGTTGACTCCAAGCCTGTTCCACGTTTCTTGCTTCGTAAGTTTCATAGCCATAAGTTTAAGTGTAGAAAGTGTTTTTGTAGCCTGTTTTCGTCCTATGGGATCGTTTTCTGTTTGATTGATTCTTTCCTCTTTGATAAAGTTTTTCATCCTCCGGGATCGATTTTGTTTTAGCCAGTTTAGGAGATTAGGTCATAGATATAGATAGTTCTGTTTCCTCCTCATTTTCAAGTGAGTGTTTTTGTTTATTATTATTACATTACAGATTATCAGTCAGTTTTGCTGTGATTTGCTGCTGTGCATCTGTGTCTGTATTACAGGTTCCACTGCTACTGTTACAATTATCATTCATTGTAACCAATTCTCATTTTAACAATCATGTAATTCATTGTGAGTGTACAATATGTGTGTTGATTTGTTGTGTACATGTGACATCATTGCACATCTGTCCGTCCTGGGAGAGGGATCCCTCCTCTGTGGCTCTTCCTGAGGTTTCTTCCACCTTTTTCCCTGTTAAAAGGTTTTTTGGTGGGCAAGTTTTTCCTCACTAGAATCGAGGGTCTAAGGACAGAGGGTGTCACTCCCTGTACAGATTGTAAAGCCCTCTGAGACAAATGTATTTTGTGATTTTGGGCTATACAATTAAAATTTGATTTTAATGACAATATAGTAAAACAGTTTAATATAATATAAATTGTTGACAAATTGTACATTAATAAGCACTTACAGTAATAGAAGCAATATTATTTTCAGAAATACTAGACAATGTGTACCATTTGTGGTAATGTGACTCATTACATACATCCTTGTAAAAAAAAGTGTTTGAAATTAAGAATACAATGTGATCTGTAGATATGGCATGAAGTTGTGACAGATAAAAACATCAGTTCAGCAGATAATCATGCATTATTAGTACATTACCTGAGTTGTGGGGCACTGTAGGTTGATGAGTATAGCAGGGTTGGCACATTTCAAGATATTAAAATAGAATAGGATGGGTTTCTTTCTGCAACAACATAAAGACAAGTTAAAGCAGGGCATATGTACTGTAAATATAACCACAGCTAACGGACTAACAATCTGGTTTGTAGTCTCTGTTGTAAAATGTATTTAACCCCATCTCTGCTATCAACTGTTCAGATCTGCATGAGTCATAATGAACAGCAATATTTTCTTTTAATGGAACAGTTCAGCCCCAAAAAACACAATTATTTCAGTAGGTGTGTTAAAGTGTCATTCTATTCATGGAGTCTGGTGACCTTGTGTAATTCCAGCACTGGTCTAATGACCAGAATAAATGAATGAGTTCAGAAAGCAATACACTGTGGCTTAACTAAGTCTACTGTTAGTGTGGAAGTTGGAATATCTACAAACAAGCGGCTCTTCTTTGTTTTAAGGGGTCTACCAAAAATCGGTTTATGGATTTTCATGTAAATGACATGACTTCCAATCAAAATAGATTGGAGGTTTATGAGTAATATCTAAAAGTGATTCCACACCACTGCATCTAGCGGCTTATTCCAGGCAACAAGAAAAATACTTGACAGCACATGCTATGAATTTAACAGTGTATTTTCGATATAAGACAGATGTCCAGACAGAAGCTTTGTAAGAGACTCTCAAAGTGTGGCCACCTCTTGACAAATAATATTTTGGTGATTTTTTTAATGGAAAATATGTAAACAGTCTCTCTAGGAGCTGGAAAAAATACACAGTATTTTCAGCAAACATTAATGCATAGTTCCTTTTTATGTCAAACTGAACAAAAATAAAATCATTGTGGCACCCTAAAAATTTCACAATAGTCAGTATTTAGTGTCATTTCCTCTGGCACATATCACAGCTCACTAACGCTTTATGTAGTTAAAAGGCTTCATGTTCTTGTATTTGGGATTTTCTCTTATTCTTCCTTGCAGAAAGCTTCTAGTTCTAATTCTATTTTCTAGTGGATTCATACAGATACCTGGGTGTCACACTGGACAATAAGCTGGACTGGTCCACCAATACAGAGGCCATCTACAAGAAGGGCCAGAGCCGGCTTTACTTCTTAAGGAGGCTCAGGTCTTCACGTCTGCAATAAGATGCTGCAGATGTTTTATCAGTCTGTTGTGGCGAGCATCATCTTCTTTGCTGTGGTGTGCTGGGGTGCGGGCATCAAGGCAAAGATCGCCAACAGAATAAATAAACTAATCAAAAAGGCAGAGTCTGTTGTCGGCTCGAAACTTGTCCTCCTGGAGGAGGTGGTGGAAGAGAGGATGCTGGCAAAACTGCTGGCAATCAGGGACTTCACACCCCCTCCACAAGACACTGGACGAGCTAAAGAGCAGCATTAGCAACAGACTCATTCAACCCCGCTGCTCTAAGGAACGATACAGGAGATCGTTCCTACCCACTGCAATAAGACTGTACAACACAGCTACCTCGGCCAGAGCCACAATAACACAACTGAAATAACCTACTTTATCAACCTCATTAAGGCTAAATATATGACACATTCAACTATATTTACATATTATCATATACTGTTGCTACTATATATAGTAGTACTATTATTATTATCATTGTTATTGTTACTATATACTGTCATAGTTATTACACATGGTCATTATCAGTATCCTACCATCACAATGCCACTGCACTTTATTTTGTTTTATTTGTTTATTGTATTTGTATTTGTATTCATATTCCTATGTATATTTTAGCTCCTTTTATTACAAACTACTGTGACACCTTAATTTCCCTTCTGGGATTAATAAAGTTGCCTGTCTGTCTGTCTGTCTGTCTGTCTGTCTGTCTGTGCGTGCAGTATTCTTGGGACGTCTTGCATGCACACCTCTTTAAGATCTACCCATACATTTTCAATTATGTTTAAGTCAGGGGACTGTGATGGCTGTTCCAAAACCTACAGCTTTGTCTGTTGAGGTTGTCCATGGTGGATTTCGAGGTATTTTTAGGATCATTATCATACATGTAGTTCCCTTTTTTTCTCCAAACATACCTTTGCTATTTTACCATCATCAGTTCACAGCACTTGTTTCCAAAACACATCAGGCTTCTGTAGATGTTTCTTACTTTTGTTGTTGGATTTTATGATAAGGATGCAGGTAAAGTTTTCTTCTATTGACTCCTGAGCACTACATCTTCCTGCAGGTTTTTTGCGGTCAAATGAGGGTTTTGGTTTGCTGACCAGCATACGAGCAGTTCTCTCTGGTCTTCCACATCTCATCTTAACCTCCACAGTTCACATTTCTTACTGTGGAAACTGCAAGCTGACAAAACTTTTCTTATAGTCTTTTCCTGCATTGTGGGCATTAATAACTTTCATTTCTGACACAGCTGCTAACTGGTGACATGTCTCGGGCAATCTGATCTGATTAAGGTCTGCAACCTTGCAAAAATTATCCGAGACTTAGAAACTGTTAGGGTGGCCAAACTTTCACCATATTTTTTTTAAGATTTGGTCAATTTGTTTATCTTTTCAATTAAAAAATAACCAAAATATGTTATTTGTCAAGGATGGTCAGATTTTTGCATACAATGGTATACAGTATGAGCAGTATATACATAGACAGTATATACGAAGTAAACTGAGTAACTTTGTGTGTATGTATAATGTCCATATGTTCAAAAGAAAGCACAAAACTCATCAGCATGTAGCAACCAGGAGATCACCAGTAGATGGCAATGCATCCATGAAAAACAAAATGTGTTAGTGCTTGACCTTTAACCATAGATACATTCATAACTTTAATTATCTGCAGAGTTTGAGGGGATCTGCTGTGTAGAGTGTACTGATGCATGACTCACGCATTGGAAGTTCCCTTCTGACCACAGAACTGGCCATAACTGTCTGTTGGATGAAGCACCTTCCTGGGGTCCCCATGCACCCAGGCTAGACAGACAGACAGACAGACAGACAGACTTTAGAGAGAGAGAGTTTAGTTGCTCAGAAACAGGAGACAGAGTGCATCCTACACAAAGCTGGAAGTATGAAATATAGGGATATTAGTAGGTTGGGTTTATTGAAACTGTATGATAGCAGGGCCAATGAGATAGATGAGTTTCCATTCATACAATACAAATCAGTCCAGTATATATATATATATATATAACTAATTAAACTTCTTCCCCGGAGTTTCTGTGCTCTCTCGTCCAGCAGGTTCTTGTGGACTGTGTCTGCTGCTGTGGTCCTGCGTGGCGTCTTCTGCATGTGTTGTCACCGTCATCATTGTTGCCATATCCCCATTACAGTTTATAGTTATGTAATGATTTGCTGCTGTGCATCTGTCTCTCTATCACAAGTTCCACTGTTACTGTAATAATTCATCATTCATTGTAACCTATTCTTATCATCTATTGTAATTCATTATAATTCATTGTGAGTGTACAATATGTGTGTGGTGATTTGTTCTGTACATGTGACATCATTGCACGTTTGTCCGTCCTGGGAGAGGGATCCCTCCTCTGTGGCTCTTCCTGAGGTTTCTTCCACCTTTTTCCCTGTTAAAAGGTTTTTTGGTGGGCAAGTTTTTCCTCACTAATCGAGGGTCTAAGGACAGAGGGTGTCACTCCCTGTACAGATTGTAAAGCCCTCTGAGACAAATGTATTTTGTGATTTTGGGCTATATAAATAAAATTTAATTGATTGATACATATATATACATAAACACTTAAATGACAAGTAAGTATACATTATAAGCATATTTTGTGTGTTTCTTTGCATATGGTCTCCAGCATTGCACACATACATCCTATAAAAAATGTCGACAGTGTGGAAATGTGGTTATTCTCCCACCTGTCCCTCTTGATTTTACAAATGACTAGTAAACCTTCTCTTCATTCAAACTTTCTTATTACAGTTAAATGGTTCGTGTGCCTTTGGACATTTGACAGAGTGAATAGAGTAAATTGTGTGTGTGGCACTGATAAAAAGGAAGGAAAAGCATGATGGAGGGAAGAGACAACAAAAGATGAGGCTAAGTACAAGGTACAGATGGGGAGTGTGCATGTGAGAGTGAGGGTGATGTCATCAGGAGTGATGTCATCCATGTGTGGTAGTAGCAGAGCAGGAGTGGAGTGAGTTTAGTCTTTGAGAGAGAGAGACAGAGTGACAGTGAGTGAGTGTGTGTGTGTGTGTGTGTGAGAGACAGATAGAGAGAGAGCGCATGTGTGTCATATCCTCTTTATAGGATGTTGTCACCAGTAGCCTCCAGCAACACACACACGCACACACAGAAGTCCATTAGTCACATCTGCTGCATGCCAACATGAAGCTCTTTAAGAATGAGCTCATACTAGAATACATGCACCATCGGCAGCAGCAGGAGTTGCAGTCATAGTAGTGCCCCCCACCCCCCAGTATGGTGATATCATACTGGTAAATGAGATTTAGAACTACCTACTGAGGCATGGATGATCACATACTCATCCACTGCTGTGGCAGACTCCTGCCTAATGTTTGGGGAGGAGACTACTGGAGCTTCAGGAGCTCAATAATGATGAGTGACCAAAGACTTGATACAACATAAAGTGGTGGAAAAAAGGATTAGGACCCTGAATACCCCATGCATTGGTGAAATATCACTCATAGGTATTCAAGTGCAATTTATTTTAGTAGAATCATAGCCAAAATACTAAATTAATCCTAAAAAGCCATTAAAAACTTGATTGGTTCTGTAAAAATACATAAGACATTTTGAGTTTAGGGTCATTTTGGTATCAGTGATCCACTAATGAAAGTTGTGCTTTTTGTTAAAATACAATTTTTGTTGTTGCCCTGCTGTGTGTCTATATAAAGCCAAGAAGGGTACAGCTGCTGCCAGATAGCCATGAAGTGCAGATGCAGTCCTTCAGCAGTTGGATACAGAAATACAGGCAACCCAACAGCTTGGAAGACAAACCAAGATCTGGACAAATGACTCACTGAATCACGGGAGCTTCAGCAGCAGTGGTCAGATCAAACTAATGTCTACCCGCACTGTGGCCGACTAGATCATGGCTTAAGGTCCTACAAGGCTGTCAAGAAGCCAATGGAGCAATGAGAGACAAAGGTTAGCCCAGTGTCGTCCGGGCTCCAAGCACACAAGAGCTGGACAGCCAGGAACTGGAAGAAGATTCTGTGGTCAGATGAGTCCGGTCTCCAGCTTTTTCTTCTTCTTGAAAGCCATCTGCTTCCTTCTGGACATGCACTGTTCCATCAAGGTCAATACTGGATGTTTCAACAAGATAAGGCCCCTTGCCACACATCCAGAGCCAGGAGAAGCTGGCTGTAAGAGCACTGTTTCCATCTATACATCTGTATCAACCTATATGCACACTGTATGTCGCAAACCAAATTAAATAAACCAAGAAGATGGAAATTGAAGCAAATATTGTTTTTGAAATATGTTTCAGGCTTTAAGGTTGGACAGTATTCAAACTTTGGATGAAGCTACTGTAGCTCTTACAGTATCAGAGTTCTACTGTGTCAGCTTGTGGTAACAGGACTCATTTTTAGCCATAAACAACAGTGCATCACTTTTCTATCAGCTCTCACATCAAATGATTTAATTCTGCCTCCTCCTTGACTTCCTGCTGTGCCACTGAACATATTAAACAGCTCTGGCAACAAAGAATTTTTCATTGCCCCACTTTCTCACACCTCTCATCACATCTCTCAGGAAACCAAACAAAACAGGGAAGCCTCCCAGCATTGTACTGCCTCTCTCTTCCTCCTTCACCCCCTCTTCTTTCTCTCTTTACATTTCCCAATCTCTCTTTATTTTCCTATCTACTTACACAATCAATGTGACTGAGGAACAGAAAAAGGAAGAATAACATAGAGGTAATACATATATGCATATATTTGTTAGTGCCTGAGAGAGGGAAGAGAGGGAAGCTTTGGCTATTTCAAGGAAGCAGTGTGTATCACTGCAGAACTCAAAAAAGTCTCAGCAGAAAAATAATATCCAAATTGTGTGTGTGTGTGTGTGTCTGTGTGTGTGTGTGTGTGTGCGTGCGTGCGTGCGTGTGTGAGTGAGTGAGTGTGTGTGTGTGTGTGTGTGTCAGACTCACCCACTATCCCAAGGGCAACATATGAGAGGATGACAGTGATGAAGATCAGACAACATAAGACATCTGTGCAGCTTCTAAAGAGACAGAGAGAAAAACAGTTGTAAACCTGTTTGCATAGCAGCAGGCTCACATTTCAGATATCTATGGGCTGTTAACAGCTCCACCAAATAGTGATGTTCCCTCTAAATGTCTCACATTAATTCAATAAATGTTCAAATGATCCAATTTTCACCAAAAAATCCAAAAGTCCAAAAACTGAAAACAGATTTGTGTATCAGAACTTTTTTCTTTGTTTTCTTTTTTCTTCTTTCCTCCATTAATCAGCACAGCAACTCAGATTTATCTGGTGACCCTTTGGAGGGCCCCGACCCCTAGGTTGGGAACCACTGGACTAAACTAGCTAAGTGTATATAAAGTAGTTGAAACTAGCTCCACCTCCAGCAGCTACAACAGTAACATGCTGCTCTAACACTGATGCTTCAGTATTAATAATATAATGATGTCATATATAATAATATATCAGTCATCAAGTACTTGTGTTCTTGTATCTAAGTAGGTATTAGTAGTAGTAGTATTTTTCATGCAGGACTTTAACCCCGCTGTATTAGTACTTTAAATACCTCTGTTTATCATTTATAAGCAGTATACATGAGAGACATGTTTGAATAATGAATAAACCTTTTGAATGTCACAAATATTCAATACAGTAAATTGTTTCATGCTATTCCTGAGTGCTGGGTGTTGGCTGAACGTCTACTAATGTGTGTGCTCTATAATGGGCCCAAAAAAGCAGAAACCTGACAAAGTCTGACAAACTTTATTTGGCGTGTGCACCACAATGAAAAACAATTGCATAAACTGGATGTGTTGTCAACAAACACTGAGACCAAGAGCATAGTCATTGCATCAGGATATAATATTTTGTCTCTGGAAATGATACGAACAACATGAATTTTCAGAACTTAGAGTGAAGAGGGAGAACTTTGAAAGCACTGGTGATATTCGATTGGTGGTAGTGTAATGGAGAGAGAAGTCTTCACTGGGAATCAAGCTATTAATGCAGAGGATTGTACTGCCGTGGGGTGCTGGGAGCTCGATAATGATATATTTCTTTTTAGAGCATTTTCTGGTTGCGATACCAAGGGGGCTAATGCGGATGCTAGGAAAAGGATGATGAGTGAATGGGCGTATCAGCTGACTGGTTTCACTAAAATGGGATTGTGTCGGCATGCAGGATGGGTGCGGGCACTGCTGCAGAAGGAGCAGACGGTGTGACATGGTGAATACAGTGTTGTTGAAGTTGTTGCGTATTGAGTGGCCTTCTTGGTGCATGATAGGTCTTCCTTTTTTGTTGATGCCTTTGGTTATGGGAAAGATGGTGGATAGGGAAGATGATGTCGATGATATGGGTAGTGGAGATATGGTCGTTGGTGGGGCTGCTGGTGATGAATGAGAAAATGCCGAAGCCATGGTTTGGGTTTGATGAAAGTTAAACGGTGCAAGAAGAAGCCAGGTGAGATGGGCATCGCATAGGGAGCATATTAGAGGCGGACCTTTCAGTATCTAGTGTGCCCAAGTATGTGGCCTTGTTGTATTGCTGAAGATGGGCTGCTGTTTTTGAAGCGAAGTGGATGTGGTACTAATAGAAACCATTGCCATCAAAACAGAGGGTCAAATTGAGAATATTGGACATGTAGTTGTCCAGTTCTTTGTGACGGGTGGGAAATAGTGGCAATAATAAGAGCCAAAATTGAAATCAAAGTGCACTGTCAGCCAACACACTGACAGCCACCTCCTCTCCCAATCATATGAGCTTCAGAGGATGCTCATTTGTCCAGCATAGCTCCAAAAAAACAAAACAAACAAAGACAGGCATGTCCAGATATGTGAGGTCACTTCACTCATTTGATTTGCAGAGGGCACATCTTCAATTTACAGCATAAGAAATGAAAAGATTTACAGTGAGCCAAATTCAGGATCACATTATTGGAGAAAATGAGGGAGAAGATACAGATCCACATAGTGATGCAGAAGAGGAAGGTTCTGAGGAAGAGCACAATGTGGAGTACCAGCCAGAAGACACAGACACATCTGAGTCTGATGAGGAGGTCACTGGTGCTGAGGCTGCTCCTGCTGAAGGATTGGTAGGCTCAGCATACACATGGCAGGGCATGCTGAAAATGTCATCAATATGACCCCTGGTATCACACGGTTTGCTGTGACCAGAGTAACTGACATAAAAACATGTTTTGATCCATTTATGCCTTTGTCAATAAAAAGAGTCATCATTGCCATGACAAACCTTGAGGAGAAGAAGTCTATGGTGACATGTGGAAAGACATTGATGAGGAACACCTTGATGCCTTGATTAGTTTTCTTCCTCTTACTGGAGTCTACAAATCCTGCAATGAGGTCACTGGTAGTCTCTGGGATGCATCGACAGGCAGAAATATTTTCTAGGCAACAATGTCACTTCAGGACTTTCAAATGATATCAAGAGTCCTCAAATTTTACAAGAGAGGGACCAGAGCAAGATCTGATAAGCGTGCTCCCATCAGGGATGTCTGGGAGAGATGGGTGCAGGTCCAGAGGTGACAGTGGATGAATGTCTTGTCCATTTCCAGGCAATTGATTTGTTTGATTGGTTGTTGTTGTTTGTTTGAACTTGCGAGATGAGATGAGATGTTCTATACCCCTCAGTAACATTCAGGTAACACAAGAACCATATATGTATTTATATGATTCTCTTGAGGTTAATTTTTCTTTTTTTTAATTGAAATCGAGAGGTATACTGATTAAAAAGAAGGCCCAGAGACCCACACCAAAAATATTAAACCCAATGTTTTCATGGATAAGGAAGCCTAACAAGGTAACCAAGAGATGAGAAAATATTGGATGAAAGGTTATTGTTTTTAGTGTATTTCACAGCTGATTTAAGACACGGGTCGAAACCGACCCACTAACACCGGGGGTGGTGGCAGAAAGCTAACACAGGAGGAAGGCTACTAGAGTAGAGTTTTTCCTCCTTAGGAGTGGTTTTTGTTGTTATGCTAAATAAATCGTCTCACTGACACCTCAGCTCTTGAGTCCTGACTGAGTTCCGGCCTGACACATCAACCGATGGTGACAACAAGATGGGATGCATCCTCGATATGTGGTGAGTAGATAGAAGATTATGTAGACTTGTAGATCATAAAGCATGTTGTGTACTCTTGGTTTTGGCACAGAATACAGAGTGAAAGAGAGGAGAGGGTTAGATTGGTATTTATAGGAATGCCAGAAGAGGTGCGGTTGAGGTGTGGTCAGGACCTGCTTGCTAGTAAAGCTTCAATTCACAGTGGCCCCTCCCCTCTCTGAAGAGTTGACACATGTCGGCTGACTAGCTGTTCACAAGACTCATTTGGTTTTCACCCCTAGTTTCATTGCTTTTTTGCATTTCCCATCAATCACCAACTTGTGGATTTATTTTGGTCACTAGATTAAGACCACTTAAAACTTTGTAATTTGGCTCTTTGTTACAGTCTTTCTCTAGATATTTGTGATCTTGGGCCAATGAAAAGATATCAACTTTTTTAATGTGTTCTAGTACCTGTTGAAAGAGAAAGTTCGCTGTGATGTTACACTGATGCCAATGTGCATAGCAAAGGTGATGATGGAGACCAGGAGAAGACTGAATGGAGGTTTAACCAGCTCTGGCTAAACTGTCAACAAATGTTGGCTGTCAACAACAATTGGTTCATTGTACAACAGAAGAACAAGGAAATACATGTGGTCTAGAGTTCCTGGCAGGAACCAATAGAACCAATAAGACCAATAGAAAAAGTTTGTCTAATTACCATAAAGTCAAGTCACTTTATTTAACAAATGTGTGGAATAAAATAAATAAAATGTATATAAAATAATAAAAAACACTGCACTGCAGTGTGACCATTCATGTCTTCATCAAAAGGCTAAAGAAAATATATGGGTATAAAGACCAAGCTCAGAGTACAAACCAAAAACAAGGCAGTGTTCAGTAGAAACAAATTCAGAGTGTGTTCACTACACCCTGACATCACTTTAGTGTAATGTGTGGTCAAAGTGCAACATTTTTGGACACTTTAAATAGAGTGAGGTATGTATTATATGCCTACTGAGGTATCACTGACTGCTTATGCAAAGAAGCATAGAGCTACCTTCTTTGAACTGGACCTCTGAAGGAAGGATCAAACTTGTGTGGTTCACCTGAAAAAGACAAAAATGAGAAAAAGCGTTAATGACTTAATCTGAACTGAATCTAATCAATACCTGGAGAGAGGAGAGGATCATCATTAACAGTGCATGAGATGTGTAGCAGGTGGTTGACTGCTCACAGTCAAGTAACAGATGTTCAAAAGTGAAACGGCGTTCTGCTCTGTTCTTTGACATCTCACATTCACAGCCTGCTTGTGAATGTGTATCCAAAACTGCAAAAAAAACCACAAGATGGAGCACAGCATGATGTTTGTCAGGCAGAAGACCCCATGCAGGACCACCTGTTTATAACTGTTTCATCAGAAATGAATGGTATAAAGGCAGCATCACCTGCTGGGTGTCAAGCCCATACAGTGGATTCAGCATCTGCCCAACATTTCATGTGATGATGATGGACTCTATAAACATGCTGAGCATCCAAAGGTTTTTTACTATGAAAAGGAGACCTTCTTGATCAAATCTCTTTACTGATCCTGGGTAATTAAGACCTAATTTCCTTTTGCATCCCTAAAAACTTTTTTTTTATTTGTGTTTTTTTTTTTTTTTAGAAAATCAGACTCAGAGTCATTCACTGTAATGCACGTGTTATCTTAAGCAGACACTTCAAATGACAAGATCATCATCATAATCATTATCACTGACTGTTATTCCTTATTATCCATGTTGCTGTTAATGACCCCATAAAGAACCCAGACAATTCCACCAGTGTTATACCTCCAACCCTCCTGCCAGTGAATCCTATTAATGTTACCATGACAACCCCCTGAAAACTACAAGGAGGGACTCGACCAACTTCTCTCTGCTGATGATGATGCCTGCGGCAGTAGCGCCTTTTCCTTCCTCCTTTTCTTTCTACTGGTAAATCAGTGGAATAGTGTGGAACCATTGGCAGGAACATGTACTGTATATTACTATTAGTTGATTTTCATATCAACATTCACAGTTGCAATATTTCATGCTGAGATTCAATGAACTTTTCCTATGGAGATGTATTTTGTATTATTATATATTATATTATTGTATTTTATTATTATTATTATATATTTTTTCAATTTAATTCAAATACTTTCATATTCTGTGAAAATGCAACATAACTGGTGACTGTAACAGCTTTTCAGTACCGGTACTCAGCTTGTGTAATGTGTTGTCCATGTGCTTTGAAAGTTTATTTTGAAGGACTGAACATGTAAATGATACTCAGAAAAGGTGAAGTACAGAAGAGAAAGAATAAATAACTGAGCGTGTTTCTCCTTCACAGAGACTGAGTGTTCTTGAAGATGAAGATATGGAAAGGACATCAGACTATACTTCGTATTCACGCCCACACACACACTGTACACTCAGAGTAATATGCATGCACACACACTGGAGCATACACAAATAATAAAAGAGAAAATTCACACACATTCTCTCAAGTTTACATCTCAGGGCTAACAGGAAATGTTTAGAGGGAGGACAACATTGCATCCCCTTTCATCCTCCCACTTCCTGTCACCCATCAAAGGCGTGTCTCTTATGTAACTTCCAATTAGAGCCTCAGCAGAGGGCTCTAATTCCTGTCTGTCTTTATTGCCTATACACTTTTTTCCAATCTTATTTTTAAACAGCATTTGATTTATTTCATTATTTCCATGTTTTACTCATTTATATATTTCTCTAAACCCCTCCCCCAAATTGTGATTGTCCAATTGTATAACAATAACAAGTATATATATAACATGTATATCTTTTCATTGGGAGAATTACCACAACATTGGTAAATAAACAGTAACTAAAGGGGACTTAGCAAAGGGTCCATTATCAGCCTATTGCTGCTCTTTTTTGTAGACTCTTAGGGTATTTTAGAAACAAACTATTGGAAAGTTAGCCTTCTTTTAAAAGAATGCTACTTTACTTTACATAACAGAAATTGCAAAAGACTTTATGAATAAAAATAAAATAACAAAAAAGACTGCATACTGTGACGGACCCCCTATTAACACAGCTCATTGTTTATAGGGGCTTTTGGTGTATGGTTCGGTCTTACAGCTGAAATACACCAGACACAGACCTGACATGTCACATTGGTGGCAATCAGATATTTCAGTGACATTTTAGAATCTTTATCCGCATCTTTCCACTCCTTCACTGGGTTCACAACTTCCTCAGCAACAGTGCACAGGCTGTAAGAACGAGCACAGTAACGTCTTCAACTGTTATCACCACTGAGTCCTTCCGTTTACACAAATATCAGTCCTTCAACCACTACATACACATACATATAACAATATGTCATACTGGGGCTACACCTAACAATAACTCTATTACAACCTATCAGCACTCCAGTTCTCACTTCACACAATAGTGCACTGACAGCTAGCTCCAAGTGAATGTGGAACAAACTAAATAACTGAGGGCACCACACCTCCATCCACAGCAATACAGTAGAGAAGGTCAACAACTTATTATCTTAGAAGCACTATAGACAATAAACTCAGTTTTGATCAACACATCACTGTATCCATAAAAGATCTCAGCAGAGACTCCACATCCTCTGTAAACTCAGAGCACTTTCTTTTGCCTCCCACATCCTGTGATGCTGAACAAAGCATAATTCAACCCATCCTACTGTGCTGTTCCACACTCAAACATTACACATTTTGCCTCCAAAACATTGTGTTTTACACCCAGCCTCTTACTGGGCAGAATCATAACCTTCTTTGCACTCATTATAGCAGATGATCATGATCACCACCTCAAGGGGCGGCAGTAGCTCAGTCCGTAGGGACTTGGCTTGCAGGTCATAGAGACAGGACGTTAAGACGTTTAGAGCATGCTCTGGCAGAGGTTTTGTCCCTTCTGCAATAGTAGCCCCAAGCAAACTGCTGACACAGTTGTCTGTGTGTGTGTGTGTGTGTGTGTGTGTGTGTGTGTGTAGGATACAGCCTGTTTCTGTGTACAGGCATTTAAAATAAGTCTCCCATTAGACATTAAAGACTATATCTCTCAATAGCATGTGGATTGTTGATTTTATGTATTTGAAATGATCAGGCTTGTGACAATAACCTTCACTGTTGATGGTATGCCCTCAGTTATATTAGATGGTTGGATCCACAGTCTTGTATCAACAGTAACTGTTAATTGATTAATTAATGTACCTGCATCTTTGGACTCTTTGAATTATTTTTCTGCAATATAGTTTTCATTTCTGGCAGCCCATGGGGCCTGTTTCTCAAGGATGATTTAAAATCACTGCTTACATGTAGATCACAAATGCTGATTAATTTACACAAATGTCTCACAAATGAATGATACATTTGTGAGTTCTATAGGCCTGTGAATATTCTCATTCATCCAGGTCATAGTTATCTCAAGGAGATTAAATCGATCGCAACTGGACTTGGTTATTTGTCTTTGAAGACGTTTCACCTCTCATCCAAGAGGCTTCATCAGTTCATGCTGGCTTGACTAGGCTGGGACTAGTCCAACTAGCTGGTGTAGAAACCCAGGTATTTAACCTCTGTGGAGGCAGTCACATGGCCAGTGATGTCATTGGCTCATTAACACTCCATGTGCTCAACGACAGTCGTTTAGTGACAGTCGTTGGGGGTGGTGAAAGTTAGTTTCGACTTCGTTAGTGCTCTATTGTGTCGTTAGAGTCACATGAGTTGTCCTTCTATTTATATCTTTGCCTTATTCAACCTATACATTTGTTGACTTTCAACTTTCATTTTCAAGACATTTAACCACAACCACCACATGCCTAACCCTAACCTTAACACAACCCTAAACTTACCTTAACTATAAACCAAGCCTTTACTGTTAGGTGACTTGATTTTTGTCCCTTTAGAGGAGATGAGTCCCTATAACATGAATGAGTAAACAGATTTATGTCCCCATAACATAAGGAATACCTGGGCCACACAACACACACACGTGTGTATTAATAGTGATGATTAATGATTTACAGTCAGATCTCTGCTCTGAACTAGGTCAGTCCAACATCAATTAGGAATCTTCTCTTTATCTCAGTTTCTCTGTTGCTCATTCGTTTTTTCTTTAATTCTCTCTTGTGTACTCTCTGTCTCTGTGGTGCTCTCTTTTGAGTCCTTACCTACAAATGCAATTCATTATATTTGATTACATAATTACAATAATGGATATTGGATACATAACTAAGACTATACATGGATAGAGGTAGTAGAATACAGAATACAAGAGTTATTGAGTTATTGTATATTACAACATTAAATAACACAATGGCTTGGTTGTACTTTGATCTAACACTGCTTGTATACTCATTAATGGAAGATCTGAACACAATCTAATGAGATATTTTGTTGAAATTGTATGTAATATTGCAACTGGGGATGGCGGTTAATGAGAAACTCTGTAAAACAGCCACCAAAATAACTGCATTACCCCCCATAAATCTAAACCAACCATGTAACCATGCTAAAGCATGTAATATGCACACACCAGCATCTTTCGTGCCTCCATCATGTTAGGTTAGGTTTAGGCACAAATCCACTGGGTTATGGATAGGGACAGATCATGGTTTGGATTAAAGTGATCATTGGAAACATGATGTGGGTTAAAGTTATTATTAGTACAACCTTCCACAGCACAACAATCATAGTTATGTTTAAAAAAGACTGTGGACTGGAAACTATGTATTCATCTAATGATTATGATAGTTACTACCTTATATAGATGTCATCTGAACTTCCTGGGTCATAATTATTACGGCCACTTGCTGGTGTCCGTAACTCAAACAGTATATTTGAGGCCTGTACTTTTTACATCTAGGTGAGACAACACATGACAGTGACATGGTACCCAGTGAGCGGCAGGTGTATTACACACCTCAGTGTGATATTGAGCTGTCTATGCACATGCTCTCCATACAGTATGCAACAAAACTGGTATAGTCCCCTCATTTATTTCAATGAGACTTCTGCCATCAAATGCATGCCCACACATAATTATGGTTTACTGATTTGTAACATGGACAGCGTAATTCTACTGTTTACCTCTAAAACAGACTGGTATTCAGTGTTTACAGATTGTTTTGTTTCATTTGTTAGGTTAGCTAGGGAAACTTTATTCTGCTTGGACTGAGTCTATATGGTAATCCAAATGTACTTTATTATTATGTGTAGTGCTGCCAACAAGCTCCATAAATGGTCAGGTATTCAGTTCTAGATTTGTTTTGATAAATGTAAAATTGTACATTAGAGGAGCAATACACAGGCTAAGAGCAAGCACTACCTGATAGGAAAAGTATTTCATGGAGACGTGGTTTTTGACATCAGCTCACAACAGTGCTATGAGTGTGATTATTTTATTTGGAAAACTGTCTTCTTTTTTTTTTTTTTTTTTTTTTGTAAAATGCAACTGCTAATTTCACAAATATTGAAGGGATGGATGTGTGTTCACATTTGACCTAGTGGTTAACCCTGATGAAGGCCACTAGAAATAAAATGTCTGATGTAAACACACAGAGTACTGGTCTGCAGACAGTCTTATGACCCACAGAGGATTGTCAATGTGTCAAGCCAGCATGAACTGATGAAGCCTCTTGGATAAGAGGTGAAACGTCTTCAAAGACAAATAACCAAGTCCAGTTGCGTTGGATTTAATCTACTTGAGATAACTATGACCTGGATGAATGAGAATCTTCACAGGCTCATGTAAAAGAGAGGGAACATGAAGGAGAGACAGAGGAAAGGGATGAAAGAAGGAAATAAAAACTGTTTAATTACTCGTATCACAATAGAAAAACGCTTACACGTTTCGACACAGCTTTCCTCCAGAGTGTTTAAATATACAGGTTCAATAGTCATTGACGAGACAGGACTAAAGTGGTCACGGTGGGCGATCGGACATTGAAAATGCATTTTCCCTCTGGTGTGCGTCTAGTCTGTCTGTCAATGGAATAGGTGGGAGGAATCGGACCAACCTACAGAGACACCTGAAGCACCACCCTGCTATTAATGCCATGGTAGGTTAGCTAAGTGTGACCGCAAATGATAAGGCCTAGTGTTAGCTAAACATATCTATTTGCTAATGGTAGTCTGCTGCTGGGTAGTTGGCTATGTCAACTTGTGCACTTGTACATCAACGCTGTAGCTGTAGCAACCTGAAAGCTTTGTCAGGGTTAAAGTGTTATCTAGCATCAAAGCTTGTGAGTAAAATAAATAAATGTGAAGGTTTTTCCAGGACAAGTCAACTTTTTGATCACACAAGTGGAACATGTGGGGGAAAGCGTGTTGGCTTTTCAGACCTGCTCTGTTCCACAATATTTCAACTGTGCATCATACGTTGCTGCTGTCATATAATACCTGTATTAGCCTAATTCAATGAGTTTAAAGGGAGAAAACATTTTGACTAAAATATAATGACTTTTCATCAACTCAAATTATGAAGGATAAAAATGACTAAGTCATAAAATTAACATGGATGAAGGCCAGGATATTATATAATGTGTCTGTATGTTGCAGACCTGTCAAACCAAGAACACACACACATATAATGTTTTTCACATAATTTGTCTTGCAGCCTCCACATATATCTAACTAATACAGTATACGAGTGTAAGTAATCTTATACCACACTGTAATTTGTATTCTACTGTTTTATCTGTATCCTGTTTTAGCTTATTTTTATTACCAATTTAACTCTTTTTGATTGTCTTAAATATCTTTTTAATACAATAATAGTATTGTTTTTATTGATTTTGCACTGTCCTGATATTTTGATACATTTTTATGTTTTATGTAAAGCATTTTGTATTGCCTTGTTGTATTGAAATGTGCTATACAAATAAACTTCCCTTGCTTTGCCACAACAGTGCATCTGATACACTTCAAGCTTTGAAGTGTGTGCTGCTACTTTTCACTATGAAATACATGCAATCACATAACTGCAACAGAATACTAGGACACATAGGGTGAGGTGAAACCGATAAAATGCAGGAATAAGGCCTTTTTAAATATGGTGAGCATTTTAAAATGTACAGTTGTTCAGACCTAATATGGGGAATAACCAGTGTTGGGGGTAACGCGTTACAAAGTAACGCGTTACTGTAATTTCATTACTCTTGTCAGGAATGTAGGAACGTAACGCATTACAGTTCAAATTTTGGTAACTTCATTACAGTTACTAGACTACAGTAACGCTTGTTACCGCGTTACCTGTTTCTGCAGTGAAATCATCTATATGTTGATTAATAAAACGAAATGATTTGTGTAAACCAGCATGAATTCTCTCTTCCTGGCTCTGGGTTAAATCAGACTACTGGCGCATGCGTGCTGCTGCAGAGTTCACGTGAGATCATGGGAGTAGCGAAGTCATGGATGTGGACGAGTGTACAGGGGCATTCGGCAATTGGAAATATTCCCATTATTTCCAGTTTATTGCACACAAAGGCAAAAACATTTCAGTCAAGTGCAAAATTCCTGGAGATAAACTGCTTTCCACTGCAGTATTGTTGTCTAAGCACCTAGCAAGACAGCACAGCCATACCAAGCTTGTAGCGAAACTTTTATTTTGTGGGTTTGACTGTGAAGCATTTGTTCGTAAGTACAGGGCTAGAAGTTCATTTTGTTTTCAAATTACAAGTGTTTCAAATGCCTTGGACTTTATGTAGGCCTATAGCCTACTTTTCAGTCATTTTTTCAGACTTTTATTTTTGCATCATTTTTCAAATGATACAGTTATGCCTTGAACCATATTTATACTTTGGACAAGGTCATTGCCTTCAAAATAAAGTTAAATGAAATAATCTTGTTTGTGCACACATTTTTGCATACAGAATTTGTATGAGTGGGAAAAAGTAAAGTAAAGTAATGAGTAGTGAGTTACTTTTTAAAATTAGGAATGAGTAAAGTAATTCCATTACAGTTCAAAGCAGTAACTGAAGCAAAGTAACCTGTTACTTTTTTTTAGTAACTTACCCAACACTGGGAATAACTCATTTCTACTCTTTTATTTAATGATGAATAAACAGAACAGTCAAAATAGGACTGTACTGCCAAATTGCTAATTAATGCTTCATAAGGTCTATCTGGACAAAATAGTGTATTCATAATTTACTGGGAGCTAATGAACAGTATATTTGTATGTATGTAATAAATTGATGTATGTTCATGAAAGCAACCTCATGCTCAGTGGCGATTCTAGGGTCCAGTGGGGCCCCAAGCAGAAATTCATTGGGCGGGCCCCCCACCGCCCGACCCCTCCACACAACAGAATTTCACTCTGGGCCTTTGTAATTTTAATAAATAACCAACAAATTGTAGCAAGTATAGTTTTGTTTTATTTCACAAGTTATAAATATTACTTACACAAACATTGAACGTTAAACATTGTGAAGTTTCTGCTTATTTTAACAGAGAGTGCAATATCAAATATAATATTATATCAAAATCTATTATTTTAACATTATATTAAAACAAACAAACAAAAGAAAAGCCTTTAAACTTTAAGTCTTTGTGTAAGGCAACGGTTCTCAACTTTTTTTTAAAAACAAATGCCCCCTGAACCTCACCATATACCTCCAAAAAATAAAATGGACCAATAACCTCCAATATATGCAGCACCACCCCCAATAAGCTTGATCTTTCTCAACGCTACCCTATCTTGCTTTCTTCTTTCCTCTTCTTCTTTTTTCTTCTTTCTTTTTTCATTCCCGGATGGATAGCTTCTCTTCATAATTTAGCTCTCCATAATTTTCTCTCCATAGTAGAGAGCGCAAGAGCCGATTTGTGCAAACATGTGGTTGCGCGCGCAGCAAGGGATTCCTCTGCAAGCGCGGATTGCTTGAAGACTTTTGTCACTCAAAAATGTGGTCACGCAATTGGCTGCTTAGCATTTTGTTCCTCCCAACAGCTTGTTGTAAACGGGAAACCCACGAGAGTCAGACTCAGCGAATGACTTTTCAAAACGCAAATTTCGTTTCTTCACTCTCGACTATGTGCAAATTTCGACTCTCTGTCGCCAGCTAGTGGGGGCCCCAAGCAGCTGATTGGCTTGCCTGGTGAGAAAAATCGCCTCTGCTCATGCTATCCTGAGCTTAATATGTTTTCTTGCCTGTTACTGACCCCTTTCCTTCCTTTATGGATTTGGTCTGCCTGGTGTGGGATTCTGATTAATGTTTTCTGTTCCTGCCTTGATTTGTGTCCAGATTCACAGAACCCTTTAGAACCCAGAACATCTATTTGCAATAATCATCACAAACTCATCTCATCTTTTTCTAAGCATCTATACTGTGACTAACTCAATGTACTGGAGCCTTACCTGCATATATTAGGCTGATGTCTTGTACAGAAACACAAACAGCAGCATATCAGTTAGTGAGCGAAACTTTCTGTCATAGAACAAATAAAAAATCAATTCAAAACCTGAAAGCTTAAAAATGAGATTTGATTTTTTTTGGCCATGCCCCTTAGCTGAAGTTATAATATTCAGTCTCATGACGTAAAACTGAAAGTTTCTCTATGTCTATTCTGATTTTGAGTAAACTATTTTAAGTAAATGTATTAATCTACATCATTCATATATTCTTTGTTTTTCCTATCCTCAAGCGTAATGAGAGGTTGTAAAGAAGCCTATAAGTTCTACAATGACGCAGAAAACTCAAGACTCATGACTCAATGCCAGTCATAAAATAGAACTGTGTGTAGCTCTCCGTGCTAGCTCCAAGGAACTTTCTCTTTTTCTCACCTACATCAACAAATCAAATCAAATCAAATTTTATTTATATAGCCCAAAACCACAAAATACATTTGTCTCAGAGGGCTTTACAATCTGTACAGGGAGTGACACCCTCTGTCCTCAGACCCTCGATTAGTGAGGAAAAACTTGACCACCAAAAAACCTTTTAACAGGGAAAAAGGTGGAAGAAACCTCAGGAAGAGCCACAGAGGAGGGATCCCTCTCCCAGGACGGACAGACGTGCAATGATGTCACATGTACAGAAAACACACACACACACATGCACAAACATTGTGCTGACAGCCTTCTACCCCCGTGGCAGTTGAGTTATATAACATACAGTGAGAAGAATCTGGGATTCATGTTTCTCACACACACATACGTATAGTGTTGTCCTGTCAGAATTCAAGGGCAGTGCACCACCGTGTGCATGCGTTCAGATCTGTTTGCAGTGAGACCTCACAGACAGATGGAGGCCATCTGTTTATGCATGAAGGCAAGTAAAGCAAGTGAGGCGACTGAAACTATCAGAAATACTGTTTATGTAGTTTATTATATTTTTTTTTTTTTTTTTTTTTTTTTTTAGATGGAAAAGATGGCGGCGCGTGTAGACGCAGCGACCCCTCGTTGTCCCGTAATGTCGCCGTTTTTTAGTGTTTTTAGTGCGTTAAGCGCTATCCAGTCTTGTCCGTCACGTGTGCCCAACACAACCGTCTACAGTCGTGGATTCTTGCTGGACAAGAAAACCACAACTTATACTCTGGACAATAAACTTTCCGAGGAACTCAGCGGCCTTGGACTTCTCCGTCTGACCTCGCTCCCGAGCGCTGCCCCTTACCTGGGAAGGAGACGCCGCAGGCGGTGTGAACGTAAACAGAAGAGGGGTAAGCGCGGGGGCATTCGTGCTAGGCTAGCGGCTAGCCCCCACAAGCCGGCTATTCCGAGCCTACTAATGGCTAATGTGCGCTCCATTGACAATAAACTGGACAATATTAGACTCCTACGGTCAAGCCGGAGAGACGTGAGGGACTGCTGTGTCTACGTATTCACGGAGACATGGCTCCACGAAAACATCCCGGACTCCGCCATTCAGCTTGACCGGCTAACCTGCCACCGAGCGGACAGAGTTACGGTGAGCGGAGGGAAGACCCGCGGCGGCGGTGTTTGTGTTTACATCAGTGATGCTTGGTGTCGGGACACGGTGGTCACCCACAAACACTGTTCGCCGCTTGTGGAGTTTATGTTCATTAAGTGCCGACCCTTCTACCTTCCGAGGGAGTTTACAGCCATACTGCTGGTCGCTGTTTACATCCCCCCCAGCTCCAACAGCAAGGACAGAGAGTCGGCACTCTTTGAACTTTACCGGGCCATCACCGAGCAGCAGACCGCACACCCAGACGGCCTGCTCATCATAGCGGGGGATTTTAATCACGTAAGTCTTAAAACCCTCATTCCCAAAATTCACCAACATGTTGATTTCCCTACAAGAGAAAACAACACCCTGGACTGTGTTTACACCGCCATTAAAGGAGCATACAAGGCTTCCCCCCTCCCCCACATCGGCCTCTCTGATCACCTCACTGTGCTGCTGAAGCCCGCCTACAGACCACGGGTGAAAGCGGACAAACCTGTTTCCAAACAGGTACGTGTGTGGCCAGAGGACAGCACGGCTGCACTCCAGGACTGCTTTGAAACCACAGACTGGGATATGTTCAAGCAGGCAGCCACATACAATTTTCACACAGACATCCAGGAATATGCTGACACGGTTGCAAGTTACATCAGCAAATGCATTGATGATGTAACCCACACAAAATTCATTAACATCCGGGCAAACCAGAAGCCATGGCTGACAGGGGAGGTCCACAAGCTGCTGAAGGCCCGCAACATCGCCTTCAGAGCCGGGAATCCAGCTGGCCTCAGAGCGGCCAGAGCCAACCTGTCCGCTGGCATCCGGAAAGCCAAGCGCCAGTACACCAGCAGGGTCTCAGCTCACTTCAGTGACAGCAGAGATACAAGAAGCCTGTGGCAGGGGATTAGGACCATCACGGACTATAAACCCCCACCACAGACCTGCGCTGATGACATCACCCTGCTGAATAACCTAAATAGCTTCTTCGCAAGGTTTGAAGCACCCAACAGCACACCGCCACAAAAAACAACACCCCCCCCCCACGACCAAGCTGTCTGTCTCTCTCCAGCCAGTGTGAGGAGCACACTGTCGAGGATTAACATCCGAAAAGCTGCTGGACCTGACAACATTCCTGGCCGTGTGCTGAAGGACTGTGCGGTGGAGCTCACAGATGTCCTCACAGACATCTTTAACATCTCCCTGAGCCAAGCTGTTGTTCCGGCGTGCTTCAAGGTAGCCACCATCATACCTGTGCCGAAGAAGTCTTCCCCCACCTGCTTCAAGGATTACCGACCCGTCGCACTGACCTCGACCATCATGAAGTGCTTCGAGAGGCTAGTCCTGAAGCAGATCAAAACCGTCCTCCCGCCCTCCCTGGACCCGTTCCAGTTTGCCTACAGAGCCAATCGGTCCACGGAGGATGCCATCTCGTCGGCTCTCCATCCAGCCCTCACCCACCTTGACAATAAAGACTCATATGTGAGAATGCTGTTCATCGACTTCAGCTCAGCATTCAACACCATTATCCCCCAGCAGCTGGTCTGCAAGCTGACAGACCTGGGCCTCAGCCCCTCCCTCTGCAACTGGCTGCTGGACTTCCTCACAGCCAGACCGCAGCGTGTTCGGGTCGGCAGCAACACATCCGACACCGTTGTGCTGAGCACGGGGGCGCCCCAAGGATGTGTGCTCAGCCCCCTGCTCTTCACCCTGCTGACCCATGACTGCACACCCCACCACAGCTCCAACCACATCATCAAGTTTGCGGACGACACGACAGTGGTGGGTCTCATCAGTAACAACGATGAGACCCACTACAGACAGGAGGTTTCCCAGCTGGCTACGTGGTGTCAGGACAACAATCTCTTCCTCAACGTGGGGAAAACGAAAGAGATCGTTGTCGACTTCAGGAGAAGCGTCACCCAGCCCCCCCAACCACTGACCATCAACGGTGCTGCTGTGGAGCAGGTGAGCAGCACCAAGTTCTTGGGGGTACACATCGCTGAGGACCTCTCCTGGAAGAGCAACACCACGGCTCTAATAAAGAAAGCCCAGCAGCGCCTCTACTTCGTCCGTAAACTGAAGAAGTTTAAAGTCCCCACACCCATCACGCTCACATTCTACAGAGGCGCCATTGAGAGCATCCTCAGCAGCTGCATCACGGTGTGGTTTGGAAGCTGCACTGCAGCCAACCGCAAGTCCCTGCAGCGCATCGTGAACACTGCTGAGAGGATCATTGGTGCCTCACTCCCGTCACTGCAGGACATCTACAACACCCGCCTCACCCGCAAAGCACTCCGCATTGTGGGTGAACCCTTCCATCCGGCCCACAAACTCTTCAGCCTCCTGCCTTCAGGAAGAAGGTTCCGCAGCATCCGGTCTGGCACCAACAGACTCAAAAACAGCTTTTTCCCCCAGGCTGTTAGGATGCTGAACTCTCTCCCCTCCCTACCCCCCACCCCCCCTGGACCTGGACTTTAACTCCACCCCCCACCCCAGACACAATTGGACAATCAACAAGCACAAAGACACTTTAAAAAGACACTTATAGTACATTGTTTACATTATTTAATTATAATTATTCTGCACTTTCTGCACTAGTTGTACCAACACCAGTTTACTTACATTTCATACACTTTACATATTTATTCTGTTATAATCTGCTTTTTATTTTTTACTCATAGTTAGATTGTTGTGTTGTTAAATGTTAAATGTCATTTGTTGTTGTATGTCTGCGTTAAATGTTAAATGTCATTTGTTGTTGTATGTCTGCGTTAAATGTTAAATGTCACTTGTTGTTGTATGTCTGCGACACTGTGGACACTGAGCAAACGGTATCTCGTTTTCTTGTATGTTTACATATGGGAAAATGACAATAAAGTTGAGTTGAGTTATATACTTTATGTATATTTTGTTCCACATTGCTACAACAGAAAATAGTTAAATACAGTTTGTCCTGGCAGTGTTGCTATGGACTCAAAGAGGTTCATCCTGTTGGGACCATGAACATGCTCAATAAATATCATGATATAGATAGATACACAAAGATGGCATAGCCTGCAGATGAGGGAGTGTCCAAAATCAAAAGTGTTCACCTTCCAGAGAGCAGAAATGTGTTTACTAAATTTCATCACGACTTGCGATCTACAATTTAAGACATTTTGCCCTGATGGTAGCATTACAAGGATTCAAAAACATAATGATTCATCGTCTGTTGAACCATGAATAGATTTGTTTTTAAGATGTCATTTTGGGGAAATGTTGATCTGATCGTGGTGGTAGAGGGAAGGTAAGGGGGCTGAAATGATTAGGTACCATCCTCTATATCTCATGAATATAGACCACTGTTCTTATGGAGTCATTGAGACACATAGACATAGACACAACACTTTTTGAAGGTTTTCTTTATGTCCCTGCTCTAAGAGGGGTAAGCGGAGCAGACTGCTAGCCAGACTAAAGGCTAATGCGGGGAGACCACCGATCCCGCCACTGTTCCTCTCCAATGTCCGTTCACTGGACAACAAGATGGACCTGCTTTGACTGAGGCTGAGGGCTTCCCGTGAGATGAGGAACTGTGCGGTGCTTTGTCTCACGGAAACCTGGCTGAACGGCAACATGCCGGACTCAGCCTTTCAGATCGACGGCCGGCTTCTCTTCCGAGCGGACCGTAACCAGCAGTCGGGGAAAACACGCGGGGGCGGATTATGCGTCTACGTGGACAAAGGTTGGTGTACGAACTGTGCTTTGGTGAACAGCAACTGCTCCGAGGCAGTAGAGTATATGACTGTGAAGTGCCGGCCACACTACTTGCCTCGTGAGTTTACGGCGGTGTTTGTCATGGCTGTTTACATCCCGCCGGGTGCTAATGCTAACGAAGCGCTTAAGGAGCTTCATGACATCATCAGCTCGCTCCAGCACAAGCACCCGGAGGCATTTTACGTGGTTGCAGGGGATTTTAATCACGTAAACCTGACAGACACTCTGCCTAAGTTTCACCAGCATGTCACCATACCGACACGAGGAGATAACACGCTGGACCGTGTTTACACCAACAAAAAAGACGCATACAGAGCCGTCCCCCACCCCCACCTGGGCCTCTCCGACCACATTTCCATCGTGCTGGTCCCCGCCTACCGTCCTCTGCTCAGACGCCACACGCCAACACAGAGGACTATCACCGTGTGGCCCAGTGATGCCGCCCTGACACTGCAGGACTGTTTCCAGCGCACAGACTGGCAAATCTTCAGGGAGGCAGCTGCCCTTGAGGGACAGGTGGACCTGGAGGAATATACGTCAGCTGTCCTCGGCTACATCAGTAAGTGTGCAGAGGATGTCACCACCACCAGGACATTAACAGTCTACCCGAACCACTTAGAGAAGAAGGACTCTTATGTTCGTCTGCTCTTTGTGGACTTCACGTCTGCGTTCAACACCATCAGACCGCAGACCCTGGTTTCAAAACTGACCACACTCGGGCTGAGCTCTACACTCTGCAACTGGGTGCTGGACTTCCTCTCGGAAAGGCCGCAGTCTGTGAAGATCCACGACATCTCCTCCTCCACCATCACCCTCAGCACAGGCTCCCCCCAGGGTTGTGTGCCCCCTCCTGTTCACTCTGCTCACACACGACTGCTCAGCGAGACATCCGAGCTGTCTGATCGTGAAGTTTGCAGATGACACAGCTGTGGTTGGACGAATCGCTAACAACGATGAGTCGGGCTACAGGCAGGAAGTGGAACACCTGGAGGGTTGGTGCAGAGAAAACAACCTCTGCATCAACGCGAAGAAGACCAAGGAGATGATCGTGGACTTCAGAAGGGGCAGACATCTCCCCCCTCCCCTGCACATCGGAGGGACAGCGGTGGAAGTGGTCTCCAGCTTCAGGTACCTGGGCGTAAGCATTGCAAACGACCTCACCTGGAGCACCAACACTTCCTATCTGGTTAGGAAGGCACACCAGCGCCTCTACTTCCTCAGGAAGCTGCGGCGTGCTGGACTGGGGAGCTCTGTCCTGACCTCCTTCTACAGATGTGTGTGTGGTGGAAAGCGTCATGTGCACCTGCATCACTGTGTGGCACGGCAGCTGCTCTGCAGCAGAGAAGAAGGCTCTGCAGAGGGTGGTCAAAGCTGCACAGAGGACTGTGGGATGCAGCCTACCCACCACCACGGACACTTACACCTC
Organism: Pampus argenteus; assembly: GCA_036937835.1. Lineage (NCBI taxonomy): Eukaryota > Metazoa > Chordata > Actinopteri > Scombriformes > Stromateidae > Pampus > Pampus argenteus. The sequence continues at coordinate 1,668,310 of CM072875.1, forward strand.
CAGGTGCAGGAAAAGGGCCTCCTGCATCATGAAGGACCCCACTCACCCCGCACATGCTCTGTTTGCCCCTCCCCCCTTCGGGCAGGAGGCTGCGGAGCATTAAGAGCAGGACCACCAGACTGAGGAACAGCTTCTTCCCAGAAGCTGTGAGACTGTTGAACTCTGGAGGACCCCTGCCCCCCATCCCCATCCCCATCCCCATTCCCAACCCCACCTCCACCCCCACCCCCCATCTGGACCCCCCCCACCACAGATGCCCAGACAATAACACAAAAATACTTGCACTATAATCACTTTTCTCGCACATTGCAGTTGTTTGCACAACCTGGACACTTACCTTTATATTTTATGTTCTATATATACATATGTATATATATATATATTTTATTTTATTTTATCTTATTTTATTTTTTTATTTTATTTTATTTTTTATTTGGATAATTGGGCTGCTCCAGGACCAGGGGAAACCAATTTCGTTGCATCCCATGTTTACATGTGTTGTAATGACAATAAAAAATCCTTGAATCCTTGAATCCTTGAAACAAATACAAGGCTCACCTAAGGTGGACCAGCTAGTGACAATCTCTGAGTTTTGCTACCCTTACTTTAAACCTTTACCATGAATGATTACATTACAGGGACTTCCTTTTTGTCCCCAAACAGGGGGAGTCCTGCAATGTGACTGTGATTTATGTCCCCACAACATGAGTAATATCTGGCAAGTACACACACACACACACACACAGGCTGCAAGCTACTATATCCTCAGGCTTGTACCAACAGTCAGGCTGTGGAAGCTGAGAGGTGAGAACCTGGGATAGTATCACTAAAAACAATAGATAAAATGTAAAGTTGTTTTTGTTTACTATGGTCACATCCACAACAAACAACAATGTTTTAAATTCATAATAGTGAGCCAGCATATAGCAGGCAGCTACTGTACAACAAAAAGTTGACTGTCTAGAGAGTCAACTTGTTAAATGAAACAAACCTGAGGTGAGCTGATGGTATTAGTGAACAGTAATACTCAGCTAATCTTTATCCTGCTGCTGACCAAAATAGACTCGGTCTGTTCTGCAGTACAAAGCACTTTCTCATCTCCCGTACTGTACCTGTTCACACTGAAAACTGAACACCACATCTGAAGACCACATTACATCCTCTGAGACAATCTACTGACTTCAACACAGGTGCTGCCAAGCAAGATGAAATAGTTATTTATCACAGTGAAAATACAGTGAAGTCCAGAAGATGCCAGTTGTTTATCAGTCTTATTTTTAGCTCTAAAAAGCTTGAGGCTGCCCAAACTGAGTTTCAAAATAGCAGCAAGATCCTGCAAAAACAGAAGCTCATCCATCCTAAAGACCACACACAAACAGAAATAGAGCAGTGTAGTATTAGACAATGAGGAATGCACAGACCTGGGCAGTCTTCCTACATCTGAGGCCATCTAAATACTAACTGAAAGTCAAAGTGGAAAAACCACCATTCAACAGAGGTGATCTACGACATCACTCACTCTGGCTGATAAGTGACGCTGACGCAGTCCTCATATCTTTACAGACAGTTCAGATACTAGAGGTGTTCCCTTCCTCAGTCAGTGTGTGTTATCCACAGCTCCAACACAGTTATGGAAGTTTCATAGCTCCGTGTCCTTGTAGCCCTCTCCAGTCAGCCTCTTTGGGTACAGACATGAAGTCATCTACCAAGAATTCCCGTATGGCCTGGGAATGGTTACTTGCTTGACTATGCCACACACACACACACACCCTAGCTGAAGGCCACAGGGTCAGTGTGTGAAATTACACAACAATTACCATCTTCTTTGCTGCTGTGTGTTGGGGTAGCAGCATCAGAGCCAGCGACACCAACAGACTTGATAAAATCATCAAGAAGGCTGGCTCTGTACTTGGTGTCCGGCTGGAGACGTTTGGTACTGTGGTGGAGAGGAGGACGCTGAATAAACTGTTTACCATCATGGACAATGATCAGCACCCTCTCCATCACACAGTGGACAGACAGCGGAGTACTTTCTCCCACAGACTGCTCCAGCTCCGCTGTCGTAGGGACAGATAACTTATAACAACAGCTAAACTCTGGTCATAACTTCAGTCACTATGCACTTCATATGTCTTTTACACTGTTGATGTTCACTGCACCTTATTCTTTTTCTGCACTATTGTTAATACTGCTTATTTGTACAATTTTAATATCACTTAGAAATAATATAAAATAGAATGCAATAGAAAAATATGTATGAATAATTAGTACTATCTTCTATTTTAATTTGTCTTGGTTGTTCTTTTTTATTTCATTGTGTTTTATTTTGTGTAATAAAACTCTATCTATCTATCTATCTATCTATCTATCTATCTATCTATCTATCTATCTATCTATCTATCTATCTATCTATCTACCTATCTATCTATCTATCTATCTATCTATCTATCTATCTATCTATCTATCTATCTATCTATCTATCTATCTATCTATCTATCTATCTATCTATCAGTATTGGCTTTTGTCTTGTGGCAGTAATAATACTACAGTAACAATAATCAAAAGAATTTCTGCAGATCTTTAAAACTCCTGAAGACAAATAGTCAGTCGTTCAGAGGGTGAGATGGGCTATCAATAGTTCATCTATAGTTCTGCACTGTTAAACTGCTCCACAGTCAGCATGAATATCACTGCGACAGGGCAAAATCCAGTTCATGAACCAGAATGGTGATATTCTCCCAGTATGTCCTCATTTGGTTTATGTTGTCTACCTAACTAATGATAGGAAGCAGCTTCCTTTGGTTTGTGTCCATTGTTTCTATTGACGAGGGTCAAAGTTCACAACATGATGTCACACATCTGGGCCCTATAGCAACATACCAACAACTCAGTTTCAGCACAGCCTAATAAGTGTCACATGGTAAATAAAAATGCACATGTGACCTTCACCACTAGCAAGGTGCAAACAACCATAAAGAGGTTGAACACCTGGGAACTGTAGAAGCCTTTTGAACATGTGGTGAAGCATCATCATCATCATCATCATCATCATCAATACAAGTCCAGTTGCTCTTCATTTCACCCCTCTTTATATACAATAATTAAGTGTATCAGTTTATTACAGGGGAGAGCTGCAATATGATGTTCAAATGTTTACCTTGTTTTCAGCATCCACAGATGATGACTTTATTGATGAGACTTAAATTATTGATGATGTCCACAATCCACAAAAACTAACATATCTCCTCTGCGGCAAGAAGACAGCTCTGCTAGGGCTGTGTCCAAAATCTCTTATTATTTATTATGATATAAATGTTATATGTAGTTTAGAGTAATATATAATGTTTACTGAGTATATCATTACATAGTATGTGAGTCATTTTATAGAGGTTATGCAATATCATGTATCAATATCATTTATAGTACAAAAGTGAATATTGAATGGAATAACTTTACTGGGCTCTTGTCTCCCAGTCAAACCAACTTCTGTATAAGATAAAACTATGCTATGCCATATTTAAGCTATGATTGTGACTGTAATGACTGTAATGACTGTAATCTGTTACGAAACATTTGAGAATAAATATCCAGTCTTTTGTAAATCAGTTGTACTTTGTCTGTATTTCTTTTTTTGAAAATGCTTGAATTACAATAATGACAGAAGGAGCACAAATACAGAATGCATATAACAACTACCTGGTGTCAAATGATGTTGAAGTGTATTTTAAATTGTTGAGTTGAATATCATAGTGACTGGCATTTTAATAATGAATGTAAAATGATGTTGAAATGTCCACATCTTTGGGGAAATAATTCACTTAAAGTAGTATAGTCATAGCCTGCACACTGGCCCAGCGTGTCAGCTGGTGTAGATGGAGGAAATATTAACACATTTACATTTGCTTGCTATTCATATAAATGTTATTCTTATTGAATACACTGGTTAAGAAGCCACTCAGGAGTAAAGCATATGGTTTATTATTATTGGTTTAATTTAACATAAAAACAACTGAGGGTTTTCTTTATATACATATATAATGTATAAAAACATGTGTTAGTGTGCGTTCTTCTGATTGAATCATAAAGACATAAGTTCATTGATTAAATGTCTATTGCTTTAAGGTGTCAACAGACTGCTCCGCTACTCACCGTAAAAGGGACCTGGCGGTGCAGCTGCGGCGGATGTCTCGCTCTGAACGGCGCCTGAGCTGCTCGGGATGTACCGGCGAGACGGCATGGCGCGGAGCTGCCGGTGGACAAAGGAGAGATGAATGGAGAGGCAGCAGGCTGGGTAGTAGTTAGAGTAAGCTGCTTTCCTCCCTTTCTCTCCACGTCACAACTACTCCGACACGCTCGACCTCTCTATGGAGACGCCAATAAAAACGCATTGCATTGCTTTTCCTCTCGGTCTAGACTCTAACTGGACCTGTATACCTATCCACCAGAATCAAGCTTATGCATAGTCTGCAATTTAAAAATTTGATTAAAAAATAGAGGAACCAAAGCAAAACTAATTATCTCTAATAAAAAAATGAATCAGAGTTGACTAATACTATGAATCAGGATCAGCTACATGTTGATAGTCTGATTATAATATAGGTCTGAATATTGCATATGCATTTGAAGTAAAGATATAAACAATTATAAATACACACCATAAGTGTATAGGTCCTAATCGTATATTGAATAATGTTCAATATAAATGTTTTTAATGCACTGCCAATGCAGTTTATCCAGTCTGTCACTCTACACTATTACGTCATAAAACTCTAAATGTATTGATCATTACTTTTACTACAAAGCGGCTTTTTTGCAGCTGTTGTTCTGCATGCTTATTAGTTAGTTTGTTTGTTTGTTTGTTTGTTTTTAAAACATCATAGTATATGATGCTGTAGTTGCATTTAAAGACTGGAGTATAGACATTGACATTCCCTCAACAGCGTAACACTTCTCAATAGTATTTCAGTAGGCAATAGACACCACTGCCCCCTGCAGGTAGAACAGCGGGGACACTTTTTGCTGCAGCCTTCTTTTACACTGTGCTTGACTCTAATGGAGCTGGGAATGTTCTTTATTCCGTGGGTTTTTTGCAAAGCTTCCTGGTTTGAAACTTACTATAATATGACGTTACTGTAGTAGCCTCAATGTGGGTGCTAATACACTTTATCCAAAAAGTCTGCCCTATTATTTAGAGTCAATTAATAGGCCTATACGGCAAAGCAAATTTAGATTTTCTTGGGGGGAAACTCAGAAACTCCAGAAACTACAAAGCATGTATGGATCTTTTAGGTAAATGTATTTACAGTCAAAAAGACAAGTGATCACCTGATAACCTCTTGACAAACAATAATTTAAATATGAAAAGCAGTTATAAATAACTGTCCACACAGAATCCATTTTGTGGATTTTAAATGTTTAATGATGAAAACATTAAATCCCATTGTAACACAATGCCAAAGAATAATCAACCACAACACTACAACATTCTTAAACTCCACTCGTCATGACGTTCAAAATAAAGCAGAAACGATTTGTGTGCACTTCATTAATAGGTAATATCCTCAAAATAAAATGGACTTGGCATAAAAGCAATATAAGAAAAAATGTATCTGAATGTAAGCAGCCAATCACAGTCCATCTTTTGCTGCCTGCAAAAAGGTAGTTGTAATTTTTTCCTTGGATCTCCCTGATGGTCAGTTTACACATGTATATCTGCTAATAAGAGACTGAAAACCTGACTCCTCACATTCTTCTTCTTTTCAGACCAACATCTTGTGACCATGTGAGAAATAAGTGTTTTCACATAAATGTGTTATATTTTGGATTTTTTTAATGACTGTCCATAGATAGAATAGAATACATAGAAAACTCCTTGAATCCTTGAATAGATAAAATGTTACATCATACACAGATTTGAAAAACCTGAAAGCCACAACTGGGCTTTATTCAAAGGCAAGTCACTATGACTTCAAGTCTGGGGGTGTTTTGCCTCCTCAGAAGTTGGACACCTGCATAGAGTTAACTACACCCGGACCAAGGAGGAGCACCACTCCATTTTGCAGAGACATGCTATACACTCTGGTTTGCATCTTTGTGCACCAGGATTTATACTGCAGTAGGAAGTTAAAAGGTTTTTTGGTGAGTAAGTTTTTTCTTACCCGAATCGAGGGTCTAAGGACAGAGGGTGTCACTCCCTGTACAGATTGGAAAGCCCTCTGAGACAAATGTATTTTGTGATTTTGGGCTATATAAATAAAATTTGATTTGATAATGAGCCCAAATACCTCAAAGCTTTGCAAGAACTACTTGAAGACCAAGGATCCCTGAGTGTCATGGACTTCCTCCACAGTCACCTGATCTCAACCTCATTAAACATTTATGGACACTTGAAGACATGAAGCTATGTGGAACATTGTCAAATCATGATGGGATAACATGAGCCACCAGGTTTTGCACAAACTTGTGGAGTCAATGCAGCACATTTATTAGACACATTTAATAATTCTACATAGTACATAATTACCAACTTCACTCATCATAAGGTCCGGGACAAACTGCTGCACCTCCAGACACCAGTCCATCAAACTACTAAAGTTCGCGAACAGCACCGCCCTCATCGGACTCATCTCTGATGGACAGACGGGAGATTGACCATCTGATGTCCTGGTGCGAGCAGAACAACTTGGTGCTAAATGCCCTAAAAACAGTAGAGATGGTTGTGGACTTAAGAACCCAGCCCCACCCTCCCTCATCTCCCTGCATGATATTTAGTTCTGCGTATCGTCCCGTTTCTTTGTGTTGTGTTGGTTGCTGTCGGTTTTTTAACCTACTTGGCAATAAAAATTATTTGATTCTGATTCTGAAATGTCAGTAGGTAGGTAAATGTGTGAGTGTCATACAAAGATTGTCCATGGGATGGCAGTAGCAGTCCAGTGAAGAACCACATCTCTGAGCCTCCCTGATCATAACTGACATACTGACACATAGAAGTTAGCGACATATTCATATTACTAAGTGTTTCTCATCATCTTTGCATGCTGCCATTCATGAACCAAGTTGTGCCCCAGCTTTAAATCAACACTTTTAAATATCAGAACCTCCATGCACACAATTACCCTTCCTGCTCCACTTTGAGTGCAGCTTTACAGAGGAACTCTTTCCTAAATAGCTTGCTTGACTGAAGAATTGACTTGACTTGACTGAAGAATTTGATCAAGCTGTTTATCTATCTAATACTGTCAAAACACAATGGCTGTCAGAATAATTTTAAGTAACGTTGCAATCATAGAGATTGCGGTGGTGTGTATGTGTGTGTGTACTCACAAGGTTCAATGGCCATTGAAAATTAATACAAATTGTAAAAATATTGCTTGATCACTCTTAATTGCACAGCACAACCTGGACCAACGGAAAACACGGCAGGATATGAATAGAAGCCATGCTTTTCATACGTGTCTATTTTGTTTTTAAGTTTTCCAGCTAAAATGATCCTGTTCTGTTCTTATCCACCAACTCTAACTGAATAATAGCATGCTTTTATTTTGAAATAATAACCATAGTGCAATGTTTGGCATTGAACTTTGGTTACAGACAATTTTACTACATCTGAACAGCTGGAAGATAATAAAATCTGAAGAAGATAAACACATCTGACGTTGAGAAGTCTTTTCTCATCCAGCAACTGTTGTGTCAATAAGCCTGAATAGTTGCTTCTGACAACAGCTGCAGACACTTTGTCAGCACGCTTTCAACAATAGAAATATGCAAGCTTGTGTCAAGTCATCAACAGTCAAATCAAGCTAACTCATACAGCATAATGCACACAGACCTTTTTTCATGGTGTTTTGTTGCAGCCTTATACTAAAATGGTTAAAATGTATTTTTCCCGTCATCAATCTATACTCAATACCCCACAATGACAAAGTGAAAACAGAATTTAAGCTCTGAAATATCACATATCTTCACTCTTTTTTTGCCGGGGGGGGCTTCCCATGATGCACCATGATGCTCCTCCTCTCCATCTGTTCATGTCCCATGAATGCGTGCTACATACTTGACTTTTTTGTGCTTTCATCCCATCCCTGATGGGCTTTATAGTCGTTTTCCACTATCCATAAACATAATCCATAAATTCCAGATAGATGGAGTGTTGCAGTTGGTGATTGACCATCAGACTCTTAGTTACCTCTCTTACCAAGGCCCCTTCTCCCCAATTGCATAACATAAACATAAATTCATGCATGATACTAGTTACCTGAGCAGGTGGTAAAACTGCACATTTACACCTTTTGTAAGCTTAGAAAGACTATATATACAAATGTGCTAATGGGAATCTGTCTTCTAATGGCTACAACCACACTGATCATGTACTTTTGAAGGTGGAGCATGAAGTCGAGTTAGGTCACCTTTGGGTAACATCAAGACCTATTAATCTGATTCAACTCCAGATTTTTCTTAAATGAAAATATCTTAAAAATACAACCACACTCTCATTAAACACCATATTTATTTGATTTTCTTATCATGATCTTTCTTCTTCACTTTACGTTTTTATTTAAAGAAGCCTTTAATAACCTTGGTGTCAATTTTGATGATAGCAGCAGATTAAAAGCAGATATTCTTCTCAGGAAAACAAAACAGATGATAATTTCCTTATGGGTATTACAGTTGAGTGGATAGGATTGTTATCAGGAAGTTTAATGTACTGTGACCAATTTTTAAATGGGCTTTAGACAGGATGGTTAAAAAGTAGTTGGTTGCTTAAACTAAACATTTCATATACAGTAGGTACGGAAAGTATTCAAACACCTTTAAAATTTTCACTCTTTGTTTCATTACAACCATTTGCTAAAATCAAAAAAGTAATTTTATTTCTCATTAATGTACACTCCACCCAATCTTGACAGAAAAATAACAGAAATGTAGAAATTTTTTCAAATTTATTAAAAACGAAAAACTGAAATATCACATGGTCATAAGTATTTAGACCCTTTGCTGTAACATTCACATTGAGATGGTTCTACTCCTTCATTGGAGTCCAGCTATATTTAATTAAACTGATTGGACTTGATAAGGAAAGGCACACAGCTGTCCATATAAGACCTTACAGTGCATGTCAGAGCAAATGAGAATCATGAGGTCAAAGGAACTGCCCAAGGAGCTCAGAGACAGAACTGTGGGAAGGCATAGATCTGGCCAAGGTTACAAAAACAATCTGCAGCACTCAAGGTTCTTAAGAGCACAGTGGCCTCCAAAATCCTTAAATGGAAGAAGTTTGGGACGACCAGAACTCTTCCTAGACCTGGCCGTCCAGCCAAAATGAGCAATCGTGGGAGAAGAGCCTTGGTGAGAGATGTAAAGAAGAACCCAAAGATCACTGTGTCTGAGCTCCAGAGATGCAGTCGGGAGATGGGAGAAAGTTTCACAAAGTCAGCTATCACTGCAGCCCTCCACCAATCAGGGCTTTATGGCAGAATGGCCTGACGGAAGCCTCTCCTCAGTGAAAGACATATGAAAGCCTGCATAGAGTTTGGCGAAAAACACATGAAGGACTCCCAGAATATGAGAAATAAGATTCTCTGTTCTGATGAGACGAAGATTGAACTTTTTGGCATTGATCGTTATGTTTGGAGAAAACCAGGCACTGCTCATCACCTGCCTAATACAATCCCCACGGTGAAACATGGCAGCATCATGTTATGGGGGTGTTTTTCAGCTGCAGGGACAGGACGACTGGTTGCAATTGAAGGAAAGATGAATGTGGCCAAGTACAGAGACATCCTGGAAGAAAACCTTTTCTAGAGTGCTCAGGACCTCAGACTGGGCTGAAAGTTCACCTTCCAACAAGACAATAACCCTAAGCACACAGCTCAAATAACAAAGGAGTGGCTTCAGAACAACTGTGACCATTCTTGACTGGTCCAGTCAGAGCCCTGACCTAAACCCAATTGAGCATCTCTGGAGAGACCTGAAAATGTCTGTCCACCAACGTTCACCATCCAACATGACAGAACTGGAGAGGATCTGCAAGGAAGAATGGCAGAGGATCCCCAAATCCAGGTGTGAAAACCTTGTTGCATCATTCCCAAGAAGACTCATAGCAGTACTAGCTCGAAAGGGTGCTTCTACTCAATACTGAGTAAAGGGTCTGAATATTTATGACCATGTAATATTTCAGGGTTTTTGTTGTCAAGATTTGGTGCTGAGTGTACATTAATGAGAAATAAAATGAATTTTTTGAGTTGAGGTCACAATGAAACAAAGAGTGAAAAATTTAAAGGGTTCTGAATACTTTCCGTAGCTTAATTCCATGGCTTTGTTTGCAGTATGGCATGTGGAAGGAAGGAAAATGGAAAGGACAACTGAAATTGTTAGCTATTAATCATCTAAAACAAAGATATGCTAAATATTTTAAATGTAGAAGTTGTTCATATTTTAAACACAACCATAAAAGAAACAACAGGCACAATGCTGAAGAGACAACACATTTGAAATGGGACAATTTATTGATCAGAATGTTCACAATATCAGTTCCAGGTGGTTTGCATTCAAAGACTGCAAGTATGTACTAAAGGTACCATTAGAACATACATATTCATATCCATCTCTGCATCCCTCACATTCTTCTTGCCCATTTCCAGCTTTCTTAACAAGGCAACAGGTGTATAATCTTGTTATATATATATATATATATATGTGTGTAATTAATCTCTTTCACAGTATATGGAAGTGTCAACGACTACAAATGAACTACATGCTTTCATATGATTATCATTAGTTACAAATTAGATATGACACATGGTCAATGGTCAAATTACAACAAAAAGCTTGAAACCTGATAAAATACTTGAAATAAGATTTGTTTACCACAAACACCTGGAGGCTGTTTATATAAACATTAGCTAGATGACCTGAAGTAACAAGAGGAATACCACATATTAGAAGCATATACAACGTTACCTCCATCTAGCCACTGCAGTTGTATGTGTTCTGTCATTTGCAACATAGCTTCATAACAAAATTAATTATTATATTATATTTCAAATTAAGTGAGAACACTGTGCTTGCATATTATGTATGACTCCAATTCTTCAATATATTTTCATATATTACTTCTGTGCATTCTGTATTTTTGCCATTTGTAAATAAAAACAGCCTTCAGGCTTTGAAGAGCTTTGAGTGGTCTGGACTGTCAGCTAGTGAAATTCACAAGGAGAGGTATCAAACATTTAATAAATCCGTTCAATAGGGTTCACTGTTCCTGAGTATGAGCATTTGGCCCTGGCACTCTGGCTTTTGATTGAAATTACATGACAGCAAAATCACTAACCAAGATCAAGAATAAAACTACGTATGCCTTAAAACTCTACACAATAACTACACATGATACATGATACAACTATGGCTATGTTCACATCAATTTTAATATGACATTTTTATGGAATATTACTTATTTTCTGTCCTTCATAGCAGCATATGATTACAGTGACAACATTATAATTTTCTATTGAAATGTATGCTCTTGTGGCCAGGGCACATCAGATGATGTTTCTACTGGTCCAAGTTTTTTTAAAGTATGTTTTCTGTTTTTCTATAACTTTTTATATTATTATCTAACTATTATTACATTTTCTAATCCTACAAAACAAATAAAAATCAAACATTTTTCAGTTTTGACCCCTGTTTGCTCACTATGTATATGAGCATTCGACTTGGCTGTCTGTGGATGATCCCCTGAAATGATGAAATGCCCTGAACAAGACGTAAACAAGAACACTGGCTGGCTGAATGTTTAACAAGCCATTGGCAGCACTTGGTTACATATATGACATATGAACATATAAACATTAAAATGCCCAAACAAACATTATTTCTATCACTATTAATTAGATCTAAATATAATGTAATTTAAGGATATGTGTAAAACATGGACTATACAGTGTGTTATACAGTGATTAATGGGTATTCAATTATTTTTATTCAAGTATGAACCACTGAAATGAGGGACGCATTAAAGTCTCAGTTGAAACCTGACTGACTCCTGAACACTGCAAAGATCAAGATGGAAAATAGATATTTTAATGCCTTCATGTCTCCGTCCATTTCAGTCATCATCCTCCTTTGTCTTCAGTCACTCCTGTTTTCTGGAGCGTCCCTTGAATGTGTCCATGACGCTGAAGGCTCCCAGGTACTGGCCCAGCAGAATGCCCTGCTTCATGGGGAGGATGCTGTGGAGGGAAACAAAAAGAAAATTAGTTGGTCAATAAGATGTTCTGGTCCTAAAGTCCCCAGGTTAGTTGTGGTAAAGAGGTTTGGATTCAGATAGCCTAGTATAGTGTGTGAGTAGTTTGTACTGTGATAAGCATGGGCTAAGACTTTAGAGTTAGTCAAATTACAGGAGCATGTGGAGATTATCTAGAGTGCTGAAGAAAGGACAGGATAAAGATGGAAGTATGACTATAGAACACCATAGTTCCATGCAACATCGCTTCAAATATCATAACATAGGCGAGCAGGAACCTGGCTGTTCACGTCAGAAGCGCATTTCTATATATATTAAACTAAAAATAAATATTTGTCTGTTATGATTTTTTCCAATTCAAAATTCACAGTGTAACAGGCCGTGCCATGTATTCCAGTTTTCCATCTTACCCACTGCATCCCCTGTTGCCCCATCATTAAACTGGGCTATTGTTACTTCTGCAGAATGAGCGCTCTGACTCGTGACTGGTCGCTATCATAAACGTTTAAACATTCCATTTCGAAATTTTCAGAATATGGAGTTTGTGTGCCCACTAAGACTCGCTAAGGTTTTTCAAAATAAAAGATTGTCTAGACTCAGATAATACATAAAACGAAAATAATTATTTCTTGTGCGACCCGCTACCACTTGATCCACGGACCGGTAGCGGTCTGCGGCCCGGGGGTTGGGGAGCACTGTTTTAGTGAATTATGTGTTAGTTCATATTATGGGGGGTGGGCTCATTCAGAATGAATAAATCTGAACAAACCACTGTAATTGTGAACTGGCTTCCAGTTTGTCTAATATGTCATAAAAGACCCAACTTGATTTGTCTACAAATCTCTAAACTGGTTAGACCAATAATAACCTCTTAAATACATTTTTCATATAGCCTTTATATGATGAACATATTTCATTATTAGTTCAATGATGCTGCATGCAGTACTGCCTCTCAGACTAGGCATTGGAATGGGCGTTTCAAGCAAAAATACTATTCGATATTCACCGGGAACTATGATGTGTTATTTCATAGTTTTGATGTCTTCAGTATTTTTCTACAATGCTAGAAAATAGTGAAAATAAAGCATGTATATATATATATATATATATATATATATATATATATATATATATGTGCCACTGTAAATAAGGAACGGATGCTACTCTGCATCTGCTCTGAAATCAGCCTGTTAACAGCTTTTGGATGACTAACACTCTAACTAACGACTAACAATGACTGTCTTCAAAGACGAACAGAGACAATGCTGTATAGTACAATGTGTTATTAAAAGCTTGAATACAATGGCTTTTATGTAAAATTAACAGAGGTGACAGGCAAGCTGTGTTCCAGAGATGAAAAGCTTTCTAATAGAGAATAATGGCTCTGTCCTCAGACAAATGGACCAGAGAAAGAAAGAAAGAAAGAAAGAAAGAAAGAAAGAAAGAAAGAAAGGAAGTTTCTTATCAGACATAATTAAAGGGAAAAACAACTCAGCTGAAGTACTGTACCGAAGGATTTGAGTTATCAGAGGTATGATGATCAGACAATGTTCATTCTAATTCCGTTTTTGATCTTACTGCTAAGATGTTACACATGTCTAACCACTTGGGTCATGTGACTGGAGCCAGTGCAGTCACATGGGTTGTTTCATGGGTACAGTGGGAGAACAAGTATTTGATACACTGCCGATTCTGCAGGTTTTCCCACTTGCAAAGCATGTAGAAGTCTGTAATTTCTTTTTTGTAATTTCACAGAATCAAAAATTAATTCACAGTGTATGATTTAAGTAATTAATTTACATTTTATTGCATGACAAGTTTTTGATACATTAGAAAAACACAACGTAATACTTGGTACAGAAACCTTTACATGAAAGCTTTTTCTCAATAAAATAACTTGGCCAAATTGAAATCAGGAGCAAGAGTTTGAGCCCTTGACCAGGCTAACTCAAGGTGGTGCCAATCTCACTAGTTCCTTAACAAATAATGGAGAAATGTCTGGCGGCTGAGTCTCTCCTGAGTTTTGCTCAGCAGCACCTGGATCCAGTGGCGGCTGGTGAAAAGTATTCTTGGTGGGGCTGATGTGACAATACATTTCTCTGCCTAGTCCAGTATAAGAATTCAAAGTCAGACGACTACATTTCAACAATGATGTTTTAATGTCACCAGTTTCACAGATAAAGTAAATGAACTTTTTTCAGTTGTATAAGGCTCCATCCATGCTTTGGAAAGGAAGGGTATCAAATACAATATTCTAGTTCCTGACAGAACTTTACAACAAGAGTATGATCAGCTATACAATCGATACAAATCAACAGTGTGTGTGAGTGAGTAAAGAGTAAATTTCTGTTTCTAAGGTGAGTGTAATATGATGAGTGACTGGATGGGATGGACAGTTCTTATTTGTACAGGAACTTTGCCCATCAGCGCCCCATGACAGAAACATACAAGTCTGTCTGTGGAAATTCACTGGTGAATGAATGTTAGTAGGTGGGAAATGTAGTTTATAATTCATATTGCATATAGGCACACACTAGTGGGTAAAACCGACATTTATAACAGAATTTGTACAAATATATTTGACATTTTTCTCCCTCTTATCAGGGAGGGCGGCGCCCCAGTCAGTCCACCACTGACTGGAGTGCTGAAATCAAAGATGTCAGGATGTGGCAGGATTCAGGAAAATCTGGCTTGCCTTTCCCTGATAATAACCCTGAATAAACTGATTCCTTATCACTTCAACCAGTGTACGCGCAGTTTTAAATGCAGCCAGAGGGTTGTGTCAGGAAGGGCATCCGACGTAAAACTTTGGCCAAATCAAATTTACGAATCAAGTCTATGAAATCTATGAGAGTTGTCATTGGTGCAGACTTCAATGGACATGTTGGTGGAGGACACAGAGATGATGAGGAGGTGATGGGCAGGTTTGGTATCCAGGAGAGGAACACAGAAGGACAGATGGAAATGGCTGAAAAGAATATTTTCTTTCAGAAGAGGCAGGAATATAGGGTGACCTATAAGAGTACACAGAGCACACAGGTAGACTACATCTTGTGTAGACGGTGTAATCTAAAGGGGATCAGTGGCTGAAAAGTAGTGGTAGGTGAGAGTGTAGCCAGACAGCATAGGGTGGTTGTGTGTAGGATGACTCTGGTGGTGAAGAAGATGAAGACGGCAAAGTTAGAGCAGAGGATGAAATGGTGGAAACTGAAAAAGTAAAAATGTTGCATGACTTTTAGGAAGGAGTTGAGACAGGCTCTGGGTGGTCAGGAGGTGCTTCCAGACGACTGGACTACTGCAGCTCATGTAATCAGGGAGACGGGTAGAAGTGTAGGCGCCACTCGCTGGAACTTTTTAGAGGCCCATCCAAAAGATAAACTTTAACACGTTTACAATGAATAAATTACTGTAAGGATGGTGAATGTGTAAAATTATTGTTCAACTTGCTATGGATCACACTCACACATTATAGATACTTCATATATCCTTTCATGGCCGTTAAAATTGGTTAAAAGGCTATACATGTTTAACCGTCTACCTGTGTGCTATTGAAATCTTTAGCTTGCTAACATCAGTGCTCCCACCTAATAAAGCCTTGCCAACCAACACGAAGCTGTGCCTGATGAACTAGCAGTTAGTAATGAGGAAGAGTAAGAGGGTGTTGCATTGTGAGGACATTGTGACTTTGGATAGGCCATAGTGAGTGGATTGGGTTTCTACTGTAGCTTTTGTAACTAGCAGCAGTGACTGTTTACTGCAGGTCTGATGGAGCAGACTGACACTCCACAAGCAATGATTAAACAGCTTCCTGCAGCACAATCCATTATTGTAGTTTATGTGGAGGTGGGTATCTCCCGACCCGTAAACAGAAACAAAATATATTCCATAACTAACATTACCATACACAGGCTTACACATATTTCAGACTTTTAGAAATTAACAGAAAGTAATAGCTCAACTTGATGAATCTACAGACTCATTTGCTATTCTTAATTAATCTACTGTTCAGATATGCTGTGTGATAGACACCTGCAAATAATGTTCGTGAGGAACATTACCATGCCTCATAAGTTGCATCTTGCAAGATATTTGGCATAAAGACATCAAGTATCTCCATAAAACTGATGGTCTTTGGTGGCTTTAACTGCTGTGGCTGTGAAGACGCCAGCTTGATGCCTGTGCTTGGTTCCACTGAAGGTCATCAACACTCAGCAGACCCAGAGCTGCCAGTTGATTTACTTCTTGTATTTTGTGTCTTTCTTTCTTTCTTTCTTTCTTTCTTTCTTTCTTTCTTTCTTTCTTTCTTTCTTTCTTTCTTGTTTGTAATCTTTGCTGGGGTTCTGTCCAGTTTCACAATCAGAATCAGAATCAGGGTCAGAAGATTTTTATTGCCAAGTAAGTTGAAAACTAAAAAGGAATTTGTT
The DNA here is from genome assembly GCA_036937835.1 of Pampus argenteus. Taxonomy (NCBI): domain Eukaryota; kingdom Metazoa; phylum Chordata; class Actinopteri; order Scombriformes; family Stromateidae; genus Pampus; species Pampus argenteus. The sequence continues at coordinate 1,684,975 of CM072875.1, forward strand.
TTGGTAATATTGGCGCTCAACAACAACAAACAGCACAACACAAATAAACAGGACGATACACACACGTAACATATACAACACAACATAAAGTGTAAAGTTGTAAATATATATATAATGTACAGATATACATTTAAACAATATATGAATAGAAAAATACTAGAAAAAATATGTACAGATATAAAATGTATGTAGCCACCACAGACACTGTGCAGCAGCAAACAACAAGCAATGTGCAAACATGGGTCTGTAATGCAAGACAGAACGCCACGCAGGCCACATGGGACAACCAGATCCATAGTGGGGGGGGTCCGGACTGTTAATGAGACCAGTTGCCGGTGGAAAGAAGCTGTTTTTATGACGGGAGGTTCTGGTCTTGATGATTTGCAGTGCACATTTCAAAATGCATATTTGCTCTTGGTATGCAGCAATATTCTTCTAATATCAACATCCATCCATCCACTCATCTATCAAAGTATGTGCAATATGTATAGTAAGGATTCAAACTTTTTATCCATTGCTGCCATGATGCAAAGGCTTCAAAAACAACATCAGAGTAATGGTTGTCAAACAGCACAGTGGATGAATAGCTGAACCAATGACCTGCTGTCACAGCCACATCAGTCCACATCAGTCCACATCTAACTGATACCAACTGTAAGCTGTAAACTGTTGTATGAATTATTTTCTATCAATGCCCAAACAACACACATACTGTAGCCGTTATGGCAGCTTTGTTTTTTTATACTGAACCGAACAAAGCCGGCATAATGCCATCCTGTATTTTAAACGCATGCTGGCTTTCCGGAATCAGAGACTGATGTGTAACACAACAGCATCAGTGTCTAGTGTGTGTAGTCCCAGTTATCCCTTTTACACAGACATCTATCCGGCAATGTGAGTACCTCTGCTGCCAGCTTAATGGTGAATAACAATACCCCCCCACCCACATACTTATACCTAAACAACAGTAAACAATAATGAGTCCTCATAAATATGTTGAAAGAAAGATAAAAATGCAATAATTAACACAAACATACATGTGTTTATTTGATATGATCAGATTTCATTGAACTGATTTATCATGTTTATGTGGAACATGGTGATTTAATAATCTGAGTCGAAAGTTGAAAAATCTAATTTAGTCTTTGCTTTTCCAGTTCATATGATCTCTCTGTACCAGAGATGAACTTTTTAGCTTTTTCTCTGTCAGAGACTCCCAGCGACATTACTGTTCATGTCTCATATGCTTTACTTGACTGCCATTGCCACGTTCTGTATAGCATCTACTGCACGCTGTGAACCTCAGGGATCTGCCTTTGACTTGAATGACGAGGTTTCTTCCAGTGCATATACTCATATATTTTCTTTTGTATGCCTGTTAAGGTATGTTTTGTCTCGCAGCGGTGTGACTCATTAGACTTGAATGGGTTGCTTTTAATTTGCTGTTCTTGTCCAAGTGCTGTGTTTATTTCCCATGTTTAAAGCCCTTGCTTGTGATAAATGGTTGTATAACTAAAAGCTATAAAATTGGACGCGTACTCGATTACAACATTAGAAAATCAGCTAAATGCATATAAAGATAATGAGGTAAACAAATGGAGGGCATTTAGAGAGGAAAAAGACCAAAGAGAAATGCTTTTAGAAGTGAAGAGAAAATTAAAAAAGGTCCACGCTGTCCTGACACCGCTCAGTGAATCATTATGCATCGATCAAGTTATAAAAAAAAATAAAGGTTCAGCTATGATGGCCTCAGGTTATGTTCCTCATCTCGTAAAACTGCCTACACACAGTGTCATAACTGTGCTTGTGATGTGACTGTCAAAAGAAAATGTTGCTGATGTGATGTCAGCTAGCCTAGTGTCAAACAGTCATATTCACAGCATTGAGTGACAAGCAAAGAGCACAGAGACTGAACACTCATAGTAGTCCTATTCTGATGGGGAATGGTAGCAGTCACAGTATAGGGTTCAAGTGCCTTGCTCAGTGGCACCTTAACAGCAGTAGTGATCCAAAACAAGTGATACGACACCCCAATAAAGAAAGCATTGGGTGCAATTACAAAATGATTGAAAGATTACACATTGAAGTGCAGCTAAAGCATAGAATGGTCACTTGTGATTGTAGTATTAAACCCTAATGATGGATAATGAGATGTGAGCATTTGCTTTATTATAAACACACATATTTCAGATTCATGACAAATTTCACACTTTTCAGTTATTTCTATTTGTCTATTTACAGAGACAAATGATCAGCACAGCACATTAATTAGGCAATTCTCAAGGCCAAAATATTAACTTTCTTGAAGTTACTCAAGACACACTGGACAAGCAGCACGACACATAACAGACTTTTATTCACCTGCCTCTCATTTAATCAAAACCTATACGAGCTTTTGCCAAAGCAGAGAACTTGGATGACATTCCACCTGGAGCTGCTACAGGCACCGACCTTGACAGATACTCAAATATGTGAGCTTTAACAATCTGAAGAATATCATCATTTCATTGTTCATGTACCTGTCTGGATACAAACAAAACAAATACAGACATGCTGTTTGCAAGATGTCACTTTCTCTGCAGTGTTTCCTCTTGATGACATTTCAAACCAGTTGAGTTTTGTCTCTGAGTAACAGTGAGAGTCATTGATGTATATCTACAGTGCACTGTCCCTGCAAGTCAATACAGAACACTAAGATGATTTTTGAAAAGCTGTCCTGAGGCTATGAGAGTGCTGCATGCCAGACGTGTAGATTTGCCCATTATTGCCACTAGTAACAAAGTGATTAAAGGGTTATCCACTGCTGAAATCCATTTGAAGGGCAATTAATGTAATGCAACAGTATTTCCAAAATACTGGGTGTGTTTACGTTCAGTTTGATCACCTAATAACGTGATTTAGATCAACTGGATAAACTACTCATTTACAACTGCTCATGTTTCTTGCCCTGTAGAGATTTTTTATAATGATGTCCTTGCTGAGGATCAAAACTACAAAAAGTCAAGTTGTAACAAACAGGAATTAAAAAAAGCCCTGCAGTCATAGTGTGTATATTAGTTTCAGTTTGTTCGTGGTACACAGCCTGTTTGATATGTTATGTTCAAGACTCAGCTTCGTTTTGACATTATTTTCTGAATGAAAAAGGTTGCTGCTATATCTATAGTATACATGTACAGTGCTTAGAATAGCATATCTTTAAGCCCATGTAATTAAACAAAAACAACAACATATACAAGATAATTTCCCCCCAGAAATATCATTGAAAACCTAGCAGCTTGTGATATGCACACTGATGGATACAGATGTGGAGAGGTTTTTATCTGACTGCAGAATAGGTTGATTGGTAGTGGTATTAAATGTGTGCTAGTGCATTTTGCTGTGCAGACTGTGGTTAGCGTGGCAGTCTACTTCCATTGAGAATCCCAGGTAGGAGCAGAGGAGAGAGGTCACCTTCCACTGCAGAACACTGAGAAGGATGATGCAGGGAGAGGATGAGGCAGAGAGGAAGTATAAGAAAACTCAGGTTTTGCTTCTACGAAGATGATGCATTGAGCACTTGAATCAGTAACCATAGGGAGCTAGACCTGGAAATGCATAATACAGCCCCTGTTGTTGGACTGATTAATGATTATCTAAAGCATGAGGCTATCTTCTACCCTTTGCTGGACTGGCTGTGGATGAGGGGACAGTTGACTATGGGCAGATTGGTACAAGACATCACATTTCTGCTCTGTTCTGGAAGTTTATGTTGTTTGTACTCTTTTCCTTACTGAAGTTTTGTTGCACTTATTGATAATGAGCAATGATGTAGTCATCAATTTGAGCAAAGTGAGAGAGAGTCTGTGTCTGTAGCTCAGCTCTGCCTTCATGCTAACAGACACTGAGAGCCGAGGACAGAAAATACACATTCAGAAGAAGGTCTGGAGCGGTGTCCCTACTCTGCAACCAAGGCTCCATAAAATCAGACGCAATAATCAAGTGAAATTCAACTATTGGAATAATAATTATTTAATTGCCTTACTTATAAACCAATAGGATCAGCCACGAATATACTGAGCATCCCTATTTATAACTAAATGAGACAATCGCACTTCCATAGTGTCCAGTTTGTTTCAGGCTGAATAGACGGTGCATCAGCTTAGCACAACTATTATTTCATTTGTTTGGGAGAATAATCTCTGACATGATTCACCTAACTGTTGATGAAAATTACCACAACTCTCAATCACCACCTCTGTGACCAATCTCAATAAAATCTATGCTTCATTAAAAGCTAAATGGGATGTATGCACAGCGCTGCCATTACCAGACCAACTGTAACCAAAGCCAAAACACAGAAACACACAATGTGGTGTATGGGGCACCCAACCTGGGCCCCTGAAAATGTTGTGATGACTCCTTCACCCTGATTGATACATCTTAACAGGTCTACACTTAGAGAAAGCATCAACAGTATTCTGCTCACCATGATTGTTTCCATATGTAATTCTGTAATGATATGTCATCTATATAGGTAACTAGGTCTAATTTTAGCTGGGCATGTCCACAGAATTAAAAATGTGTGCATTTTTTAAAATGATGCTGCAGTTTGTAGTGTAGCTGTAAAATATTGTACCATTTCCGGACACATCACTATTTTGATTGGCTAAATTTGCAGGGCAAAGATGAAACACGTGTCATTTTAAAGTAAAATTGACTGTTGACAATTCATGATTTTAAATGTTGGAAGTCAAGGGGTTGCCAAGAAAAGTCTAAAACTAAAAGAGGTAGCATCTTCACTCTCGGGATTCCTGCAACTTCACCTCTTGAAACCAGAGAAGTTCAGGTGTCAATATGATATGGTAGCACTTAGAGGAATGTTATGGATGACCAGAGGTTATCGAGCATGCTCTACTGAAATGGCATTTCAAACAAAGACATGAACCAGCTCAGAGAATTTGGTGACTTGTTTCTAGAGATAGATAGTGCTGAATCTTGTGGATACTTGCCTAGTCTGACATATCTAAACACTGCAAGAGGTGATGACCCTATTGTCGAAAAAGCTTCCTTTCAGCCCATGGTAGCGCTGGATCACACAAGTACAAGGATGATTATCAAGTGTCCGACCCAACATTGAGCTTTTTCATCATGTTTGTGTGTGCTCAGAAACGACCCCAGTTTCACATTCAATCACACCAAGTCACACAAGGGTGGAAATGACAAACATACAAGGTGGGGAGCCTGTGACATGTTCATTTTTTACATATCTACCTGCATTGGTGTCAGCATGGACTTGAATCTGTCTCTAGTGAAAAATATTCAGGTGCTATTTGTTGATAATGACTTCTGTGTTTGGACTGATATCCAAGTACTTATATTACAGCACTCAACACGCTTTAGTAGTTTGTTGAAAAAAGAGAGATCATTTTGAGTGCTATATCTCTAGCTCCTTTGTGGATTGAATGTACTTATTCTATGTAGCTTTGGACACATTATTGTAATGTAGTGTGAGTTTAGTTCACTTATGTGAAAAAGAGCAGAAAAGGTGGAGACTAACTTCTTGAGAGCAGCAATGAGGTACATGCTCTTGGGCAGCAGCAGGTAGACCTGGTCTGTGAGGACAGCGTGGATGACCTTCTTGGCTACATACTCTGGTTTCAGGATTGGCATCAGTGTTGGCCATCTGGTAAAGACAAGTAATAGGATTAAGAAAAGACAATACTTAACATCACTGAAGCACTTAGTCACTTGAATGTTACGCAGATTAAATAAAAACTTTAAAAGTTTATTTTTGCATAGCACATACAGTCTTACCAAATGTAATGAAAAAACTACGTTAGATTAAAGTCTCATCAATCTACGTTCATATTCATCTAACTTTGCTTGATGGTAGCAATCCATATGCCTGTCACGATAACTACTGTTGTTGTACATATTGTCCCAGAAATAATTGCGATAAACAATATTAATGTCATTTCAAGACCTTTTTATACCACTGATAATACAATATATAGCATAATAATGCAAGTGCACCACCTCAAAGAGCAATGAACTCTTAATTCTTAAGACTATTCTGACATTGGAATATGAAAAACTCTTTCCCCTGAGCGACAGGGTTAGTTGGGATTGCCTGCACAGGATCACATGTAAACGCAGAATGCTCCATTACATTCACCAGCTAGTGTCTGTCTGCTGTTTGCTGCTGAGTAGGTAGTGTGCAGTGGGTTTTCAATGAAAACAGCTGCTTGCTGCTGCTGGAAGGCAGGTTGTTCAGAGTAATGAAAGTAAACCAAAACATTAAGCTTATATAATCAAATGTTCTGTTCTGAATTATTCTCTGTTATTTTATGACTGCAAGTAAATCCTTCCCAAGTATGCCCAGGCAGTGAGGGCAAGTGAGATCAGGAGAGTTTTCAGAGACGTTTTCGATGTTGATGGTGTGTGGGGACCTCTTTAATGTGGGGTGGTAGAGAATTCCACAGAGAGAGCAGCGACTGAAAAGACCCTGTTGCTCTCGGTCCTGGGGATTTGTGAGATCTTAGCAGCACTGAACCTAAGGCAACAGGAAGGGGTTGAGGCGACCAGAGAAGTACTTCTGTAACGACTGTAGTTGGTGAGGGAGGTTTCTTACTAAAATTAGGGGACATTAGAAAAGTGACTGATCTACACTAAAAGATTTTTTTTATTATTGCTGCTGATAATCTGAAGGATCCATTTCCTTGCTGCTACAGAAATACCACCAAGTATTTATTTTTGCCACTATCTGGTGACAGTTCTGCTGTTGTGTTTTACTGAATTTCTATCTGTAAAGTGCCAGGGACTGTCCAACAGACCGCCATTGCTGTGCGCACCCGCAGCAGTAACCTGTGGAAAATAAATGTCCTATGTCCCTCTTGTAACGGACAACGTGGACAAATGTGTTTCATTAAATGAAAAAAACTAAACCAAACAAGGTCGGCTCAAATATAAAATAGCCAAAAAAATGTGAATAGACATCAGCAGCATGGGGAAAGCGATCTGCGCTGCTCCTGAATATGACTAGAAAAACTCATTTAATGGGGAAAAGTGACACCTCTCTTCAGTCACAATTTTGTGGATGTCGGGCGACAGAGACGTCACTTTTATTCTCAAGCAGTCGGTTCCTCTCCTGCGTTTTTATTGCGTTGAATTGAAGAAAAGCTTGACTCACAAGTGTAGGTAGAGGGAAACTACGCCAGCACGTAAAATATTGAATTATATTAAATTCATTTTTAAAGTTAAATAACGTTTATTCTTAATATAATAGAAAGTAGGAAAAGATGGTCATGGCCCGCAAATGAATTGTCAGAAAAAAGTTGGCCCGGGGCCAAACTTATTTGCTGACCCCTGGTCTACAGCCTATTGACTACACTGTTTAAAAAAAAAACATGCACAACTGCACGAAAGAAATGTGCTAAACTGGGAGGAGAAAGGTGAACCACGTTATAGTGAGGGACCACTGTAACTGAAGTGTGTGTGTGAATTTAACTGGATGGTGGTTTATCCGTTAAATAGTCAGTGGCACGTCCAATGAGCCTTTCAGTGAACTCGCCTCGCCCGTTGTATCAATATGTGATGAACATTATTGTGTCTGTCTGTTAATACATGTGTTAATACATGTGTTAAACTGGCTAAAATAACTCTTTCCATTTTCCATTGGGTCCGTTCAAACCTCACTGTTTTCACGGGATCTTCCTTCTTCCTTTACTCTGTCACACGTTGTGTTTGATAGCTTGTAGAGTGATACGATAGAAGTTTGTTAATTGCTAGAGTAGTCTCTTGTAACTTTAAGAAGAAGTTGTTTGCGATTATTTGCATACATATTGTGCATACACATTCAAACCTTCACTGTTCACATTATGAATGGTAATGTCCCTCAGACATTGACATAAACTGAGCCATCTGATAACCAGCTTCATGATATCATTTATCCAGGATCACTAATATCAGGCTCGCAGAAGCAAGGTAACCCTAACAGAGCTAGACTGAGTTCCAGCTACCTGAAGAAAAACTAAAAAAAAAGGCAGGTGAAAATCATGTGAAGGGACCTACTTAGTTTGGCATCCATCAAACATTCCGGTGTTGATGAAGTACGGGCACACGATGGTGGTTTTGACACCATCTTTCCCAGTTGCCACCAGTTCAAGACCCACTGACTCAGCAAAACCTACTGCTGCAAACTTACTGGCACAGTAATCTGCAGGAGAGCGGTCAGAGAACAGGAAAAGAACATGTTAACATTTATGAACTTTATGCTCCTATTTGTCATTTAATTCAAGTGTCATTCCATCAGGACAGGAAATGGCAACTAATGAGATGGATGGACCGTGAACGTGACTTTCAGTGAACATGGTTTAATAATCTCATCCCCTCATAGACTTTTGTGGTATTTGATCAAATTTCACTCAGTGAATTCAGGATTGGTTTGAAATGGGACTAATTTGATTAATTTGAATTTGAGGGTAGCTAATGATATTTCACAGAAGTCTGCAGATATCAGACTGATGTTTTAACAGCAGCTGGTCAGTGAGTGAGCTGATCTTTTCACTCTGTCTCTGCTCAACCTGACTGTTAACATGGATGCTCATGATCCACTGACAGTCTATAACTATGTAAGTATGTATGTTTATATAATGACAGCTTGCAACTGATGCAGGTATTTTATTATTATTATCTTAAAAACATCATCAAGATATGATGTTTCAATAAAAATAAACATTTTGAATACAAATTGTGAGTCAGTCCCAAGCTGATTGATTTTTTTACAATATCATCAAATTTAGAAAGCATAAGTTCATAAGCATAAATTCAATCACAGACTGCTTTGGAGCCCACAACAACAAATATATCATGATTAGTTCAGTTTAACCTGACGTCAGAGATAACAGTGCAATCATATGCACATTCCTTCAACATGTATCCACCACGTGGCATGCTGTCTGACTGTTAGAAGACAGTAATGACCACACCTATTGCAGATAAGGCAGAGTTACAAATGATAAGACACAATCTTTCTGTCAAATATGGGTGAAAGGGCAGGTGAGTCTTGGGGAGTGATGATTTGTCAAATGAATCTGAAGCAGTTGCCAGTCAGCTTTATTTGAGGAGTTTCAGTCAGCTTTGAGAATGCATCATAGTACTGAGACAGTACTGGTGAAAGTTACAAATTACCTTCAACTTGTGTCGACCAAGGACTTCTCTCTGTACTTGTTTTATATATATATATATATATATATGCTTCCTTGAGGTAATATTATTCTCCATGAATGTTCATTGTTACACATATGACACCCAATAATATCCATCAGTGAAGCCAGGTGAAAGTTTACTAAACTTCAACAAAACCTGGATGACCTGCAATTTTCTGCTACTATACTCTGGATGGCATTACCTTCCCCTCCAGCACCACTATAAGGAAGTTAGGAGTTATCATTGATCAGGATATGTCCTTCAACTCCCACATGTAACAAATATCAACGACTGCCTTTTTCACCTACATAACATTGCTAAAAATCAGGCACATCCTGCATCAAGAAGATGCACAACAAGTAATTGATGCATTTGTTACTTCCAGGCAGAATGAAGAAATTATGTATCAAACACACACAGCTGGCACTTTATCAGGTCCACCAGCTCAAGCTAATGTAGTCTAAATCAGGTGCACCTGGAATTCCAGGAAAGACTGGGTCTGCTAGAAGCATTCGTAGGAATAGGTTTGTTCTTAAGAGCGACATATGAGTGATTTAAAAGACGTTGTGGCATTCATCAATTTTCTCCTACTTATAATTGTCTTTTAGCTACGTAGATCATCAACGTCATGAACAGATAGCCTGCCTCTGTGGATGTTACAACTGTAGACTATTATTCTCCACTAATATCTGTCTGACTCATATGACCACCTCTCATCAGCAGAACACAGAGCCTTATATGGACATTTTAGGGGCATTTATTGTGCTAATTTGTAGATCTCACAAGCATTCACCTGCTTATGAACTGTTTGTATCAATAAGGGAAGATTCATCTATACTATTTTTACAAACAATACAATCTAATATTACTTTTGCCGTACATCACACAGCTGATTCTCTACACTAGGAACATTTCACTGGTATCGCAGCTTTGCTTTAATGTGTTTTCTAAAATAGTATTTGGTAAATGTGTGATGTGTTGCGTGGCAAGCTTTGGACAACTTGTCTTCCACCCTGACATAAACATAAAACCACAGCAGCAAGACTTTAGAGGCTAATCTATTGAAGCTGCTGACTGTTTATTTACAGAGGTTGAGTCAGAAAACACTTCTGTTAATTTAAAAGACCACAGTCAATTGTTTCACAGCCAGTGTACCAAGAACACATTGGGTTACAACAAACAACAGAATGGAAATGGATGTTTTATAAAGTTGACATTAATCAGTTCAAATTCAAATCAATTGGGACAGGCCTTACAATCACAGCACAGTTATGATACAGGTGCTGACACGCAGAGCTGCACAGCTTAATTCATATCAGAATTGTCTCATTTTTCATATAACATATGAATTCACATTATGAATTCATCTAAGATGCATTAATCACATACAAATTTGACACATAGAAGGGGATGTAATGCATGGCATTGCATTGTAATTTAGGGGAAGCAGAAAACACATACCTGCCAATCCATTGACTCCTATGAGTCCAGCTGTGCTGGCAATGCTGACCAGGTGGCCGTGATTGTTGGCGATCATGGCGGGAAGGAAGGCCTTGTAGGTCTGAAAGGAGAGAGACAAAACAAACCTTGAAACACAGTTCCATACTTAGGTCATGTGATGATGACTAAGCCATCTCCATGACCACTGAGAAAACGCAGCTGCATCCTAATGTCAGCAGACTAAGTGGACCTCAACTGATTAATGAATCAAAATGATAAATTATATTGACTTGAAAAGGGACAGTGTGATGTCTGCTGACTGACCCAGAAGTGAGCCATGGTGTTGACCTCCATTGTCTTCTCGATCAGAGAATCAGGAGCTTCCATGAACTTCTTTCCAGTCACGATGCCAGCGTTGTTCACCAGAATGCTGATGTCGCCCACCTCCCGCTTCACCTGTGTGAGGCAAAGCAAAATGTGGTATTTATTTTTCTATCTCAGTTTGTATTTAAAAAAACTTACACCAAATTGCTCAACAACGAGCAATGAATCACCTACATTGAGCAAATAATTCATCTGCCCATTCTAGAACGGATTTATCAATTACATGTACACAGCATTAACCCACTACCACCCTCTGTAGAGGATGAAACATAATACAACACCTCTCTGTGACATCATGACTCAAAAATTGTTTGTCAAGTTGTGAATGATCAAAAGATCAGAGGAAGGTCAGAAGTTCTGAGTAAAGGCTGTAACTGTGTTGTGCAACTCAGGTCCCTGCACCACTACTCTACCTGGGAAATCTCTACCTTTTTTGACTAATGGTTTTGCCATGTGTCACACCTGCATTTCAGCGGGAGTTTGAGTTGGAATCACTGATGCAGGCATGAGGAGGAGTTTGTTGGAATGCACGATCGACATTTAATGTAAATCGAAAGGGGAAAAAATTACTTTTGTTAACAGTAATACATTAGCTAATAAAGCTGTAATATTTATTATGATAATAATAATAATATGTATTAATATTTATTATACAATTTCTCTGTGATGTCATCATTTGTCTTGTTTTATATGACTAACAATCAAAAGATGATCTGTTTACCATCATGTTAAGACAACAGAAAGCAGCTAATCTCACTCCTGAGAAGCATTTGGCATTTTTACTATAGAATTAAGGAATCAAGATAGTTGCCAACAACTATGATTGCAGCTCTAAACATGGCAATATACAGGTTTGCTGATTAACAAGGTGCAATGTAATGTAAAGACTTCAGTTGAGTTTATGTGTTGTTAGTCTTGTATAGTTTGGACCCATGTGTGCTCTTTAAAGAGACAGATCTAAAATGTGCATTTCTCTCAGACCAGGGGCATAAACACTGTTCAACACGCGACAGCTGTCAGCTACTACTAATTATAGCTGGCGGAGGAATGTCTGCTTGACACTGATGATCTATTATATTGTTCTCTAGCAGAAATTAACTAAAGTGCAGTGCACGTGTCAGCTAGAAAGTCTGTTTTCATCTAGTTAAGTTAAGTTGTAAGGATAGTTTAGCTTATATAGTGACTTTTAGCATTATCAGCAGCACTGGGGGTGCTGAGCAGATATAAACTGACAGTTCTACTTATGACCTACTATGTTATTAAATAATCATTTAACTCACAACAGACAATGATCTGTTACCTATGTGTTTTTATTGAACTGCATTGATCAGCAATATTCTGCTTTAAGATGAATGTAGTACGTTGAGCCTGTGTGTTTCTAGGCTGTGTTCACACGGATCTACATGTTGCAACACCTGCCAGCATTTTGTGTATCAAGTCAACAAGGCATTTGTTTACAAAGCAGTCATCCCTCCCCTGTCTCCAGGGCAAACATGCACACGTACTCACAAACACCAACACTGCTCAGTTCATGCTTTAAGCTAACTCTTCTACACTTATAATAGGATTTTAGTATCAAATGTAATCAAATACATTATCCTCGAGCTAGTGGGAGGACACACCTAATGATCACACACATTACACTTGTCAAGCAGTTATGCTGATGATGCATGACCTTTCCCATGCAACGCCCTGCTTTACATATAATTACTGTCCACAAGCACAGTCTATTATCAGATCCACATCACTACCTGCATTAGGTTCTAATGTTGCTGAAATAGAGGTAAATGAAATTCACATTTGCTGTCATCAACTCAAACTGCTTTATTTGTGAGTTCCAGAATTCCAAAGCTTCATTAATAATTACATAATTACATTATATTTTGTGTTATGCTGAAATTGTGGCGATCCCAGAGACTTTCCAGACAACTCTGCAGTATTTTTTAAACGTACTGTTGTACAGGCTACCTGGCCAGCACCAAACCACAGAAACGTCAACAGCACACAAAGACCTCGTATACTAGAGCTGCGTTTCATTTGCTGGGGCATTTTTACACTTCCTGTACACAGAGAACAAACGGTTACAATAAACAATGTGCTTTGCTAGCTGTATCCAACAAGCCTAGCCTGGCATGGTTTCCTGCAGCTAGTTGCTAGTTAGCAATATGGCAGCCTGCTGAATGAAAGAACTGTAGACAGTAGATTCAGATGTGACTGGGAAAACCCTCGTAGCAATGTTAAAAATGAATGCTTCCCTAGACAATAGATTACTCTTCCCCACATTGTCTGAAACTCTTATAACAGTTGCATTCTCACAGGCATCAGGAACCAAGTAAAGACTGCATCACACCACATTCACCAATAGAGAAATGCTCTAAATGCCCAGAGTTCTTTTCAAATGTGCAAAATCTTTATGCATTCATAATAGGGATGTACTGGTATCATTGTTTCATACTACAATTATAACAGGTACAGACAGGCAGGCAGGCAGGCAGGCAGGCAGGCAGGCAGGCAGACAGACAGACAGACAGACAGACAGACAGACAGACAGACAGACAGACAGACAGACAGACAGACAGACAGACAGACAGACAGACAGACAGACAGACAGACAGACAGACAGACAGACAGACAGATTTAGGTATTTGATAAAAATGCTTTGTTTGCCTTAAAAAGGGCATGGGATGTACTTAATACCCAGAGAAATGAGAAATCATTACATATTTTATCATTTTCACTGTTTTCCACTTTTAAACATCAATGCATTTGTGAATACAGGTGCATACGTGTACACCGGTCCTTACCTGGTCAGCCACTCTGTACACCTCGTTCTTATCACTGCAGTCACACAGATAGTAGTGAACTCTGCTGGCTCCACTCTGTTTAGCCAGTCTAGCCGTTTCTTTCATCCCCTCCTGGTTAATATCCCACAACACCAGCACAGTGTTGAGAGCCGCGAACTCCTGCGCCATGAGGCGACCAATCCCGCTGCCTGACCCTGTGATCAGCACAACCTCACCAGCTATGTTCTTCTTCTTCATGGGCACAATGAAGTAGATTAAGGATTCCAGATTGAACCAGATGGACAGCAGGAAGACTTGAATTGTTTCCAGGATGAAATTCATGTTTGCTGATGAACAGAGATCAAGAAGAAAGAACAGGAGTAAGACATGGAAACATAAAACAGGCAACATTAATAGAGCTGCAACTGACTAACTTTCCTTTTCAGTCGAGCAGAAATGTGTTCAGGGTTGGTCACAGTATTTTGTAGTGTATGTGGTGTGCAACAAGGACCACCTTCCAACACACCACACAATAAACCCTCCTCCCATCCACACAGAATGAGCCATCACTGATATTGAGGAGGGTCCTTTAATAGTCAGTATGAACATGAGCAACACACCTACACATTTAATTCAAGTTTCATTTCTGCAGGTAATCCTGAGTGACTAAATGTGTGGAAAAAGCCACTGAAACATCAAGGACCCCTACACTGACCACATACCCACTCTGACATTATGCCAGTCTACAATAAAGCACGCAGCTGTTTGGAGTGGATACTGTATATCAGCGCTATGCGGGTTAACCAGCATCAGCCGGTAAACAATACAAACAGCAACAGTCTCTGTAAAAGTGCGTTAAGGAATTAACGGAGCCTCTTTAACAACGCGTCCATTTAGTCGAAATATGAATATACAAAGTTGACTTACCGAGATATGAGTGTTACTGAGCTCTGATCACCTTGCCTGTCCCTGCTAGTACGCTGTCCCTGCTAGTACGCTGTCCCTGCTAGTACGCTGTCCCTGCTAGTACGCTGTCCCTGAGCGGTGACCCCGACCTTTGCTCTCCACATATGCTAACATGACGACACCAACACACACCAACAGACACCAACACACACCAACACACACCAACAGACACACACAGACTGAGTGCTGAACGTACCGAGGCTCTCGTTTGGCAGGATAACGACGTGTCTGACGGGCTCTGGTCGGTCACTTGTCCCGACAGAAGTTCAGTTGTTTGTTTCTGTAGCTTGCGGGAGACAAAAAGCAGGATGTTACACCAGACGCAAGAAAACGCTGCACAACGGGAAGCCACTTTATTTTTCCTAGGATGGTGAAGTCATAGTCCGCCCTCCTCATCCCCTGATTGGCTAGTACTCGTTGCCTCCGCTGGTTGGGTTGGTTAGGTTTAGGTATGAGGACGGAGATTGGTTGGAGTTATGGTAAGAATATCAAGATAAGCCAATCAGAGGCTGAGTATGGCGGGTCGTCGCTTTGTTATCCTAGTAAAAAAAAAATATCGCCGATGGCGAGACACTGGGTGTGTCACATGACGAGCAATAAACCAATCCCTTTGTACTCCCTTTGTTTATTAAACAGCCTAAATAGATGTTGTTCACGGCAGATATTTTGACTTGATACACAGCTGACACTGATAATATTAAAGGACGAGTTCACAGTCCTTTAAGTCTTAAAACAACAGCCAGGTGCACTAAATGACACATCACTGATCTTTAAAGCACATTAGAAGAGGATCTTTTACTAGTCTGCACAGATCATGAGCGGAGCAGGGTTACTTTTGTTTACAACTATCGATAGTTGCCGATAAAGTTGCAGGTTCTTTTCCAGAATGAGTCTTCTTCCCGGAAGTACTGGCCTCCTTCAGTTCAGGTGCCTGTTCGTCCTCCTGCTCTTCCATGAGTTGTGCGGTTTCTGTGAGGAGGGCCTGAATGACCTTGTGCTCAACTTAGATGAGGTCTGGTTGTTACGGTGGGTTGTCAGGTTATCTAGCTCCTCCATCTTAGAGGCATCTTGCTGTAGAAGTTTGATCTCCTGCTCCAGTTGTTGATGGAGGGCATCCTGATCCGCCCAGGCTTTCAGCAGGACACTTTCTCTCTGTCTCCAGTTGCTGCTCAAGGATATCATTCTTATATTGTTCTGCCTCAAGCTCAGTTTCATACAACTAGTGGATCTGTGCCTGTTTGCTCCTGAAAGGATGTGCACATCAGGACTTCGGAGCTGAACTTTTAGCTCTTCAAGCTGCTTGATCTGAAAATATACTGCCTGGCCCAGTAGTAGACTCATTCTATTCCTGTCTGACGATATTCCCTCACAGCTCACTCACAGTATGTGTTTTGTAATGTCATCATTTTAATTGCTTGCATTCTAGCAGTCAATCGATTGAACCCATGGGTGGTTAATGCTGTTAAATTTTCCAGTTCCATGGCTAAAGTGTCAACTTTGTGATTGTTGGCCACACGCTCTAGTCCTCCATGAGGAAACGTGAGGTTTGCTTTTACCTGGAATGCAGTGCCCTCAACATTTCTGCATTATACAGCAGCAAAATGCATTAATTATTTAAATTAAATGACAGGATCAGCCAGGATCTAATAGTAATTAATAGTCAGTTTTTTTTTAAACACTAGCTGAGCCACATCACATGGCTCAATGCAAATGAGAAAAGTTATAGTTGTGAAGCCCAACTTCACTCTACACATCTGTGAAAAAGCTGACTTGCTGCAACAGGGTCAGAGTACACACCCCATACTTATCTACTGAAGGATGAAAATGTCTCTGTGTTCATTGAAAATGTAAGTTTAAGGGTGTTGTTTATTTAATAGTAATGATGTGAAGATGATGAGGGAATCTCCACTGTCTTGGTTGTATAAAAAGGTTTATTAGAAATAAGTTCAGAAGCAAACTCCAGCATCAAACAGGCACCATAGATCGCCTGGAGAGAATTCAAGGCAATATAAAACTTAAAATCCTCTCTCCTTCACTTTACAAACGCTGTTGTTTTGCACATTGACCCTACAACAACATACAACACTGATTACATTTGTCATGCACCCAGAAGGAATGTATAACCTTATTAACCTTTGGCCCCTTTAACTTTAACACATGGAACATCAGATACTACATATTTCCCCACTCCGAGACTCCACAGAGACTCAAAAAACAAAAGTAGTAATTGCTCTTGTAATATAAACCTACAAGTCATCAACTTTATGGAGTGTGAGAACGAAAACTGTCAGGCAGCTATCTTTCCTGAAAAATCCATCAGTCTATGCAGGTAAAATTCCCTCCCAGCCCCTCTGCCTGAACGACCACACATATTACTCCAGTCCAATTAAAAGAGGAATTTTAACAATGTGTATAGGGATATGATTTAAGCAAATACATATAAAAACCTCAGGAAAATAAATCTTCATCTGATGTCCTATTATTTTGATAATTGAAAATGATACTATCACACTATAATATAGCAAATTTCAATACTATGCATTATCTATCTATCTATCTATCTATCTATCTATCTATCTATCTATCTATCTATCTATGATCAATCTATCTATGATCATAATATGATCAATGCATCACACCATACCATGGAAACAATCCTGTACCCTACTCCTTTCCTAACCATATCCTCAAATGGTAGGATTCCAACTTAAGAAATTGTGCCAATTCTCATTTCTTTTTACTTCCAGAAACAGCATTAGACTGATCCTCATCAGGTCTTTCTTTCTTTGCTTTATCACCACAAAACCTGAAACGTCAACAATCCATCCAGTTTTTTTATTTATGTATTGTTTTTCTGTTTACAAAACTTTTTTACAAATTGAACACAACATGAACGTGGGGTGTTTTCTGTCACAATATTACAGCAAAATATTTGAATAGTCTCTTAGAACTTAATACAGAAAAAAAACTTAAACAAAGGAAGGGCATTTCAGGAGATGTACATTTTAAAATGCTTTCCAGATGTTGTTGAATTTGGATTGCTGGAGCCGCATAGAAAAGGTGATTCTTTCCATTACATATACATCGTAAATAATATCGTACCATTCATCTATAGATGGGACATCTGGTTGAGCCATTTCTTTGTAAATGCTTTACTGGCAGCTAGACTCAGTATTCCAAATACATGAGCTTTCTTCTTCAGAAGTGTTGCCTTCCTGTAAAGTTTTACAGCGAAACAGTTTTCTACTGAAACAGTTTTCTCACATGGTATCCACTGAAAGTTTCTTCACTTGCTGCAGCCTTAGTGAACGACTTCTTGTCTCTCTTTCTGTCACTTGGCTTTTCCCGGAAGCTTGGTCTCTCTGAATCGTTTGCAGACCAGGGCTTGCTGGGTAGCAACTGTTCCAACCTCACGAGTAACAACTTTTGGTGTTCCAGGAACTGCAAGAGCCTGTCAAAACGATTCCCTAGATGGACATGGTTGCCAGGGTTACTTACATACACAAGCCACTCTTGTTTCATGATGTCAGGGAGTTTGCTCTCTAGAGACCGAATCACCAGTTGGTTCTGTAAGGCATCTATGCACCCTAGATCCGTGAGGTCCAATGCTGCTCTCTCTACTGCTAAGATCAACTCCATCGTCTCTTGTGGCTGATGATTCTTCACAGCAGGTCTATAAATACCTGGGAGTGGTGATTGACAACAGACTGGACTGGAAATCTAACACAGAAGCTGTGTACAAGAAGGGGATGAGCAGACTCTATTTCCTGAGAAAGCTGAGATCCTTCAACGGTTGCAGCAAGATGTTGGAGATCTTTTACCAGTCTGTTGTTGCCAGTGTCATCTTCTTTGCTGCTGTGTGTTGGGGTAGCAGCATCAGAGCCAGCGACACCAACAGACTTGATAAAATCATCAAGAAGGCTGGCTCTGTACTTGGTGTCCGGCTGGAGACCTTTGGTACTGTGGTGGAGAGGAGACCGCTGAAGAAACTGTTATCCATCATGGACAATGATCAGCACCCTCTCCATCACACAGTGGAAAGACAGCGGAGCACTTTCTCTCACAAGCTGCTCCAGCTTCACTGTCGTAGGGACAGATACAGAAAATCTTTCCTGCCACAGGCCATCAGCGTGTACAACAACAGCTAAACATCTGGTCATAGTAAAACAGCTACTATTAGGAAATTAAATCGAACGTAAATGGACTTGGTTATTTGTCTTTGAAGACGTTTCACCTCTCATCCAAGAGGCTTCATCAGTTCATGCTAGCTTGACTAGGCTTAAACTAGTCTATCTATCTATCTATCTATCTATCTATCTATCTATCTATCTATCTATCTATCTATCTATCTATCTATCTATCAGGTGAAACCGACATTAAGACCACCATCAGATTGCTTTGACTACATGGTGGGGTTTAATGTCTGTCGAGGAGTACTGAGTACAGATGCTACGTAACTTCTCAGTTACCTAATTTAGTTCTAACAACAGTTTTCAAATATCTGGCGGAATCATCTGCAGCTTCACTGTAGTTATATGTGATTTCATCCAGCACTGCCATGTGACACACACCTACAGTAGTGATTAAAGGACTGCTGTGCTCTACCTGGAGGGTTGATTGTGTTTTTTGCCACAATTGAAGTAAAATGCTGTTTTGTTCCATCCCAACAGGACAGAATGATCCACATTTCACAGCTGAAAGCTAAATGAACAGCTGGAGAGAGAAATGGAGGAGCGGGAGAGAACAAAGGTAGAAGAGAAGGAGAAGAGAGGGATAATTACGATCTATAAAAGACAGTTTCTATCTGATATTCAGGGGAGCAACAAAACAATCATAGGCCTGTATACTGTTTTTGCCTGCAAATATTATCTTTAGAGCTTCTGCGCAAACCATAACCTTTCAAAATCACAGGTGGGTTTTGTTTTCAGTTAAACACATTGGCAAGAGTGCTATGACTGAAAAAACAGAAATTTGTATAACTATTTAGGCTACTTCATTAGTATTTCTAAACATGTGTTTTCAAATGCATTGTAATTCAAGTGTTATAGAAGCCACTCATTTTGATGGAAATGACCTCCGCTATATTATGTCAAATTTAACCGCACTCTCTCAAAGAAGTAATCCAATCAATTGATTTCATTATGGCTCAAGGGTGATACACCTGGAGACAAGTGTGGAAGTGTCTAGCAGCAGCTATTGAGAGTTAGTGCTTAGAACTAAACCAGGGGTGGCCAACTAGTCAGAGACCAAGAGCCACTTTTTTTTCTGTGTTACTGCAAAGAGCCACATCATACACATGGGCACACATGAACATCACCCCATTCCTTAATCATGTATGCACGCACACACAGACCTCTGCTCAGCCAGATTTAATGACAATAACCACACCAACATGATAATATCAGTTATTTTAAACAGTTAACATTGTGTGCACTGTCTTACACACACAAACTCTCAGTTCAAGGAAAGTCCACAAAATAGAATAATTTTCAATAACATTTTTCTCTTACTATGCTGCTTAGTGAGACTTTGAGAAGTTCAGTCCCTTTTGGAAATTCCTGTTCGATGTTAGGATGGAGTCTGCTGAAGTGGCGCTTTAAAATGCGCTAATGCTGCGTGACATATAAGGCAGATCGGCTTGCCATTACGTTCAACAAAAAAATATAAACTCTCCCACTCTGTCAAAAACGTCCTGTGTTCTTCATATTTTCGTTTGGCTGTGCTTTTTTTCCATTTTGAGAGCTAACATGACGGAAATTGTTTACAACGCAATTGATGTCGCGCCAAAGATTTTATTGTCGCCCGTCTCACATCACTCAAACAGGCTTACCTGGTCAGCGTGCCATCTAGCCGCAAGGGGAATGAAAGGCAACGCCAGCCAATCATATTTGACGCATGTCATGTGAAAGCTCCTGAAGAGCCGCATGAAACTAGTTAAAGAGCCGCATGAGGATCGGGAGCCGCAGGTTGGCCACCCCTGAACTAAACTCACTGAATGCAAAAAAGGCAAGAGACAATATTTTGCTGGTTTGGAGAGGCTAAACAGGTCAGGTACTGGAACATGAGAATCAGAATCAGAAGATTTTTTATTGCCAAGTAAGTTAACAACTAACAAGGAATTTGGTGGTTATTGCCACTCAACAAACAACACAACACAAAGAAGCAGGACAGTACGCGTACTAAATTTATACAATATAATATAAAAAATATGTACAGACAAGTTGTAAATATATATGTAATCTACAGGTATCTATTTAAACAATATGTGAATGTACATAAAAAAGAAAATATATGTACAGATATAAAAATGTATGTAAACTACTACAGTCACTGTGTAACAGTAAACAATGAGCAATGTGCAGGCGTGAGTCAGTAGTTTAAAACATTGCTATGTGGGACAACAACAAGGACCATATATGGGGGGGTGTCTCAGGACTTGTTAATGAGACCAGTTGCGGATGGAAAGAAGCTGTTCTTGTGGTCGGAGGTTTTGGTCTTGATGGATTGCAGCCTCATGCCAGAGGGAAGAGTCACAAACAGACCATGACCCGGATGGGAGGGGTCAGCTGTGATTCTCCTTGCCTGTCTCTCAGTTCTGGAGGTGTACAGGAGATAAAGGGATTAGGAGCTGTTGTCACAGGATGCGAAACATGGGTGTAGTTTATTATGATCGGGTATCTTGCATATTTTTGTTTGGATTGTTTTTTTGGTGTGATGGACAATATTGCTCGATTCGACAGGGACAACCAGGAGGTTGCCATCAAGGCTGTGCTCCCTGCGGACCATCAGCCCCTCATACTCTCCCCCACTGATGTGTGTGCTGCACTAAGCCGGATTAATGCACGAAAAGCTGCAGGTCCCGATGGCATACCAGGACGTGTGCTCAGGGCCTGTGCTGAACAGCTGACCGGAGTCATGACCAACATCTTTAACATGTCTCTAGCCCAAGCAGCTGTCCCCTCGTGTTTTAAGTCCACCTCCATCGTGCCGGTGCCTAAACACTCCACAGCAGCGAGCCTCAACGACTACCGCCCTGTAGCACTTACCCCCATCATCATGAAGTGCTTCGAGCGGCTGGTCCTGGCCCAGCTCAAATCTTGCCTCCCCCCCACACTGGACCCCCTCCAATTCGCTTACCGTCAGAACAGGAGCACGGAGGATGCCATTTCCACGGCTCTACATCTCGCCCTTTCCAAACTGGACAATAACAACTCCTACGTTAGAATGCTGTTCATTGACTTCAGTTCAGCATTCAACACCATCATCCCCTCCAAACTGGTGTCCAAGCTTTGCGACCTGGGAATCAACACCTCCCTGTGCAACTGGATACTAGACTTTCTGACCAACAGACCCCAGTCTGTTAAACTAGACGGCCACATCTCCTCTACCCTCACTCTGAGCACTGGCGTTCCACAGGGCTGTGTGCTGAGCCCCCTCCTCTACTCCCTCTTCACCTTCGACTTCACACCTGTACATGGCTCTAACTCCATCATCAAGTTTGCAGACGACACAACGGTGATAGGCCTCATCCGCAACAACGACGAGGCGGACTACAGGGAGGAGGTCCAGCACCTAGTGGCGTGGTGCGCAGACAACAACCTGACTCTTAACACCAAGAAGACCAAAGAGATCATCATGGACTACAGGAAGTCTAAACCTGACACGCACACTCCAGTCTGCATCAACGGGACGGAGGTGGAGCGTGTCTCCAGTTTTAAATTCCTGGGTGTCCACATCTCCGAGGATCTTACTTGGACCCTCAACACTTCCACTCTGGTCAAGAAGGCTCACCAGCGTCTGTTCTTCCTGAGGAGACTGAAGAAGATCAACCTGTCTCCCCAGATCCTGGTGAACTTCTACCGCTGTACCATTGAGAGCATCCTCACCAACTGCATCACAGTGTGGTATGGTAACTGCTCTGTCGCGGACCGGAAATCACTGCAGAGGGTGGTGAAAACTGCCCAACGCATCACCGGTTCCTCACTCCCCACCATAGACACTATACAGTGTAAGCGACGCCTGCGGAAGGCTCACTGCATCACCAAAGACACTTCCCACCCCAACCACAGACTGTTTACCCCCCTCCCCTCCGGCAGACGCTTCAGGTCTCTCCGTTCCCGGACCAGCAGGTTCAGGAACAGCTTCTTCCCTGCTGCTATCACACTGTTGAACTCAAAACCACGGTGATAGCAGGACTCACTCCACCCCTATTTATACAACTATTTATTCTGTCTATAATGTACATTCATTTCCATATCCTACCTCACTATCCATATCCTACCTCACTATAGTACACTCTTAAAGTGTTTTCTATTTATTAGTGTATTCATTCTGCTTTAACTTACCCAATGTATATATAGTGTAAAATACTGACATAGTATATTCATATGTAAATAGTGTAATCATACTCACCTAGTGTACTTAGCGCTATAGTGTATTTTTCTTACTGTTTCACTGACATATTGCACTCGTATCACTCATCTAGTGTACTTCCCATATTTGCTCTTCATACTCCTATTTATATTGTACATTTGCACATACTCTGCACTTTCTGCTGTTTTTGCACTTCTGGATGGATGCTAACTGCATTTCGTTGTCTCTGTACTCGTACTCTGCACAATGACAATAAAGTTGAATCTCATCTCATCTCATATTATTGATTTATTGCTGTGCGCCACAAAGGCCATTATTTTGTGTTTTGGTTTGCTGTGTTTTGTGTGACAGACTTTCTACCCGCTCAAATGTAAACTGACACTTGTTGCTGCAGAGGGGCACACCTGAACCTCATTACAGCCGTGATTACAATCACCGGTTGCTCCTCCCAGGCTTTTTAAGGAAACCACCAGATACCTGCTGGACGCGGACGGGTTGTTGTCGCCTTCTCCTCGCTTACTCTCCTGTTGCTGGATCGGATCGGACCGGACCCACCGTCACCCCCACGGAGCTCTCTCCCTGGCTTGGTGAAACGATCTTTGGATTATTGATCAACGCTCACAATCCTCTACAAAAAGGAAAGTAGCCTACTCAAACCTCCTCACTGTGTGGTTTTTCCTTTGAGCGTGTGGGTGCTGAGTCTTGTTGTTGTGTTAAGGGCGTCGGACCTAGAAGGCAGAGGGCGGCGTGTTTAACTGATGGGCAGTCATACAACAAATGAAAGGGAAGTGTGTAAATTAACGGCCAGATCGGCCGCTTGAATTTGCCGGCAGCGAGTCAGACTGGGTGCTGATTTCCACTCTCTCTCTGGCAGCAGCAGACGGCGGCGGCGCGGGAATCCTGGCACCGGATTTACGGAACGGACTGAAGAGAAGAGCCTGCTGGAGCGGCTCTCGATCGAGGAAAACGCGGGGCGGCACGACAACACTCGCTGGAACGGACTCCCTGGGCGATCAAGGAAACCGCGGGGCGGCACAACGACACTCGCTGGAACGGACTCCCTGGGCGCTCGAGGAAACCGCGGGGCGGCACAACGACACTCGCTGGACTCTCGGGTATCTCGCCTGCAGAGTTTAGTAACTGCCTGACACAGGTCAGCATTTTCTTGCCTTCATTGTTTTATCCTTTGTAAAAAGAGCAATTGCATTTTAACTTGATTATTTAAATAAAAGTATACATTTTAACTCTTCCGTTCTCATTGTGTTGGTGTGGCCCGGGAATCCGAACTTAAACTAAAGAGTAACATCTTTTTGATCTGGTACATTTTTGGCGTTTTCTGCAGGATTCCCTTTCCACACCACACAGTGCAGAATGCATGAAAATGAAGTGCAGCCTGAAACTGCAGGGCATGGTGCATCACAAGCTTCTGTAAATCAACCAGTTATAAATGCAATGATGATGCCATGGTTTATGGGGGTCCCATGGATCCCAAAATTTAACTGACCAAAACAAGATGAGTTTTTTCAGAATGGAATGGGCAGGTCCAAGCAATGTTGAGGGCACAAGGTTTAAATGAGGAACAGAAACTTTCAGATCAAACCAGATCAGGACCATCCATCAAAATCACCTCAGACTCTGCCCCTTTAACCCTCCTGAAGCATTGCCACAAGCCTCACAGACTGAAATGAACATTCCCAATTTGGTCAATGCTCAACACCCAAATCCTCTTTTTTTACCTCTTACCTTTGTGCCCACAACATTTGCTCCTCCCGCAGGCCCTGTAGAAAATGATGTAGGAGCCCCTGCCGTAGCTCCTCCTGTGAACCAAGAGCTGAGAAATGGACCGCTTCTTCGTAGGTCACAGACAAAACAGGGGTAGGCCCCCAGACAGGTATGGCCATTGAGACTTTGTCGGGACGACAACTGTTAAAGGGGGGAGGAGTGTCACAGGATGCAAAACATGGGTGTAGTTTATTATGAGCGGGTATCTTGCATATTTTTGTTTGAATTGTTTTTTTTTTTTTTTGGTGTGATGGACAATATTATTGATTTATTGCTGTGCGCCACAAAGGCCATTATTATGTGTTTTGGTTTGCTGTGTTTTGTGTGACAGACTTTCTACCCGCTCAAATGTAAACTGACACTTGTTGCTGCAGATGGGCACACCTGAACCTCATTACAGCCGTGATTACAATCACCGGTTGCTGTCGCCTTCTCCTCTCTTACACTCCTGTTGCTGGATCGGACCGGACCCACCGTCACCCCCACGGAGCTGTCTCCCTGGCTTGGTGAAACGATCTTTGGATTACTGATCAACGCTCACAATCCTCTACAAAAAGGAAAGTAGCCTACTCAAACCACGCCGTTAATGACTCTATGCCATAGATTCATAAATGGCAAGCTTACGTGCAGCTGCGGTGAGACGATATGTGATGAAGATTATCTGACGCTGTTCAACTCTGACACTGAAGAGGACAACTTCAGTGGCTTCAGTGCACAAAATAAATGAAGTGACAGTGGAATGGTGTTCATTAGTTTTAGTGCACAGGAGGAAGATGAGTAAAACAATCTGACTTTTCTGTTTTGTTTATCATCACTTTTATTGCGGCACTGTTCAGAAACAATCAGTTCAGGTAAATGAATAAACACTTATGATACAAAATCTTTCTGTCTAAATAATTTATTTCTCAGCCTGGATATCGGCGGCTTGTAGTCCGGTGCGGTTTATATATGACTAAAAATATATTTCATTCAAATTTTAGTGGACACGGCTTATATTTAGGTGTGCTCTATGGTCTGGAAAATACGGTACTTTTTTTTGTTGTTTTTTTTTTCTACACCTGAATGCTGCCTCTTTGTCCTTCCTAAGCCATCAAATCAAATTTGTATTGCCCAAAATCACAAAATACATTTGTCTGGGAGGGCTTTACAATCTATACAGGGAGTGACACCCTCTGTCCTGAGACCCTCGATTAGGCTAAGGAAAAACTTGGCCACCAAAAAACCTTTTACAGTTTTTCTCCATTGGTTTGGCTTATTTCTTGAAACTGAGATGACATTCTCATAACAACATGGACAAATCCCCAAACTATCTTGCAGTTTCTCACAACAGAATGGCATTTATCATTGCTTTCATCACATTTCCAAATGCTTTGTACATGTGTCAAGCCTTTAGTACATCCTTGCAAATAGCTATGTACAAGTATCCTACAGTTAACACAATCAGCCAACATTTAGTACATTTTTCAAATGAATGTATATTGCTGATCTATCCCAATTGGTTGGTTTTCAGTGTCATGGTTATTGTCCTCAAAACATGTCAGCACATTTTCATCGTATAAGTCATCATATGCAGAATAGTCTGCTCAATTGTCAAAATAGTGTTAGGAAACCGGAATAGACTACAGTACATATTTTGGAAGATGTTCTAGTAAATTTAGGATAATCAGGTCTCGAAGGGCCCCACCTACCCCAGTTTGTAATTATATGGGACAATGTTAGTTTCCACCGGGGTCCACGCATCCGTGGATGGTTCAACATGCATCCAAGAATGCACAATGTGTTCTTGCCACCATACTCTCCATTCCTCAATCCTATCGAGGAGTTTTTCTCTGCTTGGAGATGGAGAGTGTATGAACACCATGCGGAAAACCAGAAGGCTCTCATGACTGCAATGGACGCTGCCTGTGAGGACATAACAGGGGATCAGTGTAGAGGATGGCTCAGGCATGCACGACGCTTCTTCCCGCGCTGTATCTCAAGAGACAACATCAGATGCGATGTGGATGAGAATCTGTGGCTGAACAGAGCACAGAGAATGGATGGCCAGGAAGATGAGGATGGTGACCAGGAGAGAGAGGGGAGTGACCGTGACTAAACAAAATGTCTTCATTTGTGACTCTTTGTATTTACAGTGCTGATTTGTTGATTTTTTTTCTTTTTTGTGGGTTTTTGTATTTTGTGTACACAGTATATTTTCCTTTTTTACGGTTCCCTACCTACTGTAATGTGTACAATCTACGTTAGTTGAGAATAAAAATGAAAATTCCTCGGCAGAATGAGTGCAGTGTGTGTGGTGTGAAAATGTTATGCCTATAGTTAGAAATATGCCATGACAAAGCGTCTAAGCATTTTGACTTGCAGTACTTACACAATACCAAAGGGACAATGCATTTTGGAGGCACTGACTAGTTATATGAGAAGGGAATGTAGTTTTGACTGAAGGGTAAACTGTTTTGGGAGCTGTACAATCATTGCCAGGTGATCCATGTAGTTGTGCAGTACCATCCAAGTTATTTTGACAGAAGTACTGAATGAATCAAAATGTTCCAAAGCAATAGAGAAGGATCCATGGCATTTTTATGGTACTGACTATTTACATGGGAAAGGGATTTCATTTTGAAGCATGGATGAGTAGTTTTGGGAGACAAATTACATTTTGCTGGTTATCTGAAGTGTTGTGCAGAACTGCAAGTATGTTTGGCCAAATTGCTTTATAGTTATGAGAATGTCATCTCAGTTTCAAGAAATGAGCCAAACCAATGGAGAAAGAAGAACTGTAACAGGGAAAAAAGGTGGAAGAAACCTCAGGAAGAGCCACAGAGGAGGGATCCCTCTCCCAGGATGGACAGACATTTAATGGATGTCACATGTACAGAACAAATCAACACACACATATTGTACAATCACAATTATTACAATGAATTACATGAATGTTAAAATGTGAATTGGTTACAATGGATGATAATTATAACAGTAGCAGTGGAACCTGTGATAGACACAGATGCACAGCAGCAACAAATTATTAACTAACTATAAACTGTACTGGAGATATAGTAACAATGATGATAGTGACAACACATGCAGTAGACACCACGCAGGACCACAGCAGCAGCCACAATCCACAAGATGGAAGAATGCAGTCCTCGAAATTTGTTTTATATGGTCATTAAAGGACAAATCCTGATCAAAGGCAACTCCAAGATTCTTTACGGTGGAGCTAGAGGCCAGGGTGATCCCATGTAAGGCAACTAAATCTCTGGAATGATAGTTTCTGAGGTGTTTGTGTCCAATTACGAGAACTTCAGTTTTATCTGAATTTAGCATCAGAAAATTGTGGGTCATTCAATTTTTTATATCTTTAATGCATGCAATGCAGTTTAGTTAAGTGATTGGTTTCATCAGGCTTGATCGATAAATATAATTGGGTGTTGTCAGCATAACAGTGAAAGTTAATTGAGTGATTCCTAATAAGGTTCCTGTGGAGTTTACCCGCACTCTGTGTAATGTATTGCGGCATCTAGTGGTTGCAGTTCTAGCAGTTGATGTGTTTATGCTTTTACCTGCCGGTTTTACTTTGTTTGGATGTTGTTTTAACTGGTGAAGCTGAGCTGGTGAGTTGTGTATGCAAAATGTTTGCAACTTATGTTTATTGACATGAATATGTTATATTTGTGTATTATACAGTTGTTAATATGCGTGTCGTTAATACTGTGTTTTGTTTTATTTGTTATTTCAGTTGATTACCTGGCAATCGTCACGTTTAGTACGAAGTGCTAATTAGCATGTCTGTATGATGTAGCCATACTCGTGCTATTAAACACATGAAAAGTAATCGGACGTCGGCCTGAGTGTTTCACTGTTTCACAGTTAAAACCCCCCTTTCGGAGGGAAGTATTAGACTAAAGTAGTTAGTCGAGTATATCCGAACAGTTCCCTAGAGGAAGCATATATAAACTGAAAATAAGTGGCCCTAATAGAGAATCTTGTGGGACACTATGAGAAACTTTTGTTTGCATGGAGGATTCATGTCTCCTCTCTCTCTCCTGATCAGCGTCTCTGCTCCTCGCCCTCCTGGTTTCCAGTTTAGGAGGTAAAGGAGACAGGGAAGAGGAGGAATCACGTCTGGTCCTCTGGAGAACACTCTCCTTTCCTTTGTCTTTCCCCGCTTTTCTCTGCTCCTCGAGCGTCTCCCTTTCTCAATGTCTCTGCTCCTCGAATGCCTCCCTTTCTCCACGTCTCTGCTCCTCTCCTCCTCCCTATCTCTTTGACGCCTGTTGACAGCAGGGGAACAAGAGGTGGGGGACAGAGAAGCTCAGGACAGGTGCACGTCCCTCCTTCTGTCATTTTTCTGTTGAGGAGGAGACGCTGGTCGCGCCTCTGATGCCTGGGCCTGGGAGTGGACGGGCAGATGGTCTTCCGTGAGGGCGACGGCAGCCGCCAGGTCGTCAGGGCAGAGACAACGCACCCACTCGAGGGTGCTAGCCGGCAGCCCCTCCACGAACTGTTCCAGCACGACTTTCTCCAACAGCTGCCTCTCGCCCGTGGTCTCCCCCAGTTGCAGCCATCTGTATGCCGCGTCCCTCAGCTGCTGTGCATAGGCGAACGGGCGGTCGGCGAGCCCCAGCTTGGTCCCCCGAAACCTCCGGCGGTGGTCCTTGGCCGAGTATCCCAGTCGGTCCAGGACAGCCCTCTTCACGGCCTGGTACTGTCCCCGAGAGGAGGCAGGCAGGCCGAGCGCCGCAGTCTGCGAGTCCCCGGATAACAGCGGAAGCAGTCGCACGGCCCACTCTGCCTCCGGCCAGCCGCACACCGACACTGTCGCCTCGAACATCCCTAGGTATGACTGCGCATCATCGTTCCCAGTCATCCTGTGCAGGGTCATGCCGGAGAGCGAGGGACCCGGTGACGTTGTCCCCGCCCGGACCAACATCACCTCCAGCAGCTGTGTCTGCCTCTCCATCTGCTGCCACCATTTGGGCCAGCGCCGTCTCTGCCTGAACTTGCTGCGGCTCTGACATAGCCTCTGTGCTGAGCTGGATTGGGAGCCAAAATGTGACAGTTTCACTGCCTCAGTGGGTTCTTCAGCACAGAGTAGACAGAGACCACAGCTTGTTCACAACTGAACCTTTATTAACACTCTTAAATCAGACACACTGCAGCCGATCACACCGCTGTCGTCTGCCGTGCGTCTTTTCCACCGTCCGTCCTTGTCCGTGCTTCTCCCTCTCTCTCGTCCAGCACGCTCCTATATCGGGAAAAGGCGAGAGTGATTAACCACCTGGGAACCGGTGTGTCAATCACTCTCACCTGGCGCTGCTCTCCTGAGCCCTCCCCACACCTCTCTCCTGCAGCTGATGCACCACGCCCCCTCCACAGGGTCTAATCTGTTTTAACAATCAAGACTGATGCAAATTTTGACAATTTCAGATAAAAATTCAGAACAAGAACCTGGAGCTCGATATAATATAACAAATACAAATGGCTGTAATGTTTTCCAGGTTGGGTGAGTAAGGCTAAGAACAAGACTTTCAAATGAATTATAATTTAGTGTAGGTTTAGGATTTAAAAAAAATACTTGAGTCAAATATGGCTCCAACTCCACCACCTCGACCAGTATTTCGAGGAATATGAGTATTACAATGACTGAGGGGAGTGAATTTATTTAAGCTAACATATTCATCCTTTAGAGGACAAGGATCTAATATTTAAAAGTCCACATTTAATTCTCATGTTTTGGACTCTTGGAGATGTTAATTTAATTTTTATTAGGTTTTTATGATTAACTCCTCTTCTGTTTATTTTATCTTTAAGTAATGCAGGTGGACGGGGGACAGACACTGTCTCTATACTAGATGATTGGGTGGGCAGCTGCTCTAGTAGAGGCGCAGAGAAGCATGTGAGATTGCAGCTCTACTTCCTGGTCTCAACTCTGGATTGTCACGGGTTAGATTGACTGATAAACTCGGCCATGTTTCTAGATATGAGAGCTGCTCCATCCAAAGTGGAATGGATGCCGCCTCTCCTAATCAGACCAGGTCAGCATCGTTTGCTGGACACCACCTCGACAGCCAGCAGTGAAATGACGACATGCGGCTATACATATCATCACTTGTCACATGTAACTAAACATGTGGCACACAGGGCAGGAGAGAGGACTAGAGAGAGCGGGAGAGGAGAGAGAGAAGCCATTATTTAGCTAGGCTAGTTATTGAGACAAACAGAAATGATGAAAACTATTGAAATGTGGTTACTAAGGTTAAGAGACCTGTCCATGCACAAACAGAACAAGTCAAAGTGATGGTGTAAAGTTATGCAGACACTCGCTAATGTAAGGAATATATGAAAATCATATAAGGTCAGCAAAACAGAGAGCACTGTGTCAGTATTACTGGTAACCGGAAGTGACAGAATACACTTACCGTAAAGCAGGTCGTAAACTAAGATTTTTGAGTCAAGGACTGAACCAGTGCATGTCGTTGTCATAACCCCCCCTGGTGTATGATGGAATACAACAATCTTCACAGAAGCTAATGTAAGAAGTCACAGCATCTGTGTACTTATTCAAGTTATGGATTGAGTCCCTGAAATCATTCCAGTCTGTAATGTCCAAACATGCCTGTAGTTCCTCCACAGCTCATGTCCTCACAGCAGGTTTACAGAGCTTTAGTTTCTGCCTGTATGTGGGTATGAGATGGATCTTAACATGATCGGAGTGGCCTACGGCTGGGGGGTGGTGTGAAAAGTATTGTTTATAACAGTGTAACAGTGATACAGTGTGTTTTCCCCTTTAGTTGGACATTTAATACACTATATTTGGGAAGGTCATGGCTTAGGTTACCTTTCTTAAAGTAGTCGAGGACAAACTAAGGAGTCCGGGTACATCTAAGAACGGTCCACACTCAGTATCTGGTCGGCCAGTGCGTGCTGTGCGACCTGCACGTTGGGCCTGTGGTGTAATGTAGACACCGGCCAGAATGAATGAGGTGAACTCACAGGGAGAGTATAAGGGTTTGCAGTTGATGAGGAAACAGTAGCTAACTCATTATCTAAGGCCAGATCTTGTGCTGTGGTCAGAAACACAGCCTGTAAAACCGGCCGTAAAATTCCACGTCACTATATAGCCGCGTACTCATATTTGATCATGTGGCATGGGAATAAGATGTTTTTACTAATTATGTTAATTTAACCAGATCAGTTGCAGTTGCTTAGAAATTAGTTAATGAAGTGTTTCTAAACCTAATGGATTAATTGCATAATTGATACATGTATTATGATAATAATAATAATATCACTTTTAAAGCAAAAAAAAACCATTCCCACCTGCAGTGAGCCTCATAAAACCCAAACCAGGGCTTTAACAATTTCTTGTTTGTCACCAGCAGCCCCACCAGCGACCATACTTCCATTACCAGCATCATCTGCATCATCCGACCCATCCATCATCTTTTCCATAACCAAAGGCATTGACAAAAAAGACAGCCTATCATGCACCAAGAAGGTCACTCACTATGTAACAATTTCAACAATACTGGTTGCAGTACATCCCAGTGCCGCTTTCTCCATGCCCACACGTGTCATGCATGCCCATGCAACCCTACTTTTCCTTCTTCCCTAAAGAGTGGTCCTGTGTTATCTGGCCCACACTGTCAAGTCTAATGTTTTTATAGCCCACTGTGAAAATGTTGCTCGTGTTACTAGTGTTTTGTTTATCAGATCACTAATTTCAGTCTAATGTTTCTGTTTATTTGCATCATGACAAATGCAGTTTCAGTTAAGTAGTTTGTTTTTCACAATGTTATATTTTGTTGAAGGGCTTTAGTGATGGCTTTTTGAGAGTTTTGTGATGGTCGGGTAGATCATCTGCTTAATCAGCGATAGTGACAACAGGTGTGCATCATTAGCTGCACTAAGCAGTGAGTCACAGCTCTATCAAGTTGAGGTAGGAAGGATAAAATTGTAGAGAGTAGGTGGCAGCTTACAGTGAGGCTGTATATTTTATATTTGATTTGGCTTAAGTTATTACTGTTGAATTTCCCAGGTTTCATGTTTGCCTGTTTCATTGGTATTGTTGTTTATAATCATCACCTTTTCTTTGCACGTAGTGTTTTTTTAGCATCCCTTTAAAAGTTCCCAGTGCCAAATATCATCTGCCCTTACACCCACCATGACACATATATCCTGAGAGCCTCAATTTGCATGAGGAAAACTTTCTTAAAAAACTGACAACATTCTTAAATATTATGTGTGTGTGTAGAAATTACTAGACAAAAAGTGGTTTGGGTGTTTAACGTCTGGAGAAAGACTAGGGACATTTTGTATTTCATTTTCATTTTACATTATATATATATATATATATATATATATATATATATAGGTCTTGCCGTTGACATCACAGCCTCAACCAGCCACAAATACATGTTACATCTAGTCCTGCTCCTGCATTCTGGTGTTAATGAAGTTACCACTGGAGTGCCACCTGTATAAATGCACACAGCCTTTTTTCTCAATTTGGAGATGCACTTACCTTTTCAGCTTTGTGATGTTGCAGCCGGCTGTGGGCAACAAACAACATCAGTACTGGTGCTTCTGCAAAATCCTGAACACTTTCAGTGACACCTAAACAACATTATAGTAAAATTAAGTCATTACCATATTTTTTGGGCCATAAGGCACACCATATTATAAGGCGGAGTATCAGTTAACATATCAATTGCTGTCATTGTCCACACATGAGGCGCATCGGATTATAAGGCGCATCTAATTTTAAGGTGCAATAAGCAAAAACAAAACGTGTGCCGAATAAATCTAACTTTATTGAACTAATTTACAATAACTCAGTTGTAGGTTGACACAAAAATACAAGTATAAGTGGGCGATTTCTGCATCAAACATGTCCGGATCCCTCTCAACATTGCCCAGTTTTAACACAAAAATACAAAACCGTTGTTAAGAGTTGGGCGATTTTAGGATCCAGCAGCCCGGGTCCCTCTCGTCTTTATCCGAGTCAGTCTTGTTGCTGTCACCGGACTGTTCAATGATGACTCCGGCCTCTGTGAGGCTCCTGACTCGCGGAGTAATACGTTATTAGCCGTAATGTGTACAGCATAAAATCGGTTCAAGGTTAGTAAACACAACCAAAGGTCATACATAAATCTATCTATCTATCTATCTATCTATCTATCTATCTATCTATCTATCTATCTATCTATCCATCTATCCATCTATCCATCTATCCATCCACCCACCCATCCATCCATCCATCCTACTAATTAAACTTCTTCCCCGGAGTTTCTGTGCTCTCTCGTCCAGCAGGTTCTTGTGGACTGTGTCTGCTGCTGTGGTCCTGCGTGGCGTCTACTGCATGTGTTGTCACCATCATCATTGTTACCATATCCCCATAACAGATTATAGTTAGTTAATGATTTGCTACTGTGCATCTGTATCTCTATCACAAGTTCCACTGTTACTGTAATAATTCATTATAATTCATTGTGAGTATACAATATGTGTGTGTTGATTGTTCTGTACATGTGACATCATTGCACGTCTGTCCGTCCTGGAAAAGGGATCCCTCCTCTGTGTCTCTTCCTGAGGTTTCTTCCACCTTTTTCCCTGTTAAAAGGTTTTTTAGTGGGCAAGTTTTTCCTCACTCGCATCGAGGGTCTAAGGACAGAGGGTGTCACTCCCTGTACAGATTGTAAAGCCCTCTGAGACAAATGTATTTTGTGATTTTGGGCTATATAAATAAAATTTGATTTGATTTATGCTGCCATAGGACTAGACTAGACTAGGGGACTCTCTCTCTCTCTCTCTCTCTCTATCTCTGTCTTTCTCTCTGCCCCCCCTCCACCCTCCAGTTTCATGACAATTCAAGTCATAAAAGTCACCAAACTGTGAGTCATGTAACATTTCCTATAGGAAAAATTAATAGGACATTTACTACATTTCACATTTCAGTTATGTTTTATGCCTTTATGTTCACCAGGGAAACAGGCGTCAGAACCCTTTGCTGAGCCTTGTATGTGACCAAGCCTATGGGTGTTGGTGTTAGGACAGTGATGGTGTTTATGGCAATGAGATGTTGTCAACTTCCTGTCCAATGTTGTGCATGGTTTTTGTCAAACATCTGCTTTAACCAGAGAAACCTCATAGAAATGTACTTTGACTTAAGACTGATGGTAGAGTAAGTGCAGTTTTGAAAGCCTATATGTCTGCAAAGAAAAAAAATCGAAATAAAAATGGCTGTATTGATTTTCCTGGCTCCCATCTTGTTTAAACTTGCTTCACCTTTTCTACATGAATGGACATCCACTGTTACTGCTCAACATTTGGATTTTATGTGTCCAATTATTTTAGAGATACATAAGTGGCTCTAAAATGGCCGGTTCACAATAGAAGCTATTGTGGATTACTGCAACCACTGACTGCTGAAGTAATGGGCACGTTTGCATTCGATAACACAATCAACCTCATTGTTCAGATTTTTGTTTGTCTACTTCAAAAGTGATTCCAGTAAAGTACACCTGAGGTTTACATTTTAAACAAGCCACAGTGGTTTACCAGTAATAAATACACATACACATACATACATACGAACATTTATGCATATGACCTTCACAGGTTCAGAAAGTCTCGATGCGTGCTTAAAAAATGACAGGGTAGATATTGTATGTTTATACGTATGTACATACTATACATACACAATGTACAAAGAAATAGAGGTTGGTAGGAGCCCACTGCTCATCATTACCTCAGGGCTTCACAGTGTTTATCTGGCCATGGTGAACTGATTAGCCTTCCACTGATTACTTTTGTGTCTAACCTCTAACAACAGTTTAACATAATATAAACCTCATTGTAACCATAATCTGTGAACCATGTTGATCATAATCCAGTTATTTAAATCACTGATTTGGATGTGAAAATAAAGCTGTATTTGAGTGTTACAGTATTCTCTGATTTGAGTGCAACCACACTTCCCTGCATGTCACTCGACAATGAACTGGGAAGAAATGACTAAGTAAAGTCATTGGTACTCATCATAGTAGTTACAATGGCTGGATTATGTACCTGTTTACTTACTGTCTAATCATCAGTTAGGAATTGTGCCTTTACAAATTGAGAAAACCCCTCAACATACAGTTTTCCTCTTTTGTTTTCATTTACAGAGGAACTCATTTACGCATTTGCACGTTACAAGGTAACAAATTACATTCAGGGTAAGCAGAATGATGATGTATGTGGAATAAAAAAATATCTTTGATTCTGCTGCATTAATGTTGATCCTTTTTTAACAAACTGTCCACTGTGAATCTGTGAATGAAGGGTGTGTTAGTTGTGTCCTAGAGGAGCCTTTGAAATGAGACAATCTTTGTTAACCAGTTATGATATATTCAGTCTAGGAAGCAGACATCCTAGAATTCAGATCCTGACTTAGGATGCAGCTGATGTCCTGCTCTCACACTGAAAGTTTCCTAAACTTAATGTACTGACCAAGCCTTCTTGTTTGTCAAACTGATGTTTTTGTTTCTCAGTAAACTAACTTTTAGAATGAAGTAGATTCATTTTGTGTATATGAATAAACACAATGCTATATTTGTTTCTGTATTTAAATTTCTTTCCAGCAGCAGTTATCAAAAATTATATGACCTAATTATTATATTATATTATTATGTGTGAGACTAACAGGAGTCCATTGGAGGGGTGTTAAGCAGAGTGCTGTTTTTAGTGAAGATGCACATACAACATTATCTATCATTTAGTATCATGTGAAGTATCAGGTCAGATAACCTCAGGCCAAACTAAGTGTAATTTAATTTTATAGCCATTAATATATAGATTTTTTTTGTTAAATTAAGAAACACAATAACCAACCATCTATTATGTGTTGATATCTTTGTTGACAGGGTTGAAGAAGACATCATGTCATCCCCATTCTGAAACCAAACCTAAACCATTGAACACATTCTGTAAACGTAAAAACACTCGACCGATACACCTCGATCAACATATTCTTTTAATAAATAATATCATCATGAAATCCAAAACAGACCATAAATGTCAGCCAAAAAATTATTTTTGAGCATCTGAACGATATATGTTTATCTTTTTATCATTACATGACCAATTAAACCAATGAAATAGGCAGCAGCACATTATACAAAGCCACATGATACAATATAATTTGCGGAGCAGTTGGGCAGTTGATTCAAACACCAACAAGTCCAGACTACAAAGTGATTTGTGAAAGAGGGAGTTGGAGGGATGGCGGGAGTAAAAGGTCAAACTGTGGCGTCCTAGTCCATGAACCCCCCGTACCTCTTCTGTAACTCGTTGCCGTTCTCCCACGTACGTTTCAATACCCCCCCACTCTTGCTGCTGTCCACCAGCCACTCAGGCCTGCCCACGCGCCTCATGAACCCTCCATAGCGCTTCTTCAGCCCACGGCCTAACACTGCCTCCAGCAGGTCACCCTGCCCCACCCCTCCTTCAGCCCGACGCATGAAGCCTCCATACCTCTTCACAGCCTCGCCTCCCTCACTGCCATGCTCAGCTGCTGCATTGAGGGTCTTTAGGATCTCCAGGCGGACATTTTCTTCCTCGCCCTGGTTTCCAGGATCCACTAGTGCTCTCTCTGGAGAGGAGGAGCGACGAGACATGAACCCACCATAGCGTTTCATGAAACCGCCATACTTCTTGGCCAGCTGGTGTTCCGGTGATGTTGCACCCTCATCATCAGCCATAATGGTGCTTGCTGCTTCCTGTTCTTGCTGTGGACGAGGTTCCTTGTCAAGAGAAATTTGGTTTTCCTCCTCCAATAGGATGTCCTGGCAGAGGCGAAGCTTCTGACTGTCCAAAACACCATTGCACTCAAGTGTGCAAGTCTGGAAAAATCAAAATGATCACCATGACTCTCATAATAATATTCAAAATATTTATTCATTTTATAATTTAAAAGACCTTCAAACCTTACACATTAGGTTAAAATTTAAAGCTTTAAACCCCTGTACATGTTTACATTTTGTTTGTGTACAGTTTAAACAAACAAGATACAATTTTGGACATAGCCAGGCTAGCTGTCTTTCTGTCTGAAATGTCCCTTTAATAATCTTAAATGTAAAACAACAGAACATAAAAATTGAAATATTGTCTGTAACAATTTTGTGTATATTAATTTTACAGCCGATTAGTCAATGAAATAGTTGATTTAGGCAATTTTGATCAATTAATTGTCAAATTAATAAGTCAAACTGCATCTCAGTTCCTCAAATGTGATGATTTGCTGCCTCTATCGCTTTCTCTGTTTCATATTATAGGGTTTTGGACTGCTGGTTGGACAAAAAAAAGGTTTTAACATGTCACCTTGGACTCTTTTCATATCCGCTTTTCATTGTTTTCTGGCATTTTATAGACCAAACAAATATACTAACAGATTCATTGATAATGAAATTAATGGTTATTTGCAGCTCTAAATCATTTTATGTTTTCTTCCTCCAACCCATCAAATAGATAATTGCAAAATAAAGCAACTTATATTATAACTAATTAAGATATTTAATAAAGCCTTTTGTGGCAAATAAAAATACTTGTGATGCAAGTATTTCTATAATATATATTTATATCATTATTGTCAGATGTTATTTAACCCTGAAAAGTACCGTAAACATTTAAAATGATGATGCTGAAAACAAAATAATCAATTGGGTTATTTTAAAAGGAATAAATTATAACAGGTGATATATACACCATATACGTATTATAAATATTTACAATTAAGTTTCAAGATGCCAATTTCTTATCTATATATGGTGTGTGGTAAAGCTTTCTAGTCTGCCCTCTATAGGCTAGAGAGACTTACATCCTCCAGTTTTAATTGTGATGAGAAGAAATTCAATTTCAATTAAAAAAAATGGTTACAGATTTTCAATCATGTATTCTATGTGGCTCATTCCATCTACCATTGTTGTTCCATTTGTCCACCCTTAAACCATTCCTGGCTTGATGAATTGTCGCTGAAATCGAAATGCAGAAAAGGAGACAGAATGACACAAGGAGATGTCTGAACCCATAGATTGTCAACGGATGGTTTGGGAAAACAAAAGAGTCCCTTTTATCTATGACATCCCTTATTTACTCCCTTAATCTCTCTCTCCACATTTGCATGTCTATGCCTTGTACTGCATGTCTGTGCCGTTGTGCTGCATGTGTGTGTGTGTCCGGGTTGAATGCATGTAAAATAAAAAAAATAGAGTGAAAAAATAATTTCCCATTGAGGGACAAAATATAGTTAATCTCTTAAAAATCTTAACCTCGAAAAACACACTTTCCTCCTTATGACCATCTGTTACCCACTGGCACACTATCCTATGCACCTAATGGAAACCTACTCTATAAACACCACCACCTACTTATTCCAGTCATCCTTTAACTATGTGAGTCCATATAACCCCAGTGGCAGGAGTGTAATCAGACTAAAGGCAGCTCCTGGGCCCCAGGGGCTGAATACCGCCAGAATAACTTGCTCCCAACCTTGTATGTGTCATTGGATTTCATTCACACACTGAGCTATCAGAAATTCCAGTTTAATGGTACACATGAGGGATATTTGCTGAGCTTTCAGTGCTGCTGGCTTATGAAGACAGAATTAATGAACAGGAAAATTGAATTGAGGACATATTGGCACCTAAGGGGCTGGGAGGGTGGAGGGCAGCAGTAACCTCTGGTGGCCATAAAGGGAAGTACACAATAAGTAAAATTAGAAAGAAAATAGGACAACAAAGAGTAATATATGGATAGTTTATCAGTTTCACCCTAAAGAAAATGTTCAATGAAGATTTGCTTTGATAAAATATTTAGTCTAGGACTAAGGACTGCATTTTTTTGGTTGTTCTAATGTTCCCTTGTCCAAAGAAGATATTGTATAAAACACTCAGGATTGTTTTTGTAGTAGTAGTATACTTTACATCATGGAAGCTAAAATACATAAAGTTAAAATATACTACTGCCCTAAGTTACAATTATAAAGTTATAGATTTATTGATTCTACATATGCCCAATCTTGTTTAGTCTTCATAATCTGATATAGTGTCTTTGGAGGAGGATTGTGTGGTGGTGCGGCACACATTGATGGAGAACAGAGGGGAGGGAGAGAGAGAATGGGAATCTGACAAAATAATAATCCATATTGGAGAATCACACATTTGACACATTAACTGAGTTATTTCAATTTTGAAAAAATACTGATACATAGTCGTGTTTAAGCTTTTTTTGTTGGAAATCTAATTGTATTAATGATATTGATAAATGGTAGTGGTGATCCAGAGATTGATAGAGCAGCAGGGGTGTAAGGGAAGAGAAGAGAAGGAAATGAAAGAAGAGTGAGGGTAGAGTAGAAAGAGAGGGGGATGGTAGAAAAAAGAAGAACATAAGAAAAGGAAAGGAAAAACCAAAGGAAAAGAAAATAGCAGTGGATTGAAATCTACAGAACAATATTAACTTGATTATCATCATAAATTGAAGAAGTAGGGAGGGAAATATGAAAAGGGGTTGGGTGAAAAAAATAAAAGGAGAGAGACGCATTAAAATACTTAATTCGAATAAAAAATTAAAATACATTATAATAAAAAAAAACAGTAAAAGAGTGTGAAAGAAAATGAGCAGAAAGGAACGGAATGAAAAGCAGGAATGAGAAAAAACATAGACTACAAAGAAGGAAGGGAAAGCAAACGAATATCTAAAACTGAGATGTTTTCTAATTATTTTCAAGATGACTCCACATATATTTTACATTACAGCTGTTTCTATTATTAGCCGACACCTGTATTCTAGATTATATAATCATTTTACGTTGTAATGAGGAGAAACCAGACTGCTGTTCGCCTTTGAGTAAATTATGATCAAATTGATCATTGACCAGGCTGCTGTTTCTGTAGCCTCAATGATACTTGTTTATCTTTAAATACCATAATGAATTGTAGTGACTTTACCAAGGAGGAGAAACCAGATTGCTGTCCCAGCAGACGGTACACACACAGCGCACATTCCTTCCCGCAGTCTGATCCAACCACCAGCGACACACAGGCGCCCAGAACCAGCATCCACACGCAGCTGCTGTGTGCGCGGCCAGCCATGGACTGGGGAAAACAGGACAAAACCACAACAATTACACAACTTTTTGTTGAAAATTAAATATCACCGAAAAATCTCAGAATAATGTTAAAATAATATTACCTCTTAAAGAGTGAAAACCCTACAACTGAACAAACTGTAATCTGTCATTTAATTGTTTTAATACTACTTTACTTTTACAGTTAAGTAGCCTACTAATACTACACGTCTGCAACAACAACCAGTACTACTACACATCATTTCGACACGTAAATAAAAAGTTATTATATTACCTTTTGTATTATTTCAAACGTTGTTTAAGCCTTTCGGTGCTTTCCTCGTCCGCGCGTGCCCACAGGGGTGTCGGCGGAGTGGGGAAACTGTTGAGTAGCGCGAGCCTGTCCTGCACGCGGCGGGCAGAGTGGTCACGGTTCAGACAATCAGAAAACACACATACATACACACACACGCACGCGCATACACACAGTACTTTCTCTCCTCTCTCTCTGGCTTCTGTTTTCCGAGAGACAAAGCGGAGTTTTCTACCGGTATGCTGTCACAGGTTAAAACAAACACAGTTAAACCCGCGTTTAACTCTTGTGGAGTCGGCACAAGGTCTTCGGTGTAGTGCTGTCACTGATGGCTCTGCTGGTTGTTTAAGTAGTTTGTGTGTCTTACGTCACTGACGATAATGCGGAGGGGGTGGGGGTGGAGGGGTTAATAAGCGTGATGATATGACGTGCAACACC
Source organism: Pampus argenteus (assembly GCA_036937835.1). Lineage (NCBI taxonomy): Eukaryota > Metazoa > Chordata > Actinopteri > Scombriformes > Stromateidae > Pampus > Pampus argenteus. The sequence goes on from CM072875.1 coordinate 1,726,745, forward strand.
CCCCCCCCCACACACACACACACACACACATTCACACATTCACACACACTGACTCTATCAAGTCCTCTGTTTTATTGCGTCTTTGATGTAGCTAATAAAGGGCAGTCTACCATGCAGGTTCTAGGTGGGGATAATATTTCATGTGTGTGGGTGTATCTGTGAGAGAAACGAGAGCGTGATTAATAAACACATAAAGCTGTCTTATGTCACTGTGAAGGTAGAAACATCTCTGCAGGGTTCGGGTTGATATGGCATAGTCTACTGGTTCATGGACTGCTCTTTTATGAAAAATCGGATATTCTCAAGTCACTGCTTTCATGACCACAGCTAGTCATAATGTTTTTATTTTTATGATTTTCTGTTTGATGTCTGATCAGAGATGGGGGAAATCATTTATGTGCTTTATAGTTTCACTCCACAGTCTGTAAAACCTGCACTGAGAGTGCATTGTACAGTTCTGTCGTGGAATTTTACATGCCTGTGACATGATTATTAATAATAATAATAATAATACATTTTATTTAAAAAGCACTTTTCTAGATACTCAAAGACACTTTACATAAAAGAACGTCAAATCAGTAAAAAGTACATAAAAAGAAAAAACAATAGACTGGGCTAAACATTAAAAGCTATTTTAAAAAGGTGTGTTTTTAACAGAGATTTGAAAGTGGGCAAGTTAGTGTTGAACGAATGACTGCCTTAATCCTGCGCGGCATGGATGCTACCAGGTTGTGGCACATCTCAGGTGTTATGGAAGACCAACATGCTTCAATCGCGGCCTTGAGCTCTTCTTTATTGTTTGGTCTCTTCCCATTCAGCTTTCTCTTGGCAATGCCCCACAGATTTTCTATGGGGTTCAGGTCAGGTGAGGCCAATCAAGCACAGTAATCCCATGGTTGTTGAACCAGGATTTTGTACTTTTGGCAGTGTGGGCAGGTGCCAAGTCCTGCTGGAAGATAAAATCCACATCCCCATAAAGCTGGTCCGCTGAAGCAAGCATGAAGTGCTATAAAATGTCCTGGTAGACGGCTGCGTTTATGCTGGACTTGATAAAGCACAGAGGACCAACACCAGCAGCTGACATGGATCCCCAAGTCATCACAGCCTGGGGAAACTTAACACTGGACTTCATGCATCTTCCATTTTGCACCTCTCCGGTCTTCCTCCAGACTCTGGGACCTTTGTTGCCAAATGAGATGCAAAACTTGCTCTCATCAGAAAAGAGGACTTTGGACCACTGGGCAACAGTCCAGTCTTTCTTTTCTCTATCCCAGCTAAGGCGCCTCTGGCGTTGCTTGCTCGTGAGGAGCGGCTTGACAACAGGAATACGACATTTGAAGCCCACGTCCAGCATCCGCCTGCGTGTCGTTTCTCTTGAAGCAGCAACTCCAGCTTGAGTCCACTCCTTATGAAGTTCCCCCACACTTTTGAATGGCCCTTTCCTGACCATCTTCTCCAAGCTGCGGTCATCCCTCTGGCTTGTACACCGTTTTCTTCCACACTTCTGCCTTCCACTTAACTGTCCATTAATGTGCTTTGACACAGCACTCTGAGAACATCCAGCTTCTTTTGCGATCACTTTTTGTGTCTTACCCACCTTGTGCAGGGAGTCAATGATGGTTTTATGCACAACTGTCAGATCTGCAGTCTTCCCCATGATTGTGGATTCTTCTAAACCAAAGACACAGGCTTTTTAAAGGCTCGGGACCCTTTTGCAGGTGTTTTGGATTACTTACCTGATTAGTGTGTGACACTTTGAGCCTACAATACTGAAGCTTTTGACAGTATTCTAATTTTCTGAGTTTTTGAATTTGAGGTTTTCTGAAGCTGCAAGTCCTAATGAGCAAAATCAAAACAAATAAAAGCTTGAAATATCTCACTTTGCTTGTAATGAGTCTATAAAATGTATTGGTTTCACCTTTTATGTTGAATTGCATGAAAAAAACAACTTTTACACAATATTCTAATTTTCCGAGTAGTACCTGTAGTTGCAAGTTACAGATACAGCTAAGCTAACGTTGGTCCAGTAATGCCCGCTCCTATGTACACTGGGTTGGTGGTTTGCAATACAACTTTTATAATGTGAAGTGAGCAACTTCTGTCATGACTTGCACCAGGTTGCCAATTACTTCTGCTGCTTCTGTAACGTCTACCATTGTGTGCATGGTGTTAATCTCATGTTGCTTCAGTAACATATTACTGTTGCGTGTACCGGGTTGCCAGTTACTATACTATTAGTTTAACCTCACATCTGTGTTACATGCACCAGGCTGCCAGTTACTAATATTACTAATTTAACATCACTTCTGTAATATTTGCTGTTTCATGTGCAGCGTGTCGAGTTATACAAATAATCTAATGTCACTTCAGTTACACCAGCCATTAGTGGCATCACATTGCCAGTTGTCAAGTGAATCGACAGCCATCAAGACAAGTAAGAAGTCTGACCTCTCCCACAGAGGAAGATTACGCTGTAAAATAAGTTACAAAGCCAGCTATGAGAAAATCCCCAGCAAAGGCAAATAAAAAGGTTGGAAAGTATCTGCCTTTCATATTTGAAGACCACATAAAATACCACATAAAAAAAGAAAAACCCTGGGAAAAAAAAACAAAAAAAAAAACACTTTTGGGAAGATTAAACATATCTAACGTCATTAGAAACATTACATATTATTAACTATTAAATGCTCACTGTAAACTTCTAAATTTAAAATAGTGGTCAGTGCATGTTCAAAACTTTGGTTTTGATCATCACAAAAAATCAATTAATTGAGATTTTAGATTTTTTTTATTCACTTCAGGGGACTAAACAAATATCTTGCCTGCACTAATGTGAAGGGTAATACAGTTAGCTTGTTGTAGTTAGCATGTTTTGTTTGGTGCCTCTTGATATTGAATTCCTTTAAAACAGCCACAGTCTCTTGGCAAACATCGTTGTTTTCTCATCTCAGTAAAATATTCTGTAATTTCCCAGTTTTTGGGATTAATAAAGTATATCTATCTATCTATCTAACTCTAACCCTGGAAATGCTGGTCCTCTCTGTCAACTTTCCTTTTTTTAGCTACAGTCGCCATCTCAGAAATGGGCTGGGCTGAAATGATCACACACAGGCCATGGGTCACAGCGGCCACAGGGCTCCTGCCATCTTCTGGTAAAATGGCCGCAATTTGCCCCCAGGCCATGCCTGCTCTACCAGGTGTATGATCAGAAATTGACCAGGGGAGACATTTGTGGGAGTTTGGCAAGCAGAGAGAGACGCTGAAAAAGTAGGTTAGTGATATTTAACAAGTTTTTGAGTAGTTTAGAGACGAGTACAAGGCAGTGAAATAGTGAGCTGGAGATAGGGAGAGATATTTCATTTTTTCTGATTTTCTAGCTTAGCTTAGTTTAGCTAGGTTTAGACTGGAGGGAGACAACTTTCAAGACTGAATAATTGAATATTGTTAATTTATTTTCTCAATTCTACCTTTATATGTTCACCATTTTCAAGATTTCAAGATTTCATTAAGCATGTTTGTGTTATTTATTTAAAGGTTAATATAATGTGATTTGTGTGTTTTTTTAGCAAAATATGTTGATACAGTATGTCTGTAGTGAAAAAAAAATAATAGTCAGACCATATAGGAAATGATGTGCTGAAAAATAATGATAGCAAACATGGGCATGGTAAACATTTTGTAATGTCGGACATGAAGACAAAATCAGAATCATTCATACACGGCCAAAATAGCCTCAAGACTCTAAGTTTCTGTAGTGGTAATAATGGGTGAAAAAAAAACCCCAAAACATATTAGCTGTTTGAATTAGGCAGAAGCTGCACATCTTCAACGTCCAGTCTAGTTAAGAGCTTGTTCTCTGGGTGTTGAGATGCAAATAACTGGTTCAAAATGTGTCACTGGTTCTGAATAGGCCCAGGAACTTCCTTGGTCAAAAAGGGATACATGAAACACAGCAAATAAAAGCAAGGTGGTAAGTCTATGCATGCAAACAAAGTAGGCAGGGAATAGACAGGTAGGAACAGGCAAAAAACAGCTTGAACACTAAGACTGACTGCATTGGACGATCTGGCAAATGACAGAGGGAAAGGGGTTGATATTCAGTAAGTTCCAAAAGTCTGAGAACTCTTATCCATGCACTTGAATAGGAACATAGTCTCAGACTTTTGAACTCTTATATGCTACTGGGGAAGTGAATGGGGAACACATGTGCAGATTGGTGGGGAACTCAGGTGATGGAAATGGCAGGAAGATATAGGTAACTGCAGAACAAATGGCTTTTGGATCTAAAATGAATGCCCCCTCAACAAATGAATACATGAATAATAATATAGATCTTTGTGGTGGTCTTTATGGTGTTGGCATGAACAAGGAGAAGTTTGGCAGCACTGTACCCATGATTGGACATTACTAGTAGTCAGCCATGTGTAACAGTGCTCTGGCAACACTGAACATTCTTGGTGAATTCAATTATGGTTAAATCAACAAGCTTGGCCTGTGAAGAATGACATTTTCCTTGTTGCAGTTTCCTGTAAGGGCTGATTAAAGGAGCTGTAAAAGCCTAGAATTGATGCATATTATTGATTGATTGACTGACTGATTGATTTGTAGCTTGCTCATCTCACAAGTTCCTCCCCTTTGATCAAATTATGTGCCTCCAGTAATTGGCAAAAATGGTACCAGCAGTACACCCAAATCTAAGCTTTACATCTGTTTGGAAACCGATTGCAGTGACATCATCAAAGCTTCTTGTGCTGTGCAACATCACCAATCATAATACACACTGCATTCTATGTGTATATACAGACTCTCTCCCTCTCCCTCCCCCTGTTACATACCCTGACTTTTCCACTTATCTCACCCACACAAATAGCTGTTATCACTGGGGCAGGTATAACACAGACATGTTTAATTATGAAAAGGCATTCAGCCAACATCACCAAGTTGCCTTACTATTTGTTCCCAGCACTTATTTGTCAGGAACAAGAGCCTCAATAAAGATTAACCAGCAATACCAGTCATGAGGTGTGTGTGATTTTTTAAAATTCATTTGTTTCTTAAAAACCTTATTTGCTGAATAGTTTTCTAAATGTAATGACATATTTACAAAAAGCAGAAAAAGAAAATAAGACACAAAATAAACAAACACAAAACCATAAATTAGATAAAAATTAAACATAACACTTTTGGCACCGTATGCCTGTGAACTCTTCCACATTGTTTGTTGTGTAAAGAGTGTAATCAGCGTTCATTTCTCCGAACATGCTGAACAGTCCATAAAGTAGAGATAAACTGTTCGTCTCTACAAGCGGAAAGGCCAAATGTCACTTACATTGGTGTGAATAACAGAAACAAAAGCATTGACAGCCACAGTGACATGCACTGCGGCATCTCACCACTGTTTTAAAGAAGTGTATTCAGATTTTGTCTGAATATCGTTACACCAAAAGAGATACAAAACATTTTTAAAAACATTATTAGAAAGCAGGCCATAATGAAATGCCAGTAGGCATTGGTGCATTTTATATTTTTAACATGTATGAATGTTTTAAGCTTAGCCATAGATAAAGAATTGTGTGTAGCATGAACCCTTAGCATGAAGTATGTCAATGCTGAGTGTGATGAAAATGTCTCCAAGAATCACAAATCATTTACCTCAGTTAACCTAACAAGACAACTCTTGCAGACTCCATGTGGTTCTGGATGGTTTATGTCTAAAATCACCACCCAGGAACATGTATCCCTCCCCACTACAGCTGCTAACAACATCGTTTTAAAGTGTTTCAAAAGATACTCTTTCGGTGTCTACATTTGGGCCATATAAATGAATGAGTCATTTTTGCATTTTCAAACACAGCTTGTATTTTCAACAAGTGACCTGTAATATTTTTTTTAGTAACACAGGAAATGGCTAAAAAATCCGGAAAAAATGAAAAACCCCACCAGTAGTGCTGCACTTATGGCTGAGAAAAAACTTCCCCACCCCATTCCCTCCTCCATGCTGTGTGTTTCCTGTAGAAAATAACACTTTATTTCCTAACCTTAAATAAAACTGAAAAGAGAAGCTCTCTTGACCTCCTCTTTGGAGGAGAACCCAGCTTTACGTAACACATGTTAAAAAATAAAGTTGCATGTAAACAAGGCACAGAAGAACACACCAAAAGAGAGGGAAAACAAACAAAAAAAACAACTAAGCATTAGCAACCTAACTTTCAATATCTTTTTTTTTTTTTTAGATAGATAGATGACCAGTGCATCCTGTGTTTTTCATTAAGTCTGAGTCAAGGAACAGCTTTAAATCTGGGAAAAAATCACCAACTTTAACTAGTCTTGTTCATTTTGTCTCTCATAAAAAGAGATTGTGGTAGAGGAGTAAACACTCCACATGCACCTGTGTGTTTCCAGTTAGATCACTCTCATTTTCCTGCATCTATATTAAACTGTCCTCTGACTGAGAGGAGAAACAGATTTATCTTTGACACTTTTGTAAATTGTTCATTGATTATTTTCTCTTTTCTTTCTTTTGGTTGCCAACAATTTGGAAACATCCTCATCAAACAATACTGACTCTGCCACTCTAGGAGAAGTGTGACCAATATTTACCTTTTACCTAAATCAGTTTTAGTTTTCTACTCACCTTGCAGACTCAGACTTTCCATAAATTTGTTCTCCTGATCACTGTCATCACTGTATTTTCTATGTGAATCCTGTGTGTTTCTCTGTTGTTTGTCCCATAGAGAGGTTCTGCTGTTGGCCCTAGCAGGTGCAACCCTGCTACAGAAGCAACTGACCGGCTCTCACCAGCTCTTTCTGGGCACAAAATGGAAAGTTCCACACCCGAAACATCTCACTCTTTCTGAGGTCACATGCATATTATAATCAAAATCATCAACATTAAGCCTGAAAAGCAAATTCAGCTCCTCATCGCTCTTTTTAAGGACCATGACGTGATGTTAGATAAAGAGATTTACAACTGATGGGGATCATTTTTATCAGAGACTGAATGTCCATGTCTTGCCAGCTCCAAAAGCTAATTTCTAAGAAATGGGGGCACATTAGATATAATTTTGGTAGGTGTTACTAGTGACTATATGTATCTTTAATAACTACTCCGCTTCCAAAGGGTTGATTTCCTTTGTCTGTACTGTCTAGAAAAATCACAACAGCACTGTTTACTCCGGATGCAGATTTAATGATTTCAAGCACCAGGTGGAAACAATTAGACACATTAGCTTGTCACTTTATTTATAAGTGTAGTCAAATGAGACTTTTGTTAAAGCTTCAGAAACGCTCACTGTAAAATAGTGAATATACAAGACTTGGCCATTTTTTTTTTCACTAAAGGAAGGTAGTATCGAAACCTCCAGTTAGTGCTGCCCAATGTTTTGTTTTAATGCAGGAAGCAGTGTGACATTCTTTTACCCTGATTTCTACAGATGTTAATGGGGGTATAGCATTTTCTTTACTTTTATTATGAACAGACACATTTGATAGCATTCAGAGGCTGCGTCAGTATCAAAAACCATGCACCTTTTTATAACAAGAATTTCTGACATTTATCTGATAAGCAATAAGTAAAAATGGTCTACTCATGAAGACAGTATTTCTGGTTTCCTATTTCCTCATCTTCAAATATCTCAAGAAATAGAGATTATGTACTTGATATAATGTTGGGATGTAAATACACTATTACGGTACTATCTAAATCCCATCTTCACACATACTAGAATGCACATATATCGATTTAAATCCTGAATACACTCACACACACACGCACACACATACACACTCTCTCTTACACACATACACACTCTCTCTTACACACACACACACACACACACACACACTTTCCTATATATTCTTTTTAATTTGTATTACCCTACAGTGTCTTGGTCTGTGTTCTTTGTTCAGTTTTTATCAGGCTCTTGAAATCCACTTTGGTTGTCTGTGCTGCAGGAGGGACGCACCAACAGTCAGACGGGTCTGGATGTTCTCTGTTTAATGTGCAAAGGCTATTGTTATATATGTTATGTTATGTATATATATATATGTATATATGTATGTGATAGTTATTGATAAATCATAAATATAATAGAAGTCATAATTGCAACTAATCTCATCTTTGTACCTTTAGAAAAATCAGTCAGTCTGACACAGCCCAGAGAAACATGTTTCAACCTTAACCCTTTTTTACAGCTGACATTTTGACTTGTCACAGCAGGAGAAGCACAGGTGGATCTAATTACGGTACATAAATTATGGCTCTCATTAGCTGAAAAGCCCAACTGAGATCTTTTTCTTTTCCTTTCTCCTTTCAGCCTGATCATCACCATAGCGAACAAGAAGGGGCTCAGAGCTGATCCCTGACGCAGGCCCACGTCCACCTTGAACTCCTCTGTCACACCTACAGCACACCTCACCATTGTCATACAGGAATTTCTTTGTGGGTTTTCCATTTTGAGGGGGTGAGGGTGTAATAATATTATATACCCCCTGTGGGCTGAAGAAAAATTAATAGAAAAGCTGCACCTCTGTATAAGCCGCATGGTTCAAAGTATGGGAAAAAAGTAGCGGTTTATAGTCCGGAAAATACGGTACTGTTTGAGCCACGCCTCCATGTGGTGCAGTTGGAATGGATGTACAATCCTCTTTCACTTTATGTTTATTATTCACAATGTAACACAAGCACTTCTCACATAAATTAACACAAATTGTTTTGTTTTATACTTTTTATTGTGTACATATTGAAGTATTACAAAGACAAGAAGGCTGGTTGAAGCAGATGATATACTTGTAGTGCACCACCAGATATCACTGTGTGGTTTTAAAGCCCTAAAACTTTGGTTCATTTCCCAGGTTAGCCTAAGAGAGTCAGATCTGCAGTTGTGAACTGATACCGATTGTGTTCAATCATGCAGATATGATTCAGTCCAGCTGAATTATGTGAGCTTGGTAATGAAAACACCACCCCTACAACTCCACCTTTATTGAGAAAAGATTGTAGCCATTTCAGTGGAATACTTGGATCGGAAACCAAACTGCATGGTGTGGAGAGAGGGGGAGCTGCTGTTTAAGTGGTGGATAATCTGCAGTGTCACTCATTGTTCTGTGATTTTGGAAATGGCCGAAAAAATGCTTATTAGGAGGTGGTTATGCAGAAAGGTTGAGTTACTGGATTTAAAGACAGGGGTAACAATAGCTGATTTCCAGGCCTTGACCCAACAAAATTGAAAAATTAATGATCAAGACAATAGGAGTGGCAAGAGCTGAACCTAGGTTTGTAAAGTCCTGCCTCCCCTTCTTGACTAATGAGACGATGGTCTGGTCATCCCTCTCCCTTAATCAATGAGACAGAGACCAAAAAAAAAACATTTTTTCAAATGAGTTAGATTAACCTTTTGAAGAGCTGGAGAACTTCTTCGATATTTGTAGGTAATGAATGATTTGTATAAGCGATGCAGAAAATGCTACATATTGTAGGACACAGGAATCAGTGGTGAGTGTAAACCCCACATCTGTGAAAAATGTAAAAAATATGTGGAAAAGCACTCAAAAAAATATCTGTTACATTGAGCCCTTAAGACCAGACAATAAGCACAACCAAAACATTGTTTTTTATGACTTTGAAACGTACACAGAGGAAAGATCCATGCATAGAACATTCTTGGTGTGCACAAAAACCCTAAAAAGGCGCATTGTGTGCCACCGATTTTATTTTGCACTTCAGAGCACTCATGTATTGCACAGTTGCACACAGTTATAGCACACAATTCAAAAGGATTTATTAGTTCTAGGAATAAAAGCGGCTCTTATTATGCAAGGGAATACACTTATTTGTTTTACATGCAAGTGTTTTTTTACAGTACATGCAGACGCTTTTAAAAAAGGAAAACAAGAGGCTTCGGCTCAGATCAGGTGAGGAGAGATGTCACACCGCGGTGAGGTCAAGCAGGGTTTTTGTCTTGTCTTGTCACTTCCTGTTTTATTTTGAAAAATAACTCTCCTCTCGTTTCAGGTCACTTACCCTTCCTCATGTGTCACCGGTCTGATTGTCTTCCCCGCCCTGATTGTTTCCACCTGTTTCCCATTACCCTGTGTATATATTGTCTGTGTCTCCCTTTGTCCCGTGCCGAAGTGTTTCGTCTGTTGAAGCGATCACCCAAGCCTTATTTTCTTGTCCACAGCCATAGCGTTATAGCTCAAGCGTTCTTTTGTTCATTGTTCCTCGCATGAGTGATTTTCTGTTGTTAATTCTTAGCCTAGCCCTTTTGTTTCCTAGTGCTTAGCGTACTGTTTTTTCAGCCTCTTTGGAGCGCAGTAAGTTAATGTTTTTTCAGCCTGTTGTTTTTCCTCCTTGTGAGTGATTTTGATTTTTAATAGTCTTTTATAGAGTAGTTTAGAGTTTTCCTCCTTTGGAGTGATTTTTGGTTCAAATAAAACAACTGACTACGCCTCTGCATCTGAGTCCTCATTTGAGTCCTGGGCCTGACAGTACACAGAATGGACTCAGCAGAGGCTGGTCAGTGGGCGGCTGCCCTACGGGCTCAGGAAGCCCGCATCGACCGTCAGGAGGAGTTTCAGACGGCGATGGCAGCGCACTTCGGAGAACTCTCCTCCCAGGTGAGAGAACTGGTGCGCCACCTTCGGCAGACCACCCAGCCACCTGCGGCGCTGGAGTCTCCAACAACTGCAGCGGCTCCGTTCCAGGGCGCAGGGGTGGGCATCAAGCTGGCATCACCGGAGCGTTTCTCTGGGGAACCAGGCCAATGCAAGGCCTTCCTCATTGAGTGCTCCATCCACTTAGAGCAGCTTCCTCATGCATTTATCACAGATAGATCCAAGATTGCATTCATGATTTCCCACCTGACCGGGAGAGCCAGAGCGTGGGCCACCGCTGAGTGGGCTTGTGACTCTCCACTTTGTTCCTCCTTTTCAGACTTTAAAGCTGTGCTCATGAAGACGTTCGACCCAGTGTCGACGGACCGAGAGAAGGCCAGAGAGCTGTGCAGTCTGACACAGGGCAGAGACACAGTGTGTGACTACGGCATCCGCTTTCGTACCCTGGCGGCAGAGAGCGGCTGGAACAACACTGCCCTGTACGACGCTTTCCTGAAAGGGCTGGCGGTTCACCTCCAGGAGCGACTGTTGCCACTGGACCTGCCGGCAGACCTGGACTCTCTCATCACACTCGCCATCCGAACAGACAATCGGGTCCGTGAGCTCCGGCAACCGCGGTACAGTGGTTCGACGTCGGAGAGGTATCCACGCATCACAGCCCCGGACAGGCAGGCTCTCCATTATTTGCCGCCAGAGCACGGCTTTTCCTCTTCCATCGCCAGGGAGGAGGAGCCCATGCAGCTTGGCAGGGCGAGGCTGACGCCAGAGGAGCGACAACGCCAGCAGGAGGGCAGTTGCTTCTACTGCGGCCAAACTAATCACCTGGTCGCCGCCTGTCCGGTCAGAAAGCCCCGGGAGGTGAGTCGACCTCCAGCCACAGCCTCCGTTCCATGCCGCCTGACACCAGTTAAGGTAATGCACCACGCCACTACCACCGCATTAGGAGCCCTCATAGACTCAGTGGCCGACGAAAGCATGATGGACTGGGGATTAGCGGGGAAGATAGGCCTCAGGGCTGAACTTTTGACCATCCTATCCATGCCAGAGCACTAAATGGACAAGAACTTTTCACCATTACACAAATCACAGAACCTCTCAAGCTCTGCATAGATAGTCACACGGAACATATAAGGTTTTTTTTAATTCAAATCTCCTACACATACTCTGGTTCTGGGACATCCATGGCTCCTCAGTCACAATCCCCACATTGATTGGGAAACAGGATCCATCAAGGGGTGGGGAAGGGATTAGGGATTGTGTGAACCATTGCCAACCAGTGTCTGTCCAGGGGCCTAACATGACTGCCATTAATAATTTTTCTGTCTCGCCTGCCACAGATTCTGAGAACCCCGACCTGTAGTCCGTGCCTCTGTTATCACCACCTCAGCGAGGTTTTTAGCAAAAACAAGGCCTTGGCACTTCCCCCACACCAGCCTTATGACTGTGCCATAAACCTCATCCCTGGCTCCCCCATTCCCAAGGGCCGGTTGTATTCCATCTCCGGTCCGGAGAGGGCAGCCATGAGGGAGTACATCAAGTCATCGCTGAAGGCGGGGCTTATCCGCCCTTCCTCATCAGCAGCGGGGGCCGGTTTCTTCTTTGTGAAGAAGAAGGACGGATCTCTTAGGTCCCGCATTGATTACAGCCCCCTGAACGCCATCACCATAAATAACCGTTACCCCCTGCCCCTCATGACATCCGTTTTTGACCAACTCCAACAAGCTAAGTTATTTACCAAATTAGATTTATGCAACACTTATTTAATTAAGGATCAGGCAGGGGGATGAATGGAAGACCGAGTTTAATACTCCTAGTGGCCATTATGAGTACCTGGTCATGCCTTTTGGTCTTACCAATGCCCCAGCTGTTTTCCAGGGCATGATCAATGATGTGCTCCGTGACTTTTTAGACCAATTTGTATACGTTTACCTTGACGACATACTCATCTACTCTCCCGATCCAGAAACCCATAGAAATCATGTGACCCAGGTTCTCCAACGACTATTGGATAACAAGCTCTATGTAAAGGCAGAAAAGAGCGAGTTTCATGCCGACACCATCTCCTTCCTGGGCTTCATCGTAGCCCCTGGAAGGGTGCAGATGGATCCGGCTAAAGTTAGCGATGTGGTCGATTGGCCCACACCTGATAGCCGCAAAAAGGTTCAGCAGTTCCTTGGGTTTGCTAACTTTTACAGGCGGTTCATCAGAGGCTTTAGCGCAACAGCTGCTCCTCTCCATGCTCTTACCTCCACACAGGTGCAGTTCCGCTAGTCTCCAGAAGCTGATGCTGCTTTTTGAGTCCTCAAGCATCGATTTACCTCAGCCCCCATCCTCACCCTGCCGGATCCTCGATGACAGTTCGTGGTAGAGGTGGACGCCTCTAACGAGGGGATCGGGGCCATCCTTTCACAGCGGTCAGAGCAGGATGGTAAGATGCACCCTTGTGCTTTCCTGTCACGGCGACTATCCAAGGCGGAGCGGAACTACGACGTTGGTAACTGGGAGTTGCTGGCGGTCAAGCTAGCTTTGGAGGAGTGGAGACACTGGCAAATAGAAAAAGGAGGTCAAGCAGGCAATCGGTGAGAGCCCGCCACCTAGTGGGTGCCCTGAGAATCTGTTTGTTCCAGTTGAGCTGCGCCCACAGGTGATCCACTGGGCTCACACCTCGCTGCTTACCTGTCATCCGGGGGTTCGCCGGACTATGTCTGCTATCACTCAGAGGTTCTGGTGGTGGTCCATGGAGCGGGACGTCCGAGAATACGTTGAGGCTTGCCTGGTCTGCGCCAGGAATAAGACTTCCGGTCGGCGAATGGGACTTCTCCAACCGCTTCCCATCCCCACCAGACCATGGGCCAACATTTCAATGGACTTTGTCACAGGGCTCCCGGTGTCCCAAGGTAACACCACAGTTCTTACGGTGGTGGACAGATTTTCTAAAATGACATGATTCATAGCATTGCCCAAACTGCCTTCAGCCAAGAAGACGGCTGAAATTATGATTGATCATGTCTTTCGAGTCCATGGTTTCCCTAGGGACATCGTTTCTGACCAGGGGCCCCGGTTCATATCCTGCTTCTGGAAGGAGTTTTGTCGACTTATCGGGGCCACAGTCAGCCTTACGTCGGGCTATCACCCGGAGGCCAACGGCCAGACTGAGCGCCTCAACCAGCAGCTGGAGACCAGCCTCTGATGTCTGGTGTCCCAGAACCCCTCCACATGGAGCAAGCACCTGGTCTGGGTGGAATATGCTCACAACTCCCTGCCCACCTCAGCCACAGGTTTTTCAACTTTCAAATGTGTATACGTTATGAGCCTCCTGTCTTTGCAGATCAGGAGCCAGAAGTGTCGTGCCCTCTGCCCACGCCATGGTCCGCCGATGCCGACGAGTCTGGGCAGCTGCCCGGCAGCTCCTCATCCGCCAGGGGGACCGGGTAAAAAGGGCCGCAGACCGGAAAAGACAACCCGCTCCGGCGTACCAGCCAGGCCAGAGGGTGTGGCTTTCAGCCAAGAACCTCCATCTCAAAGCACTCTCCAAAAAGCTGGCCTTTCCCCATCGCGAAGGTTATCGGACCTGCAGCGGTTCGCCTTCGCATGCCCTGGACTCTCCGTGTCCACCCTACTTTTCACGTGAGTCAGGTCAAACCGATCAAGGAGAGTCCCATGGTCCCGGCCCTCCCACCCCCTCCTCCCCCTGAGGTAGTGGATGGGGGTCCGGTCTATAGGGTCAAGAAGTTACTGGCTGTGCGCAACCGGGGCCGGGGCAGGCAGTACCTAGTGGACTGGGAGGGGTACGGTCCAGAGGAGCAACAATGGGTGCCTTCGCGACACATCATGGACCCTAGTCTCATAGAGGACTTTTATAGAGACCAACCTGGGCCGTCAGGAGTCGGCCCTAGAGGGAGGGGGACTGTCACACCGCGGTGAGGTCAAGCGGGGTTTTTGTCTTGTCACTTCCTGTTTTATTTTGAAAGATAACTCTCCTCTCGTTTCAGGTCACTTGCCCGTCCTCATGTGTCACCGGTCTGATTGTCTTCCCCGTCCCGATTGTTTCCACCTGTTTCCCATTATCAAATTTTATTTATATATCACAAAATACATTTGTCTCAGAGGGCTTTACAATCTGTACAGGGAGTGACACCCTCGATTAGAGTGAGGAAAAACTTGCCCACCAAAAAACCTTTTAACAGGGAAAAAGGTGGAAGAAACCTCAGGAAGAGGCACAGAGGAGGGATCCCTCTCCCAGGACGGACAGACGTGCAATGGATGTCACATGTACAGAACAAATCAACACACACATATTGTACACTCACGATGAATAATAGTAATAAATAATGACAATGATAAAATGAGAATAATGACAATGAATGATGAATTATTACAGTAACAGTGAAACTAGTGGTAAAGATACAGATGCACAGTAGCAAATCATTAACTAACTATAATCTGTAATGGGGATATGGTAATAATGATGACGGTGACAACACATGCAGAAGACTCCACGCAGGACCGCAGCAGACACAGTCCACAAGAACCTGCTGGACACGAGAGAGCACAGAAACTCCGGGGAAGAAGTTTAATTAGTAACTAGATAGATGGATAGATAAGGAGAGAGAGAACGAGAGAGTATGTGAGTCCCCCAGCAGTCTAGTTCTATGGCAGCATAACTAAGGGATGACCTGAGCCAGCCCTAACTATAAGCTTTATCAAAAAGGAAAGTCTTAAGTCTACTCTTAAAGGTGTTGATCGTGTCTGCCTCCCGAACACAGAGTGGTAGTTTATTCCACAGAAGAGGAGCTTGATAGCTGAAAGCTTTGGCTCCCAATCTACTTTTAGACACTATAGGAACCACAAGGAACCCTGCATCCTGGGAGCGCAGTGTTCTAGTGGGGTGGTAAGGTACTATGAGCTCTTTTAGATATGATGGTGCCTGACCATGAAGAGCTTTGTAAGTTAGTAGAAGAATTTTAAATTCTATTCTAGATTTAACGGGTAGTCAGTGCAAGGAAGCCAAAATGGGAGAGATGTGATCTCTGATTTTGGTTCCTGTCAGAACACGTGCAGCAGTATTCTGAATCAGCTGCAAACTCTTAAGAGACTTATTAGAGCAGCCTGATAGCAAAGAGTTACAATAGTGCAGCCTAGAAGTAACAAATGCATGGACTAGTTTTTCTGCATCCGCTTGAGAAATGATGCGTCTGATTTTTGCAATGTTACGTAAGTGGAAGAATGCAGTCCTCGAAAGTTGTTTTATATAGTCATTAAAGGACAAATCCTGATCAAAAACAACTCCAAGATTTTTTACGGTGGAGCTGGAGGCCAGGGTGATCCCATCTAAGACAAAATCTCTGGAATGATAGTTTCTAAGGTGTTTGGGTCCTATTACGAGAACTTCAGTTTTATCTGAATTTAGCATCAGAAAATTGTGGGTCATCCAATTTTTTATGTCCTTAATGCATGCTTGAAGTTTAGTCAAGTGATTGGTTTCATCAGGCTTGATCGATAAATATAATTGGGTGTCGTCGGCATAACAGTGAAAGTTAATTGAATGATTCCTAATAATGTTCCCTAGAGGAAGCATATATAAACTGAAAAGAAGTGGCCCTAATACAGAACCTTGTGGGACTCCATGATAAACTTTGGTTTGCATGGAGAATTCATCATTAACATGAACAAACTGAGAACGGTCTAGGAAAATGACTTAAACCAGCCTAGGGCGGTTCCTTTAATGCCAATTTGATATTCCAGTCTCTGTAAGAGAATCTGATGGTCAATGGTGTCAAATGCGGCACTAAGATCTAATAGGACAAGTACAGAGATGAGTCCCTTGTCTGATGCCATGAGGAGGTCGTTTGTAACATTAACTAGTACGGTCTCTGTGCTATGATTTACTCTAAATCCTGACTGAAACTCCTCGAATAAGCTGTTTGTGTGGAGAAAATCACATAGCTGATTGGCTACAGCTTTCTCAAGTACCTTAGAGATGAATGAAAGGTTTGATATTGGCCTGTAGTTGGCTAAAACCTCTTGATCTAGAGTTGGTTTTTTAAGAAGAGGCTTAATCACAGCTATTTTAAAGGACTGTGGTACATATCCTGATAATAAAGATAGATTAATCATATTCAATAAGGACGGGCTAACTAAAGGTAATACATCTTTAAGCAGCCTGGTTGGGATGGGGTCTAAGAGACAGGTTGACGACTTGGATGAAGAAATTATTGTAGTTATTTGTTGAATGTTGACGGGAGAAAATAAGTCTAAATATATGTCAGGTTTTATAGCTATTTCCAAACTTGCTGTATCTGAAATCAGATGAGTGCCTGTTGAGGGCAAAAGGTGATGAATTTTGTCTCTAATATTTATAATTTTATCATTAAAGAAGCTCATGAAGTCATTACTAGTTAGGCTTAAAGGAATAGATGACACAATAGAGTTGTGGTTCTCTGTTAGCCTGGCTACAGTGCTGAATTTTCCTCAATTAATGAGGAATAATAGGCTGTTCTGGCATTACGCAGAGCCTTCCTATAAATTGAAAGATTATCTTGCCAGGCTAGGCGAGATTCTTCCAGTTTAGAGGCACGCCATTTACGTTCAAATTTACGTGCCTCTTGCTTTAATTTGTGAGTGTGCTGGCTATACCATGGTGCTAACCTCCTCTCTTTTATTGTCTTCTTTTTCAGAGGTGCAATAGAGTCAAGAGTTGTCTGTAATGTGTCTGTGGTATTATTAACAAGCTGATCTATGTGTGAGGGGCTACAGGAAGCTGCTAAGTCCTCTGTAACATTAAGACATGGCATTGAATTTAATACTATAGTAATTGTTTCCTTAAATTTGGCTACAGCACTGTCAGATAAACATCTGCTGTAGGAGTTTCTGAAAAAAGGCTTATAGTCCAGTAGTATGAACTCAAAGGTTATTAGAAAATGGTCAGATAGAATAGGATTATGTGGAAAGGCTATTAGATGATCAATTTCAATGCCATATGAGAGTACAAGGTCAAGAGTGTGGTTCAGACAATGATTCCGTTTATTTACACTCTGACAGAAGCCAATTGAGTTAAAGAGATAAATGCAGTACTAAGACTATCACTATGGTTGTCGACATGAATATTAAAATCACCTACAATAATTACTGTCTAATCTGTTTTAACGACCAAGCCTGATGCTAATTCAGCAAATTCAGATAGAAATTCAGAATAAGGACCTGGAGCTCGATATAATATAACAAATAATATTGGCTGTAATGTTTTCCAGGTTGGGTGAGTCAGGCTAAGGACGAGACTTTCAAATGAATTATAATTTAGTTTAGGTTTAGGATTAATGAGTAAACTAGAGTCAAATATGGCTCCAACTCCACCACCTCGACCAGTACTTTCGAGGAATATGAGTATTACAATGACTGGGGGGAGTGGATTCATTTAAACTAATATATTCATCCTCCTGCAACCAGGTTTCAGTGAGGCAGAATAAATCAATATCATAATCAGATATTAATTCATTTACTAAAACAGCTTTAGAGGACAAGGACCTAATATTTAGGAGTCCACATTTAATTATCTTGTTTTGGACTCTTGGAGATGTTGATTTAATTTTTATCAGGTTTTTATGATTTACTCCTCTTCTGTTCGTTTTATCTTTAAATAATGCAGGTGGACGGGGGACAGACACAGTCTCTATACTAGATGTTTGGGTGGGCAACTGCTCTAGTGGAGGCGCAGAGAAGCGTGTAAGACTGCAGCTCTGCTTCCTGGTCTCAACTCTGGATTGTCATGGATTAGATCGACTAATAAACTTGGCCATGTTTCTAGATATAAGAGCTGCTCCATCCAAAGTGGGATGGATGCCGTCTCTCCTAATCAGACCAGGTTTTCCCCAGAAAGGTGTCCAATTATTTATAAAGCCCACATCGTTATCTGGACACCACCTCGACAACCAGCGGTGAAATGACGACATGCGGCTAAACATGTCATCACTGGTTACATTGGGTAGGGGACCAGAGAAAATTACGGAGTCCGACATTGTTTTGGCATATTCACACACCGATGACACATTAATTTTAGTAACCTCCGATTGACGTAACCGGGTGTCATTACCGCCGACGTGAATAATAATTTTATTATATCTCCTCTTATCTTTAGCCAGCAGTTTCAAATTAGATTCAATGTCGCCCACTCTGGCCCCCGGGATGCATTTAACTATGGTCCCCGGTGTCGCTAACTTCACGTTTCTTAAAATTGAGCTGCTAATGACCAGAGTTGGCCTCTCAGCGGGTGTGTCGCTGAGTGGGGAAAATCGGTTTGATACGTGTAGTGGTTGGTGGTGTACCGTAGGCTTCTGTTTGGGGCTATGCCTCCTTCGAACAGTCACCCAGCCTCCCGGCTGCTCGGGAACTACCGGGGGACGGCTAGCTACAGCTGCCTTCGGTGGTACCGCACCGGCTACAGGGGACTTGCTAACTATAACTGATTTTTCGGTGGTGCGGTACCCTGCCTCTAAGTCGCTAACCCTCGCCTCCAGAGCTACAAATAAATTACATTTAATGCATTTACCATTTTCGCTAAAGGAGGACGAGGAGTAACTAAACATCTGACACACAGAGCAGGAGAGAGGAGAAGAGAGAGTGGGAGAGGAGAGAGAAGCCATTTTTTAGCTAGGCTAGCTAGTGAGACAAACAGTGAACTGATAAAAACTATCGAAGTGTGGTTGCTAAAGTTAAGAGACCTGTCCGTGTACAAACAGAACAAGTCTATGTGGTGGTGCAAAGTTGTAGAGACACTCGCCAATGTGAGGAATATATGACAATCTAACTAGGTGAGCAGAACAGAGAGCACCGTGTCAGTAACACCAGTAACCGGAAGTGACAGAATACGCTTACCGTAAAGCAGGTCGTAAAGCAACTACCCTGTGTATAAATTGTCTGCGTCTCCCTTTGTCCCATGCCGAAGTGTTTCGTCTGTTGAAGCGATCACCCAAGCCTTATATTCTTGTCTACAGCCATAGCGTTATAGCTCAAGCGTTCTTTTGTTCATTGTTCCTCACATGAGTGATTTGATGAGTGTTGTTAATTCTTAGCCTAGCCCTTTTGTTTCCTAGTGCTTAGCGTAGTGTTTTTTCAGCCTCTTTGGAGCGCAGTATGTTAATGTTTTTTCAGCTTGTTGTTTTTTCTCCTTGTGAGTGGTTTTGATTTTTAATAGTCTGCTATAGAGTAGTTTAGAGTTGTCCTCCTTTGGAGTGATTTTTGGTTCAAATAAAACAACTGACAACAACTCTGCATCTGAGTCCTCATTTGAGTCCTGGGCCTGACAAGAGAGAGGAGAGAAAAATACATCAGGGAGTATCGAGAGCATCAAAGTATCGTGTTGGACGCTGACAAAATTAAACCAAATACTGTCAAAATCTTGTCAAAAGGATTCTGGGGCAAGTTTGTGCAGGGAAGCCTGTGCCACACTATGCTAGTTACAGAACCTAAAGAGTTTTTCTTGTTAATGTTCTCAGAAAAATACCGTATTAAATACTTTTCTTTCCTCAACAACAGAATGGCTCTGATCCAGTGGGTCTATGCCAAACGGTATAGAGCCCCCCTAAAAAAAGCAGACAATGTGTTCATCGCCACTTTCACGATGGCGTACTGGTAACTACAGCTGAGAATATGTTAGAACTATGTCATTATCTGGGTGATTTAACAGACGAGTTGGGGGAAGACACTTCATTTTGGAGTTGTAGGAAACAGACATGTAGAAAATCAACTTTGACAGTATAAAGAAGTCAGTGGATGGTTTTGTGATGCTCTCGCACAGACAAGAACACCCTCAGAGGCTGAGTTCGGAGCGAGAGGAATGAGGAGAAAGAGGGGGGGTTTCTCAAAACTGAATTTATTATAATTTACCTTTTGGTTTCTGAGTGATGTCACACCTTGGTGAAGAAATAGAGTTTCTGTTTTCCATTCCATTGGCAGATCGATGGGCTATAACTTTCACTTTTTCGGTGCTGATAAAAACATACTTTGTTCCCACTGTAGTTGAACAGGTAACCCCACAAAGGCCATTCTTCATGGAGAGGTCTTGTTGGAGGCATCTGAATGTGAGGATTAATTTTCCAACTTTTCTGTTGAAGGGCAAGGAAAAGAAAAAGATGCATCTAACGGTTTTGTTGACACCCTGGGAAACAGGAGCCTGTTTCACAGCAGTGATTTGTACGCACCATGTACATGCATAACGTGCATGGTGCCAGTGCCCTGTTGCAAAAATGATTGACACTTGCAAATTGTAGATACATTTGTGAGTCCAACAGTCCTCTCTCTTGCCCATGCATGTTTCTTTGAATTAGTTAAATGTGATAAAATTTAATATGGCACCTACCAGCCACAGACAGCAAGTTTGGATGCTGGTAAGGAATATACAAATAGAATGCAAAGTGATTTCAACTATAATTCTATATTTCTGTAATTAAAAAAAATAATATATATATATTAGTTACAGTTTTATTGGTGAAAAAACAGTACAAAACAGTAACTTAACTTAGTGCAGGAGGAGCTCACAATATATACACTGGTTAGTTTGCTCAATAGGGCCATCAGGGTGCCCAAATAACAACAGCTAAATCAAAATAAAATAAAAACACCAAGGCAGCAGCTCACTAGCTGCAAATAAAATAAAGCAAAAAGGTGATTTACCCTTAAAACTAATCTTCAAAACCACACCAGCTGTACAGCGAATCCCAGGTCAAATTTCCCCAATTACACCCATATAGAAATGCTCAAAGAGCTCTACAATGCACATATAAATATTCTCACAATACAAGACACATAATGATTCAAATGTAAACATACATGTAGTTGAAAAGGCGGTTTACTAGTAGCCACCATTACACGAAGGCAAGTTGATTCCCTGACGCTGGGCTCTTAATGAAGGAGGAACATCCGGTCCCAGTCAGCATGCACACATTACTGTTGCCACATCAGATGCTTGTTGCGGATCAGCATACAAACTCAATTTACTAACATTAATGCAAGAGGAAATGATCTATTGCAAGTTGCAGCTTGTATGGCACAAATTTAGTGGCACAGGCCTCTTGACTGTAGCCAGATGCCAACATGTTCGCTGGAGAAGCACTTGGTAGTTTTGGAGTGATGGCTGGTGGATCTGTCTGTGCACATACACCTGTATACAAGTTAGATTAAAGTTTGGAATATAGTTGTGTTCCTGTGTCTGGGTTAGAATTACTTATGAATTGACCTAAAGATTCATACCTGAGTCCACTCCAGTTGCTGATGATGACAGTAAAATCCTAAAACACTGTTTAATATTAAGACATCATCACAGACATCACAGGCGGATCATTACATGTAATTATCCTTGACTCTAAAAACATTAGCATCATTCAGGGAATTATGTTAGACATCTGTACCTCAGAGAAAATTATCCTTGACTTTCAACTAAGTGACATTTTCTCCCAGCCCTTATTACCCACCATAATTATGTTGTTTCTGATGATGGAGGCTAATCAAGCTTCGGCAGATTCTAACTCTATGGCACAAACACACCCAGACAGTATGTGCACATCACTGTTCAGTGCCCCTTCAACCCACTCCACTCAACGATGAAGCAAACAGGGGGGCCAAGTGTAATGACTGCTGTTTACCAGCAATCTGATAAAGAGACAGACAGAGAGAGGGATGGGGAGAGAGATAGCAATAGTGATATGGAGGATGAGAGGAACAAAGTAGGTGGGTGGATAAGCAAAAAGAGGTGGGTGGCAGTGCCTCACAGTCTCCCTCGTACTCCCCATCCTGGGCAGAGGAAATAAGGGAAATGCTTTGTGCTTTTGATCCTGGGGGAAAAGATTAAGAGCAGTGGCAGGAAAGAGGAGAGGCAATGAGAAGAATGGAGTGAAAAAAGAGAACATGGTAGGCCTAGGTTGATAGAGTGAGTAGAAGTAGGGGAAGTTGAAGATGACATGAGATGAGGAGTTTCTGTGCTCTCTCGCCCAGCAGGTTCTTGTGGACTTTGTCTGCTGCTGTGGTCCTGCGTGGCGTCTACTGCATGTGTTGTCGCCGTCATCATTGTTGCCATATCCCCATTACAGTTTATAGTTATGTAATGATTTGCTGCTACTGTAATAATTCATCATTCATTGTAACCTATTCTTATCATCAACTGTAATTCATCATTATTCATTGTACAATATGTGGAGTGTACAATATGTGTGTGTTGATTTGTTCTGTACATGTGACATCATTGCACGTCTGTCCGTCCTGGGAGAGGGATCCCTCCTTTGTGGCTCTTCCTGAGGTTTCTTCCACCTTTTTTCCTGTTAAAAGGTTTTTTGGTGGGCAAGTTTTTCCTCACTCGAATCGAGGGTCTAAGGACAGAGGGTGTCACTCCCTGTACAGATTGTAAAGCCCTCTGAGACAAATGTATTTTGTGATTTTGGGCTATATAAATAAAATTTGATTTGATTTGATTTGATGAGAAAAAGGTGGAAGACGATTAAGTAAAGAAAAGCCCAGACAATGGTGGCCGGTGCCACCCTAGAAATCTCATTGGCCACCCCAGATCTGATAGGTAGTTGGTCAAGTTTGTCAACACAAGAAACAAGAGAAACGCTGTCAATCAATAGTGATGGCTGACTGACAGATCTAGGGTCAGTTTTACACTTTTAACTAACACAATAATGGTCGGACTAATGCTGCAGAGAGCTGATTTGTGATCAGCAGAGGTTTTTCCAGTGACCATGCAGGTCTGGGGTCAGTTGAGCCACTAGATGAGCAGCTGCATCTCCATGTCACCTGCAGCTCCAGCGAAAAAGGACAGAGAAGCATCTACTGTAACTGGATAAAAACGTATTCCGACAATTGAGAGAGGTCTGGTAATTTAATGTTTAATTATGTCATAATTTGTTCTGAATGTGTAGGAAAACTTTATTTAGCAAACTTTATATAAGTAGCAGCAGCTAAAAGACCCATTTGCGCACAACAATGACTGATGACAGACTGAGCAACCTGGGTGTCCTCAGCATTGAGTCGAGAAGAGCGAAGTCACTTGACATGGACAGGTTTATTAAAGTTTTTGCTAGCAACCATCAAAACAGCATAAGATGGATAAACTTAGAATATGCAATGTTTTCTAAAGTTTGTTTTGAGATTGGTTTGGTTTATGTTACAACCATAATGTGCAATTTTCACTTTGTATATTATGAAGAAGCACCTTTACACTAAAGTTAGATTTGGTCTGGCATTGCATTGAATTTGTTGTGAAGTGTTGTCTTATTGTTTTATACCATATATATGTTACAGGATTTTGTGGCAGGAGAATTAGTAAAATCTACAAATAGTTACCTCTTTTGCACTTTGTTTAAAATATATTAATTCTGTGGGTCATGGGAGTTTAAAGGTTTGCATTACATTTCTTAATTGTATATAGTTTGTTTGGACTTATAATTTTTTGGTTTGGTGCAGTCTTAACTATTTAATTTAAATAAAGTTCTTGTATGTTGAATCAAAGCCAATGGTTCAATGTATGACTTCATCAGGGCCACGAACATGAATACTGTTTGGATTGAAAACTACTTTTTGTACATGTTCATACATCACAAGATACTGTATTATGATTATGATGAGTATGTTTTTATTTAACCAGAAATGGTAAAGAATACATTTTAACAAATCAATAGTCAATATAAATGAACACACTAAACATGTAAAGCTTAGTTTACCTTTTACAGAAAGTATTTAAGAAGGTCTATCTTTAAGTATTTGTTCTGTTGCCTGCATTGCTGTGTTTTTATTTAACTACAAGGTTATTTAACCCTGGTAAAGAAAACTCTATAGAATGAGTTACTACCCTTATCTCTCTTTCTCTCTCTACATATATCATATATACACACACACACACACACACACATATATATATATATATATATATATATATATATATATATATATACATATATATATGCGTATGTGTGTATAATTCCGTGATGCCATGGCCACCCCAGACTAACTTTGTGTCCCATCCTGGCCATCCCAGTCAAAATGTCCTGGATACGCCACTGAGCCCAGAGGTGAAGAATAAAAAACAAGGGGGTTAAAACAGCAAGAAATGCAAAGGAAGAGGACAGAAAAGCAGCATCTGAGTGGTAAAGAAGTAAGTCAGAATTCTTGACTGAGTTCCAATATGTATTTTATCCTAGACAGTGATGAGACCTGCACTAGCATCACACAGGCACACATTCTTCCGTGATACTACGTTTTGGCTTTCATCAATGCCAGCATTACATATCATGTATACTTTTACTTTTATTTTATTATTGTGCGCATGTACGCAAAGTGCCAAACCCTCACGGTTTTCAAGACACTAAAAATATAGTTGCAGTGGAATAACATTTCATATACACATTGATTTTTTTACAATTACAAAAATGCCTATGTGTAAACCTGAAGTGTTGTGCAGAATGTAGCTCCATGGAGCAGATTCTCCATCATGTGAATGATGACAAAACATGACACCAAACATCACCTGGTAATATAAAAATTACAGTGTCAATGCCAGTTCTTGGTGTGGGTTTCAATGGTAGAAGTCAAGGATGTTGGATGTAGGTGCCAGGTACGCTAACAGGACTGAAGGTTAGCACGGATTTGCATGGTCATGAACTATGCTTGGTGGGGTTGTGAGGGCAACCGAATGTGGGATGGGTCTGAATTGAGGGCTTTCCAATGATGCCCTGTGTGTACTGATGAAGATGACCAACAAAAAATGGTACCAACCAACCACAAGGCTAAATCCAAGATGATGGATAAGTAGTCGTCAAGGTATATGGATACTTGAGCATATGACGTCATACTGTGAAAAAGAGAAAGAAACTCAACTGGCATGAGTTCCTTGAAATGTGAAAGTGAGGGGTGTCTAAGCTGGGCTTCACTTTGAGGGTTGAGAGCTCTTTGGCACTAATGGTGTTACAAGTGGATTGCTGGACGAGTGAGCAAGGTTGATGTAAGTACCTGCAATAATCTGTTGTCCAAGATAAAATGGAACAGGAGAGTATCATGTAGGCGAAATGTAGAAACTGGGGCAATAGGGAACCTGGAAAAGTGTAGGATTTGAGTGGTTGGCCAGAGAAGTGATGGAAGTGGAGTCATTGTAAAGTTGGACAACTTTGGCTTTATTCTTGTTTCTGTAGAATGAGGTGGTCATCTCGCTGCAGGCACACTGGAGGCAAGCAACTGTCTGTAGGTGATGTTTGTCACATGAGGATGCGCCTTGTCCAGGAGCTGTAAGTTGGCCATTGTGTGCCCACGTGGGGCCTATGGCCTATCTTGGCTGGTCAGACTGAGTGTGCCTGAAAGATTAGCATTCCTCCAAGGAATGGTGATGGTGACTGAAGGCCTCTGTGTGGATGGTGGTTAAGGAGGTATTCTGATGGATTGAGAGTAATATGTGATACTTTACTGAGGAACTTTGATTGCAGCCTAAAACCATAAACTTTGTGCACTATACTTTGTGTTCTATACAATTATGAAACCCAGCCAGAGACCAAACAACTTGGTATACAAACCATGTTTTTAAGAGACAGGGTTGATCTCTGCTATAAATCTTAAATGATTTGAACATGACATTAGTTCTGGTATCTGCAAGGCTAGATAGTCTCTTTTGGGAAGAAAGTGTGAGTCCATCCTAATGGCCTACAGTTCTCTGAAAGACCAACGTCTGTAGATTGCATTATTTTATTAAAGATTTGTTTAGTCTTTAGTCTTTTTTCTTGACAGTGACAGTTGAGATGCAAAGCAAGAGAGAGAGGGCGAGGACATGCAACAAAGGCCAGTGGCTATAATCAATCCGTTTAATGTCATCACTGTTCGACTGACTTGAAACCATGAAAGTGATAAAGTGATCGCTATAATATTATTGAAAAAAAGACTGAAATGCTGACCAGAAAGCCAGACATTTATATTTTGTATTTTTATTTATTTTATTTAATTTATTTTCTTTGTTCCTTTCTTCTTGCCATGATGCTCCACATTGTCTTTAGCTTTATGGTTTCGTTCATCACCCCTTCCTATTTCCTCTACCTCACCTCGGTGACACCTTGGCCGAATGTCGGGCTGTCATAAAAGTAAGAATGTCAGGCAGCAAACACAATGTAACAACCTTAGAAGCTTCCATCAGATACAGTGAGAGCACATTTCCTGAAAGTACCACAACAACAATAACAGAATAAACTGCTCCACTGCTGATAGGCTGTGGATTTTGAAGGTTTTTGCGTTTTTTTTTTTTTTTTTGTATCAGATAGAAAGGAGCCATTTTGCCCAAACAACATTCATCAGGAGGTCACTGGCTGAAAGAGTTCCTGTTATGTCAAGGATAAGTCAACCACATTGTCCTTTGTGTGTATGATTGTGTGATTACGGCTGTGGTTCTGCATGCCCTATTGAAAATCAGCACCACCAGTAGTTTTGTTTGAGCTTCTCTTCGATTGGTTTATTCATCTGCCTGCAAAGTTTAAAGCAAAAAATAGGTCAGTGGCACCTGTCCTGTACTACCTGAAATCCCACTTACTGGATTTATACCAACATGCAGTTCAACTCCAGGTGCCCAACTCACCTCAGTGGGCTTCTTTTGACACAAAAGTATTAGTGGCTCTATGTCACACCAAGCTGCTTACCCTTTCCCTAAGCCTGACATTGCTTAATGCTTGTATCTGTGATCTCACCCTTTCAGTCACTACCCAAAGCTTGTAACCACAGGTGATGGTTGGACCACCCAACACTTTTATACTGCCATCCATGCTGTCATCACAATTAATGTCTACAATCACTACTTTGTATTCTTTTCTATCCTCCTCTCACAAACTACCCCCACCTACAAGTTACCTTATCTTTTCCTCACTGACCTCTGTTCTTACACCCCTCCCCTGTACTGAGTCCTCTTTTGTACCTGAAACTTCTACTACTACTCTTCTTTCTACAGTATCGTCCTCATCTCGTTCCCCTCACCTTCAGGCCTGCACAGTTGATTCCATCTGCCTCTTGGCAATCTGACTCATTGCACACTGAGAGACTTAATGACTAAACACCAGTAGAGGAAGCAAATTCTTAGGACACCTTCTTAATGTCCAATTTTTCCACTGTACTTTATCTTCCTTTCTATTGAGTGCTTAATATTCTGCTCTCTCCTCTAACCCCCTCCCTTTTAAAAGATGATTCACCATACCTGATGCTTCAAGCTTTATGTCCCATTCACCTCCCACCCTATCTTGTCTCATTGCTCATATTGTATAATCAAATTTAAACCAACACTTATATTTTGTGACTTAAATTAACTTGGCAACTTACAACCATAAATATTTTAATGTAGCTGAATATCTGAGCAGAAATGTTATCAAACAGTAGTTTGAATTGTTGTCAGTACATTGTGATTAGTGCATATGTCGCTTCTCAAAAACACATACACATACAATATACACATTTTAAAGTACAGGCCTTGTAGGTATAATCAATATGGCCAAGCAGTAAAAATAATTAAACTTTTAGATCTTGTGCTTTCTGATGGTTTGAGAGGAGGCTTTCATTATATAAGCTAAAGTCCGTACAAGACTTATTTCTGACAGCTTGCTTATCATGTGGAGCTTAATACCTAAATTAATTAAAAATAATCTTTTATGACAAGCTGTTTTCCAATATCCTATACAAAGAAGTGTGTGTGTTTGTGAGTGAGTGAGTGAGTGAGTGAATGATAACAAGAGTGAGCAATTATTCCTACATGCATACGTATGTCTGCGCTTTTGCTATCACATCTTTTTAATTTCATTTCATAGGGAGAATATGGCAGCATTTTAGCTATTCCCATTAATACTGTCAGAATCAAGCTTCTGATCAATTGTGGCGAAGCATCAATGACAGAAGCACTGACACAGCAGAAAAACGATGGATTATAGAACCAATAAGCAAATGAGCAGTCAAGCAACGAAACTGCTAACTGCACACAATACATGAGTGCTAGCCTTCATTGCAGGAGAACATATCATGCCAAAATAGGCCTCATTAGTCAAATAATAATTCACTGATAACTAAGATAAATGACTTGATGATTGTGGACAACATGGATGAACACAACACTAATTGCTGCACTTAGTTACACTGCATTACAGCGTGGCCTGAATCTGTTTACTTTCTTTTTTGCTAGGAAGGCCAAAACATTCATCCACAGGCTATGCACATTGGACCATTGGTAGGCTATTACAAAAAAAAAAAGAATAAATAAGAGAATAAACGGTAAGAAGCATACCTTCAGTAGCTGAATGCATTACAGTAAAATACTGTCGCATTAAGTAGAGTGTAATCTACTCAGACAGCCATTGAAATTCCACAAATGCAGATACTTGATTTCTTCCCATGGAGCTGACATATAAACTATTTTCGTTCAGTACATTTCTAGCTGATAAAGGCAGGTTTCCCTCAGCATATTTTCCACCCTCGGAAGACAGACAGTCTTTTCAGCACCTCCAGAACTGTGCTGTTGACATGACAGCTGGTTCTGGACAGCTTCATGATGAATTGACTATTAAATCTATTCAGTCTAGGGATTGGAAGTCAGATGTGGAAAGAATTTGACTGGAAGATGAAACTGAGAATCTTTAGAACACCCCTCAAGGTGGCAAGGTTTAAAAACAATGCCCCCAATGTTTGCTGGAGGAACTGTGGCATGGTGGGTGATCATACCCACATATTCTGGGACTGTTCAGTGATACAGACACACTGGACAGACATTAAAGAAGAATTAGACAACATTTTTGGGATTGATATCCCGCTGGACCCTTTAATTTTTTTTTAACCTTTGAAAGTACCTGAGGACTTGCTTTCTAAGGACCAATGCTACATGTTACATATTTTGCTAATGACTGCCAAAAAAATTATCACTGTTAACTGGATGCAGCCCTGTGCCCCTACAAAAGATCAATGGATAGAAAAAGTAAACAAGTTCATATAATGGAAAATATGACTGCTATTTTACAGTTGAAAGTACCGCTGTTCATAAGACGATGGACCCCAGTCATTCTAGGCATGAACTTATACTAATACTGTACTAAATAAGATAAGAGATAATACTTTATTAATCCCACAACGGGGAAATTTACTTGCTATACTGTAGACATACTATGTGAATATGTAACCACTATGTGTTGAATGTGATGTATTACAAGGTGAACCCCCCCTTTTTTTTAAAGAGTTCTGTGTATGTGTTTGCATTGATTTGTAATGCTTAAATTGCCTGCAAAGTTTTATATGGGCAATAAAGTTAAAAAAACAAAAACTATTTTTTTAAATTATACATCTATTAGTGTTGCGTTAGAGATGTTTGTCATGAAGTTTTGTGGGAGTTACTCAGCAGTGTGAAAATTACATTTATTCCATATCAAGCAAGATGGACAATGTGTGTCCAATTATGGACGTGGAGAAATATCCTGTGTTTTATGACCCCAGAGATCCTTTGTAAAGGACAACGAGAAGAAAGATGTGATATGGAATGCCGTAGCATCTACAATCCTATACTTAAAAGTTTATTTAAAAAAAAAAAAAAAACATAGCATCATTTTGTTTAGATTAGTACAAAAAACAATATGTGTACAATATGTGCGTGTTGATTTGTTCTGTACATGTGACATCATTGCACGTCTGTCCGTCCTGGGAGAGGGATCCCTCCTCTGTGGCTCTTCCTGAGGTTTCTTCCACCTTTTTCCCTGTTAAAAGGTTTTTTGGTGGGCAAGTTTTTCCTCACTCTAATCGAGGGTCTAAGGACAGAGGGTGTCACTCCCTGTACAGATTGTAAAGCCCTCTGAGACAAATGTATTTTGTGATTTTGGGCTATATGAATAAAATTTGATTGATTGATTAATTAATTGATAGATTAATTAATTATAATATAACTATAATAACTGACTCCTGGACTGCAGAATTAATGGCAAACCAGAATTCAGCCAGGTTCTTGTCCCAATGTTTATGATTATTACCAACAAAGGAAGCTATCATTGTTATCAGGGTACGGTTCACTCTCTCTGTTAGGTTAGTTTGTGGATGGTATGCAGATGTTAATTTGTGTCCCACATTCCAGGTCCTGCATACAGTTTGGAAAACTGCAGAAACAAACAGTGTTCCCCGGTCCGACAGGATGTAGTCAGGAATGCCCCACCGGGTCAAGATGTCTTTGACTATTATCTGCGAGATGGTTTCAGCAGTGGCATTTCTGATGGGGAACAGTATAACCCACCGGGAGAAATAGTCCACAAACACCAGGAGATAAACGTTTTGTTTGGAGCTTTTGGGGAAGGGACCCATCAAATCCACTCCCAGCATCTCCCAGGGGAGGTGAGCTTGAGTTTGCTGAAGTTTTCCAGCAAGTTTTCTGTTTTCTGGTTTGTACAGTTGACATGTGGCACAGTTCCTTACATGTTCTCTGACATCCCAGCTCAGCTTTGGCCAGTAGACAAGATGTTGTAGTCTTCGGTAAGTTTTGTGCCTGCCCAGATGTCCAGAGAGGGGATCTTGGTGGAAGTAGTCCAGCAACTGTGAGCGAAAACTTGGAGGTATATAGAGTTGGTAGATGGTTTTGTAGGGAAGGGTGATGCGCCGGTAGAGGAGATCGTCCATGATGATGTATGCAGGGTTCGTATCATTGTCTTGTCCCATCTCTACTACTTGTTGATATAGAACTTGACACTCTGGATCTTCCTGTTGTCTCCTCCACAGAGCCTCAATTGAGATGGGAAGCTCTTTTGATGGTTTTGGAGGGGCAGACATGACGGTAGGATACACAGGTGCGGTTGTATGGAGGGAGTCTGTAGGAGCTCGGGAGAGGGCATCTGGTACAATGTTATATTTTCCCTTTCTATATTCCACAGTGAAGGTGAATTCTTGAAGCCGGAGTGCCCACCTGATCAGTCATGTGCTGGGTTTGGTGGTTTTGAACACCCATAGAAGGGAGGCATGGTCGGTAACCACCGTGAACAGTCTACCTTCCAGGTAAGTTCTCCATTTCTCCACTGCCCACACCACGGCCAAGCATTCGAGCTCAGTGGCAGCATAATTTTTCTCTGCAGGGTTTAGACTGCGGCTGGCAAAGGCGAGGATTTCCTCGGTTCCATAGCTGGATTTCTGGACGAGCACAGCCCCAAGCCCAATCTCACTGGCGTCGGTGTATACCACAAAGGGAGCATGGAAGTTGGGATGGGCCAGGACAGGTGGTTTAACCAGGTGATTTTTGGCATTCAGGTGACCAACGAAATTTTGCTTCTTTTTTCTTTAGGGCATTTAGTGGTTCCGCAATCTGGGAAAAATTGGGGACAAAACAGTGATACCACCCAGCCATGCCCAGGAAGCTTTGTAGAGTTTTCAGGTTGGTGGGTGCAGGGAAGTTCTGTACAGCCTCAATTTTGTCTGGGTCCACCTGGACTCCTGTAGCAGAGACGATATGGCCCAGGAATTTCAAAGAGGTTCTGAACAGCTTGCTTTTCTTCATGTTCACTGTCAGACCTGCGTTCCGGAGTTTGTCCAGGACAGCCTGGACATCATATGAATGTTGTTCCCAAGATGACGAGAAAATGATGATGTCATCCAAGTAGACAAAACAGATGACTCCCTTCAACTCTCCCAGTGTTCTCTCCATGAGCCTTTGGAAGGTGGCAGGGGCATTCTTAAGTCTGAATGGCATGACTTTAAATTGGAACAGTCCATGAGAGCAGATAAAGGCTGTGATTTCCCTCACCTCTGGATCCATCTCTACTTGCCAGTAGCCACTATTTAGGTCTAGGGAAGAGAAAACAACAGCACCTGAGAGACTCACCAATATCTCCTGGATGGTGGGAATGGGATAAGCATCAGTGACTGTGTTTTCGTTCACTTTACGGAAGTCGACACAAAACCTTGGTTTTCCTTCTCTTTTGGGAATCAGGACTACAGGTGAGGCCCATGCAGAATAAGAAGGTTCGATGACGTCATCCTTCAGCATGTCCTCAATGAGTTCCTTCATCACCTTTTGTTTGGGAGGGGAGACCCGATAGGGTTTCTGTCGGATGGGTACAGGACTAGTGAGAAAGATTTGATGTTTTAATATTCCAGTACGTCCCACTTTGGTTGTACACACATCCACATTGTTACCGAACAAATTGTGTAACTGAGGCTTAATGTGCTCCTCCAGGTGAGACTCCTGAACTGCCCTCAGCATTAAGTCTCCATCTTCCAAAGGGGTCTGTGTAGAGAACAGTGCAGTGGCCGCTGGAGCTTCCGCAGAAAAGAAGGCAATAGAGTTGCCTGTCTCCCCCTCCCCGGTAAAAGCGGACTCTGCACAAAAGTAGAATTTCTTTTCTGCCTTATCCCGGAGCCAGTACATCCCACCTGCAACATCCAGTTGCATATCAGTAAAAAACACAAAGTCCAACCCAAGCAGAGCAGGAAAAGCCAGAGTCCTGGAGTCCAGGACCACCACGGTTACTAACCAGGTCTTGTCATGTAAGCTCATTTCCAGCTCCACCCACCTCAGGGGTTTCCTGGGTTGACCATCAGCAAGGTAAAGAGGGTCACCAGTCCAAGGGGTAAGTTTCTCATCTGCATTTTTGACATTGTTCCAGACATGTTCATTTAACAGAGTATATGTGGAACCTGTATTGACAACCGCTTTTCCTGTCCAGTTCCTTACAGTCAAGGGCACTTTCAGCTGTCGTGGGAGGGCAGTATCAGTGCTTCCCCCGGGGGTGCTGAACTTTTCCCGGCCCTGCACAAAGAGATGTGAGGTGCTACATGATGGTGGTTGAGTTGAATGGGTCACAGCGTTCACTGAAGAATTGCTCTGGGAATTCGAAGAATGAAATGGCTGTGGGTGGGTTTGATCAGAGTGGTTTTGACGATGACGTGGTCGCTGAGCATTGTTGGTTGGGGTGTTGTTGCTGCGGATGACATTGGTTGGGGGTGGGAGGGTTGATGGTGGAATTGTTGAGGGTGGGAGGCCGATGGTGGAACTGTTGAGGGTGTGATTGTTGAGGGTTGGATTTCTTGAACTGATTATAGTTTGGGCATGAATATGGAGCATGATTGCCTTTACATCTCCAGCAGTAAACCACAGGGGGAATGTTGTATTTCTGCAGTGGTGGGGCATTATCCGTATACATCTTCATTTTATCTTTCTCCTTTTGTTTCACAATTTTTTTTGTCCGTTGCTCATAGGTTGACTGACTTGCTTTGTCCTTTTCCAGTTGTTGTCCGAGCCTCACCAATTCATCCACTGTAGTTACTCTGCCACGGAGCTGGCTTGCCATATGGGGATTGATGCTTCTGAAAATCAGCTTTAAGACTGCGTCTTCCTGAATTCCAGGTTTCCACCTCTGACACAAGGAGCGGTACCTGAAAGCAAAATCTCTGATGCTTTCACCGTCACCTTGAACTGTCGTCCTCACTCTCTCTGCCAGTTCATCTTCATAATCTTCTGACAGAAAGGCCGCACGGAACTTTTCTTGAAAGTCTGGCCAGGTGTGAGTGTTTAAACGCCCCACATCCTACCAGTCTCTCACTGTTCCATGTAGGACAATCCTCAAAGTTGCCATCAACTCCATATCCGTCAGTGGATTTAAGAAAATCATTGCATTTCTCCAAGTACAAGAAGGGGTCTGCTTCATCCTCCATCTTTCCAAATGATGAAAACTGCAGTTTCACAGGACATTTTCCTGTTAACTGTGCCCTGGCATCAGAGAGAACAGGAGAGTCCTCAAGAGACTGACACACACCTGCCTTATCCGTCAGAAGAGTAGATTGGAGGCGCTGACTCTGAGCATCCTCCAACCGAACATTTTTCTGTGCTGCTTGCACAGGGATTGTTGTAAGAGCAGATACATTCAGTGTTTGTTTCATTGTACCCAATTCCTGGGACATGGAATCCATATTTTGGGTCAATTTCCACACATCATCCTGCAGGTGTCCAACTGATTTTGCCACTGGTGTCATGAACTCTTTGATGTCCTTTAAAACCTCTGTATGATGGTGAGTTAAGCGCCAGTTAAGGTTTGCTGAAAACGGATTCCTCAGAAACGTTGATTGTTTATCATGAAAGTACTGAAATTGTTGTTCATATGTTGATGTGACCTTTTCAAATAAAGTTGTAACTGTTTTTTCAAGCTCCTCCTTGAGTTGTATTTGTGTTTCCATTAGAATTTTGAATTTTTCCTCCAAAGTTGCTTTTATTGTTTTATTCGTGTCCACCGGTTTCTCTATTACTTCAGTCGTCCATAAAGATGAACAACCATCATGTTTTCCAATTTCATCCAGAGATGTCCCTGCCAGAGGAATGAGAGGTTGCGACAAATCTGGGTTTAACGAACCACACAAATCCATATCCAACAATGAATATGTGGTCCTTTTCTCTGCCGCTGGCTGCGTTGGACTGCCATTTTGGTTTGCTGCAGCCATTTTAACAGGTGTTGGTTGAAGGTGTGGTTTTTGGTTTTTTTTGTGTGTTCATTCAATCCAGGGTTTTTAATGAATCTGTCCCATCTGGGGTGCTAATTTTGTAGCGGGCCAACTACAAAGAATGCCGGGGTGCCAGTCAGAATCAAGTCTGACAAAATAAATAAATAAAACAGAACAAAAATAATGCAATCAACCCACACAAATATCAGAAATAGGCAGCTTAGCACAAAAAAAATAAGCAATCCACACACCTGCAAGGTGATTTTCAGAATGTGAATATTTTGTTACTACCTGAGTAACAAAACAAACAATTTCAGGAGTGCAGTTCAGTCCTGGGTTGGGAACTGTCTCCTCCAGGTTTTCCCAACACCCACAGGTCAGTTCAGAAATGCGCCAAAACAAAAAATCCACTCCGGGTTTTAACGCGGACACCCACACAAAATAAAGAAATAATTTAAAATAACCCAGCGTCTCTCGTCGCGGTACAAAAAACAAAAGGGAAAAAACAACAAAAACAAATGTACAACGGGTACTCACTGTACCGAAGTTTAAAGAAAAGCGGTCAGTCAGTCAGTCTGTCAGTTGGTCGGTCGGTCTTCTCCCCCGACACCGGCACCTCCTGACGCTTGACAGCTGATCCGAGTCCAAGAAATAAACAATCCACTTCACGGGACGACGGGACTCCAGCCACGCATCAATTAAACGTGGACTTAACACACACTTTAACAATACTATTCACAGTTCCGTTCGCGACCCTCGGGACTCTCCTTTCTCTACCCCCCACTCACCGGTCTTTTTCACCTATCTTAAATCTCTTCCTGGAGGACGGATTGAAACTGCACGGGATGCAGTGGTTTTCATCCATTGGAGTAGGCGCTGACTGTGGGTGGATGACGGAGGACGCCCATGGATGGAGGTGTGTTTAAATGTGTGGAGTGATGTGTTTCAGACTGCAGCTCTACAACGTGTGACACTACTGGATAAGCCCTGGTAACTTGGAGTCTCCCTTCATTAAAAAAAAAAAAGAATATCAAGTTATTACCAACCAGTCTGATGTGTGTAGTGGTCTGTGTTACACTATCAGTATGGTATAATTTTCAGGCAATTTAATGAAAGTAAACACAGTTAATGGCACTGTGCTCTGGTGCAGCACTTCTCAGAGGCTTTAGATTTGTCAAGATACACTATATTGCCAAAAGTACTTGACCACCCAACCAAATGATCAGAATCAGGTGTCCTAATCACTTGGCCCAGCCATGCTCCTAAATATTTCAAAGTCAACTGTCAGCTTTATTATAAGAAAATGGAAGAGTTTGGGAACAACAGCAACTCAGCCACGAAGTGGTAGGACACGTAAACTGACAGAGAGGGGTCAGCGGATGCTGAAAACAGTTTGGTGGGATTGGAGTGGGCCCCTTCCTCTTCCAACTTGAAAGCAAGGTCCATAAAGACATGGATGAGTCTGGTGTGGATGAACCTGACTGGCCTGCACAGAGTCCTGACCTGAACCCGATAGAACACCTTTGGGATGAATTAGAGCGGAGACTGAGAGCCAGGCCTTCTCTACCAACATCAGTGTGTGACCTCACCAATGTGCTTTTGGAAGAATGGTTGAAAATTCCTATAAACACACTCCACAACCTTGTGGACAGCCTTCCCAGAAGAGTTGAAGCTGTAATAGCTGTAAAAGGTGGACTGACATCATATTGAACCCTATGGGTTAGGAATGGGATGGCACTTATGTTCATATGTGGGTCAAAGCAGATGGCCAAATACTTATAGTGTATCTGTCCTTCTGCCTTCAGATGCTGCTGGGTTGCTTTAATGAACCGAAAGAGAAGCTATGTCCAGTACAATATTACTGTTGTTTAAGTTTGACTGTTAGTCAAGTTGAGGGGAGAAACTCCCCAAAAAAGTAGCATGCTACATTACTCGTTACTTTATTTCCATTACTCATCTGTCAGAATACTGTTGTAGTATAATTTTTTGTTGAGACTTGTGATGTGCCAAAGAGAACAACAATTGCATTGCAGGATGATTTAATGTGATATTATATGATGAAGCTTTAAGTAAGGTTAAAGCAATGTTATAACATCAGATTAACCATGTCTCATGTTTCACAAGATGTTTGATTTAGTTTCATGTATACCTCACAAAAGTTTGATTTAGCACTTATTAACTTATGAAGTTGATAATCTCACTCAGTGCACTTGTTAAACTTTCAAGTGTGTGTGTTAAACTTTAATAGTTTTTTTTTTTTAATATCCTTAAAAGAAAGTTTAGAAATAAGGGTGTAAAACAGACAGTAAGAACTTTAAAAAATAAGGCCAAAGGGGATTGTGAAGCTATTGGTTTAAAACTTACAAGAAACAGTCTTAAAAAATAAAAAGAAGAAGAAAAGTCAAGATACACTATATTGCCAAAAGTACTTGACCACCCAACCAAATGATCAGAATCAGGTGTCCTAATCACTTGGCCCAGCCATGCTCCTAAATATTTCAAAGTCAACTGTCAGCTTTATTATAAGAAAATGGAAGAGTTTGGGAACAACAGCAACTCAGCCACGAAGTGGTAGGACACGTAAACTTGCATTACAGTTTTTCTCCATTGGTTTGGCTCATTTCTTGAAACTGAGATGACATTCTCATAACTATAAAGCAATTTGGCCAAACAGACTTGCAGTTCTGCACAACACTTCAGATAACCAGCAAAATGTAATTTGTCTCCCAAAACTACTCATCCATGCTTCAAAATGAAATCCCTTTCCTATGTAAATAGTCAGTACCATAAAAATGCCATGGATCCTTCTTAATTGCTTTGGCACATTTTGATTCATTCAGTACTTCTGTCAAAATAACTTGGATGGTACTGCACAACTACATGGATCACCTGGCAATGTTTGTACAGCTCCCAAAACAGTTTACCCTTCAGTCAAAACTACATTCCCTTCTCATATAACTAGTCAGTGCCTCCAAAATGCATTGTCCCTTTGGTATTGTGTAAGTACTGCAAGTCAAAATGCTTAGACGCTTTGTCATGGCATATTTCTAACTATAGGCATAACATTTTCACACCACACACACACACTGCACTCATTCTGCCGAGGAATTTTCATTTTTATTCTCAACTAACGTAGATTGTACACATTACAGTAGGTAGGGAACAGTAAAAAAGGAAAATATACTGTGTACACAAAATACAAAAACCCACAAAAAAGAAAAAAATCAACAATCAGCACTGTAAATACAAAGAGTCACAAATGAAGACATTTTGTTTAGTCACGGTCACTCCCCTCTCTCTCCTGGTCACCATCCTCATCTTCCTGGCCATCCATTCTCTGTGCTCTGTTCGGCCACAGATTCTCATCCACATCGCATCTGATGTTGTCTCTTGAGATACAGCGCGGGAAGAAGCGTTGTGCATGCCTGAGCCATCCTCTACACTGATCCCCTGTTATGTCCTCACAGGCAGCGTCCATTGCAGTCATGAGAGCCTTCTGGTTTTCCGCATGGTGTTCATACACTCTCCATCTCCAAGCAGAGAAAAACTCCTCGATAGGATTGAGGAATGGAGAGTATGGTAGCAAGAACACATTGTGCATTCTTGGATGCATGTTGAACCATCCCCGGATGCGTGGACCCCGGTGGAAACTAACGTTGTCCCATATAATTACAAACTGGGGTAGGTGGGGCCCTTCGAGACCTGATTATCCTAAATTTACTATAACATCTTCCAAAATATGTACTGTATTCTATTCCAGTTTCCTAACACTATTTTGACAATTGAGCAGACTATTCTGCATATGATGACTTATACGATGAAAATGTGCTGACATGTTTTGAGGACAATAACCATGACACTGAAAACCAACCAATTGGGATAGATCAGCAAGATACATTCATTTGAAAAATTTACTAAATGTTGGCTGATTGTGTTAACTGTAGGATACTTGTACATAGCTATTTGCAAGGATGTACTAAAGGCTTGACACATGTACAAAGCATTTGGAAATGTGATGAAAGCAATGATAAATGCCATTCTGTTGTGAGAAACTGCAAGATAGTTTGGGGATTTGTTCATGTTGTTATGAGAATGTCATCTCAGTTTCAAGAAATGAGCCAAACCAATGGAGAAAAACTGTAATGAAGAGCCTCATGTGCAGACAAGCACAGCTGTGGCACCTGCCTCGGCTATAGTGCACAAAAAGTAACCAATGAGAATCTAGAAACTTATCTAATGGTGTATGCAGCTGAAATGAAATCATGCAAATTGTCACATAGGCCAATGGGTAAAGGGTATAAAAGAGGAGCATTCTATTAGATTATCGCAGAGATATCACACTGATATCCACCTTCCATTAATCCTGGTACAACAGTTAACTATAAAAATTAATGGGCCATTACTTGGATTAGTAACAGTCCATTAATTTCAAATTGCAATCCTTTACAGTACAAAAACAATGTAATTACTGTGTTACCAGCTAACACATCCACCTCTCTACTGAAGCTAAAAGAATTGTCATTGCATCACTGGTGCAAGTTGAAGTGCAACCAAACCGCCATTGCATGAAAATGAATAAAAACAAAAAAAACAAAATTACCGTATTTTCCGGACTATAAGCCAAATTTCCTCCCGCACACTGCACAATAATGGTTTCAGTACGCAGGAGGAAGATAAATAAAACCATCAATGATTTTTCTGTTTTGTTTATCAGCACTTTTATTGCCGCGTTTGATGCTGCTTTTATTGCAGCACTGTTCGTAAACAATCAGTTCAGTATATGAATAAACACTTATGTATCGGGGTATGTATATATCGGCGGCTTATAGTCCGCTGCGGTTTATATGTGACAAAATATATATTTCATTCAAATTTTAGTGGGTGCGCCTTATATTTAGGTGCGCTCTATAGTCCGGAAAATATTGTAATTGCAGCTAAAGCTGCCAAACCAAAATTGTAAAGTTAAAGTAAAATATTGTAATTCAAATAATATACAAAAACATTACGTTTACAGAAATTTTCATTAAAATCTTTACAGAAAAATACCATTATTTTACTTTTTTTTCTCCAAATAATTACAATCAATCACTTTCAATAAAATCCTTAAAGTTCTGTAGGGAAATACTGTTATTTTACAGATTAATACCAAATAATTATCATCAATCACTTTCAATAAAAATCCAATACTAAATGTGGGAAATTAATTACAAATAAAGTACACACCACTATTTATTATAAAACCCTTTTATTAAATGTATTCAGATGTATTTACAATATTATTCAATTATTCATAAACTGTTTTTAGAGCACCCCAGGAGAAACTGAAAAACTAAAATTGTATTTGTCCATATGTGCAGCAAAATGAGGTCAGGATGTCACCTTTTAAATGGGTAGAGAAAGCAACAACTGTGCTGTTGAGCTGAGGGGGTTGTGGTCTTGTGTCTTTTTTAGCTTTAATTTTTTCAGTTAAGTGTTATATTGTGTCCACAATATTGTACTCACCCTTGGGTTTTGTACTGTATAAGGTACTTGTGCTAACATTTGTGGACAAGCATCACAGTGTTTTAATTAAGAAACCTAACTATACAGTGTATTAATAAGTAAAATCTAAACATACCACAAAAAGTCAGTGAATCTGTAACAGTGGTGCAACACAGCAGAAAAAGCAGAAAAAAGCAGAATCCTCCTTCAAATTGGCAGTAATTATCTGCATCTTTGGTGCTCCTGGAGGGGACACAGAGAGAAACAAGGTCTTTACTGTAAAAGGTAAGATTTCAGTTATAGTTCACTTTAAATGAAAAAATCAGTCATTATCTACTCACACCCCTCGATGATTAGTCAGGTGAAGTTTTTTGGTCCACAAAACACTGGAGTTTCTTCCCAAACAACTGCAGTAAACAGTGACTATGTTTTGAATGCAAAAAACTGAAGAGTCCTCAGGTTCTTACCTCTGCACTACGGTCAAGCACCCACAGATCAGACAGTGTGTACATCAATGTAGCTTCCAGCTATGAAGCTACAGTGTGGATTTCTGCTAAACACATAATGACGACTTTTCAGGTCACCTTAGCATGTCTGGACTTTTGAAAAAAAAAAACCACAAGCAGTAAGAAGGCATTTTAATGTTTTTGTAAAGTTGTTTAACGTTTGAAACAAAGCCGCTGTCGACTACAGTTGTCTGGGAAGATGCTGCAAGCTGTTTTTATGTGAAACTCCAGGAGTGTTTTGTAAACTGGAAAAAAAAAACAAAAAACCTTAACTTCTTTCAGCATGAGGGTTAGGTAATGACTGATTTTTCATTTAAAGTGAACTACTTTTTTAAACAAACTTTATTTAAATTTTCTTTGAGCCATTAGAGTTAAAGGTTTTTACCCAGCAAGGATGTTAAAGTGGCCATTGGACTGGCCAACTTACATTACTGTGCACTCCCATTGTGTTACAGACACTACTGGCTAGCATGATGGAAAAGTTGTAGAAAACAGGGATTCGAGTTTGAAGCACTGTGTACATATTTCTCCACTGGATTCATACACAGCATAGATGAGTACAGTATTGTCTGTCTTTGTGCTGACAAACTGGCAGTAATGTGGCTAATAGTATGCACATTATCCATTCACAGTCTTTATGTCAGGATAACATGAATACTCACTGGCTCCGAAGATCTTGTGACAGGAGACTTTTCATTTCCATATTGTCTGTCAACAATATTAGCCAGCTTACCATTGGAGACATAGGCATGCAAAATATTACTCAGCAGCCTCACACATACATTCATTTTTACATAATATTCTTATTATGACTAATGTGAACTTGGCCTTGGACTTCATAAAACAAATCTATTCTCTGTATGTTTTGCCTCTGCTTGCCTACCTGTCGAGTTTACACCCAGCAGCAGGTGATATCTTGTCACTCCTGGTTCTTCTCATGATCACACAGGTGATGCACAACTATAGGTTTGCTGTGTGAAGTACAGGGACACAGTGAAGAATATGGTGAATTCATTGTTCTTGTATACAAGTGCTTTTCTAGTATTATCAACCACTGGTTGTGTTGTGCCGACATGAATCATGCCCAGCTTAACAAGCTAGCTAACGTAACACCTTAAGCTAGCTGTAACATCAGTTCATTACTCAGCAGTTAGCTAATCTAACAGTCTGACAACGTTACAGTCTAAACTATGGATATTGTGGTAACTTGTCAAATAAAAAGGACCACAAACGAAGATGCAGAGTTTTCACCTTTATCTGAATTACATGTGTCAAACATATATCACAGTCTCTTAGAGCTCTAACGTGTGACTCCGGACTCATGTCTTCTTAGAATGGCTGGCCACATCCCTACATTACATAGTTGCATAAGTGCCACCTTGTGATACTAATGAACATTAATGAACATTTACTTCAGCATTATAACAGATATGAACACAAACATTACATTATGTCATTAACTACTAAAATAGCAGGGAAATGTTTTCTTATCTGATATCACCAGGGTAACAGTTATAACGTGAAGTTCATGTTAGGAGACGCACAAATCCTGACTCTTCCTCTGTGTCCATATTCCTGTTTTTGTTTTGTTGTTCTCTGTTGAAATCCCACAACTCAGTTTCACTCAGATCAGAATTTGTCGTGTAGATGTAAAATAATCCAGGTAAAGATCCAAGTTATTAATCACGAGGGGACCGACAGAGTAGTAGTACAGCATTCAAACTGACATAGTTTCAAATGATGGTGTGCTCAGTGGTCATTGGCCAGTTTGTGGACAGCCACATTGACCAATCATACTCAAAGCAACATGGTGAGACCCAATAGCAATTGTTTCAGCGGGACAACTCAAAAGAAGATAATAATAAATAATAGATAGAAATGTGTCATATTTAGCCTGTGCAAGGTGTATATACATACACAACTGCAATATATAATATGTACAAATGTATACATATATGTGTATATATACAGAAGATATATGATATATAGTATATGTATAATACATGCATAATACATACTTAACAATACAAGATATATATGCTATAAATGATATACTATGAATATGTAAATATAATGTGCAAAAAGACAATAATATATGTTAAATATGATATATACAGTTAGAATTAACACATATCAAATATGATGTGAAGCATATGTTCCAGTATTTGGAGTGTTATCCATGTTAGGATTGGTGCTTCCTAGCAGATGCAGATTTTTTTAATTTTTTAATTTTATTTATATTTTTGTCAGAC
This sequence comes from Pampus argenteus, assembly GCA_036937835.1. Lineage (NCBI taxonomy): Eukaryota > Metazoa > Chordata > Actinopteri > Scombriformes > Stromateidae > Pampus > Pampus argenteus. The sequence continues at coordinate 1,770,039 of CM072875.1, forward strand.
AGCAGAACATATTAACATCTTGTAAAGCAAATTACAACCATATAGCTATTCAGTTCTCTGTCCTTTTTGAATAACAGAAACAACCAAATACACACAACCTCATAACAAACACATCAAAGAGACAAACAAACCAAAGCAAAAAAAAACAAAAAAAAAACAACCAGTGTAAATGGCAGCAAATTATGTTGTGGTAAAGGAAGCTTTACGTTTGTGCCTTTATTTTGAAGAGCGCCGCTCTTTTTCTGTTACTTCCTATGTTATTGATGCTAGACTTCGCGCTCCTGTCTCGTCGTAACGACATGCTCACGTTGCTCCACAGTTGGTAAAATATGCATAACAAATAATTTACTTGTTATATACTGTATAGAAATTTGAAAAGGTGTTTTATTGTGGTTCGCTTCATGTTTGTGTCGTTTGTATGTCACGTTTAAGCAAGGTGCAAGGTGTGTGGAAGATAGGCTGCTAGCTAACTAAACTCAAACTTAGCACCCTTGGAAGCAGAAGGAGGTAGGAGAAGACGGAATGTATATTCATTGTAAAATGAGTGGTTCATTTTTATTTATAAAAGAAGAAAACTGTAATTTTATTTATAAGAACTACAACTCATAAAAGGCTTAAAAGGTTAATTTCATGTAAAATTCATTATTTGTTTACTAAAATTGTTTGTGTTAAGTTTAAAACATAAATAGGATTTCTATCTGTCATTCGTGGAAATAATATGGTACTGTGGCATTGTATTTTCTGTCCATAAAGTTTTCACGGTGCCAGAAAGGTGAAAGAGGAGAGAATTAAAGTTGCACCAGTCGAAGCTCTCTGCATCTTGTGTGGTTATTCCAAGTGGGTCGCTACAACCAGACCTTAACCTCTGCAACAGTTACATATGGGCACAAAAGGCTAAACAGACATACTCCCTATGTAAGACAAGAAAGGCCCCCAGATCCGATTAAATGAGTCTTCTTTCCCCTAAAACTGAAAGTTACCCACTCATATATTGCAATTTTCATCAACAGTTCAGACCATTCTTTAAAACAACAAAAATTAGATGATTTCCAATGTCTCAATATAATGTGGCATCCCGATGCAGTTGCCAGCCATACCCATACTCTCCGTCTTTTAGAGATTTTGATGTTATTTGGTAGCAGACCCAATATGCATAAAGCTGGTGACTTGAGAAGATCACACTGAAGAAGAGCATTTAAAAGAGTAACAATCCCGTCCCACAAGTCCACATTTTTTTCACAGTCATATAACATATGAACTAAAGTCCCGGGTTCTTTATGACATTTCCAACAAGTATCTCTGACCACTAATTTTAATTTAGCCAGTTTGCTGGGGGTCCAATAATTCCTGTAAAGTGAGTTGTACTGGATAAGATGAGACCGTGTTTCCTGTGAACAGGTACACCAAGACTCAATCAAAAACCTCCAATCATCTTCTGTAATCTGAGTACCTAAATCCTTCTCACAACACAATCTCAGTCCCTCCAAGATGGGCGCACGTGCCCCTCTGATAATGTGATAGAATACAGACGCTCTTTTATTGTGTGTTAGAAATAACTCCTGAAAACTAGAAAGGGGGTCAGGGCCAGAATTCAATTTAGCCCTAAAACAGTGTCTAAGTTGTATGAATTTCCAATACTCTTTTTGATCAAGGTTAAATTCTTGTCTGATGTCAACAAATGATTTGACACCATTTTCACTAAACATATTCCCAAGATAATTAATTCCAGAGCTGGACCATCCAACCCACATGAATGTTTTTTACCAATCAGTAGTTTTGTATTATACCATATGGAGGCTCTGGATGTAAGAAAAGGATCCGTATTGATAAATTTGTGAGACCTCAACCAGGTTTCTTGTACAAAGGCCAAAACTGGATCATTAAAGGGTACCAGTCTACCCTTCTGAGTGAAAAAGGCCTCTAATGGCGACAGAGCCAAAAGCTCTTCCTCAATGTTCACCCATGACAGCCTTTGCTCATGAGAAGCATATATCTTAGCTAGTTGGGAGAAAGAAAATGCATAATGATACCAGTCTACCTTGGACAGAGCCAAACCACCTCTATCAGCATACAATTTGGACCAATTAAATGCTGGCTTTATACCTGCTCCTACAAAGTGCTCCACAACTGTATTGTAAAATCTGTTTCCTGCTTTACGTTAAGAGAAAACAAAACAAAAGAAAGGAAATACAAACAAGAAAACGAGAAAAACGAGTTCTTCAATAACTCAGCTCACAAACCACAAATCGACCACTCCTACCTCCTTTGCAACCAACTACACACTCCCCGATTAGGGCCCAGGCATCCCCTTTTATAGTGGTAGCCCCTCCCACTCGGACTACTACATTTCTAAAAACAACATAAACATCTTTTCCCCCATTATGACGACCATTTCATAAACAGTGATGTGACAGTTTCACTGTCTCGTGGGTTCTTTCAGCACAGAGTAGACGGACCACAGCTTGTTCACAACTTTAGACGTTTTATTTAACACATATATATCAACCACACGGCAGCCGATCACAGGCTTCTTGCTGCCGTCTGCCGTGTGTCTTTGTCCGTGTGTCTGTGGCCGTGCTTCCCCTGCTTCACTGTCCAGCACGCCACTATATCGGGAGACGAGAGTGATTAACCACCTGGGAACCGGTGTGTCAATCACTCTCACCTGGCTCTGCTCTCCGAGCCCTCCCCACACCTCTCTCCCGCAGCTGATGCACCACGCCCCCTCCACATATCCCCACCGCCCGATTTAGGCCGGGGAGCTGTCCGGCCTAACCTACTCCCCCCCGCCTCCCCCAAGGGATCGGGAACGGAAGTCAGCCTGTGGCGGAGTCACTGGAGGGGAGCGTGGTCCGAACAGAGGGTGAATGGGCGCCTCCGCCCGACGCATCAGTCTGTAAGACAAAAGGGAGAGAGAAGTTAGGGGTGTGGAGAAGGGGCTCCCCACAGAGGGCCTGCTTTACCCTCTCTTTTTTAAGTGGGGGTGAAGGGGACGAGGACTTGTGTCTCCTCTCTCTCTCCTGAACAGTGTCTCTGCTCCTCGCCCTCCTGGTTTCCAGTCCAGGAGGTAAAGGAGACAGGTTAGAGGAGGAGTCACATCTGGTCCTCGAGCGCCTCCCTTTCGCCAAGTCTCTGCTCCTCGAGCGCCTCCCTTTCTCCACGTCTCTGCTCCTCTCTTCCTCCCTGTCTCTATGACGTATGTTGACAGCAGGGGAACGAGAGGCGGGGGACAGGGAAGCTCGGGGCAGGTGCGCGTCCCTCCTTCCTTCGTTTCCCTGTTGAAGAGGCGACGCCGGCCTCTTCTCCGTCTCCTTCCTTTAGTCTTTACTGGACCTGGTAAGGGCGCCGAAGGGCCGGCAACCCGGATCACCTGCCCGACCTCCCTTAGTGGACACTCACGGCGGAAGTGTCCGGGCCGCCTGCACCTCCCGCACTCCTGTCCTTTCGCCCGAGGGACCTTCTGTGGGCTAGGGGCCGTGTGTCTGTGGCCGTGCTTCCCCTGCTTCACTGTCGAGCACGCCACTATATCGGGAGGCGAGAGTGATTAACCACCTGGGAACCGGTGTGTCAATCACTCTCACCTGGCTCTGCTCTCCGAGCCCTCCCTACACCTCTCTCCCGCAGCTGATGCACCACGCCCCCTCCACAAGTGATAATGACAATAATTGTATAAAAATTATATCCCTATGTTTACTGTTTATCTTCCAAAGAAGACTGCCGGGTACTCCGATAACATCAACATTATTAAAAACACATAGTTCTCTGCATCCCATGGTGTCTAATTACGCATGTCATCCTCCTATATAATGACGGTGATGCGTACACCCTGTTTCTCCGCCGGAAACGGACAGGTAAGCGGTGGCGGCGTATTTCCACACACCCCGCAAGTTATCATCTGTACGTGTATGAATATATTGAATTAGCGATGCCAAGTGTGCACCCTATACTTTATTATTTCCCAGTTTTTGGGATTAATAAAGTATATCTATCTATCTATCTATCTATCTATCTATCTATCTATCTATCTATCTATCTATCTATCTTTTGTCCTGTGAGGGGAAGAGGGATGTGTGTTTTGTTATGTTCTGTTTAGCGCGGTGCAGAAGGGAAGGGGGAAGATGTGTTGGTTGTGTTTGTGTGTGTGTCTGTGTGTGTGCGCTGCGTGTGTGTGCGCTGGCCGCAATCAGTGACGGCGCTGCTCCATCACATTATCCCCCTCCTCCCGGAGGTTGGCGATGTGCGGCAACCTAGACAGGTAGTCTGCCACCACGTTGGCCTTGCCTGCTCTGTGCCGGATAGTGAACCGGTATGGCTGAAGTGAAAGGTACCATCTAGTCAGGCGGCTGTTGTGGTCCTTCATGGAGTTGTTCCATGTGAGAGCTCTGTGGTCTGTCTCAAGATCAAACTCCCTTCCAAGCAGGTAGTACCGCAAACTCTCCAATGCCCACTTGATGACCAGGCCCTCTTTTTCCACAGTGGAATACCTGGTTTCACGTAGCTGCATCTTGCGGCTCAGGTACAGGATAGGTTGTTCCTCTCCCAGATCTCCTTGGGCCAGGAAGCCCCAAGGCCCACTGCAGAGGCGTCCACCTGGACCAGAAACCTTCTGCTGAAGTCCGGAGTCTGGAGGACAGGCAAGGAACAGAGGTAGGTCTTAAGGGTGTCGAAGGCTGTTTCACAGTCATTGGACCAGGTTACTGGGTTTCGCTGGTCCTTGCTGGTCAGAGCTGTGAGCGGGGCTGCAATGGTGGCAAATTGAGGCACGAACCGCCTGTACCAACCAGCCAATCCCAGGAAGGACCGAACCTCCTTCTTGGTGCGAGGCGCGGGCAGTTTCGGATAGCTTCAACCTTATCCACTTGTGGCCGCACCTGCCCTCGCCCCAGTTGGTATCCCAGGTATTGTGTCTCTTGCCGGGCCCACTCACACTTAGAGGGGTTAAGGGTCAACCCCGCCTCCTGGATCTTTCCCAGGACTAGGGACACATGTTCCAGATGTTCCTTCCAGGTGTTACTGAAGATCACCACGTCATCCAGGTAGGCGGCACTGCAGTGGTCGCAACCCCGGAGGACTCGGTCCATCAGTCGCTGGAAGGTGGCGGGTGCTCCATGTAATCCAAATGGCATTACGGTGAACTGGAAAAGCCCTGCTGGTGTTTGGAAGGCTGTGTATGGCTGGGATGACTCCTCCAGGGGCACCTGCCAGTATCCCTTACATAGATCCAGGGTGGTGATGTATCTGGCTGCTCCAATCTTTTCCAATAGATTGTCGATCCTGGGCATGGGGTACGCATCAAACTCAGAGATGGAATTGAGTTTTCTGAAGTCAATGCAGATCCGAAGGGAGCCATCCTTCTTGAAAACGATGACCACAGGACTGCAACACTCTGAGTTGGAAGGCTCAATTACCCCAAGCTTCAGCATCTCTTCTATCTCCTGCTTCAATTTATCCACCAGTTGTTGTGGAACACGGTAGGGACGTTGGCGTATTGGTTGGTTGTCTTTTAAATGCACAACATGTTCGACCAATGTGGTCTTTCCTGGCGTAGCCGCGAAGAGGGAAGGGACCTTCTGGAAGAGCCCGCTACATATGGTGTCAGAAGTGGGATGGCAAGTCGGAAAAAAACCCTCCATCCCAGGCGCACTGGCCTGCGTTCCCAGCGGCGAGAGCAGCCAGAGGAAATGGCGACCGCTGGTATCGACCAAGAGTGGGAGACTGACAAAGAGGATGAGGAGGACCCCTGGTGGGGCCCAGCTGCTCCTGCAGTCCCTGCAGCTCCTGCAGCTCCAGCACCCACAGGTGAATAGGGGGGAGAGCTGGTCGGCATGATGCACTTTTTGGCAGCACAGCAAAGGAGAGAGGAGGGCCTGCTGGCAGAGATCAGGGGGCTGAGGGCCTCTCTTCCATCTGCCCAGCCATTAGCTGTGCTGAATTTGCCAGTTGCCACACCCAGCACAGCAACAGCCAGCAGTCCCAGACTAGAACTGCCCACCCCAGCACCCCGGCGTATTCGGAGGGACACACCACTGGAGGCGTCACCAGCACCATCCATCCAGTTCCCAGAGGCAAGCAGTAGGGCCGACCAGCCAAGACCAGACTGGAGACCCTATAGCGAGCCCAGGATACCCCAATATCAAACGGGGGAGGACATTGAGAACTACTTACTACGCTTTGAGCGTATGGCAAAAACATGGCACTGGCCAGAGAATGAGTGGGTATGCCGCCTAGTCCCATTGTTGGCAGGGAAGGCACTGGAGGCCTACACAGCGATGGACGAGGAGAGGGCCCACTGGTATCCAGACCTGAAGATGGCGCTTCTGGCCAAATTCGACATCTCCCCAGAAACCTACCGGCAGCAGTTCAGGTCCATGACGATACCACCCGGCGAGAACCCGACTGAGACGTATCACCGCCTGAAGGGCCTCTACCGGCGCTGGACACGGCCAGAGCAGCACACCAAGGAGCAGATCGGTGAGACCATCATCTTGGAGCAGCTACTGCGAGTACTGCCGCCGGAAGTAAGAACCTGGGTGAAGGAGCATGAGCAAGTGGAGGGGCTCACAGCTGCCAGGCTCGCGCTGCAGTTGGGGTGGTTCATTACCTGGGCAATGTAAATGTTTCATGTCCTGTGATCACCCGAGCCCAAGCGAAAGGTGTCCAACCACTCCCAGACTTGAACAGTAGTCTGTGTGAAGGTGGAACTAAAGGGCCTAAGAAATCTCGTCGCCATCAATGTCGGAAGACACTTAATCACCATTGTCAAACCCCGAGATGTCTGTCGACAGGCCACTGATGAATTGTTTAGCCTCTGCTGGATTGGAGAACTGGTGTTGCTGATTATCCACCGAGAAGGTCATGATGGCTGGAAAGCGAAGAGAGTAGAGGATATTGCGGTGTTGCAGCAGGCAGCGCACCTTGTCAAATTTCCTGCGTTTCTCCTGGATCTCCTGTGCGTAGTCCTGGACAAAACAAACTCTCATGCCATTCCAATCGATCTGCTTCTTTTTTCTAGCTGCAGCCAGAACGCATGCTTGGGCTTTATCCCTAAAAAAGCGGACAATAATGTGCCTCGGTCTGGAGTCCCCCGCAAATGCTGCGGCAGAGCCCACGCGATTAACTCTATCCATTTCAAACCACAGGTCCTCCGCATCAATGCCCAGAGCCTCAGACAAGAGGGTTTTCAGACACCCCCCCAAATCAGGTCGCTCAGTCCCTTCCGTGACACCGGTGATTCTGATATTCTGACGTTGGGAGAAACCCTCTAGAGCCGTCAATTTTTCTTGCAGCCGGCAATTCTGTTTCACCAACTCCTTCCTAGTAGCGCTAGCTTCATTCTCCTCGTCTTCCAATGAGGCAACGTACCTGCAGCAACCAGCGTGCTCCTGCGGCTACTGCCGGTAGCAACTGTGCTGTGTTTATCCGGACTCTATCACGTGAAGGTGCGACGGCGGGACAGCGTGACGTTGCAGTGTTCTAGTGGGGTGGTAAGGTACTATGAGCTCTTTTAGATATGATGGTGCCTGACCATGAAGAGCTTAGTAAGTTAATAGAAGAATTTTAAATTCTATTCTAGATTTAACGGGTAGCCAGTGCAAGGAAGCCAAAATGGGAGAGATGTGATCTCTGATTTTGGTTCCTGTCAGAACACGTGCAGCAGCATTCTGAATCAGCTGCAAACTCTTAAGAGACTTATTAGAGCAGCCTGATAACAAAGAGTTACAACAGTACAGCCTAGAAGTAACAAATGCATGGACTAGTTTTTCTGCATCCGCTTGAGAAATGATGCGTCTGATTTTGGCAATGTTACGCAAGTGGAAGAATGCAGTCCTCGAAAGTTGTTTTATATAGTCATTAAAGGACAAATCTTGATCAAAAACTCCAAAAAACTCCAAGATTTTTTACGGTGGAGCTGGAGGCCAGGGTGATCCCGTCTAAGGCTAAATCTCTGGAATGACAGTTTCTGAGGTGTTTGGGTCCAATCACGAGAACTTCAGTTTTATCAGAATTTAGCATCAGAAAATTGTGGGCCATCCAATTTTTATGTCCTTAATGCATGCTTGGAGTTTAGTTAAGTAATTGGTTTCATCAGGCTTGATCGATAAATATAATTGGGTGTCGTCGGCATAACAGTGAAAGTTAATTAAATGATTCCTAATAATGTTCCCTAGAGCAGGGGTCACCAACGCGGTGCCCGCGGGCACCAGGTCGCCCGCAAGGACTAGATGAGTCGCCCGCTGGCCTGTTCTAAAAATAGCTCAAATAGCAGCACTTACCAGTGAGCTGCCTCTATTTTTTTTTTTTTATTTAATTTTTTTTTTTTTGTTGCTATTGTTGTTTAAATCAGACTTGCATGTAACTTACAAATGACAACATCTATATATATATAAACACTTAAAATTTAAAATATTTTTTGTGTTTAATATAAATGAACTCTGACCTAGTATAGTTCAAAGGTCAATATTGTGCGCATTTTGCGTAGCGTTTTTTTGCGCTCATACAAACAAGCTAGCAGACGCAACGAAAATTAGGAGAAGAGTAACCCCAAAAAATGGCAGAAAAAAGAAAGAAAACATATCATTTTCACGACAAATGGGAGGTAGAGTTTTTTTTTACCACTGTGAAAGGATCCTGCGTGTGTCTCATTTGCGGGGCAACTGTGGCGGTAGCAAAGCGGCACAATGTGGAGAGACATTTCACTACATGTCACACAAGCTACCATGCTAACTACCCACCGGGCAGCGCACTGCGAGCAGAGAAAGCCCGTGAGTTAAAGGCAGCTTTGTGCAAACAGCAGTCTTTTTTCACTAGACCGGTAAAAAACTCCCAAAAAGCAACCGAAGCCTCGTTTAGAGCTACGCAATTTTTGATAAAGAAAAAGAAGGCATTTACAGACGGGGAGGTTGTCAAAGAAGCAATGATGATAATTGCTAAAACTGTGCTTGAAGACGAGAAGTATGGAACCGATGTACTCTCCAGTCTCTCCGATGTTCAACTCGCGGCAACTACAATGGTAAGAAGAGTGTCGATGATGTCTGGGAACTTGGCCGACCAGCTGGACCGTGATCTGGCGGGGTGCCGGTGGTTCAGCATCCAGTGTGACGAATCGGTGGACGGCAGCAGTACGGCTCAGCTGATGGTCTTTATCCGGATGGTGTTTGATGATTTCTCCACAAAAGAAGAACTTCTGACACTACTACCCCTGAAGACAACTACGAGGGGAGTTGACATTTATAACGCAGTGAAGGAGTTTTTGGTGGAAAAAAAGGTGCCGCTGGAAAAGCTGGTATCAGTGACTACGGATGGAGCTCCTGCTATGATCGGCCGACACACAGGATTCGTTGCTCACTGTAAAGCTGACCCAGAGTTCCCAAACTTTCTGCAGTACCACTGCATCATACACCAGCAGGCCTTATGTGCAAAAGTGATCGGCTTTGAGCACGTAATGACTCCCGTCGTGAAGATCATAAACAGCATCCGCTCCAGAGCTAAACAGCACAGAACATTCAAGGTACTTTTGGAGGACCTGTCAGCTGAATATGGTGACCTGCTACTACACACAGAAATCCGATGGCTCAGCAGGGGACGAATTTTGCAACGTTTTTTGTCACTTTTGGCTGAAATCAAAGAGTTCATGCAGTCCAGAGGTGAGGACACCGTGCTGCTGGAGGACACTGAGTGGATACTTGACCTTGCATTTTTAACGGACATTACTGGGAAACTGAACAGTTTGAACTGTGAGCTGCAAGGCAAAGGTAAAACTGTCGCCGATATGATAAGTGCTTTAAATGCATTTAAAGCTAAGATGAGCCTTTTCTCTGTGCATTTACAGAGAAAAAAAGTGCTGCACTTTCCCTCTGTGCAGATGGTGCTGAAAGACAATGCTTCTGCATCTGAGGCTTTTGACAAAGTTGCAGAAAAGTACTCTCAGGTCATAAACAGAGTTGGGCAAGAGTTTGAGAACAGGTTTTGTGACCTGGATCAGCTTGAGCCATGTGTGTCGTTTATTTCTAATCCTTTCATGAACGTGGACATATCATGTATTGCTGAGCAGTTAAGTGCAACATTCAGCCTGGATGCTGGACAGGTGGAGATTGAAATTGTAACACTGCAAAATGACCTCCACCTCAAAGCCCATCAGGCTGCACCAAACTTTTGGTGCCTTCTTGACACAGTAAAGTACAGTGGTGTATGCGCAGCAGCTATGAAGGTTGCAAGCCTGTTTGGTTCAACCTATCTTTGTGAATCAGCCTTTTCTGACATGAACTTCATAAAGAACAAACACAGAACACGCCTCACTGATGCACATCTGCAAGACTCACTCAGAGTTGCAGTGTCAAGTTACACACCAGAGTACAACACACTGGTTAACAGCATGCAATGCCAGGCTTCCCACTAACTGACAAAGAAACATATAACAGATTTGGTGTCCAGTTCAAAGTGTGACATGATTTATTTAAAAGTTTATTTTTGTATTTTACATGAGTTATTATTTGTACAAACATAATTCATGATTTGTTAAAAAAATTCACAAGACTGTTGTAGAAGTGTTCATTTTCAAATGTTTGGAAAAATTTGAGAGTTGATTTTTGTATTTTACAAAGTTAGTTATTAGTTATTATTTGTAAATATAAAAATAAAGTGTTGCATATTATTATATATTTATCTGTTTCTATATATTTGTTGTGAGAAATCATTAACATGATCAGTGTTTTCACAAAGATAAATATCATTAATTATTAATAATAACAGAGTTAAAGGTAAATTGAGCAAATTGGCTATTAATGGCAATTTATTTAAGTGTGTATCAAACTGGTAGCCCTTCGCATTAATCAGTACCCAAGAAGTAGCTCTTGGTTTCAAAAAGGTTGGTGACCCCTGCCCTAGAGGAAGCATATATAAACTGAAAAGAAGTGGCCCTAATACAGAACCTTGTGGGACTCCATGAAAAACTTTGGTTTGCATGGAGGATTCATCATTAACATGAACAAACTGAGATCGGTCTAGGAAATATGACTTAAACCAGCCTAGGGCAGTTCCTTTAATGCCAATTTGATATTCCAGTCTCTGTAAAAGAATCTGATGGCCAATGGTGTCAAATGCGGCACTAAGATCTAATAGGACAAGTACAGAGATGAGTCCTTTGTCCGATGCCATTAGGAGGTCGTTTGTAACTTTGACTAGTGCGGTCTCTGTGCTATGATTTACTTTATTAAATCCTGACTGAAAGTCCTCAAATAAGCTGTCTGCATGGAGAAAATCACATAGCTGATTGGCATTGAGCAGACATTGGGAGAATGCATTCAGAATGCATTCAGTTTTTTTACATTACATTTAGCTGACATTTTTACAAATTAGAATAATTAATTATCTGAATTGGAGGACAATTTTGGTGATCGTTTTGGTTCCATATCAGGTGTTGTGCATGCGTTAAAAGTAACGAATTTCAGCTATGAACAGCAAGTAAAACTGAAACAGGAACATAAACTTGAACACGATAAAACTGAACCAGGAACATGAAAACAACATGCACAACACAATAGGAATAGGTACTGAAACAAATGAAAGGTCTAATTTTATAATGGCATAATAAGTCGATTACATTTTAATGTAAGCCCTGTGCTTGTTTTTCTGCAGCTAGAATGTCCCATCTGGGGGTGATGTTGGACAGTGACACTCGTAATGTATTTGAAATATCCAATCGGTTTCTCAATTTTGTTTTTGTCACTGTCATTGCGGAAAATCCGGCCTCGCACAGATAAGTTGTTGGGAAGGGCAGCAATGTTTTGAGGGCTTTTACAGCTATTTCTGGATATTCACTTTTGGCGTTTACCCAGAACGCAGCCAGCTCGATCAGCTGCGCTTCCTCCTGAACGGACAGGTGGTCGGTAATTGTTCCAAATGGATTGCGGACCCATTCATTCTTATCGCGCGGATCTCGGGTGGCTGGGAAGTAGCGGTCGAATTCGTTTGACAGCGCAAAGAGATGGTCACGAACCAATTGTGATAGAGCTGGCGCTGGCTCCATTTCCCCCAATAGCCCCACTAGTGTTTGAAACATGTCAAATACACCCTGGTCTACGCGGCGCCCCCACTGACCCAGCTTTGCTTTAAAATCAGCGACTTTATCTGCTACTTTAAAGACGGTCGTCATTCTCCCCTGAAGTGTCAAGTTTAGCTCATTAAGCAAGCCAAAAATTTCACAGAGGTAGGTGAGTTTTGACACCCAGTGTTTTCTTTTGATTTTTTTTTTATTTCCCCCCAATGTCACGACCCGGTTCGGAATGTCTCGCGGACCGGTACCGGGTCGCGACCCGGTGGTTGGGGACCGCTGGTTTAGATGAAGAAATTATTAAAATTATTTGTTGAACGTCGATGGGAGAAAAGCAGTCTAAATATATATCAGGTTTTATAGCTATTTCCAAACTTGCTGTATCTGAAATCAGATGAGTGCCTGTTGAGGGCAAAATGTGATGAATTTTGTCTCTGATATTTAGAATTTTATCATTAAAGAAGCTCATGAAGTCATTACTAGTTAGGTTTAAAGGAATAGATGACTCAATAGAGCTGTGGTTCTCTGTTAGCCTGGCTACAGTGCTGAAGAGAAACCTGGGGTTGTTCTTATTTTCCTCAATTAATGAGGAATAATAGGCTGAGGGCCCGACGTCCTGTAGTGGGCCCTGTGCTCACTGCCCAGCACCGTGGAGCTCGACTGGCATTTGCTCAAGAATTGGCAAGTCCGCCACTGGCACCCTGTACTTTTCACAGACGAGAGCAGGTTCACCCTAAACACCTGTGATAGACGTGAAAGAGTCTGGAGAAGACAAGGACAACGTTATGCTGCCTGCAACATCGTTCAACATGACAGGTTTGGTGGTGAGTCAGTGATGGCCTGGGGAGGCATATCCATGGAGGAACGCACAGACCTCTACTGCCTAGGAAATGGTGCTGCTCTGACAGCCATAAGGTATCGAGATGAAATCCTTGAACCCATTGTCAGACCCTAGGCTGGTGCAGTAGGTCCTGGTTTCCTCCTAATGCACGACAATGCCTGGCCTCACGTGGCAAGAGTATGCAGGCAGTACCTGGAGGATATAGGAATTGAAACAATTGAATGGCCTTCACGATCCCCTGACCTAAACCCAATAGAACATCTCTGGGACATTATGTTTCGGTCCATTAGGCGCTGCCAGGTTGCTCCTCAGACTGTACAACAGCTCAGGGATGCCCTCACACAGATCTGGGAGGAAATGCCACAAGACACCATCCGTCATCTCATTAGGAGCATGCCGCAACGTTGTCAAGCATGCATACAAGCTCGTGGGAGCCACACAAGATACTGAAAAGCATTTTGAGTTGCAGAAATTAAGTTTTGGAAAAAATAGACTAGCCTGCCACATCTTCATTTCATATCATATGGTACACGTAGAAATATATATATATAGTAAGCTTAGTAAATTTCTCCCCAGTTATTTTAAATGTAAGCATATGGTATACTTGTACTTTAATTTAAAAATACTTTTAAGTCACTGGTTGTTTACCTTATGCTGACCTCCAAACTGTGAAAAGAGACATAGTTTACTGTCTTTTTAACACTACATAGCTATCTTCTTCATGTGCCTTTCAGACATGGCAGAGGCAAATGATCTAAGATCTAAGAAAACCTTCTTATTACAATTTAAAACATCAGTTACCTGACACTCTCACCCTGAATCGCAGCTGACATTTCCTGTATGTAAATGTTGTATGTTTAATGCATGTTGTATGTGTTATGCAGCTTTATGTTGATGTTTGTACTGCCCTCACGATGCGTATACCTTTGCACAGCTAGACAGTCAGTTAACGAGTAGAAGAGTAGAAGAAGTCCTCCAATAAACACAAGGCTTGACTTTTCTTGTATTTTACTGAAGTCTTTACTTGTCAGTTTCTTACTTTATCAACATCATTATCATCTTCATCATCTTCCTTATCACCGTAAAACTGAAAATTATTACAGAAACAACTGTTACACATTGTACAAACAAAGCAATGCACGAGTACATTTCAGTTAGCATTCATACTCAAATTGAAAGAACTAGCATCTGCTAAAGGCTAGCAAAGTATGTATTTCGCTAACATAAAAACGAGGTCTCAACAACATATTCCTCAAAATAATATTTAACAACTGCCTACATATGCAGCAATACTTATAGATAATTATTTTCCCAGGCAAAAGCATAAAAACACTTCAACTATACGTTGTCTGCTTGCTCTAGAGTTAAACTCTGCTCTTCTATACATGCAACAAGTCCTAATTTTCTTATATAATTATAATAATGTCACAGTCTGCCCCCCTTTTCACCTACCTCTAAGTAATTTTCCATTCCCTCTCCACTCACCTGCCAGCCACGCCCCCCTCATCAGACCTACTCCCCTCACCTGCTTCCCATCACCAATCAAGCTAGGATTTAAGCTCTCCCTGCTCACTCACTCTCTGCCAGATTGTTCTAGATGCTCCTGCAAGACTTTCCAGCACTCTTCTTCGGATTGATCTCCCGCTGCCGACTTTGCCTGCCTTGGACCAACCTGTTTGCTGTACTCCCGGTAACCGACCCTGCCTTCTGTCTTCGACCACGAGCTTCTGATCTCTCTGGATTCTGCCAGCTGGTGTTGGCCCAGCTACTGGTGGCTAGCTCCTGGTACGTCTGCCTCAACTCCTGCCTACCTGCTTGCTGGACTGGTGTTCCCAGTCTAAGGCCCCAGACTTTCCCTGTGCCCAGAGAGACTGATTCCTGTGTGTGCTGCATTTGGGTTCTAATTACACCCGTTACAGTACAATCTGGCCAGAAATGGACCCAGCGCACCCTTCTTTGCCGCAGTCCCGGCTCAAGAGGATCGAAGACGCACTTCAGCAACACGAGGAAAGATTCGCCTCCATTACAGCTGACATCCAGCAGGCTACGGGGAACCAGACACAAGGGTTAGCTATGCTAGCTAACCAGGTCCAGCAGCTGGCAGCAGCCTTTACCCAATCTGCAGCTGCTTCGGCTGCTGCTCCACCAGCACCACCCCCGCCTGCTGCTGTTCCCATTCCTTCGGGTCTACTGCCGGAGCCCCGGGTGGGACCTCCAGAACGATACGCTGGAGATCCGGAAGGCTGTAACGCCTTCATCACCAACTGCTCCATCCTCTTTGCTCTGCAGCCCCAGACCTTCGCTTCAGAGGAGGCCAAAGTGGCGTTTGCCATCAACCACCTGACAGGTCGAGCCCGCCTGTGGGGAACAGCAGAGTGGGAACGCCAGACCACTGCCTGCTCCTCCTTCCAAGCCTTCACCATGGAGCTTCGTAAGGTGTTTGGCATAGCATCCATCGGTCCAGACGTCACAGGGGGTCTGATGGACTTAAGCCAAGGTGAACAAACTGTCGCTAACTACGCCATTGAGTTCCGCATCAGGGCCCGTCAGAGTTACTGGAACGAGGCTGCCATTTGCGATGCTTATCTGCGGGGTCTGGAGGACTACATTAAAGACGAGTTGGTCTCTCACAACCTTCCCTCTTCTCTGGATGAACTTATTGAACTTACATCCCGGATAGATCGCCGCGTGCAGGCAAGACGCCAAGAGAGGCGGCAAGGACAGGCAAACCAGCGCCTGCTGGGCCGACCACGTGTTCCTCCAGAGACTTTGGGTACCTCTAGTGGTCATCAGGGAAGAGAGGCCGAACCCATGCAGGTGGGCCGCACCAGTCTCACTCCTACGGAGCGGGAGCGCCGTCGCCAGGGGAAACTCTGCCTCTACTGTGGTCAAGCAGGTCACTTCATCTCACAGTGTCCAGCAAAAGGCCGGACTCACCAGTAGAGGGGGAAGTACTGGTGAGTCGTCCCTCTGAGCTATTCCTCCGAAAACGATCCTTATGCCATGTTCAGCTGTTACTGGCGGAGGGTTCCCAAACCCTCGCCACCTTCATTGACTCTGGTTCTGATGTCAGCCTCATCGATAAGGACCTGGCCCAGCAACTAGGCATCAACTGCATACCACTGCCTGCCCCGGTTCCTGTCAATGCCCTCGATGGTCATCTCCTGGGGAAAGTGACTCACCAGACCACACCCATCCGCATGCTTATGTCCGGTAACCACCATGAGACAATCCAGTTTCACATTCTGCAGTCTCCCCGAATCCCTCTCATCCTGGGATTCCCGTGGCTCCGTCGCCATAACCCTCATGTCGACTGGGCGACGGGGTCAATCCTGGGGTGGGGGTCATCTTGTCATCAAGTGTGTCTCCAACAAGCAGCTGCTCCCCAGCTGTCCCGATGTCCCAGTACTCTGCTTGACCTGTCAGGGGTGCCGGTGGAATACCATGACTTCAGGGAGGTCTTCAGCAAGGTTAAGGCAACCTCATTGCCCCCACACCGGCCATATGACTGTGCCATCGACCTGCACCCCGGCTCTACTCCTCCTAGGGGGCGCCTGTACTCACTGTCAGCTCCGGAGAGGGAGGCCATGGAGACCTACATTAATGACTCTTTGGCAGCAGGCATTATCCGTCCCTCCTCGTCCCCTGTTAGTGCTGGCTTCTTCTTTGTCCAGAAGAAAGATAAATCTCTTCGGCCCTGTATTGATTATCGAGGCCTGAATGACATAACTGTCAAGAACCGCTACCCCCTCCCTCTCATCTCCTCTGCCTTTGAGCTCCTGGAGGGGGCCACCATATTTTCCAAATTGGACCTTCGCAACGCCTACCATTTGGTCCGCATCCGGGAGGGGGATGAGTGGAAGACAGCCTTCATCACCCCCACTGGACACTACGAGTATCTAGTCATGCCCTTCGGCCTCACCAACGCCCCTGCTGTCTTCCAGGCCCTGGTTAATGACGTGCTCCGGGACATGTTGAATAAGTACGTGTTTGTTTACCTGGATGACATACTGATCTTTTCCAAGACCAAGGAGGAACACGTCCACCACGTCCAGGCAGTTCTCCAGCGGCTCCTTGAGAACTCTCTCTTTGTCAAAGCCGAGAAGTGCGAGTTTCACTCCTCGTCTGTGTCCTTCTTGGGTTTCATCGTGGGTCCTGGGAGCATCCAGATGGACCCCGCCAAGGTGTCAGCTGTCTCAGATTGGCCCACTCCTGACTCTCGCAAACAACTGCAACGGTTCCTGGGCTTCGCCAACTTTTACCGGAGGTTCATCAGGGGTTACAGCATGGTAGCCGCTCCTCTCACAGCTCTGACTTCCTCCAAGGTGCCCTTCCAGTGGTCATCCGCAGCCGATGAGGCCTTCCGGTCCCTCAAAGCCAGGTTCACGTCAGCCCCTATCCTCCAAATGCCTGACCCAGAAAGGCAATTTGTGGTGGAGGTGGACGCCTCTGACGTGGGAGTAGGAGGGGTGCTCTCCCAGCTGTCAGCCAAAGACCAGAAGCTCCATCCATGCGCCTTCTTCTCCCGACGACTGATCCCAGCTGAGAGGAATTACGACATCGGCAATCGAGAGCTTCTGGCAGTCAAACTGGCTCTGGAGGAGTGGCGTCACTGGCTGGAAGGAACTGCAATGCCGTTTTTGGTCTGGACCGACCACAAAAATCTGGAATACATTCGGTCAGCCAAGAGGCTGAACTCCCGACAGGCCAGATGGGCTCTGTTTCTGACCAGATTTAACTTTTCCCTCTCCTACCGGCCGGGGTCCCGCAACGTGAAGCCTGATGCCCTGTCCCGGCAGTTTTTGAGAGAGGAGGACTCGGCTGCCAGTTCCGACACCATTCTCCCCTCCTCTAGTCTGATAGCATCACTCAGCTGGGAGGTGGAGGAAAGAATTAAGGCAGCTTTAGAAGATCAGCCTGGGCCCAGCTCGTGTCCTCCTAACCGCCTGTTCGTCCCCGCTCCCCTACGGTCCGACGTCCTCCAGTGGGCCCACAACTCCCTGCTCACCTGTCACCCTGGGATCCAGCGGACCAAAGAGGTGGTGCAGCAAAGATTTTGGTGGGCGACTCTGGCCGGAGACACCCGGGAGTTTGTGAACGCCTGCCCAGTCTGCAACCAGCACAAACCCTCACACAAGGCCCCTGCTGGATTCTTGCATCCGTTGCCGGTGCCCCACCGGCCCTGGTCCCACATCTCCCTAGACTTTGTTACCGGTCTGCCACTGTCCAACGGCCACACCACTATTCTCACAGTGGTAGATCGGTTCAGCAAGATGGCACATTTCGTGCCCCTGCCCAAGCTTCCCTCAGCCAAGGAGACGGCTGAACTGGTTCTGCTACATGTGTTTCGACTGCATGGTTTCCCTACTGACGTGGTCTCCGACCGGGGGCCCCAATTCACCTCCGTTTTCTGGAGGGAGTTCTGCACGCTGGTAGGGGCCACCGTCAGTTTGTCATCCGGGTTCCACCCCCAGTCCAACGGCCAGTCTGAGAGGATGAATCAGGAGATGGAGACTGCTTTACGCTGCATGGTCTCTCAAAACCCCTCATCCTGGTCCCAGCGGCTTCTGTGGGTGGAATACGCCCATAACACCCTGACCAGCTCTGCAACTGGACTCTCTCCATTTCAGTGTGCCTACGGGTTCCAACCCCCACTCTTTGCCGCCCTGGAGAAGGAGGTTTCCTGCCCATCAGTGCAAGCCTTCATCCGTCGCTGCCGCAGGACCTGGACTCAGGCCCGAACCACCCTTCTTCGCTCCACCGACCGCTACTCCACCACGGCCAACCGTCGTCGATCTAAAGCTCCGACTTTTCAAGTTGGCCAGAAGGTGTGGTTGTCTACCCGGGATCTACCCTTACGCGTAGAATCGAAGAAGTTGGCTCCCAGATTTATTGGACCTTTTGAGGTTCAAAAGGTCATCAACCCTGCGGCAGTGAGGCTCAAGCTACCCAGGTCCATGCGGGTCCACCCCACTTTCCATGTGTCCAAGGTCAAACCCGTCCGTGAGAGCCCCCTGGTCCCCGCTGCTCCTCCCCCGCCCCCACCCCGCATCATCGATGGGGGTCCCGCCTACACCGTCCGTCGTCTCCTTCGTTCCCGTCGCCGGGGAAGGGGTCTCCAGTACCTGGTGGATTGGGAGGGGTATGGTCCTGAGGAAAGGTCCTGGGTCCCTGCACGGCATATTTTGGATGCTTCCCTCATCAGGGAGTTTCATCGATGTCACCCAGATCAACCGGCTAGGTCCTCGAGACCCTCTAGGAGTACTACCAGTCCGCCTCCCTGTTCACCCGAGGTCTCTGACCACAACTCTGAGTATGAGGAAACCCCTTCGGAGGAGGAGGCACCTTCTGAAGCAGGGGAGGAGGAGGACATGGTGCTTTCAGAGGAATATTAACCTCCTCCGGGCCCTCGCCACCCTCCCGACTCAGCAATTATCTTTAAGGACGTCAGGAGCCGTCCCTTGAGGGGGAGGTTCTGTCACAGTCTGCCCCCCTTTTCACCTACCTCTAAGTAATTTTCCATTCCCTCTCCACTCACCTGCCAGCCACGCCCCCCTCATCAGACCTACTCCCCTCACCTGCTTCCCATCACCAATCAAGCTAGGATTTAAGCTCTCCCTGCTCACTCACTCTCTGCCAGATTGTTCTAGATGCTCCTGCAAGACTTTCCAGCACTCTTCTTCGGATTGATCTCCCGCTGCCGACTTTGCCTGCCTTGGACCAACCTGTTTGCTGTACTCCCGGTAACCGACCCTGCCTTCTGTCTTCGACCACGAGCTTCTGATCTCTCTGGATTCTGCCAGCTGGTGTTGGCCCAGCTACTGGTGGCTAGCTCCTGGTACGTCTGCCTCAACTCCTGCCTACCTGCTTGCTGGACTGGTGTTCCCAGTCTAAGGCCCCAGACTTTCCCTGTGCCCAGAGAGACTGATTCCTGTGTGTGCTGCATTTGGGTTCTAATTACACCCGTTACAAATAATGTATGGCATGTAAAGACAATATGTATGTCACCAGTAAGAACCTAAGAATCTAAAGTCATATACACATCAAAAATAACACAAACAATTACTTACATACAAAGATTAATATCCTCTACCCTTCTTATTTCTAACCAACCACTTCTCCCCACCATTTCCTTCCATCATGCCAGAATAATGTAAGCATTTTGATTCTCACAGGTTAACAAAAATGTATTTAAATAGCTAATGAATGATGTAACTTAGTATATGCACATATTCTCTATAAAAAGTGGTAATGTTTATGATTTATATTATTAATATTATAATTTTATTAGCCATAACTGATATTGTTGCTGCTGTGTATATCTGTGTCTCTCCCTCCCCGCTGCCCCCCTCCCTCATTTCTCTCTCAACCCAACCAGTCAATGCAGATGTCATTCACTTAGAGCTTGGTTTTCTTCCCATTAAAGGGCAGTTTTTTTTTTTGCTAGCAGCAGAAAATACTGGCTGTTATACACAACACTTAAAATCTGTGGGTAGCTCTGTGGATCAAGTATGGCAAAATGTTCCCAACACACTCACACACCCTTCACCCCCCCACCTCCCCGGACTCACCTCATGCACGTGAACTCAAACTTGATAAATTTGAATACAAAATATACATTGGCATATATAGTTGCATTCTGTTGGAGCATCAGTCAACTATGGGTAAGAGATATACTGGTTGAGCCGCTGGATCATATCTTTGGTCATGACAGTGATCCTGAAGACAGAGAGGAATGCAAAGCATCTACGGATGAGGATGAGGTTCAGTATGACCCTGAATAAGACCACACATCTGATGACGAGGACAGATCAGATGTCACAGATGCTGAAAGAGAGGTCTTCAAGTCAAGAAAAGGTGACGTTTCATGGTCATCAAGCCCTCTTGATACCCAATGCAGGGCACCAAGAGGGAACATCTTCAAAATGACCCCAGGGCCTGGGGCGTACTAGATACGCTGTGACACATCCCCAAGACATCAAGTCAGTGTTTGAGCTGTTCCTTCCACAAACTCTTCAAAAGATCCTGCTTGAGATGACCAACATGGAAGGGAGAAGAGTGTTTGGTGATAGCTGGATGGAGAATGACAAAACACAGCTGGATGCCTATTTGGGACTGTAGCTTTTTGTTGGGGTGTACAGATCCTCTAATGAAGCTAATTCCAGTTTATGGAACAACAAAAGATATATATATATATATACAACAAAAGCTGAAAAACCCACAGTTCCTTTTTTTTTCATTTCGTCTTCTTCCGCTTATCCGTGATCGGGTCGCGGGGGCAGCAGCTTCAGCAGGGAAGCCCAGACTTCCCTCTCCCCAGCCACTTCTGCCAGAGTCAGCTTCTGCAACCGGGGGTCTGACCGCCAGGGTCCCCGCCTCCGACTGCCGCCCATCTCTCTTCGCACTGTTCCCCCCCTGAGACCCCTCCCATGGGTGGTGGGCCCATGGGAAGGGGATACAGCACCTGGTATTCCCAGGCGGTCTCCCATCCAAGTACTAACCAGGCCCGACCCTGCTTAGCTTCCGAGATCAAACAAGATCGGGCGTGTTCAGGGTGGTATGGCTGCCCTCCCACAGTTCCTTAGTTGTATTAATCTAAAATTTACCAAGTAGCATGAAGCATGTAGGCTGGGGACAGAAGGACCTGCACGTCAGCGTTGTTTTGCTAACAGACACACTCATAGTGATGTTGTACAAAATGAGTTAGCATTTAATACTTCCAGATACTTAAGGTTGAATCCAAGTTTTTAAATATACTAGATGGTTTCTCATTGTTTAGCTAACACAACACATTAAGCTGAGTGATACAGATACAGACTGCACTTATATACCAAAGTCAAGATGGTGTACCGAACAAAGGCACACACCCATCTCAACGTACCACTTCTGGCAGAGTGGGACTCAGGACTTAGTAAAGCCATTTTGTTAATCATGCTCTACTTTTGTGGATTATCGCTTCAGTCCTCCTCCAGTGAAGGTTGGCTGACTGATCACAGCTGGGTGAGACTAGATCAAATGGGATAGAGGATTGTATTGATCATTCTTCATCCATTTGTGTATTTGATTACCCATTTGTGCATTAATGCATCCACTGGAAGGCACAACAGATCTTATAAATCGCTGCTACCATTTTCAAAATTGTATTAAATGACCATATCAGATTCATTAAGGAGACTTTTACACATTATGATATTGCATTAAATCTGGTCAATATAGTCAAGTCTCAATGTGCACTAAATGGGATCTTAAGGTTTACCATTTGAGAGTCTTTGTTATTCAGATTATTATTATTGACTTTGCACCATCATTTGGCATAGATTTTAGAAATGTAGAGTGAAGGAAATGTGGGGGCGTTTGAGAAAGATAAAGTGAACTGAGGTCGTGAGGTGGATTCAAACAAATGACATTTTGAGTATGCAGCACACACATTTAGCTTGTTGTGCTGTCGCCCTTCCCTCAAGCATCCTTCAACAGGAGGTGAAGTGACAAACACAAATCTGCTCCGACAGATACTATTCATACAGCTCTTTAGCCTGGCAGCACATCAGGCAAGTAGAGGAGCATTGATGGTACTGTGTGGGAGGTAAAACTGTGGAAATTGAATGGGGGACATACCTGGTTCAAGAAAACACGCATTAAATATGATTAAAATGAAACTTTACCATGTGTTATTCAGTTGTTTCTTTGGTTAATAATTAAATACACACTTCACATCAGCTCATTTATGGCAGACAGACATGTTAATAAAGCCACTCCCTTTATGAATCACACATTTGGACAAGCCTCAACATGTAATGCAGCATAAATTGGTTAACTGCTCAGTTCAGAGCAAGGAGCAGTAATACCCACTGAGGGCTCAGCAGCAGAGAGGACAATAGTATGAGGAAAACACTGAATACTGTTAAATTTTCAGTTGGTAAGAGTTGTATAGATAGAAGGTTGGGTGGATAACTGAATAGACAGAGAAAATGGTATGAATATAAATATATATAAATAGTGTCTCAGTCAGTGTCCAATCATCAGGGTCCATTACCACTGTTGATGAAAATGACGGCCTATGTTTAGCAGTGTTCTGGGTAAGACATTACAAAAGCAACAAAACTGTTAACGCCCAATGTTGCTAAACACCCTATCATTTACAAAAGTAACATGTTATAGTAATATTAAATTTAGCAGTAACATATTGATATAACTGATTACCAATTTTGGTAGTATTATTACTTTTACTTTGTTAAGTAATTATGTGTTTATTTTTACAGGCACCGTGTCCCAGAATGGGACACCCCCATGGTGGAAAGGTTGGTTCATGTTGGTCTTGTACCCCACAAGCATATATTGTGTAATACTCTGGAAGTATTGTATGTTTGTGCATATAGATAAGTGTGTGTAAGTCATGAATTTGAATACATACTTTTTTGATGTGAAGCTACACTTTGCATCTGTGAAGGTTATTAGCGCTCATTTGTACCTGTACCAGATTATAAGATTTGCAGTATTTTATATATATTTCTGTATAATAAGAAAATATATAGGAAACATGTAAAGCAGTTGTGTGTTTTTGATATGGACATTAATCTGTTGTCACAATAGAACAAGTAGTGATGAGACTCAATTAAACATTTTAATCAAGTTAATTACAGGTAATGACTTCATGAGCTTCTTTAATAATAAAATTCTAAATATTAGAGACAAAATTCATCACCTTTTGCCCTCAACAGGCACTCATCTGATTTCAGCAAGTTTGGAAATAGCTATAAAACCTGACATATATTTAGACTGCTTTTCTCCTGTCGACATTAAACAAATAACTACAATAATTTCTTCATCTAAGCCGTCAACCTGTCTCTTAGACCCCATCCCAACCAGGCTGCTTAAAGATGTATTACCTTTAGTTAGCCCGTCCTTATTGAATATGATTAATCTGTCTTTATTATCAGGATATGTACCACAGTCCTTTAAAATAGCTGTGATTAAGCCTCTTCTTAAAAAACCAACTCTAGATCAAGAGGTTTTAGCCAACTACAGGCCAATATCAAAACTTTCATTCATCTCTAAGGTACTTGAGAAAGCCGTAGCCAATCAGCTATGTTATTTTCTCCACACAAACAGCTTGTTCGAGGAGTTTCAGTCAGAATTTAGAGTAAATCAAAGCACAGAGACCGCACTAGTTAAAGTTACAAACGACCTCCTAATGGCATCGGACAAAGGACTCATCTCTGTACTTGTTCTATTAGATCTTAGTGCCGCATTCGACACCATTGGCCATCAAATTCTCTTACAGAGACTGGAATATCAAATTGGCATTAAAGGAACCGCCCTAGGCTGGTTTAAGTCATATTTCCTAGACCGTTCTCAGTTTGTTCATGTTAATGATGAATCCTCCATGCAAACCAAAGTTTATCATGGAGTCCCACAAGGTTCTGTATTAGGGCCACTTCTTTTCAGTTTATATATGCTTCCTCTAGGGAACATTATTAGGAATCATTTAATTAACTTTCACTGTTATGCCGACGACACCCAATTATATTTATCGATCAAGCCTGATGAAACCAATTACTTAACTAAACTCCAAGCATGCATTAAGGACATAAAAATTGGATGGCCCACAATTTTCTGATGCTAAATTCTGATAAAACTGAAGTTCTCGTAATAGGACCCAAACACCTTAGAAACTATCATTCCAGAGATTTAGCCTTAGATGGGATCACCCTGGCCTCCAGCTCCACCGTAAAAAATCTTGGAGTTGTTTTTGATCAGGATTTGTCCTTTAATGACTATATAAAACAACTTTCGAGGACTGCATTCTTCCACTTTTGTAACATTGCCAAAATCAGACGCATCATTTCTCAAGCGGATGCAGAAAAACTAGTCCATGCATTTGTTACTTCTAGGCTGGACTATTGTAACTCTTTGCTATCAGGCTGCTCTAATAAGTCTCTTAAGAGTTTGCAGCTGATTCAGAATGCTGCTGCACGTGTTCTGACAGGAACCAAAATCAGAGATCACATCTCTCCCATTTTGGCTTCCTTGCACTGGCTACCCGTTAAATCTAGAATAAAATTTAAAATTCTTCTTTTAACTTACAAAGCTCTTCATGGTCAGGCACCATCATATCTAAAAGAGCTCATAGTACCTTACCACCCCACTAGAACACTGCGCTCCCAGGATGCTGGGTTCCTTGTGGTTCCTATAGTGTCTAAAAGTAGATTGGGAGCCAGAGCTTTCAGCTATCAAGCTCCTCTTCTGTGGAATAAACTACCACTCTGTGTTCGGGAGGCAGACACGATCAACACCTTTAAGAGTAGACTTAAGACTTTCCTTTTTGATAAAGCTTATAATTAGGGCTGGCTCAGGTCATCCCTTAGTTATGCTGCCATAGAACTAGACTGCTGGGGGACTCACATACTCTCTCGTTCTATCTCTCTCCTTATCTATCCATCTATCTAATCCATCTATCTATCTATCATGTTACTAATTAAACTTCTTCCCCGGAGTTTCTGTGCTCTCTCGTCCAGCAGGTTCTTGTGGACTGTGTCTGCTGCTGTGGTCCTGCGTGGCGTCTTTCTTCGTGTGTTGTCGCCGTCATCATTGTTGCCATATCCCCATTACAGTTTATAGTTAGTTAATGATTTGCTACTGTGCATCTGTATCTTTACCACTAGTTTCACTGTTACTGTAATAATTCATCATTCATTGTCATTATTCTCATTTTATCATTGTCATTATTTATCACTAATATTCATTGTGAGTGTACAATATGTGTGTGTTGATTTGTTCTGTACATGTGACATCCATTGCACGTCTGTCCGTCCTGGGAGAGGGATCCCTCCTCTGTGGCTCTTCCTTAGGTTTCTTCCACCTTTTTCCCTGTTAAAAGGTTTTTTGGTGGGCAAGTTTTTCCTCACTCGAATCGAGGGTCTAAGGACAATGGGTGTCACTCCCTGTACAGATTGTAAAGCCCTCTGAGACAAATGTATTTTGTGATTTTGGGCTATATAAATAAAATTTTAATTTGATTTGATTTGATTTGATTTGATTTAATCACATTTAATCGCAAACCCTGTGACAACAAATATAAATTCAGGTAAAATTTTGTGCACCTAATTTATTGAATAAGTTAAACCACAACAGTATTTATTTAATAACAGATTTATTCAGCTTTCAGTTTTATCAGGAACTCTTGATAATTAAAGTAACATCCTTAAAAAGTTGCTTATTTTTTCAGACTAGACTTACTTATTTTGGCTCTGAAGCCTGACGCCTGGTCCAACGTGGATTGACTGGAGCGTTTGTTTGTGTTGCTATTGGATATGTCTGTGTTTGTTGAATTACTTTGATGACTTTGATGACTGTGATGACGGTGACTTTTTACACAACTTGCAGGTAACATCGCTCTTACCCAGCGTTCCATCAGGACATTTTTTTAAGTAAAAATGAACCCTCAATGAGCCAAGTAAAGCTCTTTCATCATCCATCTTTGTTTTACCAGATGTCGCGTCTGCATCTGCTTTACAGGAACCAGAAACAAGTGAATACAAAGATTCCGGCTTAAAAACTTCTGATATTATTCTAAAATAATAACATGCGATTCATTAGCGTTAAACATGTAACTTATTAATTTTATTATAATTAGCACACACATTAACACATTAAAGTTCCAGCCCTAATTTAAAGTTAAAGTAACTTGCCCAACACTGTTGTTTAGCTTAACAAAGTCAAAGGGGAAAGAGGGGTGGAAAGAGGGAAAGACACAGAGATGCACAGCAGCAACAATAACAACTACAATAATAGGAGTATAATAATGGCTAATCAGAATAATTAAATGAATAATAAAAATATGACAATGTAAGCAACAAATTTTTGATTCGCCATAACAATCCAGAAGTGTCAAGCTCCTCTTCTGTGGAATAAACTACCACTCTGTGTTCGGGAGGCAGACACGGTCAACACCTTTAAGAGTAGACTTAAGACTTTCCTTTTTTGATAAAGCTTATAATTAGGGCTGGCTCAGGTCATCCCTTAGTTATGCTGCCATAGGACTAGACTGATCAGAATTTTATTTATTCTTCTTTCCTCTCTCATTAATCACCTCACAATCTCCTTACATTTATCTCGTGACCTCTTGGAGGGCCTTGACCCCTAGGTTGGGAACCACTAGAAGAAAGTAGCAAACTGTATGTAAAGTAATTGAAACTAGCTCCACCTCCAGCAGCTAATACAGTAACATGCTGCTCTAACACTGATGCTTCAGTATTAATAATCTAATGATGGTACTTAAGTAAACGATTTGCAGATTTCAAACTTCAGTGGTAATATACAGAATGGCATAAAGAAATAACTGTGCCAAAAGATGCAAAAATGTTGGTATGGTATTTTGAACACTCAATAAAAGGTGTGAAATGTACAGTGGTATGAAAAAGTTTGGGCACCCCTGATCGTTTTCAGGTTTTTCCTTTATAAATCATTGGTTGTTCGGATCAGCACTTTCAGTTAAACATATCATATAGCAGACAAACACAGTGATATTTGAGAAGTGAAATGAAGTTTATAGGCTTATCAGAAAGTGTGCAATAATTATTTAAACAAAAGTGGACAGGTGCATAAATTTGGGCACCCTTGTTGTTTTATTGATTTGAGTACCTTTAGCACTAATTATTGGAACACAAAGTTTGTTTGGTAAGCTCACTGACCCTTGATCTACATACACAGGTGAAGCCAATCGTGAGAAAGGGTATTTCAGGTGGCCAGTAGCAAGTTGTTCTCCCTTTTGCATCTTCTCTGACGAGTGGCACCATGGGAGCCTCAAAACAACTCTCAAATGACCTGAAAACAAAGATTGTCCAACATCATGGCTTAGGGGAAGGATACAAAAAGCTGGCTCAGAGATTTAAGCTGTCAGTTTCCACTTTGAGGAACATAGTGAGGAAATGGAAGACCACAGGCACAGTCCTAGTTAAGGCCCGGAGTGGCAGGCCAAGAAAAATCTCAGAGAAGCAGAGGCGAAGGATGGTGAGAACGGTCAAACTCAACCCACAAACCAGCTCCAAAGACCAACAACATGATCTTGCTGCAGAAGGTGTCACTGTGCATCGTTCAACTATTCAGCGCGCTTTGCACAAGGAGATGCTGTATGGGAGAGTAATGCAGCGGAAGCCTTTTCTACGCACATGCCACAAACAGAGTCGCTTGAGATATGCTAAAGCACATTTGGACAAGCCAGCTTCCTTTTGGAATAAGGTCCTGTGGACTGATGAATGTAAAATTGAGTTATTTGGACATAACAAGGGGAGGTATGCATGGCGGAAGAAGAACACAGCATTCCAAGACAAACACTTGCTACCCACAGTAAAATTTGGTGGCGGTTCCATCATGCTGTGGGGCTGTGTGGTCAGTGCAGGTACTGGCAATCTTGTAAGAGTTGAAGGTCGCATGGATTCCAGTCAGTATCAGCAGATTCTTGCCAACAATGTTCAAGAATCAGTGACAAAGTTGAAGTTGCGCCGGGGCTGGATACTTCAACAAGACAACGACCCCAAACACTGCTCAAACTCTACAAAGGCATTCATGCAGAGGAACAACTACAACGTTCTGGAATGGCCATCTCAGTCCCCAGACCTGAACATTATTCAAAATCTGTGGTGTGATTTACTTTTTTACTTTTACATAGCATTAATATGCAATCATGTCTATTAATGTTCTTAAAAATGCCAGAAAGATACACTCTGTATTTATTGAACACTGGCAGTTTAATTTGTTCGTCTGTTACAGTTTTTCTCCATTGGTTTGGCTCATTTCTTAAAACTGAGATGACATTCTCATAACAACATGGACAAATCCCCAAACTATCTTGCAGTTTCTCACAACAGAATGGCATTTATCATTGCTTTCATCACATTTCCAAATGCTTTGTACATGTGTCAAGCCTTTAGTACATCCTTGCAAATAGCTATGTACAAGTATCCTACAGTTAACACAATCAGCTAACATTTAGTACATTTTTCAAATGAATGTATCTTGCTGATCTATCCCAATTGGTTGGTTTTCAGTGTCGTGGTTATTGTCCTCAAAACATGTCAGCACATTTTCATCGTATAAGTCATCATATGCAGAATAGTCTGCTCAATTGTCAAAATAGTGTTAGGAAACTGGAATAGAATACAGTACATATTTTGGAAGATGTTATAGTAAATTTAGGATAATCAGGTCTCGAAGGGCCCCACCTACCCCAGTTTGTAATTATATGGAACAACGTTAGTTTCCACCGGGGTCCACGCATCCGGGGATGGTTCAACATGCATCCAAGAATGCACAATGTGTTCTTGCCACCATACTCTCCATTCCTCAATCCTATCGAGGAGTTTTTCTCTGCTTGGAGATGGAGAGTGTATGAACACCATGCGGAAAACCAGAAGGCTCTCATGACTGCAATGGACGCTGCCTGTGAGGACATAACAGGGGATCAGTGTAGAGGATGGCTCAGGCATGCACGACGCTTCCTTCCGCGCTGTATCTCAAGAGACAACATCAGAAGCGATGTGGATGAGAATCTGTGGCCGAACAGAGCACAGAGAATGGATGGCCAGGAAGATGAGGGTGGTGACCAGGAGAAAGAGGGGAGTGACCATGACTAAACAAAATGTCTTCATTTGTGACTCTTTGTATTTACAGTGCTGATTTGTTGATTTTTTTTCTTTTTTGTGGGTTTTTGTATTTTGTGTACACAGTATATTTTCCTTTTTTACGGTTCCCTACCTACTGTAATGTGTACAATTACGTTAGTTGAGAATAAAAATGAAAATTCCTCGGCAGAATGAGTGCAGTGTGTGTGTGTGGTGTGAAAATGTTATGCCTATAGTTAGAAATATGCCATGACAAAGCGTCTAAGCATTTTGACTTGCAGTACTTACACAATACCAAAGGGACAATGCATTTTGGAGGCACTGACTAGTTATATGAGAAGGAAATGTAGTTTTGACTGAAGGGTAAACTGTTTTGGGAGCTGTACAAACATTGCCAGGTGATCCATGTAGTCAGGGGCGCAACTACCTCCTTTCTGAGGGGTATGCAGACACATTACAGGTGTATAAATCTTATTTATTCATGGACCTTTAAAATATTACTTTTATTACAGACTTTTATTTAGTTTTATGTATTACAGCAGGTGATCAGCTCAAACACAAAAATAATGTATAACAATGTAATAACATAAATAACATAAACAAAACATAAATAAGTCCTCTACCTACCACTAAATTGTTACATGTCGTGCCCTTGCACTCGCCCATTTGTCAAGAATGGCATCAAATGAAATAGACCGTGCCACACTGTTTTCAATGGAGATCACTGCTAACTGGGTCAGGCGATCATTGCTCATACTTGAACGAAGGTATGTTTTGATAAGCTTCAGCTTACTGAAGGATCTTTCGGCAGATGCAACCGTCAGAGGCATGGTCAGGAATACTCTAAGGGCTACTGTCAAATTTGGGAACACCAAATCAAGATTCTCCTGTATGAGGAAATTCAACTTCTCAAGAGCCTTGTAACCCTTCAGTAGACGGCTTCCTGGGTATATTTGACACAGAGGCAGTTATATCAATAATATCTCATTGGAAACAAATCTAAAACGTCACTAAATAAAACCATATTCCTGACATCTAAATAAAGTGAAGTTTTGAAAGAATGAAGAACGTGTATCAAGTCCTTCCTCCCACAGTTGGACCTGTCATTTTGCTAGTAGCTTTGCTATCCTGAATATTTACAAGCCTCCTCTTGATACACTGACATAACTTACCCACTGTCTTTTTTTCATCCCCTCAAAACCTTTCTCCTTCTCCCTCTTCCGTTTTCTGCTTTGTGCTCTGGACAGCTTTTTTTTCTGCCTCTCCATCTTTATCTGTGACAACGCGATTCAAATGAATGGAAAAAAAAACGCGCCAGCGCGTTTCCGGAGGGGCGCACGCTGGAACGCCTATAGTGTGTGTGTGTGTGTGGGAGGGGAGGAGAGGGAGAGGAGGAGAGGAGAGGTGAGGGAGCGAAGGGGCGCCTAATTAGTGACATGCCCCTCTGTTATTGATCATATCATTTACACATGCACAAACAGCTGTTAAATACAGAAAATGCCTACTCGAAATAATTGTTCCCCCATCGCTTTGGCGCCCCCTCTAACGCGGCGCCCCTATGCGCCGCATATAGTGCATACCCAGTTTTTGCGCCACTGCATGTAGTTGTGCAGTACGATCCAAGTTATTTTGACAGAAGTACTGAATGAATCAAAATGTGCCAAAGCAATAGAGAAGGATCCATGCCATTTTTATGGTACTGACTATTTACATGGAAAAGGGATTTCATTTTGAAGCATGGATGAGTAGTTTTGGGAGACAAATTACATTTTGCTGGTTATCTGAAGTGTTGTGCAGAACTGCAAGTCTGTTTGGCAAAATTGCTTTATAGTTATGAGAATGTCATCTCAGTTTCAAGAAATGAGCCAAACCAATGGAGAAAAACTGTAATATATGGCAAAACGCCCATAGATATAAAAGGGTCATTCCAGAATTGGAGGACATTTTAGGTCACACCCATCAAATCTTGAATAATGCACATACAAAATACTAAAACATGTAGTTTCTGAGTAAATTTACTTGTCCTGAGACCCAAATCTAAAAAACTAAGAGAAAACAATGCTTGAAAGGAGTTTTAACAATACCAAATAAGTCTGGAGAACCCCCTAAAATGCCATTTTTCCCTTGTCCCACCCTCCTAATGGCCAAATTGAATCTCAAATAAAACCGTTTAAATAAAATTTAAATTTATTTTTTTGGTATTATTTGTTTCATTGCTGTCTCTTCTAAATGTGGGAATATGTGTTTAAATAAACATATTGTTTTAAATAATAATTATTATTCATAAAACGTGTGTCCCACAACATGCACGCAACCCTGTTACTATAACCTTTTTAGTGTGGTAGAAGAGGAAAAAAGCAGCATGATACCCTGGATATGACATTACAACATAGCTAGCCTTGATTGAATGTCTCACTTTACCTCATGCAACCCTGTTATGTATATGATCAGCATAAGACAATTTAAAAAAAAAATGTCTTTACATAAGTAAGTTTGTTCTCTTGGTTAACAGTAACAGCTAGATAAACAGCTAGCTTCTATTCCTGAGAAAAAGGTAACATTAGTATAGATTTGCAACCCTGTTACTGTGATTAGAGTAACAGGGTTGCACTACATTAACATGGTTGGACCTCCTCCACTTTACTCAGACTTTAGAAGCTATTATTTGTAATTCAGTTCAACAATTTACATTATCTGAGATATAATTTAGTTACTCTACGTATTGTAAACACATTTCTGAATTTTACAGATTATTATTTCCTTTTATTTCCTAATGGTAGGCCAAATGGATTATGGTTCTGGTTAGAGTTAGGGTTAGCCATCACATGTGACATTACAAGCAAGCAGTGTATGTATGGAGAATGTGACATGTGCAGCAATAAGAGCTATCCACTCACAGGCCATTAGAACACTACTGATCGTGTCTCCTAGCTTCAGTGGGCAACTGTTGAGAAAAAGCACAAAGATGACTCTGGAGCAACCTCAAAGGTCACTTTGAAAAAAGAATATGAATTCTCACAAGAAGAGCTGGTAGAGACATTTGCTATGTTGCTCCAGAAGTTTAGGCATCATCTCTACAACATCAGGCAGCACTATGCTTTCTCACGGGCCCTGAAGCAATGTGTAGTCCATGTTGATTTCTCCGAAAACAATGCTTGCAAATACAGTGCAGAAGTGCAGTCTGTTCATTTTGGTGCATCCCAACACCAACAGGCCACTTTACACACTGGCGTTTATCACCTGGGGAGAGAATCAGCTCCTACCTCCTTCTGCACCATATCGACCTCAAGATTTAAGAGACCACCTACAATAATTTCCCAGTTTTTGGGATTAATAAAGTATATCTATCTATCTATCTATCTATCTATCTATCTATCTATCTATCTATCTATCTATCTATCTATCTATCTATCTATCTATCTACATGCAGCCCACTCTGAAGGAAATCAGAGAAAAATTCCCAGATGTGACAACTGTGCATTTTCTTAGCGATGGGCCCTGCACACAATATAAACAGCATAACTTTTACCTTTTTTACACCGAAATTTTTAAGATGGGTTTTACAAGGGAAACCTGGAATTACTTTGAAGCAAATCATGGC
Organism: Pampus argenteus; assembly: GCA_036937835.1. Taxonomy (NCBI): domain Eukaryota; kingdom Metazoa; phylum Chordata; class Actinopteri; order Scombriformes; family Stromateidae; genus Pampus; species Pampus argenteus. The sequence continues at coordinate 1,803,149 of CM072875.1, forward strand.
AAAGGAGCCCCAGATGGCATAGGTGGCACACTGAAGAGGAGGGCTGACAGGCTACCAAGCTCTGAATGGTGGTCAGTCAAAGGTGAATTTGTTTTACATCCAGGAGCAAGATGTAGATGATGCAGTAAATGATTCCAGCGGTACCATCAACAATGAGTCTTCACCAGGTATTCACTTCACTATTTCTCCATGATTCTAATTTAGTTAAAGCACTTTGAACTAGCTTGCGTATAACTGATCTTGCCTTCCCAGGTGATTACTCTTTCACCTGGAAAAATACTCTATCGCAACAACAGCTGCATGTGTTCTGCAAAGGGGAATCTGGAATGTAATTGCCAGAAAACTAAAAGCTTCAGCTTTAATTCTACAGATGACCACACAGACCTAACACACAGCACACCAGAAGAAGAGCAGTGGCATACGGAATGAGACCCACTACCTGTTGAAATGTATGCACAGAGTAATCTCAAGTAGATTAAATCGATCGCAACTGGACTTGGTTATTTGTCTTTGAAGACGTTTCACCTCTCATCCAAGAGGCTTCATCAGTTCATGCTCGCTTGACTAGGCTGGGACTAGTCCAACTAGCTAGTGTAGAAACCCAGGTATTTAACCTCTGTGGAGGCAGTCACATGGCCAGTGATGTCATTGGCTCCTTAACACTCCATGTGCCCAACGACAGTCGTTTAGTGACAGTCGTTGGGGGTGGTGAAAGTTAGTTTAGACTTCGACTTCACATGGGGTCATTTGTAAATGGCTGTTGTTCTTAGAGGCTAAGTTGCTGAATCTCCTGGGAATACATGAAAGGGTAGCATTGTAAATTGGAGATAGATGGTGTCTCAGACCTCCTCCTCTGTTTAGGGATGGTTTTTCTAATTTCACATAGATGGCTTCTTTTACCCCTCTTTCAAACCATCTATCCTCTCTGTCCAGGATGTGAACATTATTGTCATCAAAGGAGTGAGCTTTCTCCTTGAGGTGTAAGTAGACTGCAGAGTCTAGGCCTGAGGAGTTGGACCTCCGGTGTTGGTACATGCGCTTGTGCAATGGTTGCTTGGTTTCCCCAATGTAGAGGTCTTTGCATTCCTCATTGCACTGTACTGCATACACCAGATTGTTTTTCTGAGTGTGTGGTGTTCTGTCTTTGGGGTGAACCAGTCTCTGTCTGAGAGTGTTGCTGGGTTTGAAATACACAAGGATACGGTGCTTATTAAAGATCCTCCTAAGTTTCTCTGATACCCCAGATACATATGGAATGACTATGTTGTTTTTTTTTTGTCTTGTTTTTCTTTCTCAACCCCCTTGTTGGTGTTTTTTCTGGAGCCAGCTGCAGTTTTTACAAAGGCCCAATTGGCATAACCACAAGTTTTGAGGGCATCCCTCAGATGCTCATGTCAAAACCAAATAAATCATATAATAAAAATTGAACCATTGATTAATAAGCTGAGCTAATCAAGTCTTTGATAGTTTATTACCTATTATCGATAAATATGTAGCAGAAAATTACAAAAGTGAAGGGTTTTTTTCAAGAATTTTCAAGCCCAAATGTCCTCCAATTCTGGAATGACCAAAAAGCTACTACACATTATATAAACTTTGCTTGGAAGTGCATAGTCCAAACATTGAATATAGAGTCTGCACACATGTACAACTTGTACAACTAACTTACTGCACAATAGTACTGAGACATATATACAGTTATCTTAAATTTCATCTAATTTACCCAATTTCTGCATCTGTCTGTATATAGATAGACAGTATACCTCTATTCACTCACACATATACACACAACTCTTTGCACTGATTGAATATGCATGAAGAAGACAGAGCCTGCTCTTCTCATTTTCAGAGACCTACAATTACCAAGTCCTTCTGTTCAAAATGACATCTACTTGACAGCCCTCAATGCACTTCTACTTCAATGCTGTATATAGTTCAAATTTAAATGAAAAACTAGTTCTAACATGCATGGTATTGTGTATGATGCTTTGGAGTTCTAAAATCACAGACAGAACAATGCAGACACATTGTCAGATTTTCATAATGCAATCATGATTGGGCATTTTGTGAAGATTATGTGGATTATCAATAAAATCAATTTGTGGGGATTACATGGATTATGTAACCAAAATGAAGAACTGTTAACTCTCAAAACATGGTTATACAACAAATATTAACAAATATGAACATACATTACTGTGGATATAACACGAGATGAGTGCAAGTACAAACTCTTGCACTATTGTGTATTCTTCATTTTTATCACCCTATTACTTTATTTACTTAAGTCTTTTAATATTTCTGTACTCTTGTTTCAGTAGAAAATTGGCTCTTCATACGAGGGACTTAGATTATTTATTCAATGACACACACTTGTCAGTATGATACCTCCATAACTGACGAAGAGCCACTATTATTAATGTATGGGAACTAAAGACTTTTCTGACTTAAACCTTAGTGACTCATTTTACCTGATTTTGAGCTGCAGCAATGTCATATTCAAAAACAGTGCAGGCACCATGGGTAGTGCTCAAGTTGTAACCTTATTTTAACTTAATTTTAGATTACATTAAATAATTGTAACTTTTGCAGTTGCAGCAAAGAGAACATGAACTGTGAAACTGCGTGGAAGAGAAAGCTGAAGTAATACAGCTATCTGTTGGCATGGAAAATACCTTTTTTGTCATTTCTACAAAGCCTCAAAGAATCATTGAAATGACTTCAGCCATACCTGAAATAGCATTATTGGGACTTGCATCCTCTGCAACAGATCATTTGTCTGTAAGTAGCAAAAGAAAGATGCTGTCTCTGTGATACAAACCTCCACATTGTGATGGACACAATTATGACACATATTTATGTACTGGCCCTTTGGATCTTTTAGTTACGAAGCAGGGTCTCCTGTTTCAGCCAGGCCTTTCATCATCCATCATCATCCAATATGAAACTTTGATGAGGGAAAGTGGGTTGGTAAATTGCAGCAGCAAAGTGGAAGCATACAAGAAAAATAGAGTACCGTATTTTCACGACTATAAGGCGCATATAAACGTCTTAGATTTTTTTCAAAATGTGCGGCGCGCCCTATAGCGCAGTGCGCCCTATGTGTGTGTTGTTGTTTTTGTTGTTGTTGTACGGCGGACGTAAAAGAGACCACGTGGTAGAGAGGGGGGGGTGTATAAAAGAACAGGTATGTGCTTTATGCAGAACATTGTTGTTTTAACAACCCTGAAAATGGCAAAGAGACACGCTTATGAAGCTCAGTTTAAACTGAAGGCTATCAGCTACGCCGAGGAATATGGGAATCGAGCCGCCGCGAGAGAATATAAAATTAACGAGTCAATGGTTCGCAAGTGGAGGAAGCTGGAGAACGAGCTCCGACAGGTGAAGAAGACTCAGCTGAGTTTCCCGGACATAAGGCGAGGTGGCCGGAGTTAGAGGAAAGACTCGAGCAATGGGTCGTTGAGCAAAGAGCGAGCGGGAGGAGCATTTCGACTGTCACTATCCGACTCAGAGCAGTAACGCTAGCGGAGGAAATGAAAATTGAACATTTCCAAGGAGGTCCGTCTTGGTGCTGGCGTTTTATGAAACGGTGCAATTTTTCCATCTGGACCAGGACTACGGTAGCGCAGCGACGTCCGGCGGATTGTTATGAAAAGCTGGCGAATTTCCGGTCCTACTGCCAGAAGCACATCGCCGAAAAGCGCATCCAGTCGAGCCACATCACCAACATGGACGAGGTGCCGCTAACTTTTGACATCCCAGTGAGTCACACGATGGAGAAGAAGGGAACCAGCACTGTAGCGATACGCACAACGGGGTACGAAAAGGCTTCGTTTACTGTTGTGCTTGGCTGCCACGCTAACGGACAGAAACTGCCGCCGATGGTGATTTTTAAGAGAAAGACTTTGCCTAAAGAGACGTTTCCAGCAGGCGTCATTATTAAGGCAAACGAAAAGGGCTGGATGGACGAGGATATGATGAAGGAGTGGCTGTGTTGTTGTAAGGCGGACGTACGTATGGTAGTAGAGGAGGATATGTATATAAAACGTGCGCCCTATCATCAGGTGCGCCCTGTGTGTGTGTTAAATACAGAAATGGCACACATAAATGAAACTGCGCCATTTCATAAGGTGCGCCCTTTGGTCGTGAAAATACGGTATACTTAAACACTATGCATCCAGTGATTCCAAACTTAGAACTATATCTATACCTATACCTAAATGCACTGAAAATCATCCTTTGCGAATCAGTCTTCTCTTCATCAATCAACTATTTCTGGTGAAATTTTGGGGCTATGTGAAGGCCATTTCATCCAATCTTCCATCCCTCTTTTCAAGGCGTCTTCTGTTGTTAATAAAGCTGTCTTGAACATTCCAACTACTTCTCTGCTTCCGAGTCCAATCTCTTGGTCCTGGGCGTGTCAGTACACACTGAACAGCATGGACTCGGCGGAGAAGGACCAGCTTACATCGACGCTGCGCTCCCAGCCATCTTGCCTCATGCAGCATGAGGGGCAGGATAACGCACAGATAACCGGTTGCAGGAGCGGAAGCAGCCACATGGTACCAGTGTGGTGACAGCCGCTACGCCAGTCTTCCCCGCGGCAGGCCGAGCGCTTCTCGAAAACTTAGCCAAGGTCTTTAGTCTTTTCTGACTCCAAACCCGAAGTATCCGTCCCCTCCACCCATGCCCTAGTCTGTGCCAGATGCTGATTTGGCAGGGGGACAGAGTCAAAAGAGCAGCAGACTGCAGGAGAAAATCATCTCCTGCCTACCAGCCAGGCCAACGAGTGTGGCTCACTGCCAAAGAGCTGCCTCTTCAGGTGGATTGCTGCACACACTCAAGCCATTCCTGATCAGCTATGTCCCAGGAGAGATACAGTTTCTGCCGGCATTCCTTATTGGCCTTTGGGATAAAGCTCTCTCGTCCTGTACCACTTCAGTTTTACAATTATTTACTGCATCCCTAAATTACGACAAGCAGAATGTGTATCCATTATAAATATCGCCGTAGGAGCATACCAGCCTACTGACACGACTTGCAGGTGCATCTTCTATGACATGTAGTGGCCTACAGAGAGAAGCCACTGGGTTTGGCAATATGTAGTGTTATGGAATTTTCTATCCTTCTCGGCAGTATTAATTGTTTGTCTTTCTTCTGGTGTCACCATATCTAAACAATATGGTGTCCAGGGTCGAAGTGACCTGTTGCTGCCTTCCTAGTCATAATAGATAGCTTGCTGTTGCTGTTCCAATCTGCGTAAGCGGACATCTGTGTCCCCAGACTGGAATAGGCTGGCAATAACACCTCCAAGGGTCAAAGACATTATCATTGACTAAATCTGGGGCGTGTAGGGTTTGGGTGTGATCTTTTGGGTTTAAAGTATTTCCACCATCACGAGTTTGTCAGAATGCGAGACCGATTTCAAGCACTTCAGGTTTATTCTGATTGTGTCTCTATTTCTCCTTGATCAAGAATCAATGAATAATACAGCATAAGACATCAGAGGCTTATGAACACTTTCTTCCCTCCTGACCTCACCATTGACCTTTGACTTCAGCGATTTCTCCACAACATGTAGCATTTATATAGCATAATTTCCTAACAGCTGCATGTAATTAGGACAGATGGCCGACCAAATGAATGAACTGTCTGTGCTTAATGACAAGCACCAGCCATCTTTGATCATATTACTATAATATACAATAGCTACAAATTGAGGAAGAGCTGTTTATTCTATTATTCCATTTATTATGATTGAAGTACATTTGGATAGCTGTTCAAACACCCATTGTCTGTAACTGAAATTGCAAAGTGCCTGCATTAGTGAAGAGGTGGTCTGAGCAGGTTTAAACACAAATGTAAAATGTCATTCAATGGCAAAATGTCACATTAGCATAAACATTTCTCCCATCTTGTTACAAACTGTTTTTTAAAAAAAAAAAAAAAAAAAAAAAGACTGCATGTTTGCCCACCACTGGCAGGAAAATCCCAATTTTTCACTCTAATCTTAAAAAATTCTTAAAAATTTCACTACAGATATTAATTTTATGTGACAAATAAACTCTTGAATCCAGCGTCTGGACCTAAAGATTTAGAAATATAGAATGCAGATCAGCAAATGGTAAATAGCAATGGCCTCCTTCATACAGCATTTGTATACAAGCACTTTACAATTACATTCACACTTTCAATACACACATGGCCTGAACACTGGGAGTGACTTGGGTTTCAGTGTTTTGCCCTAATAATACAATTGTATTATTCAGAAAGCAGAATCTTGCTAAAGCTGGTTAATTGTATGTTTTGCTGGAGGATAGTTATCATCTGCATGGCTGTCTCCCTTTGTAAATAAAAAAATATGAGTATCTTGATCAAGACAAGAGTGCATAATGTTTATGTCACCAGACTGTCTAAGAAAAAAATTTTCTCACCCACAGAATAAAATATACTTACAATAGATGAGGATAATTACTACATAACCTATTGCAAACTATAAAACTGCACTCTGTAGAGTACTGATCTCCGCTCGGTGTGTCTGGGTGTAAGTGGGTGGTTAAACACCCACTACAGTGCCACAACAACTGCAACCAGTGGAGATTTTGCAAAGTTAAATATAGTATAGTTTTCTTACATAGATGTATTCAGTTTTTAATCAAGAGTTTTTGTATAGTATAGTCTGTATAGTATAGTTTACTTTAAAATGCAAAGAGTAGTGTAACGGTATTGTAACTGAGTGTCCTGCGTTCATCTAACTGCATAAACTAAATAAGGAGACAATTAATGGAATGATAAGTCCCAACTTCTGAATTTAAACATTATTTATTTACAACATTGTGTTAATTATTAAGAACATTTTGGTGTAACACGCCAAACAAAATAAACATCATTCCTTACATCCCTTTCCCCTCCTGCAGAAAGAAGAGTTGAATATCATGTCTCAGTTCTGCTCTCCCTCACAGTCAAGATTGCAGTATAGCTAGCAAAAAAAGGAGGTGACTATATTTTTGTACATGTAAATGAACGATAACATAACCCCATGTTGTACACTGTCCAGGTGCTGCATTGCCCACTTATTTTTTGTACAGCAACATCACCATAACATTACTAATATTATTACAAAAGTCTATTTTCTGGTAATAGTGATTCAGAATTGAAGAAGATAAGAATCTTGATTCTTATGTAAATTGTTTATTTCAAACACCTCAATTCAGACTACAACTGCATTAAATTGGGTTAGGATTAGGACATTTTTGTCATGTGTTTATTGCAAGCAAATTACAATTTCAGCAAGAGAACCGCAAATAGTTACATTTAACACTGAACAAGCTATCAAAGTAGACAATGAAGAAAACACTTTTATAAAGCCATCCATCATTGTTGGTATTGTTGTTGTTATTTCTTCCTCTTTCAGTGAAATGCTTTGCTGCTGCCACCATCTGTTTTGTCACTACTTTCTAGAGTTTCTACAAGCTAAAAGCTTTGTTTTTGGGGGAGAAAATATTGTTATAGTCTGGACAGAGGGTCAAAATGGAGATAAAAGGTGCATTTATGTAATTAGCCAGCTTAGTGTGATGATCTCAGTAAGACTCTAGTTGTTGTTTTTTTGTAAATCTGTAGAAGGTTTCTGTACCCTGTTACTCCCCATATCTCTACAATGGAGGTGATGAGTAAAATGTTATTATGACCAGCAGTTTTAATGGAAGAACATAATAAAATACCACCCCTAACAACATTGATATTAAACATCAATGACTACTTTTTATTGTCAGGAGCAGATGGGGATTCCCCAAATGAAACATGAAAATATATAAAGGCCTTAATTGTGGAAAACCTCTCAGAAAATATTCAGTCACTCAAACATGCTCAGTCAGATGTCTCATTTTGACATCTGACACTTCGATTGCTGCACACACTCAATCTCTCTCTCTCTCTTACTCTCTCTCTTTTACACACACACATACACAGAGACACAAACACACCTCCTTCTCAGTTAAAATCCATTTTCCTCTCCTGTATTCTTGGATTCACTTCTTTCTTGTTTCTCATTCTTTTTCTCCCACCTGCTCTATTGTCATTACCACGCCTCCACTCTTCAGTGGCCTCATTTCAATGTGCTGTTTTTGGAATGGAACACATGAATGCAAGTACATTATCTTCACACATATTTGTGAGGGCTTTAGTTAGTTTGACACATACATTACAGGTCAACAATTTTATTTCTCCCAATGGAGTTAAGAATGTAGTTTTGATTGTTGTCACATTGATGCAGTACATACTATAAATTACATGAATTATGTTTGGTTCGGAGTATTTCATACAGTAATTATTCATCATCACAAATATGTTCCCTCTAATTACCTGTATTTCACTCCATATCTATTTATTGACATATTTTCATTAATTTAAACCAATTAGAGATAAAGAACATCTTAGACCAGTGTACACAATCCAGGGAATATGTACGAGTTTGGTGACCTATAAACTCACCCTTGCTAAGTGTTATGGAAATAGAAACATTCCAAAGTGAAGTGATGCTTTTAAGTGCTTGTTTCATTAACATAATGTGATCATTAATATGTTCTTTGCTGAAAGCTGGAATGCAGCAGTTGCTTTTAATGTTTTCAAGCTACTGGTCACCAATTCAGATAATTCACACTGGGTTTATAAAACTACATGAGCAAGTCAAATATGCTTTCAGAAATACATATTCAACTCATGAATTGCATGTGATGAATAACTTGTGGTGAGATTTGTGTAATATTTAGTCAACCCCCACAAGCAACACAAACAGCAGCTTCCAAAATCTGAACCATCGGGTAGGATTACAGTGCGACATTAGTTTTAGCAAAGTTTACTTGAAAAACTGCAAACTGTAAGTATGGTTGATTCTTGATTAGCAATTTGCAAAGGGCATTTTTTTTAATCTTCAACGCTGAAGGGACTGAAACCATGTCCCCTAGAAATGACATGTAAATTGCAACAGCAGTGTATGGGACCATGATGGAAATAAGCCTCTGGGCTTCATTGTGCTATTCTGACATTTAATTGTATGTATGTACTCAATGCCCTGGCAGAGCTGGTGTTTTTAAAATGAAACTAATCAAAATCAAATAAAATCAATCAATCATTCAAGCAATCAATCAATCCTGCCCGATTTATATGTTTTCTGTTGTTGTGCACTAGTAGGGACAGTATGGCTATTGGCAAATAATATTAATAATTTAAGGTGTTAATTATTAATAGTTAGAAATATTTACCACAAAAAGTACATTTCGGGGCACCACCCTGTTACCAGGGACCAATGGCCAAATTGATAAAACCAGAATAAGGTCTCAAAAGGTTTGTGAAGGATGAGTCCGAGCACTGACTGTTATGAATCTAACAACTATCACAATTATATAACCACAACAATCACAAACAACAACTGGTTAAACTATAACAGGTTTTATTCACAGTAATAATTATTCAAAAATAACATTACTTAGAATAAATGTAACTGGTCAGCTTCATTAGTAGTCTGCGTTGTGTTTTTGATTAAAGAAGCCCGGACCCGAACATCTCTGGAGAGGCTCTCTGTTTATTCACTGACAAAACATGTGTCGAACAACAGCAAAAATCTGGTCACTCAATATGAGCTCCTCTCCCAAGTCCAACAGAGAAAAGGGCGAGGGAGCAAATAAATTAAAATACAAAAAAAAAACCTGACAAAACACGTGTCGCACAACAGCAAAAATCCGGTCACTCAATATGAGCTCCTGCACAAATTAAACAACATTCATTAGCATGCTACACTATGAATTTAAGCCAGCAGGGTGACCTGGCCACAGTGTGACTTACCTCTCCCAAGTCCAACAGAGAAAAGGGGAGAGGTGGAAGTTTGCCACGCCTATATAAAGAGACCCAAAAGTGACCGGCAGGGTACAAAAGCTGAGCCCCAACGTTCCACAATATATATATATAGACATGTCAGGTAGTAACTATTTAACAAATAACAAATTAAACCTATTTTGTGTAATTATAACATCAGACACAACTGTTATATATTATAACAGTGTGACACATATGATTAGTGTATAATTAACTCTGTAACATTCACCGCCCTAGAATTACACAAAATTCAGGGTTGTAAAACAATCCAGATTTACAAACACACTGGCCATTGAGAAAACACAATAAAACTGAATTAACCAGCAAAATGAGCTTCCTATTTAAAGGATAAGAGAATTATAAAACTGCCTGGCGCCTAGCAAGAACTCATAATACTCAATAGACAAAATGAGGTGCCTTATACACCACACATACTCAGGCCAAACAATGTGTGTAAAAGAACAAGAGAAAAAAGAAGAAGAAAAAAACGGTGAAAGTTCCGGTGAACAACAGGTTCATTCCCCTTTCGATTTCTGATCCTGTAGATGTGCAGTGCAGGTTTTGAGGCTATCACGTTGTAAACAACAGGTGCCCACTTGTCAGAGAGCTTACATTTCCCCCTGGCACCCTTGTTTGCCAGCAGTACCTGACAGAGCTTGACCTTTGACCCGTTTGTTGTACTGGTCACACTGATGTCTCTGTTCAGCTCTGCAATTCTCCTGAGCCAGTTCCATGGCACAAGTCTTCCAAAAGGGACTTCACGTAGGCATCATAGTCACACACAGTCACATCATGCAGTACATTCTTGAAAAGAAGGTCAACCGGTAGCCTGGGGACTCTCCCGAACATCAAATAGAAAGGTGCAAACCCAGTGGTCTCATGAACAGTGCAGTTGTATACAAAGGTCATAGTCTGGATCATCTGCGGCCATTCCTGCTTGGAGCGAAGGGGTAGAGAGCTTAACATGTTGCCTAGGGTGCAGTTAAACCTCTCTGTACCGCCGTTCCCCATAGGATGATATGGCGGGGTATGAGACTTGTCAACCCCCGACAACTTCAAGAGCTCAACAATCAGCTCACTTTCAAAGTTTGCTCCCTGGTCAGAATGGATCCACAGCTTCTTGGCTACTCTCTTGGCAGTCTGGTCCTGACAGGGAAAAGCATGTGCCAGCTTTGTGAAGTGATCGGTGATCACAAGAACATCCACAGACCTGTTGTTACTGCCTTTGGCTGACCAAAAGTCAATACATACAAGTTCCACTGGAGAGGAGGTCTTAATGCTCTCTAGTGGGGCCCTTGCAGAAGGCTCACGGGTCATCCTTCTCCATATCATACCAGAAGAAACGCTGGTGAGCCAGAGAAAGTGTGTGGGGCTGACCTTGATGACCAGCAAGATCATTAACACCAGACAATGCATCTGCCTTCAAGGACTCAGGTACAACAAACTGAAACCTCTTCTGCTTGGTCAAGGGGTCCCTCGTGACTCTATAGAGAATGCCACTGCTTAAGGACTCTCAAAGTCGGCTGGCTCTCATTGCAGCGTTCACGTCTGGAAGGCCTGCGTTTCCTGTCAATATAGTGAGCAACCCTTGAGATGACTGGGTCCTGTTGCTGGCGCGACTGAAGGTCAGCGAGAGACAGAGAAGGCAACATATCCTCGCCAGGAGGTCCCAAGGTGGTTGAGATGGTCAGCAAGAGATATTGCGCGCTGACTAGGAGCAGCGTCCCACTCATTCACAGAAGAGAGAAGAGAGGAAACATCATCTTCTGACAACGAACCATCAATGGCAGCAGAGGTAGAGAGACCTCCCAGTGACTGTGGCTGGCAGGTGAGGCGGAAGGTGTCCTGTACAGATCCATCATTGACATCAGAGGCCTGGTCCAGCAGCGCAGCGTAAGGTTCACACAGCAACCGCTCCCTCAAAAGCCTCACAAAGGGGTCCCTACTGAGAGCATCCGCCACCACACTCAACCTGCTAGGAATGTGTTTGATCTCAAAGGAATATTGAGCCAATTTAGAGACCCAATGCTGCTCACAGGCATCAAGCTTTGGTTTGGTCAAGATATACGTGAGAGGATGGTTATTCGACCAGACAGTGAATCTGTGGCCCTTGAGCCAGTGGCTGTACTTATCGCAAACTGCCCACTTAAGAGCCAAGAACTCAAGTCTGTGAGCAGGATAGTTGGCTTGACTGCGACTGAGAGATTTACTTGCAAAAGAGATGGGTCTTGCTCTCTCCTCTCCAGCAGGCACCTGGGACAGCACAGCACCCAGGCCATCAAGGTAAGCATCGGTGGAAAGGATAAAGAGCTTATCAAAGTCCGGATGCACCAGCACCACACTGTTGAGGAGTGCACTTTTCAAATCCTCAAAAGCCTTCTCACAGCCAGGAGTCCCATCCTGAGGAGTCTGTTCTCGGAAGGTGCTAGCTCTCTGCCGACCAGAAGAGCCTTTAGCCCTCCTCTTGTGCCCTGCGGTCAAGGTGTAGAGCGGCTTTGCGATGGAAGAGCAGCCAGGAATGAAATGTTGATAATACAACACCATCCCAAGAAAAGATTTAACCTTCCCCTGAGATCAAGTGCAGCTGTCATCATTCATGAGGTTGCTTGCTGAAGGCTGAGATGAACTTCACCTTCTCCTGGTCGACTGAGGCACTACTATTACTACTACAAAAGCTGAGCCCCAACTTTCCACAATATATACATATACAGTATATATATATCAAATTTCAAATTTCAAGTTTTATTTATATAGCCCAAAATCACAAAATACATTTGTCTCAGAGGGCTTTACAATCTGTACAGGGAGTGACACCCTCTGTCCTTAGACCCTCGATCTGACATATATATATATATATATATATATATATATATATATATATATATTAGTGTTGCTCCGATTGATCGGCTGCCGATCATGATCGACCTATATTCTCTTGAAGATTTTCACTGTTTTTTATAGTTAATATTATTTTCCGGATTATAAGCCGCTGCTTTTCTATTAATTTTTCTTCAGCCCACAGTGTGTGTGTGTGTGTGCGCGCGTGCGCAGGCCGCAGTCATTGACGGAGCTGCTCTGTCACAGGTATATAATATTATTACACCCTCACCCCCTCAGAATGGAAAACCGAAGCAATTCCTATGATGCAGCTTTTAAGTTGAATGCCATCGATCTGGCTATCCGTGAAGTAAACAGTAAGGACACGTAAGTTTGCCGTTAATGAATCTATGCCATAGATTCATTAACGGCAAACTGACGTGCAGCCGCGGTGAGACGATATGTGATGAAGATTATCTGACGCTGTTCAACTCTGACACTGAAGAGGACGACTTCAGTGTCTTCAGTACACAGAGGAAATGAAGTGACAGTGGTTTGGTGTTCATTAGTTTAAAATGCTCAGGAGGAAGATAAATAGTGACGTGTGGCTTCATTTCATGGGAGAATGAAGCGACTTCAATAGTTTTAACAGTGTGCGGGAGGAAAAGGTGACAGGGGCTGTCACCTTTTCCTCCCGCACACTGCACACCAAATCGCCAAATTTCCTCCCGCACACTGCACAATAATGGTTTCAGTACGCAGGAGGAAGATAAATAAAACCATCAATGACTTTTCTGTTTTGTTTATCAGCACTTTTATTGCCGTGTTTGATGCTGCTTTTATTGCGGCACTGTTCGTAAACAATCAGTTCAGTATATGAATAAACACTTGTGTATCGGGGTATGTATATATCGGCGACTTATAGTCCGCTGCGGTATATATGTGACAAAATATATATTTCATTCAAATTTTAGTTGGTGCGCCTTATATTTAGGGTATTTTCAATAGTCCGGAAAATACGGTATTTAAAATTTTAAATTCATTCTTTGATCGTCAGTGATCGGCAATCAGCCGATCAATTTTTTTGGTGATCGGTATCGGTGATCGGCCCAAAAAATGGCGATCGGAGCATCACTAATATATATATATATATATATATATATATAATTATAACATCAAATGCAACTGTTATATTATAAAAGTGTGACACATATGATTAGTGTATAATTAACTCTGTTACGAAAACAACTATAATAAGGCAAGCACTGGTTACTAACTACGTCAGGCGACATACAGTACATATAATAGCAATGACATTAGTGATAGCTGTAGCATCAGCAATAGCAGTAGTAATGGCAATAGTGATAGCATTGGCAATCACAGCAGCAGCTTGATATCACACCTGAAGGCAGCTTTAATGTGCATGTGATGGGTAGGGGAGATGTCTCTCTGTGTGTGTGTGATTGGGAAAGAGGGAGAGAGAGTCACCACAGTTTATAATCATAATATCACTAAACAATAGTAGAGCCAGCAAACCGAAGTTTACTTGGTCGGGTTTTGGTCCATTAAGTAGTGATAATTGACTTATTAACTGAGCACTGAGGTATTTGCTCCCTTTGGTGGGCAGGTTGTGGAGAAAGCATGGAATTGCTTTCTACTGTACTGGGGACTGTGAAAAAGCACAGAGTAGAGTCTGAAATCACCATAGGATGATCTTGCTGACACTCAAGATGGAATCCTGGTTGAATTGAAAGGTAAAAACTTGCAAAATAACCTGCCAATGATTGTTTGTGATATAAAATATAATGTAGAGCAATTTCAGCAACTTATATATCATTTGGTGCAATTAAGTTTAGCAAACTGACTGACAACACTTTGCTGATTGTTAAGTCATTCACATTAGGCATTTCGTACATTTCCAACATGCAAAATTACTTAATTCAAACCTATTATGGTTGCATCATCATCCTGCACGTTTCCTGAAATTTGTGCTTCAATAGCACACATTTGTGTTTGTGTTTTGTGCACTATATTAGGCATTGTTGATCTTTGTCAGGGACAAATCCATCTAGTCATAGGGGCAGAGTATAGCAGAGTAGGGATAAGTTGGTGGTTCCACAATAATACTTTCCTGGTTGGGACAGACAAAGTTAGCTGTTGAGTCCTTTGCAATTTATCATATGGTGATGACCTCTGACCCTGATGAGACAGTGCAGGATTAGAGCTTGGGCTGAGACCATCAGCAGGCTCAAGTCCCTGTTCTAGTGCCTGTGCAGGATCGATCAGTGTCCCCCCAGAGAGGTCATGTGACACTGTGGTCACGTGTCATGATCCATTAAACCCATAATTAATGGGTTTAAATGTGATTCAACAGAGACAGCAGGAACACATCTTCAAACCATTATGGTGTAACATGGCTTTGTCTTCAGAGCTGGTGTCAAATAAATTAGAAATGAGAAATCATGATTATTTACGTTTTAAGCCCTATGTAAGTCTATGTAACATTTGTTCACTTGAAGTCACACACCCTTCAACAGTCATTATTGGTGTCTTTTAACCATGAAGGTGATTTGAGAAGGGGGAGTTGGAGCTAGGGACAAAGATCAAATTCCAAATCAAATTAAATTAATTGTAGATTTTTTTTTTTTTAAAGGCGAGTCTATTTCATGCCGTAACATTACTTTTCCCTATCCAAGCAGTGCACTGAGCAAGCATTGGAAGGTACCAACCAATCGTGTGAGAGTCATACTACCCATGTGATTCTATCTAGCCAATGAAATCGCCACCTTGAATTCAGAGCGAGGTGCTACGAGTGAGTCTCTGTACGAGCACAGTCAGATTTTTACTTGGAAGGAGTTGTGCTGCGAGTACGAGACAGTCAGTCAGGAAATGAAGGTGGAAATTGAGCGAGAAGAGATTCAAGTGGATTAAACACAGGGAGATGATTCTGGAAGAGAGGGCGTAAGTTAGTCGTTACTAGAGAAGTAAGCAATATGGCGCTGTCGAAGAAGAGGAAAGTAGATGCTGAAAATCGAGCTTTCAATGCGGAATGGACTGACGCGTACATGTTCATTCTTCCGCCCACGAGCACGAAACCAGTTTGTCTCATATGCTCCGAAACAGTGGCACTTATTAAAAGTGCCAACGTCAAGCGTCACTATGAGACTAAGCACAAAGCATTTGAACAATCATACCCCCATAAAAACAAAATATCGTTCCAAGCTCACTGATGAGCATCTGCACATGTGCATGAGAATGGCATTGACCTCGTTCAAGCCTAGATTTAAAATGCTGGCAGGGCAGCTAAAGCTTAATTCTCACACTGAAAAAAACTGGGGAAGGGAGGGAAAGGAAGATCATCTGTAAGAGAAACAGTTAAGATGTTTTGTGAATTTTTTGTTGAGGAGAATATTAACATTGTTCAGTCGAAAGGAAACTGAAGCTGCTATTTTTTTTTCTTAAGCACTTTCTTTGTTTTTGAATACATAATTTAGTAATTTTTATTTAAACTGCAGCCACATTGTGTAAGCCAGTGTTTCAATGTCAATACATTTCTTTGAAATTATTTTAACCCGTATTGTGTTTTTTCCCCCTTCGTCTGTTCATTTTCTCAGGTATCAGTCATATCGCAAATACAAATATGATGTTCCGGACCTCATCTTGAGGATATTTATTTTAACTGGACCTCCGCAATTTTTACTTGAATACCCCTGGTATAGACCAAAGTCACAAAATACATTTGTCTCAGAGGGCTTTACAATCTGTACAGGGAGTGACACCCTCTGTCCTTAGACCCTCGATTCGGGTGAGGAAGAACTTGCCCACCAAAAAACCTTTTAACAGGGAAAAAAGATGGAAGAAACCTCAGGAAGAGCCACAGAGGAGGGATCCCTCTCCCAGGACGGACAATGGATGCCATGTGTACAGAACCAATCAACACATACATATTGTACAATTACGATGGATGATAAAATGAGAATGGGTTGCCGGTTGAACCACATATACCCTAATGTTTGTTAATGTGTTATTTGTGTGAACACGTTACTTCATTGTTTATGGGAATGTTCAAAAATACGCCAATTCTGGAAACGTGTATTACACTGTATAGGTCTCGTAGTTGGAAATGAAGTTCTTTTACGGGCCAAACTGTGCTTACTGGGAATATACCCTGAAAACTTTCATGTGTCTCAACAGCAGTCTCTGCTTATTGACTTTGGGCTTTTACATGCCAGAAGGGTAATAGCATTATTGTGGAGAAATATGGATGCATCTTCTACTGGAATGTGAACAAAGGAACTGATAAGCTGTCTAGCTTTGGAGAGAGTAACATATATTGTAAAAAAGAAGGAAAAGAACATTGCTTACTTGTGGAGACCTTATATGGACTTTTTGGAAACTCACGGTTTATTGGTTGCTTGTTTTATTATTGTTAAACCAATGTTAAAATCTCAATAAAAATATGTAAAAAAAATTAAAACAAAAAACGTGAAGGTTATATTTCCCTAACTATAACATATAGCATGTCGTCATTTCACCGCTGGTTGTCGAGGTGGTGTCCAGATAATAATGTGGGCTTTATAAATAATTGGACACCTTTCTGGGGAAAACCTGGTCTGATTAGGAGAGACGGCATCCATCCCACTTTGGATGGAGCAGCTCTTATATCTAGAAACATGGTCAAGTTTATTAGTCGATCTAATCCATGACAATCCAGAGTTGAGACCAGGAAGCAGAGCTGCAGTCTTACACGCTTCTCTGCGCCTCCACTAGAGCAGCTGCCCACCCAATCATCTAGTATAGAGACTGTGTCTGCCCCCCGTCCACCTGCATTATTTAAAGATAAAACAAACAGAAGAGGAGTAAATCATAAAAACCTGATAAAAATTAAATCAACATCTCAAAGACTCCAAAACAAGATAATTAAATGTGGACTCCTGAATATTAGGTCCTTGTCCTCTAAAGCTGTTTTAGTAAATGAATTAATATCTGATTATGATATTGATTTATTCTGCCTCACTGAAACCTGGTTGCAGGAGGATGAATATGTTAGTTTAAATGAATCCACTCCCCCCAGTCATTGTAATACTCATATTCCTCGAAGTACTGGTCGAGGTGGTGGAGTTGGAGCCATATTTGACTCTAGTTTACTCATTAATCCTAAACCTAAACTAAATTATAATTCATTTGAAAGTCTTGTTCTTAGCCTGACTCACCCAACCTGGAAAACATTACAGCCAATATTATTTGTTATATTTTTTTGTATATTTGTTCTCATTTTGTCATTGTCATTATTTGTCACTGTTATTCATTGTGAGTGTACAATATGTGTTTGTTGATTTGTTCTGTACATGTGACATCCATTGCACGTCTGTCCGTCCTGGGAGAGGGATCCCTCCTCTGTGGCTCTTCCTGAGGTTTCTTCCACCTTTTTCCCTGTTAAAAGGTTTTTTGGTGGGCAAGTTTTTCCTCACTCGAATCAAGGGTCTAAGGACAGAGGGTGTCACTCCCTGTACAGATTGTAAAGCCCTCTGAGACAAATGTATTTTGTGATTTTGGGCTATATAAATAAAATTTGATTTGATTTGATTTGATATTATATCGAGCTCCAGGTCCTTATTCTGAATTTCTATCTGAATTTGCAGAATTTGCATCAGGCTTGGTCGTTAAAACAGATAAAGTAATTATTGTAGGTGATTTTAATATTCATGTCGACAACCATAGTGATAGTCTTAGCACTGCATTTATCTCTTTGTTAGACTCAATTGGCTTCTGTCAGAGTGTAAACAAACCGACTCATTGTCTGAATCACACTCTTGACCTTATACTCTCATATGGCATTGAAATTGATCATCTAATAGTCTTTCCACATAATCCTATCCTATCTGACCATTTTCTAATAACCTTTGAGTTCATACTACTGGACTATAAGCCTTTTTTCAGAAACTCCTACAGCAGATGTTTATCTGACAGTGCTGTAGCCAAATTTAAGAAAACAATTACTATAGTATTAAATTCAATGCCATGTCTTAATGTTACAGAGGACTTAGCAGCTTCCTCTAGCCCCTCACACATAGATCAGCTCGTTAGTAATACTACAGAGTCATTACAGACAACTCTTGACTCTATTGCACCTCTGAAAAAGAAGACAATAAAACAGAGGAGGTTAGCACCATGGTATAGCCAGCACACTCGCAAATTAAAGCAAGAGGTACGTAAATCTGAACGTAAATGGCGTGCCTCTAAACTGGAAGAATCTCGCCTAGCCTGGCAAGATAATCTTGCAATTTATAGGAAGGCTCTGCGTAATGCCAGAACAGCCTATTATTCCTCATTAATTGAGGAAAAAAAGAACAACCCCAGGTTTCTCTTCAGCACTGTAGCCAGGCTAACAGAGAACCACAGCTCTATTGAGTCATCTATTCCATTAAGCCTAACTAGTAATGACTTCATGAGCTTCTTTAATGATAAAATTATAAATATTAAAGTAAATCACCTTTTGCCCTCATCAGGCACTCATCTGATTTCAGATACAGCAAGTTTGGAAATAGCTATAAAATCTGACATATTTTTAGACTGCTTTTCTCCCGTCGACATTAAACAAATAACTACAATAATTACTTCATCTAAGTCGTCAACCTGTCTCTTAGACCCCATCCCAACAAGGCTGCTTAAAGATGTATTACCTTTAGTTAGCCCGTCCTTATTGAATATGATTAATCTGTCTTTATTATCAGGATATGTACCACAGTCCTTTAAAATAGCTGTGATTAAGCCTCTTCTTAAAAAACCAACTCTAGATCAAGAGGTTTTAGCCAATTACAGACCGATATCAAACCTTTCATTCATCTCGAAGGTACTTGAGAAAGCCGTAGCCAACCAACTATGTGACTTTCTCCACACAAACAGTTTATTCGAGGAGTTTCAGTCAGGATTTAGAGTAAATCATAGCACAGAGACCGCACTAGTTAAAGTTACAAACGACCTCCTAATGGCATCAGACAAAGGACTCATCTCTGTACTTGTCCTATTAGATCTTAGTGCCGCATTTGACACCATTGACCATCAGATTCTCTTACAGAGACTGGAATACCAAATTGGCATTAAAGGAACTGCCCTAGGCTGGTTTAAGTCATATTTCCTAGACCGTTCTCAGTTTGTTCATGTTCATGATGAATCCTCCATGCAAACCAAAGTTTCTCATGGAGTCCCACAAGGTTCTGTATTAGGGCCACTTCTTTTCAGTTTATATATGCTTCCTTTAGGGAACATTATTAGGAATCATTCAATTAACTTTCACTGTTATGCTGACGACACCCAATTATATTTATCGATCAAGCCTGATGAAACCAATCACTTGACTAGACTTCAAGCATGCATTAAGGACATAAAAAATTGGATGACCCACAATTTTCTGATGCTAAATTCAGAAAAAACTGAAGTTCTCGTAATAGGACCCAAACACCTTAGAAACTATCATTCCAGAGATTTAGCCTTAGATGGGATCACCCTGGCCACCAGCTCCACCGTAAAAAATCTTGGCGTTGTTTTTGATCAAGACTTGTCCTTTAATAACTATATAAAACAACTTTCGAGGACTGCATTCTTCCACTTGCGTAACATTGCCAAAATCAGACGCATCATTTCTCAAGTGGATGCAGAAAAACTAGTCCATGCATTTGTTACTTCTAGGCTGGACTATTGTAACTCTTTGCTATCAGGCTGCTCTAATAAATCTCTTAAGAGTTTGCAGCTGATTCAGAATGCTGCTGCACGTGTTCTGACAGGAACCAAAATCAGAGATCACATCTCTCCCATTTTGGCTTCCTTGCACTGGCTACCCGTTAAATCTAGAATAGAATTTAAAATTCTTCTACTAACTTACAAAGCTCTTCATGGTCAGGCACCATCATATTTAAAAGAGCTCATAGTACCTTACCACCCCACTAGAACATTGCGCTCCCAGGATGGTGGGTTCCTTGTGGTTCCTATAGTGTCTAAAAGTAGATTGGGAGCCAGAGCTTTCAGCTATCAAGCTCCTCTTCTGTGGAATAAACTACCACTCTGTGTTCGGGAGGCAGACACGATCAACACCTTTAAGAGTAGACTTAAGACTTTCCTGTTTGATAAAGCTTATAATTAGGGCTGGCTCAGGTCATCCCTTAGTTATGCTGCCATAGAACTAGACTGCTGGGGGACTCACATACTCTCTCGCTCTCTCTCTCTCATTCTCTCTCTCTCCTTATCTATCCATCTATCTAATCCATCTATCCATCATGTTACTAATTAAACTTCTTCCCCGGAGTTTCTGTGCTCTCTCGTCCAGCAGGTTCTTGTGGACTGTGTCTGCTGCTGTGGTCCTGCGTGGCGTCTACTGCATGTGTTGTCGCCGTCATCATTGTTGCCATATCCCCATTACAGTTTATAGTTATGTAATGATTTGCTGCTACTGTAATAATTCATCATTCATTGTAACCTATTCTTATCATCTATTGTAATTCATTATTATTCATTGTGAGTGTACAATATGTGTGTGTTGATTTGTTCTGTACATGTGACATCATTGCACGTCTGTCCGTCCTGGGAGAGGGATCCCTCCTCTGTGGCTCTTCCTGAGGTTTCTT
The DNA here is from genome assembly GCA_036937835.1 of Pampus argenteus. Taxonomy (NCBI): domain Eukaryota; kingdom Metazoa; phylum Chordata; class Actinopteri; order Scombriformes; family Stromateidae; genus Pampus; species Pampus argenteus. The sequence continues at coordinate 1,824,457 of CM072875.1, forward strand.
CCACCTTTTTCCCTGTTAAAAGGTTTTTTGGTGGGCAAGTTTTTCCTCACTCGAATCGAGGGTCTAAGGACAGAGGGTGTCACTCCCTGTACAGATTGTAAAGCCCTCTGAGACAAATGTATTTATTTTGTGATTTTGGGCTATATAAATAAAATTTGATTTGATTTGATTAGAGGAGCCAGGTAGCTATTAGAATGTTAATGAGCATTAGCTGCTAGCTGTGGCATTTGATGTTGGATGCTTTGTTAATACTGTATGAAGAAACCCTTTGCAAAATGATTGTCTTTAACTCCAGTATGCAGAAATGCAGAAGAGTGAAAGTAAGCCGGTATGGTCCGGTACTGCGTACCACTAAAACAGGGGTGCCCAATACGTCGATCGATTCGACCAACAATAAAAAATGGTTGTCTGTCCGCCGTTTGCTCTTTTCATGGTGCAATAAAGGCATAAGCGTGCCACCGCTACCACTAACCAGCAACTTCACCACACTGACAGCAAAGAGTAAATGTACGGGAGAGAAACCGTGTTGGGTAAAACCAAGTATTTGGCAGGGGGGGGACTACATTACCAGATGATTAGAGATGCTACGGTTTTTATGGTAAATACAGTTAATAAGGAAACAAATCAACAAATTGTTCATGCAAAATAATTAATACATTTATTAATCGGAATGATGTGATTATATTGGGGGGGTTATATTGGTTGGATCTGATTATTGGGGGGGTCATGACCCCCGTGTAAATTACGCCTATGAGTCTCAGCAGCAGTTGGTTTTCAAAGTTATTTGAGTCTATCCTTGCTCGCTTGGGAGTAAACAGCAGGCCGGCACAACTGAAGAGCCGCTCGCAGGCAGCTGACGCAGGCAGGCCAGTGTTGAGCTTCAGAGCAAGTTTTTTGTATGTGCGGAAACGAGTTGAGCAGAATGCGGCTCCCCGATTCTGTTTTTTTTCCTTTCATTTTTTTTTTACTCAGTAACGCTTGTGATGAAAAATGTACAAAAGTACATTACTTAAATAAAAACATACTTAAGTAAAAGTAAAATTACACTTTTCAAAAAGTACTTGAAAAAGTACAAGTACACAAAAAAGCTACTCAATTACAGTAACGTGAGTAATGTACTTCGTTACTTTCCACCCCTGCTTATTGCAGATGTGAAAAGACCTGAGCCTCCTTAAGAAGTAAAACCGGCTCTGGCCCTTCTTGTAGATGGCCTCTGTATTGATGGACCAGTCCAGCTTATTGTCCAGTGTGACATCCAGGTATTTGTATGAGTCCACTAAATCCACATCTGTCCTACTGATGCTGACAGGGGAGGGCAGGGGCTTGTTCCTCCTGAAGTCCACCACCATCTCCTTCGTCTTTACCACATTCATGTGCAGGTGGTTCTGTTGCACTCTTAAGCAGACATGACTCCGTCTCACAGTTTGGCAACTTTATTTGTCCCGGTTCTACGGGCCTTTTTACAGCAGACATGCACAGACTCGCGTATCTCGAAAAAAAAACAATCCCCCTCGGTGCTGGCCGGTGACGTCACATGAACTCTGACCTCAGTCCAAAAAAATATTAAATAAAAGCAAAATAAAAATACAGTTTCAATAACAACTATTTACTTCTTACTAAGTTATCTGGCTCACTGGCATCTTACTTACTAACAATGTCAAATATCAAAATGTAAATTAAATAATAGACGATTCACATCTAGGTCTCAACAGTTCCCCCCATACCACTTACTCCCTGTACTCAGGCTCCTTCCCCCCTCCACACACCCCACACCCCCGCTCCTTCCCCCCTTCAGACACATGTCATCAGAGAATTTCTGTAGATGACACAACTCAGTGCAGTACTTAAAGTCTGATGTGTATGTGGTAAAGAGGAAGGGAGACAGCACAGTTCCCTGGGGGGCCCAATGTTACTAATCAGACGATCAGACACACAGTTCTGTAATCTTACAAACTGCAGTCTACCCGCCAGATAGTGATGAGGGGAGCACTCACTTGCATATCCTGCAGTTTGGCCTTCAGCAGTCTGGGCTGGATTGTGTTGAAGGCGCTAGAGAAGTCATGCTTCTCACATTATAAATTGTGAGATGTAGAAATAGATGTAGAATGTAGAAATATTATAAACTCACAAGCCAGAATAAATACGAACAATATTTCCAAGGGTAATATTGAAAGTAACTACACATCAATCACTAATGATTACTTAGTGCCAGGCTAAATCAGCTAACAAGAATTCATTATCAGTCCCAATAGTAGAGTGGTTACAAAAAGGTTTATTGTAATCGGGCTTTGATCTGTATAATATGAGCTCACACAATAATATGACAATAATATAAAAACATGACGCTAATGTTTCCTGTGTGCTGACTGCAATATAAAATGCTGAATATTAAAACAAAAAAAACCTGTATGTTCATCAAAGTGAAAGGTTTATTAGAAAGAGTTTAGGGATAGCATGAATATAAGGGCTGTCTCAGTTGAATCTATGTATAATGTTTTGCATGGCAGATTACACTTGTCTTCAGATTCACCATTTTTCATAATACATCCAAAATCAACAATCAATTTCCATTACCAGTATGATGTGGAAGTTCTATCATACAGCCTAACAGCATACTGTATATGAACAAAACCAATGATCATATCAGCTGACATACTATATGTTATAGGTCACACATGGCCACACAACCCTATTAAATATTGACTTGACATGTGTAAAAGACCTTGTGTGACTGACCTGCTAAGCAAGGATTGTGACTTAAAAGACATAAAAAAAAAAAAATCTACACTGGTAAAAATAGAGATCTATTAGGTCTGCTTCATGATCAATTAACTCCCATGCAGCTGCCGAACTGTCCACACCCTATATCATTACCATTTGTTTAGTGGTCACCAATGGCAGACACCATTACTGGATACATGTAATTACACAGTTTAAGATCATGTGCCGGGACATTGCCAGCACAGTTATTATGATGAATTTAGTTACCCACATTTCAAGTATTGCATATTTGTGATCAAAGAGTTTCAATCATGGGTATGCAATCAGAGAAACTTTTGTAAGTTGTGCAGTTACAGATGTCATATTTATGAGAACAGAAGGTGATTTTTTTGTGTAGCTAGTTATAGATAGTAATCTAATTAATACGTAATTTTAAGTAATTTAACCCATAAGAACCCAGACCCATTTATCCTTAAAGGAAAATTATGTGGGTTACAGGCATAAAGCTTTATAAGAAAGAGTCTGGGACATTCAAAGTGTTTGTTACACTGGTGTCACGGGTTTTTATGGGTTAAATTATATCAGATTTGTAAATATTAAATGTAGTAAATCCAGTCCATCTGTAAGGTAACCACACATCTAAAAAGTATCTAGCAATAACTTGAGCTACAAAAGCCAAATGGAACTTTTCACACTGAATGCCATTGCAATCAAAAACACAGTTTACACATAAACACACACACAAACACATTAATTTCTCCAAACACATATACACCACATTTAGTCATCCATTCCTACACATACAAGTAACTCACTGAAGCTTTAATACACTTGATTCCAGTATCCACAATACAAAATGAATGCCCTAGTTGAAGGAGAAAATAGTCTGGAACAGGGGTGTCCAAACTACAGCCCGCGTGCCAACCCCGTGCCAACTTTTATTGGCCTGTAAATCTGAAAATATAATTGAATATTGGCCCACAGAAGAAGGTTGAGCTCAACTCTATTGTACGTCTCAGTTTCAACACTAGCTTGTGCTTTTGATTTTTGCTCAATAGCATGTGATGAGAGTACAGATGCCACAGACGCCGTGCAGCTGTTAATTTTTTTGCTGGGAGTAGATACTTGATATGGTGAGCCTAAAGGGCACAACGACAGGTAGTTGTTGTGGCCTTTATGCTTGTCATAGTAGAGATAAGTTGATCTGGCAACATGTCACCTTACACTGGTATCAGTCACACTTGTGTGGATAATTTGTTCCAGTCAATTGCATGGCTTATGTTTAAGACAGCTGTGCATGTCATTTGGGCCAGTTACTTGGCTCAAGTAAATGAGTTTTTTTGGGGTCTATTATTCTCCCCAGGTGCAAGTGCCAATATTTACAAAACAAAACAAAAACAAACAAACAAAAAAACAAAACAAAGTGAATAAACCAAAATACTCTGTATACAAAAACAAACAAAAAGAAAGACAAAAAAAAAACAAGTTCTTCTATCACTCTATAAGTTTTGACACTAAGGTCTCAAACAACTGTTACCTCCACTGTTGTAACAAACACTCTTACCCAGTTAGGGCCCAGACAGCCCCTTTTATACTGGTAGCCCCTCCTACTCGGACTACTACATTTGTAAAACAGCAGAAAAACCTTTTTCCTTATTATACCATCATTTTTCGTCCACTGTGATAAACCCCAAAACTATGCAAAAATTACACCATGGTTACACATCGTTTCCCTTCCCTAGAAAATGCAACTGATCTGGTTGAATAAACATAATTAATAAAAACATCTTATTCCAACATCACATGATCCTATATAGTGACGTGGAATTTTACGGACGGTTTCTCCACCGGAAGCGGACAGGTGTGATGTGACCTGTAAGTTTTTCATCTGTAGAATGTATGTATGAATGAATAACACTGCCAGCGTGCACCGTTGGCCGCCCTATTGTCTGGTGAGGGGAAGAGGGATGTGTGTGGTTTGATGCCGATTTAGTGTGGCGCAGAAGGGAACAGGGAAGACGTGTATTGTGTGTGCGTAGGCCGCAGTCAGTGACAGAGCTGATCCATCACAGTAGGGCTGCTTGATTGATCACATTTTCATTTCAAATATTATGTTGGCTTCCAACCATCATAAAAAACAAGATGATTCAGATAAAATGAATATTGTGCCACATGCCAATTCACAATGAGGCTCTCATTTCATCTTGTGTTTTAAATCAACCCCTTTTGCTTTACAGCAGACCAATGTGCTTTCGGCCCTCCCCTAAACAAATTCACTCCCAGCCCGGCTGTGGCATGTTTAGCATAAGTTCATCTTGAGTTAAGATAATGGTAAGAAAGCCTTTTGTCAACAAGAAAGGTAAAACCAATTTATGTAACCAAACTGGATATGGCAAGTGGATGGTGCCACTTATTACAACATTTGTTTTTCAGTTGTACAAAATAGATGCTTCAAACCCTTGGCATGAAATAGTGCAGTTCATATGGTTGGAGAATTTTTGGCAGTCTAATGAATTATTTTAGTCAACAGCAGGCCATAATGCCCATTGTTCAGTAATTACCAGAAAGGCAGATTCATTCAGCGATTGTTTCACATACTGAATTGACAGTTGTTTATTTTGTGTTGTGAAAACATACTGGGCACAGCTAACTGCATTTCAGTTTGTGGACTTCCTGTTTTATTGTTTTGGTTTCAGTCACTTCCTGTTTGTATTCATTTTTGTTGTCTTTACTCTTCTTGATCACCTATTGTTTTCACCTGTCTCGTTAGCTCGCTCCCTCGTGTGTATATATTGTCTGCATTCTTTGAGTAGCTTTCTAGCGTTCTTCCTCGTGTTTTGACCCTCGTGTTTGTAACCTGGTTTGCCTTGCTTAACGTTTGATACTCTTGCCTGTCATCGATATTATTGGTTTTGGACTTTCACCTGTTTTTGTACTTTTGCCTGAGCTGCCTGCCTTTTGTGTACCGAACCTTGATCTGCAAATAAACCACCTCTCTACATCCATCAGTCTCTGGTCTGCTCTATGGTTCCAATTGTCTGTCTGATCCTGACAGTACAATCTAACCACAACCATGCAGACCCCGCAGATTCAGAGGCTGACCAGTGGCTATGCATGCATAAAGTGCAAATGGCTGTGCTAAGGCAAGAATTAGCCGAGTCCAGCCAGGGGGCAGCATTCACTTTGCTAGTTTCCCAGCTGGGTCAGCTGAAGGTCGGCTGTTTCATCTTCGTCCCCCTCCGTCGATTCATCTACAGTTATCCAGCCCTGAGAGGTTCTCTGGTGAGAAAACTGTAGGTCCTTTATCACCCAGTGCGAACTACAGTTTGAATTCAATGCAGCAGCTTTTCTCCAAGATCGTGGGAGGATAGCATACATGATATAAGTCGGGTTGAGCCAAAGCCTGGGCTACAGCTAAGTGGAACCTCCGTTCAGCCATCTGTAATTCTCTGCCCCTGATCCTGAAGACTTTCATGCAGGTTTTTCAAACTGTTGCTCGTGGTCAAGAGAACGCCAAGGCTTTGGTCACGTGCCAAGGTCGGCGAAGTGTGATGAACTATGCATAGAGTGGGCTTTCAGAGCATGTTAAGGACCATCTGACTCTTGACCTGCCCTCTGAGCTTGATGCTCTAGTGTCCCTTGCTGCTAAGATTGACAAAAGACTGTTGGAGCATAATCAGACAAGAGACTCTCTTGCCATTCATCAATCTGACTCCAATCTTTGCTCGAAATCGCCCAGACGCACTCCAGTAGGGCTCACGCCTACTAACACCAGGGGTGACACGGAGGAACCTATGCAGTTGGGAGGCACTCAGCTTTCTCCTGAAGAACGCATTCGTAGATGCAACGAGGGTTGATGCATCTACTGTGCCTAGATGGGTCACTTCCTGGCAAACTGTTCCTGTCACAATCCACTCTGTTCCCCTGCCTGATTCTCCCTCTTACCTGCACCCAGTCACTTTCCACTCACCTGTCAGCCCCGCCTCTTCATCAGTCACCATGGTTTCTCCCGCCTCCCACACCTGCTCCTCATCAGTAATCAACCCTGTATTTAAGCTCCAACCTCCAGACACTCTTTGCCAGATTGTTCTTCGTGTCATGCAAGTCTTTCCAGCATTGTTTTCCGGACTGATCTCCCGTTGCCGACCCTGCCTGCCTTGGACCTGCTCGTCTGTCTCTGCCCTGGTAATTACCTCAGCTTTTCGTCCTCGACCACGAGTTCTGCCTCAGTGTTTCTGGTGTCTGTCTGCCTGTTTCCCTGGCTGTTTGGAGGTTTCCCCGGGCAGTCTGTCCCCCTGCTCCAGTTCGTTGCCACAGACTCTCCGATTGAACTCAGGACTTATTCCCTCTCTCTCACCTGCCATATCACCTGCTGTGAGTTCCTCAATAAAGACTATTATTAAGTATCCCTTGCTGTTGTGCTGCATTTGGGTCCTACACTAGCCTGTTACAGTTCCATTATCTGCAGCGGTTCTTCCTGTAACCCAGTTAAAACTGTTGGTAAAAAGGTTGTTGAAGCTATGTAATAAATAGTAGTATAAATACTATTAAAATCATTTAGATATGTTTTAGTTTAAAAAAGGTTAAAAAACATTTAAGATGTATGATATGCTTGGTGTTTGTTAAAAAATGCAATGTTTTCCTGGCAAATGTCTAGACCAGCAGTTATGGAGTTAATAACACGCTGCAGGAGCGTCAGGGTTTTTCAGGTTTTCAGCACAGACAATTAGGGTGTGTTTGTTTTTTTTGCCGGGTGAGAGACAAGCCGAAAGCAACAGGAGCATGCTATCAAGTTAAATAGTAACTGTAGAGCGCACAAAGCTTTGTGAATCTTGGTTTTTCGTGGATTGTTTTCCAAACGGTCGATGTGTAAAAGGACAAGTTTGCATTGAGAGCACAAGAGAAATTTCGACACGAAGTTTAGAGACTGTGTATGTGTTGTGCTAATGCTATCGCAAGCGCTATCGCTAGTGCTGTGGCTAGGCTAACCTGAAGTATAGCTTTTATTCAGTCCACTACCCGTGTACTGATGTTTCCAGATATAGTTAACTAACCCAGTTTAACTGATTAAGAGCGGGAAGGCTGTTTTCGATCTGAAGACGGACCTGATACCTGGATACAGAGTGACTTGGACTTCGACGTTGACTTCATCGGTGCAAGTTTTTATTTTGCTCATTGGAGAGCGAAACGGCCATTCTGTTTTGGGCTGCCACGATCACGAGCATCAATCTAGGCCTGCAACGTTTTATTTTGTTTTAAGTTACCTGAGTTTTGCCGGCTTGAGGGGACATTTATGCTAAGGTGTGTGAGTGGGCCCACTAAACCTGAGTTTGTTGTGTTTATATGTTTACCTAGAAGATGGTTAATTAAGGGTTTATAACTGAATCTACTTTAGGTTGAAGTGTTGAAAGACGTTTCTATCATTTTATTTAATGTTTTTATTTCCAAAACTCATCCTTTTGATAAGTAAATAATTGAGTATTATTTTTCTAAAATCTGAGTGGTGTGATTTTATTGCATTTACCTGATAGTAGGGAATAATTTCATATTTAAAGAGACACATAGACACCTTTGGTTTAAAATCAGTATTGAAACTAAAGCTCTAAAAGGTGAATTCAGGTGGGTGGAGGAGTTTAAATAATTTCATGTGTTTAATGTAAAACCAAATCCAAGATAATTATTAAAACTGAATTAATCAGGGTTAACAACATTTGATAAAGAACCTAAAAGCCCTTCCCTAATCAATATATCTATTAAGGGGAGCGCTACATTCCCATCAGGCTTCTGTGAGGGTGTGTACCTCCCCCAGTAAGAACAGACCTTGCCATCAGCTCTCTACTCACACTCTCTTCTGAATATCTGTCACTCTCTCAAACTGTCCTCATGGACTTTGGTGCAGATGCACCTGCATTGACTTTCATGGACTCAATGACATTACTGTTAAGAACAAGTATCCTCTTCCACCCATTTCCTCTGGGTTTGAGCTCCTTCAGGGGGCTAAGGTATTTACAAAACTAGTCTTGTGCAATGCTTATTACCTGGTCCGCATCAGGGATGATTCGAAGACAGCCTTCATTACACCCATAGGACAATATGAATATCTAGTAATGCCTTTTGACTCATTTGAATAACTTTGTTTTTGTGTATCTTGACGACATTCTGATTTTCTCTCCTGATTTAGATACTCACAAGAAACATGTCCGGCAGGTACTAGAACAGTTATTAAGTAATCAACTGATTGTCAAAGGTGAGAAATGTGAGTTCCATGTGCCTACAGTTTCGTTTTTGGGGTTTGTGGTGCTTGAGGGGAAGGTCAGCATGATCCTGAGAAGGTTCAGGCAGTTCAACAGTGGCCCACACCCAGGTAAAGGTGGATGCCTCTGATTCAAGTGCAGTGGAGGAGGAGGACAACAAGCTCCACCCTTGTGCTTTCTTGTCCCGCCAATTTTTCTTCAGCAGAGAGCAACTATGGCATAGGAGGGGTCTAAACATCCTTTTCTGGTCTGGACGGACCACAAGAACATTGACTGCATCAGGACGGCAAAGATACTAAACCCTCGCCACGCCAGATGGGCCCTCTTCTTCTCTCGCTTTAATTTTACCATTTCCTATTGTCCTGACTCAAAGAACACTAAACCCAATGCTTTATCTAGACCAGGGGTCTCAAACTCAATTGACCTGGGGGCCGCTGGAGGCAGAGTCTGGGTAAGGCTGGGCCGCATCAGGATTTCCACAAGAAAAGCGTTTATAAAACATTCCAATGTTCTCAAATGCCTTTATTTTTAACACAAAATAATGAATTAAATAAACAAATAAAATTAAAAATGATCATACAGCAGATAGACGACTGAAGAAACCACATTAACTTACTGACTGGCTGATTAGAGAAATTAATTATATTTTTATTCAATTTCAAATGTCTGTATTAATAGTTATTTAACCTTAAACTTTCTGAACATGAATATAACATTAAACCTGAACTGTTCTGAACAAGGCTTCTCTTGCTAGAGACCTGCAGCGCTTCTTCTCACATAGGCGAGCCACATTTGGCTTGAGGGAAGAAGCAGTGGAGACCCTCAGTAGGGCTTGAAGGTGCTCATCAGTAAGTCTGGACCTGTACTTGGACTTATTGAAGTTCAAGTTCCAATATGGACGCTGTGGATCCGTGTCTGTAAATACGGTGTCAAAACGTCCACTTTTGCCCAGACATGTCTTCTTTTAATGAAGTTTATATTCATTTAAAAGTCCGTTTTTCATCCTGCGCTTTGCGCAGGCTGTGTGTTTGGCCTCTGCGACTCGCACACACGCAGAGAGAGAGAGACGACACTCTTCTTCGTGTCCTCCGGGGCAGACTTGTAGCGAGGTGGAGCTTTACAGAGCTGGCGTAACTACTATGCTGCAATCCTCCGATACGGAACGCGCCGTACTACGTCGATTGCACAGAAGCATACCGGGGCCTTGAGAGGGGCTTCACGGCTTCTCCTGCGCGCAGCTGAGCCACCGGACAGCCTTGCCGATGTCCCGCCCACCAGAGCCATATAAGGTGAATTTGTCGCTAAGGAGACAGAGACAATAATTCCCTGAGACTTTGGTTGTGGGTTGTGTCACCTGAGAGTAAAGAAGGCAAATCATGGGTTCCGGGTTCCTCTGCAGGTGCCACCTAATAAGTTATTTGTCACCCCTAAACTTCGAGGTTCTGTGATTCCCTGGCCTCATTCATCTGTGATCTCTTCTTATCCTGGTTTTCACAGAACTCTAACCTGGGTCTGTGAGAGGTTTTGGTGGCCTGGAATGATGTCCTTGAGTATGTGGCAGCCTGCACTACCTGTGAGCAGAACAAGAGCAGGAATGCCCCAGGTGTTGGACACCTCCAGCCCCTTCCTGTGCCTCAGTGGCCCTGGTCAGACAATTCCCTTGACTTTGTGACTGGCTTACCACCCTCAGAGGGCAATACTGTTTTTACAGTAGTAGACTGGTTCTCTAAGATGGTTCAGGTCATACATTACCAAGCATACTTTCTGCCAAAGACTGCCAGACTAGTCATTGATAATATCCTCCAGTTTTCAAAAAATCTCAGAACTGCTTATATTTTTAGTCTGAGACTATGCCTTAACCTACACTCAACCACCCACAGTGCCACCTCTCACCATGCACAATTAGCATTTTTACAGACATGTAGTAATTTCTGACAAATCTGCACATTTCTTCATCACTTTGATTACATTTTCCTTGCAAGGCCCATCTAGCCACTGTCTCATCATTCTAAGATCATCCTGGCCTACTTGTTGCACCTCGTCTCCCCAGCACAAGTTAGTGTTTGCCAGTGCAGGAACTGTTATGGCTTGGTTAGAAGGTGTGGAGACTCTCTACACATTTCTGCTAACTGCCACAGATTCAAAGATTTATTGACTTATATATCTCCTGTTATCAACATGATACATAGTGGTTCTCTTTGCTCTGAGCTGTTGATACTATCAGACTCATAATTCTGTTTGATATCCTGTTTAACACTGTGGCTCCCCTGCAGCTCCTTTCAATTCCTCATCTAAGCTGTCTGGTTGAGTTGTCTGCTGCTGTGCTCTCTGCAGCTAGCAATGACATAACATATATTTTAGCAAAAAACATAAACATTGGAATCCTTAAAGGTCTTAATACCAGTCTATGAGAACAGGGACCTCAAGATTAATAAATAACCAGGAGCCAGCAGCCTTTTCACATTAGTGGATATTGTGCTTTAGTACATTTTTCTAAACATATGTTCAATCAAATAAGCACAAATCAGATGACATAAATTTAGCTTTCAAGGACCTGAGGCCCACTTTGCAGGGTTGATAAGGTTGACATACACCATTTGTGTGATGGAGTGACCCAAGCAGAAAGACCTTTCACCTGATGCTCTAAACCATATATTAGCTAATGCCTGCTGAAATGTTCAATAAGCCAATGATGCCAGACAAACCAATACAATTCAAGCCTGCAAGCATGTGTGATACAGCAAAATGGAATCCTGAGTTTAAGTCATACACCTACAATAAGAAAGTAAACTGCATGTCAGCCTTCACATTAAATAAAAACAAACAATTGTTTTACCAGCTTGAAGTATTTCAACAAGCTCTAATGTCACATGCTGCGGAGAGGCAATAACCTCAGTCACCCACAACACATCTTTTGTGTGCATGCATTAAGTGGCTTTCTAAATGCTTAAAGACATTAGCTGCTGGTTCTGGACTAATGGTCTGTTTTTACTACATGAGGACCTGAGGCATTTGCTGAGACACATTACTAGCACCGATGCCTGCTGTACAATTAATAGGCAGTACAGAGGTGCAACAGAGGAGGTGAAGAGAGAAAGATTTCCTCCAGGAATAAAAACAATCTTTGTAATGTTCCTTAAGTTTTGCAAACCAGTGCTAAATCAGGATGCATGCATCTGGATGGTGGAGAAGGCACTGTGAGGATTGCTTTCTTTGATTTCTCCAGTGCTTTCAACACTGTTCAACCCCTGCTACTGGGTGAAAAGCTGCAGGTGATGGGTGTTGACGACACAGTGATCTCCAGGCTGGAGAATTTTGGCACCGTGGTGGAGAGGAGAACGCTAAAGAAACTGTTATCCAACATGGACAATGATCAGCACCCATCTCCGTCAAAAAGTAGACAAACAGCGGAGCACTTTCTCTCATAGGCTGCTCCTGCTGTCGAAGGGACAGATACAGGAAATCTTTCCCGCCACATGCCATAAAACTGTACAACAAAAGCTAAAATTTGGTCATAACGTAAGGCACTAAGCACTTCATATGTCTTTTACATTGTTGATGTTCACTGCACCTAATTCTTTTTTCTGCACTAATGTTAATACTGCTTATTTGTAAATTTTTAATATTGCTTGCTACTATTTATTTATATATCTCTATCACCATCACTATCTCTCTTTATATATCGCTATATCTCTAACGATATATCTTTATTTATCTCTTTATATCTATCTATCTGTCTAACATTGCCAAATAAGACACATCATTTCTCAAGCGGATGCAGAAAAACTAGTCCATGCATTTGTTACTTCTAGGCTGGACTATTGTAACTCTTTGTTATCAGGCTGCTCTAATAAATCTCTTAAGAGTTTGCAGCTGATTGAGAATGCTGCTGCACGTGTCCTGACAGGAACCAAGATCAGAGATTACATCTCTCCCATTTTGGCTTCCTTGCACTGGTAACCTGTTAAATCTAGAATAGAATTTAAAATTCTTCTACTAACATACAAAGCTCTTCATGGTCAGGCACCATCATATCTAAAAGAGCTCATAGTACCTTACCACCCCACTAGAACACTGCGCTCCCAGGATGCTTGGTTCCTTGTGGTTCCTATAGTGTCTAAAAGTAGATTGGGAGCCAGAGCTTTCAGCTATCAAGCTCCTCTTCTGTGGAATATACTACCACTCTGTGTTCGGGAGGCAGACACGGTCAACACCTTTAAGAGTAGACTTAAGACTTTCCTTTTTGATAAAGCTTATAATTAGGGCTGGCTCAGGTCATCCCTTAGTTATGCTGTCATAGAACTAGACTGCTGGGGGACTCACATACTCTCTCCTTCTCTATCTCTCTCATTCTCTCTCTCTCCTTATCTATTCATATATCTAATCCATCTAATCTATCTATCTATATATCTATCATGTTACTAACTAAACTTCTTCCTCTATGCTCTCTCGTCCAGCAGGTTTTCTGTAGACTGTGTCTGCTGCTGTGGTCCTGCGTGGCGTCTTCTGCATGTCACCATCATCATTGTTACCATATCCCCATTACAGATTATAGTTAGTTAATGATTTGCTGCTGTGCATCTGTATCTCTATCACAAGTTTCACTGTTACTGTAATAATTCATCATTCATTGTAAACATTCTCATTTTATCATTGTAATTCACTATAATTTATTGCGAGTGTACAATATGTGTGTGTTGATTTGTTCTGTACATGTGACATCCATTGCACGTCTGTCTGTCCTGGGAGAGGGATCCCTACTCTGTGGCTCTTCCTGAGGTTTTTTGGTGGGCAAGTTTTTCCTCACTCGAATCGAGGGTCTAAGGACAGAGGGTGTCACTCCCTGTACAGATTGTACAGCCCTCTGAGACAAATTTATTTATTTTGTGATTTTGGGCTATATAAATAATGAAACAAGCTAGTGTAGGACCCAAATGCAGCACAACAGCAAGGGATACTTAATAATAGTCTTTATTGAGGAACTCACAGCAGGTGATATGGCAGGTGAGAGAGAGGGAATAAGTCCTGAGTTCAATCGGAGAGTCTGTGGCAACGAACTGGAGCAGGGGGACAGACTGCCCGGGGAAACCTCCAAACAGCCAGGGAAACAGGCAGACAGACACCAGAAACACTGAGGCAGAACTCGTGGTCGAGGACGAAAAGCTGAGGTAATTACCAGGGCAGAGACAGACGAGCAGGTCCAAGGCAGGCAGGGTCGGCAACGGGAGATCAGTCCGGAAAACAATGCTGGAAAGACTTGCATGACACGAAGAACAATCTGGCAAAGAGTGTCTGGAGGTTGGAGCTTAAATACAGGGTTGATTACTGATGAGGAGCAGGTGTGGGAGGCGGGAGACACCATGGTGACTGATGAAGAGGCGGGGCTGACAGGTGAGTGGAAAGTTACTGGGTGCAGGTAAGAGGGAGAATCAGGCAGGGGACCAGAGTGGATTGTGACAGAACCCCCCCCCTCAAGGGACGTCTCCTGACGTCCCAAAATGATGGCACAAGTGCAGGGAGAGGCGGCCCCAGGAGGAACCTTCTCAATATTCCTCAGACTCGGCGAGGTCCTCAACCGGGTGGGTGGAGGGGGTCTGGAGGAGGGACCCCTCGTCCTCAGATGAAGAGTCCATAGAGGACAATGGCGGGTCCACCTCGCTAGGGCCGGGGATGGGCGGGGCACCAGAGGTGCTCTGGCGGGGTTTATCAGTGGACGGGCGGATTCTGGAGGGCTGATCCGGGTGCTGCCGGTGGAAGTCAGTAATGAGCTGAGGGTCAAGGATGTAGCTGGCGGGGACCCACGACCTCTCCTCTGGACCATATCCCTCCCAGTCAACCAGGTACTGGATGCCCCTCCCACGGCGACGAGAGCGGATAAGCCGTCGCACCGTGTAGACTGGGTCTCCATTGATAAGGCGAGGTGGCGGAGGATTCGGGGTAGCAGGAATCAAGGGACTCTCCAGAACCGGCTTGATTTTTGATACATGGAATGTGGGGTGTACTCGCATGGACCTGGGAAGCTTGAGGCGGACTGCAGCGGGGTTGATGACCTTCTGAATTTCGTAGGGTCCGATGAACTTGGGTGCCAGTTTCTTCGAGTCGACCCGGAGTGGTAGGTCCCTGGTTGACAACCACACCTTCTGTCCCACTTGGTAAGCGGGAGCCGAGGTGCGGCGACGATTGGCCAAGGCTGTGTAACGGTCCACCGACCGCAGGAGAGTGGATCTGGCCTGGGACCAGGTGCGGCAACACCGGCGGATGAAAGCCTGTACAGAGGGGCAAGAAACCTCCCTCTCCTGGGCCGGAAATAGGGGTGGCTGGTATCCATAAGCACACTGGAACGGGGAGAGACCAGTGGAGGAGCTGAGGAGTGTGTTGTGGGCATATTCTACCCAAAGCAACTGCTGCGACCAGGACGTGGGGTGACTGGAGACCATACACCGGAGAGCCACCTCCATCTCCTGGTTTTTCCGCTCCGTCTGGCCGTTTGATTGAGGATGAAACCCGGATGACAGGCTGGCCGTGGCCCCGATGAGAGAGCAGAACTCTCTCCAAAAGACAGAGGAGAACTGCGGTCCTCGGTCAGAGACCACATCGACCGGAAGACCATGGAGCCGGAATATGTGCTGGAGGACCAGCTCAGCAGTCTCTTTGGCTGAAGGGAGCTTGGGCAGGGGAATGAAGTGGGCCATCTTGCTAAACCGGTCTACCACGGTAAGGATAGTGGTGTGTCCTTGAGATGGTGGTAGACCGGTCACAAAGTCCAGAGATATGTGGGACCAGGGACGATGGGGAACTGGAAGCGGGAGCAGGTGACCAGCAGGAGTCTGGTGGGAGGATTTGTTCCGGTTGCAGACAGGGCAGGCCTTGACAAACCCCTGGGTATCCAGGTCCAGGGAGTCCCACCAGAATCGGCGCTGAAGAACCTCCTTGGTCCTCTGGATCCCTGGATGGCAGGTGAGGTGCGTGTTGTGGGCCCACTGGAGCACCTCAGAACGGAGGTGGGCCGGGACGAAGAGCCGGTTGGGAGGACAGGCGCTGGGACCTGGTTGCTCCTCCAGCGCCGTCCTAACTCTCTCCTCAATCCCCCATGTAATGGCGGCGGCCAGGCGAGCAGAGGGAAGGATGGTGTCTACTGCCGTGGAAACCTCTTCCTCTTCCTTCAGGAACTGGCGGGAGAGGGCGTCAGGCTTAACGTTGCGGGTTCCCGGGCGATAGGAGAGAGTAAAATTGAATTTGGTGAGAAAGAGGGACCAGCGGGCCTGCCTGGAGTTCAGCCTTCTGGCTGACCTGATGTATTCTAGGTTCTTGTGGTCCGTCCATACAAGAAATGGTTGTTCGGCCCCCTCCAGCCAGTGACGCCACTCGTCCAGTGCCAATTTGACCGCCAGAAGCTCCCGATTGCCAATGTCATTGTTCATTTCTGCGGGAGTCAGGCGTCGAGAGAAAAAGGCGCAGGGGTGGAGCTTCTGGTCGTCAGTAGCCCGCTGAGACAGGACAGCCCCCACCCTGACATCAGAGGCGTCTACTTCCACCACGAACTGTCTCTTGGGGTCGGGCATACGCAGGATAGGCGCAGAGGTGAAGCGATTCTTGAGGGTCTGGAAGGCATCTGTGGCGGCGGAGGACCAGCTGAAGGGGACTTTGGAAGAGGTGAGAGCTGTGAGAGGGGCTGCCACCGTGCTGTATCCCCGAATGAAACGACGGTAAAAATTGGCGAACCCCAGGAACCTTTGTAGCTGCTTCCGGGAGTCAGAAACAGGCCAGGCGGCGACGGCAGAGACCTTGGCTGGATCCATCTGGATGCTCCCCTGGCCGACAATGTATCCAAGAAAGGAGACTGATGTGGCATGGAACTCGCATTTCTCTGCCTTAACAAACAGCGAGTTTTCCAGGAGCCGTTGAAGAACCCCCTGAACATGGTGGATGTGGTCCTCCTTGGTCTTGGAGAAAATCAGGATATCATCCAAGTAGACGAAGACATGCTTGTTAAGCATGTCCCGGAGCATGTCGTTGACCAGAGCCTGGAAGACGGCGGGGGCGTTGGTGAGGCCAAAAGGCATCACCAAGTATTCGTAGTGTCCAGTAGGTGTGTTGAATGCTGTCTTCCACTCGTCGCCCTCCCGAATTCGCACCACGTGGTAGGCGTTGCGGAGGTCCAGTTTGGTGAAGATGGTAGCCCCCTCCAGGAGTTCAAAGGCAGACGAGATGAGGGGGAGGGGATACCGATTCTTCACTGTTAGGTCGTTGAGGCCTCGGTAGTCGATGCAGGGCCTCAATGATTTGTTCTTCTTCTCAACAAAAAAGAACCCCGCTCCAGCAGGGGAGGATGACGGACGGATGATGCCAGCCGCCAGGGAGTCGTTAATGTAGTCCTCCAGGGCCTTCCTCTCTGGTGCAGACAGGGAGAATAGACGACCTCGGGGAGGACTGGTGTCGGGTAGAAGATCTATGGCACAGTCATATGGACGGTGAGGAGGCAAAGAGGTCGCCTTCGCCTTGCTGAAAACCTCCCTGAAATCGTGGTACTCCGGCGGGACCCCCATCAGATCGGGAGCCAAAGTGGTGCAGGGCCTGGACTGAGGAGCGGAGGCCTGCTTGAGACAGACTTGGTGACAGGCCGAGCTCCAGCCCAGAATGGCTCCCGTCGCCCAGTCTATGTGGGGGTTGTGGCGCCGGAGCCAGGGATATCCCAAAATGAGTGGGATACGCGGAGAGTCCAAGATGTGAAACGTGATAGTTTCGTGGTGGTTGCCGGAGAGAAGCATCTGCACTGGAACAGTCTGATGAGTGACGGTCCCCAGCAGGTGACCGTCCAGGGCGTTGGCAGGGACAGGCTGAGGCAGTGGAACCCTTTCTATCTCCAACTGTTGGGCCAGCTCTTCATTTATAATGGAGACGTCGGCGCCAGAGTCAATGAAGACGGCAAGGGAGTGGGAGCCCCCTGGTAGCAGCAGGCGACCATGGCAGAGGGGGCGATTCTTGAGGGACAGTTCAGAGGTCGGACTCACCAGTACATCCCTCGCTACTGGTGAGACCTGGCTTTTGCTGGACACTTGGAGACGAAGTATCCGTCTTGTCCACAGTACAGACAAAGGTTGTGTCTTTGACGACGCTGGCGTTCCTCTGGTGACAGAGTGGTTCTGCCAACCTGCATAGGTTCTGAATCTCCCCTCTGAGGTTCAGGCCGGGAAGAGGATGCCTCCGGTACTGCACGGAACTGGGTAGGAAGAGGATGCCCAAACCGTCCTCGCCGTCTCTCCTCCCGCCTGGCCTGGATGCGACGGTCCACCCGCCGTGTGAGTTCGATGAGCTCATCCAATGTGGCAGGGAGATCATATGACACCAGCTCGTCCTTAACATACTCCTCGAGCCCCTGTAGGTAGGCGTCGCACTGGGCCTCGGTGTTCCATTTACTCTGTCGAGCCCTGGTGCGAAAGTCAATAGAGTAGTCATCCACGGAGCGGTCCCCCTGGTGGAGGTTCAGGAGACCGCCCATAGCATCTGGACCCTGGGAAGGTGGGCCAAAAACCTTCCGGAGCTCAGCAGCGAAGTCTCTGAAGGAGCTGCAAGCAGGAGTTTGACGTTCCCATTCAGCGGTTCCCCACAGGCGGGCCCTCCCCGTGAGGTGATTAATAGTGAACGCCACTTTGGCCTCCTCAGAGGCGAATGTGTGTGGCTGCAGGGCGAACAGGATTGAGCAGTTCGTAATAAACGGATTACAGATCTCTGGGTTCCCCGCATAACGTTCCGGAGCCCCAACTCGGGGTTCAGAAACTGGACCAGGTGGCGTTGGTTGGAGTACGGCAGCAGGCGCTGTTGCAGGTAGGTTCTGGACCATATTCTGTGAGAGCACAGCAGTGAGCTGCTGGATCTGTGAAGCTAATGCCGCTAATGTCTGCCCCTGGTTAGCGGCAGCCTGTTGTTGAGTGACAGTAGCCTGGTGTACCTCAGCTGCGGTGGAAGCAAGCAATGCCTCGTGTTGCTGGAGAATGTTCTCCACCCTCTCCAGGCGTAGCTCTGGCGAAGCGGTGTGTGCTGGATCCATGCTCTGGCCAGATTGTACTGAAACAAGCTAGTGTAGGACCCAAATGCAGCACAACAGCAAGGGATACTTAATAATAGTCTTTATTGAGGAACTCACAGCAGGTGATATGGCAGGTGAGAGAGAGGGAATAAGTCCTGAGTTCAATCGGAGAGTCTGTGGCAACGAACTGGAGCAGGGGGACAGACTGCCCGGGGAAACCTCCAAACAGCCAGGGAAACAGGCAGACAGACACCAGAAACACTGAGGCAGAACTCGTGGTCGAGGACGAAAAGCTGAGGTAATTACCAGGGCAGAGACAGACGAGCAGGTCCAAGGCAGGCAGGGTCGGCAACGGGAGATCAGTCCGGAAAACAATGCTGGAAAGACTTGCATGACACGAAGAACAATCTGGCAAAGAGTGTCTGGAGGTTGGAGCTTAAATACAGGGTTGATTACTGATGAGGAGCAGGTGTGGGAGGCGGGAGACACCATGGTGACTGATGAAGAGGCGGGGCTGACAGGTGAGTGGAAAGTTACTGGGTGCAGGTAAGAGGGAGAATCAGGCTGGGGACCAGAGTGGATTGTGACAAATAAAATTTGATTTGATTTGATTAGAGGAGCCAGGTAGCTATTAGAATGTTAATGAGCATTAGCTGCTAGCTGTGGCATTTGATGTTGGATGCTTTGTTAATACTGTATGAAGAAACCCTTTGCAAAATGATTGTCTTTAACTCCAGTATGCAGAAACCTTTAAACGCAAGGTAAATAAAGGGAAAACAAAGAACACAAGGTGAAATTGTTATTTAGCTGCATGTTACTGAATATTCAAGTGGTTAATCATCAAAGCCACATTATTCTAGTTGTCTGTTTTAATTAATATCTCTACAGTTTGTTTACAGAGCTGTGGATAACTGAAAGGTTAATAAACTAGCCATTATCCTTCATGGGCTCTGGGTACTTTAGCATCCTGATAAAAATGCTCTTGGAGTTTATGTGGTAGTCTATTAAGACAGAAACACTAATTATTCAAATGTAAATCTCGACCGGGCTCTCCTCAGGAAACCCAACACAAATAAAATAATCATGTTATAAAGTGATAATGATAATAACAATATTCTGACTTGTATTATTCTTTGAGGCACAAATCAGCTTTCTGCTTAAAACTGATTACTTTTATTAGCTTAAAGATCAAGAACTATGGTAAGAGAACCAAACTTATTTGTACTGATTGTAATATTTAAATTGTATGTGTTAACACAATTTGAATAGAACTGTATTAGCAGCAGCTATAATGTAATATTGGGACAGACAAAACTTTGTTGTACTCTCTCATATACTTCTCAATTTATTCATATAAAATTGGTTGTTTCACAGTGCTGGAGACAAAACTGTAAAAGCATGAACTATTAGCTCCTGAGCTTTGGGTTGCCGGACCATAAGGGTCTTGGTGCAGAAAATTACGTGAAGGGCTTTAAAAATAATCAATACCAAAATGGATACTGAGCTAATGTGTTGGACTGCAAGACTGGAGTTCTGACATGTAGTGTTACTCAAAGGAGCGTTTTTATCTGTGGGATTTATTCACCTTTGATGGAGTAGAAAAAAGTGGTTTCTTTGTTAGTGGATAAAGGATTGTGTTAGTGTGGTTTCATTTGTTTGCCTTTTAAACACACTCTGAAACTATGGATCATGAGGTCAACGTTTCTTTTGAACATGAAAATCATACAAAACTGCAGTAATCCACAAAAAATTACAATTACAAGCACGGTCGAAAACTATTGTGCTCTCCTCGCCAATCAATAACAAAATTATACATACATCAGACTACACACGTCTCAACCAATAGGCTCAATCCTTGCAACCTTAACATATGCAACATGCAACAAATGTACATCATCCATCACCCTTTTTACATAATTAATAAATATATATATATTAGTGGTGGGCCGTTATCAGCGTTAACGCAATGCGATAATGTGAGACTCTTATCGAGCGATAAAAAAAATACAGTCGTTAATCTATTATCAAAATTGGGTTTGGAACTGGGTCCTATAATAAGCAAACTTATGACTTTCAACGTGATATTTTAGCGCAGATGTATAAATAGCCAAATTGCACTGTAGGGGGCAATTCGGTTTTTGAACCTCTACGCACCTGTGAACTACCCAAACTACCACACCAAATGTGATAGTCTATCATGGATGCAGCCACGAAGCCGCAAGGCTTGCTTCAGGAAAAATGCATTTTTAAGAAGCTTCCTGATGGTGGCATCAACAAGACTAAGGTTGTGTTCACCTTATGCAATGCAGAATTGGTTTACTGTGGGAGTTCTTCCAGTCTCAAAGACCACCTGAACGCAAAGCATCCCTCAGTCGGTGATGCATTTTGCAAACTCATGCATTTTGGCTCCTGTTCTAATGCATCCCCTGGTTTAAGAAACCCATTCTCAAAGACTTACTTTTGGTCAGTACTTAGGTATTTCGCATTCTAAACGAGCCATTTTAATCTAGATTAATCTAGATTAATTTCAAGATTTCAGTGAGATTAATCAAGATTTAAAAAATTATTCTATGCCCACCACCAATATATATACACAAAATGGGTCTAACGGATTTAAATAAGAAAAGGTGATCCAATCACCAAGCTCATGAATCACTAATCTCAAACATCTTTTAACCAGCTAGGTGTCAAATGAACAAAAGGTGACCCACCTTTATATTTATATATATATATATATATATATATTTCAAGGATTCAAGGATTCAAGGATTTTTATTTGTCATTGCAACACATGTAAACATGGGATGCAACGAAATTGGTTTCCCTGGTCCTGGAGCAGCCCAATATCAAATATAATAAAATATAGAATAAAAAATAAAATATATATATACACATCTGTATATATGGAACATAAAATATAAAAGTAAAGCCAAATTTAAATTTAAGACAAAGTATATACAATGAAATAGAAAAGAAAAAGAAAAACAACAACAGAATAACACCATGGTGAAATGTCCAGGTTGTGCAAATAGCTGCATTGTGCAAGAATTTCAGTGCAAAGTTTTTTTTTTTGTTTTTTTTTGTATTATTGTCTGTGCATCTGTGGTGGGGGGTCCAGATGGGGGATGGGGGGTGGGGTTGGGGATGGGGGGCAGGGGCTACAGGGGTCCTCCAGAGTTCAACAGTCTCACAGCTTCTGGGAAGAAGCTGTTCCTCATTCTGGTGGTCCTGCTCTTAATGCTCCGCAGCCTCCTGCCCGAGGGGAGAGGGGTAAACAGAGCATGTGCGGGGTGAGTGGGGTCCTTCATGATGCAGGAGGCCTTTTTCCTGCACCTGGAGGTGTAAATGTCCGTGGTGGTGGGTAGGCTGCACCCCACAGTCCTCTGTGCAGCTTTGACCACCCTCTGCAGAGCCTTCTTCTCTGCTGCAGAGCAGCTGCCGTGCCACACAGTGATGCACATGGTGCACATGACGCTTTCCACCACACATCTGTAGAAGGAGGTCAGGACAGAGCTCCCCAGTCCAGCACGCCGCAGCTTCCTGAGGAAGTAGAGGCCCTGGTGTGCCTTCCTGACCAGATAGGAAGTGTTGGTGCTCCAGGTGAGGTCGTTGGAGATGTTCACGCCCAGGTACCTGAAGCTGGAGACCACTTCCACCGCTGTCCCTCCGATGTGCAGGGGAGGGGGGGGATGTCTGCCCCTTCTGAAGTCCACGATCATCTCCTTGGTCTTCTTCGCGTTGATGCAGAGGTTGTTTTCTCTGCACCAACCCTCCAGGTGTTCCACTTCCTGCCTGTAGCCCGACTCATCGTTGTTAGCGATTTGTCCAACCACAGCTGTGTCATCTGCGAACTTCACAATCAGACAGCTCGGGTGTCTCGCTGAGCAGTCGTGTGTGAGCAGAGTGAACAGGAGGGGGCTCAGCACACAACCCTGGGGGGAGCCTGTGCTGAGGGTGATGGTGGAGGAGGAGATGTCGTGGATCTTCACAGACTGCGGCCTTTCCGTTAGAAAGTCCAGCACCCAGTTGCAGAGTGTAGAGCTCAGCCCGAGTGTGGACAGTTTCAAAACCAGGGTCTGCGGTCTTATTGTGTTAAATGCAGACGTGAAGTCCACAAAGAGCAGACGAACATAAGAGTCCTTCTTCTCTAAGTGGGTGAGGGCTGTGTGGACCACAGAAGAAATGGCATCTTCTGTGGATCGATTCTTCCTGTATGCGTACTCGTGTTGGTCCACAGTGACGTTGATGCAGTCTTTGATGTGGGCCATCACCAGTCTCTCAAAGCACTTCATGACTATCGGGGTGAGGGCAACCGGCCGATAGTCATTTAGGCCTGTCACTGTGGAGGTTTTGGGGATGGGGATGATTGTGGCCGTCTTCAGGCAGGTAGGGACCGCTGCTTGTTGGAGGGAGGTGTTAAAGATATCTGTCAGGACATCCGTCAGCTGGTGTGCACAGCTCCTCAGCAGCCTCCCGGAGATGTTATCGGGACCCGTAGCTTTGCGAGGGTTAATCCTCTGGAGGGTTCTCCTCACTTCTGCTGGGGTCACGCTGAGAGGCTCTTCACCTGGTGGTGGAGTAAGTCTGGTGCTAGAGGAGGTGTTCGGGTCATCAAAGCGGGCATAGAAGGTGTTGGGAGCGTCAGGCAGAGAGGGGTCCCCGGGGCACTGTGCATCTCTGGTGTTGTAGTCTGTGATGCACTTTATGCCCCTCCACATACTCCGTGGATCGTTAGACGTAAAATGTCCCTCGATCCTCCGGGCATATGTGGCCTTGGCCCTCTTTACTCCTGCTATCAGCCGTCTCCTAGCCGCTCTGAGTTTGAGTGAGTCTGTCACCTGACCTGAACGCAGCATCCCTGGCTTTCAGCAGAGACTTGACCTCCACATTCAGCCAGGGTTTCTGGTTCGGGTAGACTGTTATAGTCCTGGTGGTGGTGACATCCTCTGCACACTTACTGATGTAGCCGAGGACAGCTGACGTATATTCCTCCAGGTCCACCTGTCCCTCAAGGGCAGCTGCCTCCCTGAAGATTTGCCAGTCTGTGCGCTGGAAACAGTCCTGCAGTGTCAGGGCGGCATCACTGGGCCATACAGTGATAGTCCTCTGTGTTGGCGTGTGGCGTCTGAGCAGAGGACGGTAGGCGGGGACCAGCACGATGGAGATGTGGTCGGAGAGGCCCAAGTGGGGGTGGGGGACGGCTCTGTATGCGTCTCTTTTGTTGGTGTAGACACGGTCCAGCGTGTTATCTCCCCGTGTCGGTATGGTGACATGCTGGTGAAACTTAGGCAGAGTGTCTGTCAGGTTTACGTGATTAAAATCCCCCGCAACCACGTAAAATGCCTCCGGGTGCTTGTGCTGGAGCGAGCTGATGATGTTATGAAGCTCCTCAAGCGCTTCGTTAGCATTAGCACCCGGCGGGATGTAAACAGCCATGACAAACACCGCCGTAAACTCACGAGGCAAGTAGTGTGGACGGCACTTCACAGTCATATACTCTACTGCCTCGGAGCAGTTGCTGTTCACCAAAGCACAGTTCGTACACCAACCTTTGTCCACGTAGACGCATAATCCGCCCCCACGGGCTTTCCCCGACTGCTGGTTACGGTCCGCTCGGAAAAGAAGCCGGCCGTCGATCTGAAAGGCTGAGTCCGGCATGTTGTCGTTCAGCCAGGTTTCCGTGAGACAAAGCACCGCACAATTCCTCATCTCACGGGAAGCCCTCAGCCTCAGTCAGAGCAGGTCCATCTTATTGTCCAGAGAACGGACATTGGAGAGGAACAGTGGCGGGATCGGTGGTCTCCCCGCATTAGCCTTTAGCCTGGCTAGCAGTCCGCTCCGCTTACCCCTCTTCTGCTTCCTTGCACACCGCTTCCGCTTGCCGTTTGTCCAGCGGGCACCTCTGCGCCAGCCCGATGTCCTCAAGAGCTGCAGTCTGCCCAGCAAGGCCCTGAGTCCGAGGGCCGCTGTTGTTGTTGTTGTTGTTGTTGTTTCTCTGACCGAACCGTCCCTTATGTTGAAAAGTTCGGTTCGGCTATACATAGTTCGCTTGCTAACACAAGAGAGAGAGAAAGCGAGCGCTTATATTCATATTCCTATTGTTGTAGGAAAGGCTTCAAGTTTCTACAACACCCATGTAAATGGATTGGCTCCAAACAAGTTGTGATGTCACAAATCATGCTCTTTTAATGAGTACAGAGACATTTTATGAATGTGAAAACAAGCTCTGCACGGTGGAATTCAAACATACAACTCAAGTAACAAGAAGAAAAAGACATACCGTATTTTCCGGACTACAGAGCACACCTAAATATAAGGCGCACCCACTAAAATTTGAATGAAATATATATTTTGTCCACATATAAACCGCACTGGACTATAAGCCGCCGATATATACATACCCCGATACATAAGTGTTTATTCATATACTGAACTGATTGTTTACGAACAGTGCCGCAATAAAAGCAGCATCAAACGCGGCAATAAAAGTGCCGATAAACAAAACAGAAAAGTCATCGATGGTTTTATTTATCTTCCTCCTGCGTACTGAAACCATTATTGTGCAGTGTGCGGGAGGAAATTTGGCGATTTGGTGTGCAGTGTGCGGGTGGAAAAGGTGACAGCCGCTGTTAAAGCGCAACTGCGCAACTATTAAAGTCGCTTCATTCTCCCATAAAATGAAGCCACAAGTCACTATTAACTTCCTCCTGAGCATTTAAAACTAATGAACACCAAACCACTGTCACTTCATTTCTTCTGCGCACTGAAGACACTGAAGTCGTCCTCGTTAGTGTCAGAGTTGAACAGCGTCAGATAATCTTCATCACATATCGTCTCACTGCGGCTGCACGTAAGTTTGCCGTTAATGAATCTATGGCATAGATTCATTAACGGCAAGCTTACGTGTCCTTACTGTTTACTTTACGGATAGCCAGATCGATGGCATTCAACTTAAAAGCTGCATCATAGGAATTGCTTCGGTTTTCCATTTTGAGGGGGTGAGGGTGTAATAATATTATATACCTGTGACGGAGCAGCTCCGTCAATGACTGCTGCCTGCGCACGCACACACACACACGCAGACACTGTGGGCTTTAGAAAAATTTATGGAAAAGCTGCACCTCTGTATAAACCGCATGGTTTAAAGTATGGGAAAAAAGTAGCGGCTTATAGTCCGGAAAATACGGTATTTGAGAGGAAGGGGACTTTGATGATGCAGTGGTCTATTGCAATCACCACTCCACTATTGAAGCTTAACTAACGAGTTTCAGGAGCCATGCCTCTTCCAGCATTCCTATAAGTACTAACCTAACTCTCTCCTCTTTTGCTCTCATATTCTTCTCTCATTCTCGCTTTCTGTGCACAGTCTTAGGCTATTGCAGTCATTCCAGCCACAAAGTCAATGCTAGCACCAGATATTATCTGGTTTCTGTCAGATTCTTGACAGACAGACTATGCTTCGAGGAAAGAGTCAACTCACCGTGGACCAGGAGCTGGGGATCAATCTAACGTCACTTCAGTAATGTCTGCCATTACGGATACCAGGTTGCCATATACTGTATGAGTAAACTCATGTCACATCTGCCGTTACATGGACTGACTTGCAAGTTACAGATATAACTAATCTAACATAAATACAGTAATGCCTGTCCTTACATCCACTGGGTTGCTGGTTTGTAATAGAACTTTTATTATCTCAAGTGAGCAACATTACTTGCCAGTTACTAATAAACCTAATCCACTGCCTCTTTTGTAATGTCTACTATTGTGTGCATGGTGTTCTAGGTCACTATGCAACTAATCTCACATCGCTTCAGTAACGTTTCCTGTTTCAATACACTGCATTACATCACCATTAGCTTCACATTACCAGTTTCTTAAAACACTGGGTGACTGTACCTCCATAGGCATTATATGACTGAATCACTTGGCATTCTTCCAATCAGTGTTTAGTTAATCCATTGCGTTACTGTGCATACATTTTAGTAGGACAATTATTAACAATGCATCATCTTTACTGTTGAGTTAATATGTTACTCTGAAACACCATTCAGCTGAGGAAAAATGGGATGAGTGTATAAGAGGCTTTGGAGTGTTTGGAGCAATGGCTGTGTGTGGGGGAGACCATAGAGCCATTGTAGGCACAGCATTTGTCAGGAGAGTTTGAACATTGACTTTTTTTATACTACCTCTTATTATGCATCTGCGGTCATGTATCAAAAATGTGTCAAAAAACATTAACTTATGAAATGAAAAACTGTGATATTTTGTTCTTCTTGTATGAGTGCTGCATACAGATTCCAGAGATCTCATGTTGTAAGTGCAGGTAGGCACTTAAGTTGTAGCACCATCAGGTCAGCCTCATTAGTTAATCTCCCTGTTGGCCAACTACACACCTACACACACAGAGAGACAACAGTAGTATATTGAAATGTCTTGCTTTATACATGTACTTGCCACTGCTGTTAACTTCTAATGCTTCTACTACTAATTTCTTTACTCGTCAGGGGGTGCTACTACATTGAAAATGCATGACCCACCACCCCAGGCCTCACCCATATGTTATTCACACTCAGCTATTGCTTCTGATAACTGCTATTACCTCTGCTAATTACACATTTACCTGTAATGGGTCACTTGGTAAAATCAACAACAGACTGCTGAAATAGTCTTTATTCTTCTTCATACTTTTCTTCAATTGATGTCAAACTAAGCTCAGTTAAACTGAAATCCAACACCTCCTGCAGATTTTTCATGCCCAACAGTAAAGTAAGTGATTATTAAACTTGAGCTGCTGAAAGAGTTTTAATGTTACATATCCGTGCAGGAGTTGTTTAATTTCATTGACAGACGTTCAGCAGCAGAATCCAAAAGTAGCAATGTAGATGCAAATGGAAATAACTGGTGAATAAAAATAGAATTTTATTTAGAGAAGAGAAAGTGAGAGCATCAGAGTGGTATGTGTAGTTTTGGATGAATTGTGTTTTAACCAGGTAGCAGGTGAAATTATGAATAAATGCCTATTTTGAATACAAACCTGTTCCAAATTAAGGGCTAAGGCATGTTTCACAAAACAAAAATTTCCAAGCACTACTTACATGCAGATGGCAGATGGCAGCATCACATTTCACAGATGATTGTCGTCACTAATCCGCATGAGTAACGCATATTTTGCTTTTCTTAGTAAAACCTGTCCAATGCTAGAGGATATTATCACATCTTGAAAATCACAGATTACATTTTGCAAATTTGGTGAAACATCTGCCTCTGCATGGTGTCTCTGCTTTTGAGGTAAATAAAGACCAATGCCAATGTGGCCCTCTTATCTTCCTATTTGCTAACCATTTTAATATTGAAAATCGGCTGTGGGAAACTGTGAACTGCAACTTCAAAGCAAATGTAATTGAAAAGGAAACTTTAACAAACCAAATAAAGTAAACATTTGTCTACAGTAATGGGTCTGCAAAGATATAGATCATAGGTTTTATCTTAGGTTGGGGCATTTTTTGTCAGACAGTTGTACATTTCATATGCACACCAAACTGTCTCCTAGAAATTATGTTCATGTACAAAATTACAAAACAAATTTGTTTTGCTAAAAATTTACATTTTATATAACATAAAGAGAAAATGTTAATATATGTGAAAAACGTTAATACTGAAGTTAAATGTTCAGAGAAAACGTACCTAGTTCTTTTGTCCACCAAAATAATCTTACATTACATAAATATTCGACTGGGGGATCAGTCGAATATTTACTTACTTGGGAAAACAGTTTAGTTGCATATTAATGTAATTTCTAGGAGTCAAGATTTTGCACGCACAAGTACACAAGGAGCCTGATGTTGCCAAAATTATCTGATTTTAAACTGATATTTTACTTTTTTATTAATATAAATTAGAGCATAAAATTAATATTCAAAATTGATATGATACATTTCCACAATAACTATTAAATATGCAGGTATACATAAAAGCCTGTAGACCATGTGCTACTCTGTTTAAATTAACTATTCGCTATAAACCATTATCAAACCTCACCTGATATTCTGCAGCTCTGTGCTTTACAGTTTGTTGATTTGGGCAACATAAGTCATGAGTTTCATAACAGAGCCACAGCAATGCTCAAACCTATAGAATCGTTAAATCATTTGGAAAAAATTTTCTTGTTTTTCATTCAGCTCCTGAACCGCTTTAAGAATATGAGTAAGTTGTTTTAGGCTGCTGCGTTGTTTGTCACTGCAGGCATGTCATAGTTTTCATTCAGATGTTGTCTAAACTTACTGTTTCAATACACAATCCATTTTCTTTCTTTTCTTTTATATTTTGATTTAGCATCAAGCTAATCACTAACTATTAACTATCGGTTGTATGAAGTGAATGATAACTTTGGTTCATGTTGCGTATATTTATGTTTGCGAATATAAAAGAATGAGACAAAAAAAGTGTAACATTTATTTATTTATTTTTGGTCCACAGTTTCACAGATCTTCTAAATTAAAACATCTAAAACTTACCTGAAAACTGGTATGTTTTCTATCTATGTGTTGACATAAGTTCTGTGTTTCCCTTTGTGTTTCGTCTCATGCACGATCTGTCACGATTCAGAAAGGGACCCAGAAGGAGACTTAATACAGTTTATTGGACAACAGATGAATCAGTTGAGATAGACAGGCTGCAGCGGCAAGGTGGAGATCCAGAGGAGGAGGGTGATCCAGAGAGCGATGTTGGCAGGCTGGCTTGGAGGGTGATGGTCCACATGCTGGTTTCACAGGCAGATCATGAACAGACTGGATGGGTTTCTGTAATGAATGGCCTACAGGACTTATAGTAAACACCTTTGTTGCAACCAATAATGTAATAATGGCCAATAACGTAATACCTGCTAATAACATAATAATTTTGGCCATTTTATATGTAATAAAGCAAATAACATAATAAATTGCCAATAACGTAATAAAATGTTTGGGCCAATAATGTAATAACCAAAATGCTATTACGGCCTGGCATTAAAAAAATCCTTTGAAAATATAACTGCAGCCAATAAAGTAATAATACATAGTACATATTGCATAAATTGCATTTATTTTTTATTTTATAATTTTTAATTATATATTTTTTTCAGTTTTTGTGCAGTTTGGTCATCAAAAATAGGTATAGTGGTTTGCATAATTGTCATATTCATTCATCTGGGCTATGTCCCATGTAGCTCATACTCCTTAATTATGGTGGAAGAAGCCAATTTAAAAATTACGTGTAGAAAATCTTTATTTAGAATGTTGTTTATCTGCTTAGATATTTAAATTCATAATTTAATTTATGGAGGAATATTATTCAATTGTAGAGTATTTGCCCATTAGATCACTTAGTGGCAGCCATACCACCCTGATCACGTCTGATCTCGGAAGCTAAGCACGGTCGGGCCTGGTTAGTACTTAGATGGGAGACTGCCTGGGAATACCAGGTGCTGTACCCCCTTCCCATGGGCCCACCACCCATGGGAGGCGTCTCAGGGGTGGAACGGTGCGAAGAGAGATGGGCGGCAGTCGGAGGCGGGGACCCTGGCGGTCCGACCCCCGGTTACAGAAGCTGACTCTGGCAGAAGTGGCTGGGGAGAGGAAAGTCTGGGCTTCCCTGCTGAAGCTGCTGCCCCCGCGACCCGACTACGGATAAGCGGAAGAAAACAAAACGAAACGAAAGATCACTTAGTGAAATTTGTTATAGTAGTAGTCATGTGACCTGCATGTGTTTGCTCAGTGTTAAATGAAATCTTTTTTTAATTTTCTGGATAGAAAGTGAGATACACACACCCATACGGGATAGCTTAGAGAAGCAGTTACTAGTTGATTGGGTTTTATATTCTGTGGGGAGACCATGTCCAAATTTTGCATGCACACAGGGAAATATTTTCTTTTGCAGCACCCGCATTTGACTACTAGATGGTAATAAAGTAGCTAACTCATGTCAAGCTAGCACAGTCATGTGACTGACTATACTGATTAGACATTCCTCAGTTGTATGCAAAGTTCTAAGCTTCAAACATATTGAAAGGTAAATAATCATCTGATTTAATATAGTTAACACTGTAGGACACTTAATTTTGTGGAATCCTTGTTCATACATGCTTATATAATTGAGAAACACTAACATGAATAGAGAAATAGCTAGTAGAATCATATGAAAATGTCACAATACTGAAGGGGACCCAGAAGCAGACTGAACAAGAGTTTAGAGTTATACAGTTTATTATTGTGATGCAAAGATAATTTGTCCGTTAAAAATACTATTGTTGATAGGAATTCAGTAGTGGTAAAAGAAAAAGAAACTAAGGACAAGGAAACTGGATTGACATTGACAAAACATTGGATCTATCCTGAACTGAAACTGCCAAATACTGAGCAGTATAACTCAGTACCAAGACTCTTCATTCTTTTGGTGTTGTTTGTTATTTTACGCGCTTTATTAATTTGGATAAAAGCTTAGTGAACAATGTGTACTAACACACTGAGTTCATCAGTGTATTTTGCTATGAAATATAAACTTTAACAGTACATTGGGCTTGTGTATCGTATACTTAATTTAAAACTCTTTTGTATGTTTACAGATCATATTATCCTCTATTTAGAGTTGAAAAGGGAATAACTTTGTCTTGAATACAATTGCAGGTATTTTACATACCTCTCTTGCATTATTTTGGAATGCTGAGGACATAGACACAGACAATTGTCTGATAAGGCCTACTAAATGCACTGAAGGGGGAATTTAATGTTCATGTAGCTGAGTTATCTAGGACCCAGCGCTCTGCACTTATGCCTTGTAGCGTGGTAGAAAGATGCCCACATCTTTAGTGTTAGCAGGTCTAGTTTGATGACGTGATTTAACTCAGCCTGAAAATATTTTAAAACCATAGTTATCATCCAGTATTGTTTTTCACCTCATAGGTGACTATGTATTAATATAATATGATGTATTAATATCCATGGAAACACTGCTTTATTTATTTATTTATTTATTTATTGGCTGCACAGACCAATTATCTTACAATATGCTACCCAATTATATTCAAGTTTAAATTCAGTACTTATAAACTAATATTAGAGTATGCTTACCAAAAGCATACTCAGGAGAGAAACTCAGGAGGATCTTTAACAAGCACCGTATACCTGTGTATTTCAAACCCAGCAACACACTCAGACAGAGACTGGTTCACCCCAAAGACAGAACACCACACACTCAGAAAAACAATCTGGTGTATGCAGTACAGTGCAATGAGGAATGCAAAGACATCTACATTGGGCAAGCGCATGTACCAACACAGGAGGCCCAACTCCTCAGGCCTAGACTCTGCTGTCTACTTACACCTTAAGGAGAAAGCTCACTCCTTTGAGGACAACAATGTTCACATCCTGGACAGAGAGGATAGATGGTTTGAAAGAGGGGTAAAAGAAGCCATCTATGTGAAATTAGAAAATCCCTAAAAGAGAGGAGGAGGTCTGCGACACCATCTATCCCCAATTTACAATGCTGTCTTTTCATCTCTTCCCAGGAGATTCAGCAACTTAGCCTCTAAGAACAACAGCCATTCACAAAAGGCCCCATGTGACTCTAACGACTGTCGTTATAACACAATAGAGCACTAACGAAGTCGAAACTAACTTTCACCACCCCCAACAACTATCACTAAACGACTGTCGTTGGGCACATGGAGTGTTAAGGAGCCAATGACATCACTGGGCATGTGACTGCCTCCACAGAGGTTAAATACCTGGGTTTATACACCAGCTAGTTGGACTAGTCCCAGCCTAGTCAAGCGAGCATGAACTGATGAAGCCTCTTGGATGAGAAGTGAAACGTCTTCAAAGACAAATAACCAAGTCCAGTTGCATGGAAAAAGCCCCTATATTCTTGTGCTTAGTGATGGTGAGCTATAGGATCACAAAGTTCAATTTATACTCCAAGGGTGGTGGTTAATTCCCTCTATGTCATTATAATCCAGATTGGTAACTTGAAGTAATTCTTGAAGGAAGTCTTTATAAATCCTCTTTTTGAATGCTCACAAATCCAATCTCCCGTTTAGTGGATAAACTGTTGAAAAGTCTCTGTAAGATCTGATCAGTAATGATCTGTCCAGGTGGAGTCTCTCTGATAGCTCTTCTTCCATGTGTCAGGGTGTAGACCAGCAGCAACAACGGCAACAGCAGCGGCAGCCCCGATATGTTCTGTGCACACACTTTTTATTGTGTATGTGCTCAACTTTGTGTGTCTCTTTTGGCATTACCTCATCTTTTACATTTCCATTATGTCACCATCATGTGCCCTTCTTCCTCATTTCGACCACACCTAATGTTTCAACAGTTTGCTCTTTCTTACAGTTATTCTTATTATCACACATTGGTTAATCAAATTCAATCATATTTCTTTTAAACTCATTAATTCCTTTCTTTGATTTGTTTAACTTTATCATAATCAACAATAATCAACATACACAATCACAGTTATAATCACAAGTGCTTATTTATCTTATAACAATCATTTTAATACTTGTCATATCAGACTCTATGCATTTTCTGTTTGCGAGCCTCGGTACTTTCCATTCTTCTAATTTTAACTTTACTGGGGACGGATTCATAACTGGTGTTATAACTTGTTTTACAGCTTATCTTTCTTCTCTGAGACTTATTTGACCCCTTCTTTGTTTCTCCACTGTTGTGGCTTGAGCTGGGTCTCAATTTACTTGACAAGGGCAAGTATGCATTTCTGTGCACTGCAAAATCTCAAAATCTTGCCAAGTATATTTTTCTAAAGTCTAGTCAAAACGTCTCATCACACTTAATATAAGACAAAATCACCTAAAGATTAAGATATAAGTGTGAAAAAGAAGCTTGTTTTTAGACAGTGCATCTTGAATATCTTGCTAAATGAAAACGTCTTGAAAACATCTTCTTTTGAGATGAAACAGATGAAAAAGCTTTTTTTTAATAAGGTTTCATAAGGTTTTTAAGATGCTGTGTTATTTGCAAAAGATGAATAGTCTTGTTTCAAGAAACAGACTTGACTTGAATTAAGACTACAAATTTGCTTTATTGAAAACATGCAGGGCTATTACATTTCCATCAAACCATGTCCATGTGATATGTAAAAAAGACAGAGGCAAAAACTGGAATTGTTTTCTTCTCTGTTCTGTTGCACTTTGGACATACTGCACCACATTATTAAACAAGTAATAAGTACAAATAAATGCTGTCATCAATTACAGTGTTTGTCAGTGCTTAAAAAAATCAGCCCAACTGTACACGCAATACAGACTCAAGAATGATGTTTGAGGATGTCTGTGAGATCATACTTCAGTGTAATGTAGCAATTTGACTGAAAGGATCAACAAACTGGTCAAATATCCCCATTGCATCACTCTTTAGTTGATCCAGGTTCCCATAATGTCTCTCAATAATGTCACTCATTTGCTGTTTGAGATGTTCCAACAATGCAGCCTCATATTGCTGGACTCCACTCGATTAACAGCTCTTTGGAGGGTAGAAAACGAACAAAAATTACTACATTATAAAAATTATATAAAAATGTCAACATGCAAACTCACAGACACTTTTTAAATAACCCCCACAGTCTGTACAGTGACTGTCATTCTCGATAAATATTGGCATTTAGCTAGCTAGATTTCTTCCTATAAAAAGGCACACAATGGGCATATTTATTACTGATTGGTGTCTTTATTTCAAGTATGTAAAACTAACAACTAATAAAAACAACAATACTACAAAAGACAATGACTTTGACAGCATTAGAAAAATAATCTGTATAAAAATAAATAAATTAACATTACTAAATCTTAGCTTGTGTAACAACTTACCACTGGAGTGACAATGCTTGGGCTCTCCGCTTCAGCCACAGAGCTTGCATTAGTTTAGTCGTTTGTGGCTGTCTTTTCACCTGTTCCCGGTAGACCATAGCAAGTCGGTGTTTCCTTCAACTTGGAGAAGATCCTGTGCATGTGTAAGCTTCACGTGATAGTAGAAGAAGTTATACATTCTGTACTCATTTGAACAACCATCAATCCCACACACCACGCGAAAGTCAGGGCTGCGACTGTGCATGGTATTAATGTGACTCAAAAGTTGTTTCAGAGTCAATGTCACAAATATGTAGCATATGAAGCAATGCCAAATCATGATAGATAGATAGATAGATAGATAGATAGATAGATAGATAGATAGATAGATAGATAGATAGATAGATAGATAGATAGATAGATAGATAGATAGATAGATAGATAGATAGATAGATAGATAGATAGATAGATACTTTATTAATCCCAAAAACTGGGAAATTGGAGTGTAGGAGCAGCATAACACAAATACAACACAATGAAATAAAAAGAACAACCAACAATTAAGATAATAATTAATAATTAAATAAGAATAAGATAATTAAATAAGAAATTAAGATAATAATTAAATAAGAATAATTAAAATAAAATATAATAATAATGATTCAACTATTTCTTTCCCTACGACAGCAGAGCTGGAGCAGCCTGTGGGAGAAAGTGCTCCGCTGTCTTTCCACTGTGTAATGGAGAGGGTGCTGATCATTGTCCATGATGGTAAAAAGTTTATTCAGCGTTCTCCTCTCCACCACAGTACCAAACGTCTCCAGTTTCCTGTTGTCAATCACCACTCCCAGGTATTTGTAGTCCTCCACCTCCTCCACCACCGCCCCCCTGATCAGTACTGGCTGTGAAGGCATCCTCTTACTCCTGAAGTCGATCACCGTCTCTCTGGTCTTATTAACATTCAGCCTCAGGTGATTCTGTTCAGACCACTCTACAAAGTTGTCCACCAGCGTCCTGTACTCACCCTCATCTCCCTCTCTTATACACCCAACAATAGCTAAGTCATCAGAAAATTTTTGCAGGTGACATGACTCAGAGTGGTATTGAAAGTCAGTGGTGTATAAGGTGAAGAGGAAGGGAGAAAGCACAGTTCCCTGTGGAGCTCCTGTATCACTGACCACCACATCAGACAGGACACTGCCCAGACGGACAAACTGTGGCCTGCCTGTCAAGTAGTCAGTAATCCAGGAGATCACTGTGTCGTCAACACCCATCACCCGCAGCTTCTCACCCAGTAGCAGAGGTTGAATGGTATTGAAAGCACTGGAGAAATCAAAGAAAGTGATCCTCACAGTGCCCTCTCCACCATCCAGATGCATATGGGCTCGTTGCAGCAGGTAGATGACAGCATCATCGGGCTGGTAGGCAAACTGCAAAGGGTCCAGAAACGTCCACACCTGTGGCCTCAGCTGGGCTAAAACCAGTCTCTCCAGGACCTTCATCACATGAGATGTGAGGGCGACTGGTCTGTAGTCTGCCAGGTCAGATGGCCTCGACCTTTTGGGGACTGGAACCAAGCAGGCGTCTTCCACAGCAACAGAACTTTCTGCTGACTCAGGCTCAGGTTGTACAGATGTCCCAGTACAGGAGACAGCTGGTTGGCGCAGGTCTTCAGGATCCTGGGTGTGATGCCATCAGGGCCTGCAGCCTTTCGCTGGTGAAGTCTTTCCAGCTGCCTCTTAACCTGGCCTGTAGTCACCGTTGGGCAGGGGTTGCTGCAGATGTCAGGAGGAGGAGGATGAGCAGGTGGAGAGGTGCTTTACAGGAGAAGGCTGGGTGGGTTGAGCCATTTGGGACAGTGTGGGTGTGTGGAGGGGTGAGGACGTTTGAGGGGTCACAGGAGGTGAGCTAAACCTGTTGAAAAACTGGTTGAAGTGGTTTGCTCTATCCAGGCTCCCTGCTGTCATCCGGTCTGTTACCGTCATCCCTGTGATGTGCTTCATCCCCGTCCACACATCCCTCACACTGTTCTGTTGTAGTTTGGCCTCCAGCTTCTTCCTGTAATTGTCCTTGCATGTCCTCAGCCTTTGTCTGAGTTCATGCTGCACTCTTCTCTGCTCCTCTTTATCTCCAGACCTGAAAGCCCTCTTCTTCTTGTTCAGAAGTGCTTTCAGGTCGCTGGTAATCCAGGGCTTGTTGTTGGGGAAGCAGCACACAGTTCGGGCTGGTATGGTGATGTCCTCACAGAATTTGATGTAATCCGTGATGCAGACAGTCAAATTGTCTAAGTCCTCCCCAGGTGGCTCACAGAGTACATCCCAGTCTGTTGACTCAAAGCAGTCCTGCAGTGCCTCAGCAGACTCCTGTGTCCACCTCCTCACTGTCCTAGTGAGCACAGGCTGCTTTCTCACAAGAGGGACATACTTTGGAGACATCATGACCAAGTTGTGGTCTGACCTGCCGAGGGGAGGGAGGGCTGTAACGTCATATGCATCCATGGCATTAGCATACAGGAGATCCAGTGTTTTATTGTCTCTGGTGAAGCAGTCAACATATTGGTGGAAGTTATTGTTGAATAAGACATGATTAAAATCTCCTGTAATAACCATGAATGCACCCAGGTGTTCAGTCTGTAGTTTGGCAGTGGCGGAGCTGATGACATCACAGGCTACCACTGCATCAGCTGACGGAGGGATGTAAACAACGATCACAATGGTGGACGTGAACTCTCTCGGTAAATAATACGGGCGCATTCCCACAGCTAACAGTTCAATATCCGGGGTACAGAGACGTTCCTTCAGGTTGACATGTCCAGGATTGCACCACCTCTCACTCACAAAAAGTGCAAGCCCACCACCCTTCTTCTTCCGACTTGAGGAACAGTCTCTGTCTCCACGTACCAAGCTGTAACCAGGCAACCCGACGCTGTTATCATGGATGTGCGAGTGCAGCCAAGTTTCACTAAAACAAAAAATGCTACACTCGCGGTTCTCCCTCTGGGTCTTCACCAGTGCTGCCAGTTCGTCCATCTTATTCCCAAGAGACCTCACGTTTCCCATTATGATCGCTGCTACCGCTGGTTTATGTCTTCTTCTTTTCTCTCTCCGTTTGGTACCAGACCTGCAACCCCGGCGTCTCTCCTCCGTAACTTCTGCGGGACCACAGGTCTTTGTCCGGGCAGCACCACGGGCTTACTCAGCGCCATCAGCTGTTCACGCGTGTAAGCATAAATTGATCCGGTCATTTTTCCTAAAAAAAAAAAAAACTAAAATAAACTAAAATAAACAAAAAATACAAAAAATACAAAAAATACAAAAAATTACAAAAAACTACGGAGCTGCTGCAACAGGCTGCCACCAGGAGTGGACCAATTTTAGGATTACTTTTGTAGAATTTACAATAAGGTAAATACACTTAAGATGATGACGGGATGGTAAATTAAAATAAAATTACAACTTATTATGGCAAAAGGGCACTGCCTAATATGAGTCTTGAAAGCTAACTTCAAAAAAAGAAAAATAAATGTTGTTTGTTGTTGTTGTACGTCTGTGACACTGTGGACACTGAGCAAACGGTATCTTGTTTTCTTGTATGTGTACGTATGTGAAAATGACAATAAAGTTGAGTTGAGTTGAGTTTCAAAATGCCAGTTTCTAATCTTATTTCAAGTAGGTGGTGAACTTAAATCTAGTACTGTGTGACAATTACAGAACTAAAACTCCAGTCCTATCCAACACTGGCTCCTCTTCATCGGACATGTTGTGCATGGGTGAAGAAACAAGTCTCTGACGACAACCAGGCATGGCAGGTTGATTGGGATGTTGTTGGTGGAAATCAGTAATAAGCTGGGGGTCGTTGGATGTGACGAGCCGGAACCCAGGACCTCTCTTCCATTTTGAAGGTTTCTGGGAAAGGATTCAAGGCTTTGACCTTGATGATCTTTCTCTTGGTGAAAATGATGAAGAGGAGACTTATGGTCTGTAAATGGATGGTGTCTATGTTTTCTGTTATCTCTGTGTTCCATTTTAGGTTAACTTTATGTGATGATTCTGGCTTTACTGGTTGTTTAGTATTCTAAGAGATGTGATTTTAATCATTTAGAAATTGCCATTTTATAAATCAGTTTTAAAATCTATTTTCAATGATGGTTTTCACAGTAATGTAATACATGCTTAAAAGTGGATATCAAGTGTTCATGGGAAAGTCCTACGGAAATGGATTCCATGCCACCATGCATCGTATGTGCTGGTAACCTCTCTGTGACAGTTTCACTGTCCTCGTGGGTTCTTTCAGCACAGAGTAGACGAGCCACAGCTTGTTCTGAACTTAAACTTTTATTTTACACATATAAATCATCCACACGGCAGCCGATCACAGGTTTGGTGCTGCCGTCTGCCGTGTGTCTTTTTCCGTGTCTTTGCCCGTGTGTCTGTGGCCGTGCTTCACCCTGCTTCACTGTCCAGCACGCCACTATATCGGGAGGCGAGAGTGATTAACCACCTGGGAACCGGTGTGGCAATCACTCTCACCTGGCGCTGCTCTCCCGCGCCCTCCCCACACCTCTCTCCCGCAGCTGATGCACCACGCCCCCTCCACACTCTCCATGGTTGGTGACCATCTACTGTACATAAAGTACATGGGTCGAAGATTTTGCAGTGTCTTGATTTCAACGATGATTGTTGTGATTGATTTCAAAGAGAGAAGAAATTTGCTCTAAAAATGTTA
Organism: Pampus argenteus; assembly: GCA_036937835.1. NCBI lineage: Eukaryota > Metazoa > Chordata > Actinopteri > Scombriformes > Stromateidae > Pampus > Pampus argenteus. Next base: position 1,864,028 of record CM072875.1, read on the forward strand.
AATCAATTGTTTTATGGAACCCCTTCTAATTGCTAGGATTTTATCTACTAGGTGAAATAATAAATTTGATCTTTCTCCTCTCCCAGTGGCATATTTGCACATGATCTGTGACCTCCCTGATGACCTTCTTTAACACCTTTGTGTTGTAGGGGATCTTCGCTATCTTAAAGGCCCTTGTTGGCCTGAAGGTGGAACTCACACATCATGGAATGGGATGATGGGGTACATAAGAGAGGTTCTTAAAGTTTCTTACTGATTGTATGAAGTAATCTAAACCGATTGCTTTGTTTGAAAGATGATTTTTATGGATGTCTTTTTGAAAAATTCTGTGTGATTACAAATGTTTTATAATGTTTGTGTCGAACCCATTCTGACTGTACTCCCTGGTGGTCTCTAAATTTGGTAATTATTATTATTCGGTAGTTAGTATTGATCTTATGATCAATAAGAGGGGATTGTTATGGAATTTTCTATGAGCCTTGTGGTCCTCGGCAGTATTAATTGTTTGTCTCGACTTTGGTGGCCAGGGTCAGAAAGAGGCCTGTTGCTGCCTTCCTAGTCATAATAGATAGCTTGCTGTTGCTGTTCTAATCTGCGTAAGCGGACATCTGTGTCCCCAGACTGGAATAGACTGACAATAACACCTCCAAGGGTCAAGGACATTCTTTTTGACTAATTCTGGGGCGTCTAGAGTTTGGGTGTGATCTTTGGGTTTAAAGTATTTCCATCATCATTGAGTTTGTCAGAATGCGAGACCGACTCAAGCACTTCAGGTGTACTCTGAGAGTGTCTCTATTTCTCGCTTGGCCAAGCATCAATAAATAATACAGCATAAGACATCAGAGGCTCCTGAACACTTTCTTCCCTCCTGACTTCACCATTGACCTTTGACTTCAGCAATTTCTCCACAACATGTACCCCCTTCCAGAAAGTCTGGATACGGTCACACGACCAAAACAAATGAATAAATGTACCTTTATGAATTTTACATTTATAACAAAGATTAGAGGTGTCCGGGAACATTCTCTGGAGGCGAACAGGCATCTAATAGGTTCTAAAAAAAAATTTAAAGTTCTGTTCATGTATGGAGATTGAGGTACATTTAGGGAAAACCCCACTACATATTCTATCCCATTCTACAGGGTTGAATGTCACCTCCAGGTCGCGCTCCCATACCGGCTTCAAAGAGTCATAACCTGACGGTTCAAAATAAAGAAATGAAACATAAATCTTTGATATCAGTTTTTTGGGAGACTTAGCCAAGATTATTATGTTTTCCAACTCTGACGGTCCCATGCGAATCTTGCCTGTGCTCATGAGGGACCCTATAAAGTGACGAATTTGGAGATACTTGTAAAAGTTTCTGTGAGAAATATTAAAATCAGCCTTGATTTGCTCAAATGGTTTAACAGAGTTTGAATCCAGCAGGTCCATAAAGTTAGACAAGCCCTTAGATGCCCACTCCATCAGACCAATATTCCTAATCTGTATTGGTAAATCTGGATTCAGAGCCAGGGGAGAACGAAAAGACCCAACCATAAGGAATCTTTCCTATTCAAAAACCAATCTGACATCATTTTAAGTTGTGCTGACCAATAGTATAATTGTAGGGAAGGCAGGGACAAGCCACCGAGATCCCTTGGCTTGGTAAGTATAGAAAACTTAACTCTTGGGTGTTTATTGTTCCAAATATAGTGAGATATATGAGAATTCAGAGATTTAAAAAATGCAGAGGTCAAATAGCACGGGAGATTTTGAAATAAATAGTTAAATCAAGGAAGAATATACATTTTTATAGAATTGATGCTCCAAAGGAGAGAAGTTGGTAGGGAGGCCCATTTTTTCAGGTCATTCTTAACCCTTTGAATTAGAGGTGAGTAGTTAGTTTCAAACAGATTATTTAAATCAGGGGTGACAAAGATACCTAAATATTTAAAACCCCTCCTGGACACCAGGAAAGGGGATTGTATAGGCATATCGTGGGGGATATTAAAGGGTGTGACAACCAACTTCCCCAAGTTGATCTTATAGCCCGACAAGGCACTGAATGTGGCTATTGATTTCAAAACTGACGGAATTGATTTCTCAGGTTTATACATATATAAAAGGACATCATCTGCAAATAAGGAAATAGTGTGGCTTACCTCACCCAGCCCAATCCCAGATACATCAGAATTAGTCCTGATGGCCTCGGCCAGAGGTTCAATAAACAGTACAAACAGTAAAGGTGACAGGGGGCACCCCTGTCACAGTCTGCCCCCCTTTCACCTACCTCTCAGTAATTTTCCATTCCCTCTCCACTCACCTGCCAGCCATGCCCCCCTCATCAGACCTACTCCGCTCACCTGCTTCCCATCACCAATCAAGCTAGGATTTAAGCTCTCCCTGCTCACTCACTCTCTGCCAGATTGTTCTAGATGCTCATGCAAGACTTTCCAGCACTCTTCTTCGGACTGATCTCCCGCTGCCGACTTTGCCTGCCTTGGACTAACCTGTTTGCTGTACTCCCGGTAACCGACCCTGCCTTCCGTCTTCGACCACGAGCTTCTGATCCCTCTGGATTCTGCCAGCTGGTGTCGGCCCAGCTACTGGTGGCTAGCTCCAGGTACGTCTGCCTCAACTCCTGCCTACCTGCTTGCTGGACTGGTGTTCCCAGCCTAAGCCCCCGGACTTTCCCTGTGCCCAGAGAGACTGATTCCTGCGTGTGCTGCATTTGGGTTCTAATTACACCCGTTACAACCCCTGTCTGCATCCCCTGCGCACCGGGAAGCCATCAGACATCAGGCCATTTGTGTTAACTGTGGCTATTGTGTCTGAATAGAAGGATTTAATCGTATTAATGAAATTAGAGCCCAGGTCAAATTTTTCTAACACCAGAAACAGAAAGGACCATTCCACCCGGTCAAAAGCCTTTTCGGCATCAAGGGAGACTATGAGTGCTGGATTTTTATGTGTGTTAAGATACTGAACAACATTAAGAATGCGACGTACATTATTTGTGCCGTATCTGGATTTTACAAACCCTGCTTGATCTGGGTTTATTATTTTCGGAAGAATGTTTTCCAATCTCCGAGCCAATACCTTTGCGATAATTTTGTAGTCCACATTAAGGAGACTAATAGGCCTAAATGATGAACAGTCTAAAGGGTTTTTGTCTTTTTTTAGAAGTAAACTAATAGAAGCATATCTCCAGGTAGGGGGAATGCCATCTCTCAAGATACCATTAACAGCGGGCATAAAAATTGGGTGGATCTCTGGCCAGAATTTCTTAAAAAATTCCAGTGGAAACCCGTCAGGGCCTGGACACTTCCCGTTAGGCATAGATTGGATTGCAGACCAGACCTCCTCTGGAGTGAATGCAGCATTTAAGCTGTTTGTACTGTTTATTGAACCTCTGGCCGAGGCCATCAGGACTAATTTTGATGTATCTGGGATTGGGCTGGGTGAGGTAAGCCACACTATTTCCTTATTTGCAGATGATATCCTTTTATATATGTATAAACCTGAGAAATCAATTCCGTCAGTTTTGAAATCAATAGCCACATTCAGTGCCTTGTCGGGCTATAAGATCAACCTGGGGAAGTCAGTTGTCACACCCTTTAATATCCCCCACGATATGCCTATACAATCCCCTTTCCTGGTGTCCAGGAGGGGTTTTAAATATTTAGGTATCTTTGTCACCCCTGATTTAAATAATCTGTTTGAAACTAACTACTCACCTCTAATTCAAAGGGTTAAGAATGACCTGAAAAAATGGGCCTCCCTACCAACTTCTCTCCTTTGGAGAATCAATTCTATAAAAATGAATATTCTTCCTCGATTTAACTATTTATTTCAAAATCTCCCGTGCTATTTGACCTCTGCATTTTTTAAATCTCTGAATTCTCATATATCTCACTATATTTGGAACAATAAACACCCAAGAGTTAAGTTTTCTATACTTACCAAGCCAAGGGATCTCGGTGGCTTGTCCCTGCCTTCCCTACAATTATACTATTGGTCAGCACAACTTACCAAAAAGGTGGAAGAAATCTCAGCCACAGAGAAGGGATCCCTCTCCCAGGACGGACAGATGTGCAATGGATGTCACATGTAGAGAACAAATCAACACACACATATTGTATACTTACAATGAATTAGTAATTAATTATTAATGGATGATACGAATAGGTTGCAATGAATGATGAATTATTACAGTAGCAGTGGAACCTGTGATAGAGACACAAATGCACAGCAGCAAATCATTAAATAACATTAATATGTAATGGGGATATGGTAACAATGATGATGGTGACAACACATGCAGTAGACGCCACGCAGGACCACAGCAGCAGGCACAGTCCACAAGAACCTGCTAGACGAGAGAGCACAGAAACTCCGGGGAAGAGGTTTAGTTAGTAACATGATAGATAGGATGGATGGATGGATAGATAGATGGATAGATGGATTAGATAGATGGATAGATAAGGAGAGAGAGAGAATGAGAGAGACAGAAAGAGAGAGTGTGTGAGTCCCCCAGCAGTCTAGTCCTATGGCAGCATAACTAAGGGATGACCTGAGCCAGCCCTAACTATAAGCTTTATCAAAAAGGAAAGTCTTAAGTCTACTCTTAAAGGTGTTGACCCTGTCTGCCTCCCGAACACAGAGTGGTAGTTTATTCCACAGAAGAGGAGCTTGATAGCTGAAAGCTCTGGCTCCCAATCTACTTTTAGACACTATAGGAACCACAAGGAACCCAGCATTCTGGGAGCGCAGTGTTCTAGTGGGGTGGTAAAGTACTATGAGCTCTTTTAAATATGATTGTGTGGTGCCTGACCATGAAGAGCTTTGTATGTTAGTAGAAGAATTTTAAATTCTATTCTAGATTTAACGAGTAGCCAGTGCAAGGAAGCCAAAATGGGAGAGATGTGATCTCTGATCTTGGTTCCTGTCAGAACATGTGCAGCAACATTCTGAATCAGCTGCAAACTCTTAAGAGACATATTAGAGCAGCCTGATAACAAAGAGTTACAATAGTCCAGCCTAGAAGTAACAAATGCATGGACTAGTTTGTTTGACTAGTTTCCGCTTGAGAAATGATGCGTCTGATCTTGGCAATGTTACGGAAGTGGAAGAATGCAGTCCTCGAAAGTTGTTTTATATAGTCATTAAAGGACAAATCCTGATCAAAGACAACTTCAAGATTTTTACGGTGAAGCTGGAGGCCAGGGTGATCCCGTCTATGGCTAAATCTCTGGAATGACAGTTTCTGAGGTGTTTGGGTCCAATTACGAGAACTTCAGTTTTATCTGAATTTAGCATCAGAAAATTGTGGGTCATCCAATTTTTTTATGTCCTTAATGATTGCTTGAAGTTTAGTTAAGTGATTGGTTTCATCGGCTTGATCGATAAATATAATTGGGTGTCGTCGGCATAACAGTGAAAGTTAATTAAATGATTCCAAATAATGTTTCCTAGAGGAAGCATATATAAACTGAATAGACGTGGCCCTAATACAGAACCTTGTGGGACTCCATGAGAAACTTTGGTTTGCATGGAGGATTCATCATTAACATGAACAAACGAGATCGGTCTAGGAAATATGACTTAAACCAGTCTAGGGCGGTTCCTTTGATGCCAAATTGATATTCTATGAGATCTAATAGGACAAGTACAAAGATGAGTCCTTTGTCTGATGCCATTAGGAGGTCGTTTGTAACTTTAACTTTAACTCTGTGCTATGATTTACTCTAAATCCTGACTGAAACTCCTCAAATAAGCTGTTTGTATGGAGAAAATCCCATAGCTGATTGGCTACGGCTTTCTCAAGTACCTTAGAGAGGAATGAAAGGTTTGATATCGGCCTGTAGTTGGCTAAAACCTCTTGGTCTAGAGTTGGCTTTTTAAGAAGACGCCTAATTACAGCTATTTTAAAGGACTGTGGTACATATCCTGATAGTAAAGACAGATTAATCATATCCAACAAGGAAGGGCTAACTAAGAGTAATACATCTTTAAGCAGCCTGGTTGGAATGGGGTCTAAGAGACAGGTTGACGGCTTAGAAGAAGAAAGTCATTCGTTGAACGTCGATGGGAGAAAAGCAGTCTAAATATATATTAGGTTTTATAGCTATTTCCAAACTTGCTGTATCCGAAATCAGATGAGTGCCTGTTGAGGGCAAAAGGTGATGAATTTTGTCTCTGATATTTAGAATTTTATTATTAAAAAGAAGCTCATGAAGTCATTACTAGTTAGGCTTAAAGGAATAGATGACTCAATAGAGCTGTGGTTTTCTGTTAGCCTGGCAGTGCTGCAGAGAAACCTGGGGTTGTTCTTTTTTTCCTCAATTAATGAACAATAATAGGCTGTTCTGGCATTACGCAGAGCCTTCTTATAAAAAAGCTTATCTTGCCAGGCTAGGCGAGATGTTGTAAAGTCTCACAGCAGCAGGGATGAAGTACCTGCGGAACCTCTCTTTCTTACACTGTGGGTGTAACAGTCTGCGGCTGACTGAGCTGCTCAGAGACCCCACAGTGTCCATGATGGATGTTAGCTAACTAACATCCTCCTCTTACCCACTATGGAGTCCAGAGGACAGTTCAGGACAGAGCTCGCTCTTCTAATATGTCTATTCAGTCTGCTTCTGTCCCTGTCCGTGCTGTATCCTCTCCAGCAGACCACAGCATAAAGGATGGCTGATGACATCACAGAGTCATAAAAAGTCCTGAGGAGAGCGCTGCATACTCCGAAGGACCTCGGCCTCCATAGCAGGCGGAGACGACTCTGGCCCTTCTTGTAGAGAGCATGGGTGTTGTCAGTCCAGTCCAGCTTATTGTTGAGGTGAACACCCAGCAATCTGTAGCTCTGCACCACCTCTATGTCCGATCCCTGGAAGTTCACCGGTGTGAATTGGAATGCCTTCCTCTGGAAGTTTACTATCATCTCCTATGTCTTGCTGGTGTTGAGCTGAAGCTGGTTTAGTTCACACAAGCTGACAAAGTCCCTAATGAGCATCCTGTATTCCTGATCGCCCCTCCTCTGAAACACATCCAACGATGGCTGTGTCATCGGAGAACTTCTGGATGTGACAGTGGGCCGTGTTGTAGGTGAAGTCCGAGGTGTAGAGGGTAAAGAGGAATGGGGAGAGCACCATACCCTGAGGGGCACCAGTGCTACAGAGCACCACGTCAGACACACAGTGCTGGAGCTTCACAAACTGTGGTCTGTTGGTGAGGTATCAATTGTCCACGCAGCCAGGTGTTGGTCTACTCCCACACTTTTCATCTTCACTCTGAGCAGAGAAGGCTGGATGGTATAAAATGCACTTGAGAAGTCAAAAAACATGACCCTCACAGCGCACCTGCTGTCCTCCAGGTGGAGCAGCGATCTGTGTAGCAGGTAAAGTACTGCGTCATCCATCCCGATCCCAGTCTGGTAAGCAAACTGCAGAGGATCCAGCCGTGTGCCCACTAGCGGTCTTAGGTGTCTCAGGATGATCCTCTCCATTGTCTTCATGAGGTGAGAAGTCAGGGCAACAGGCCTGAAATGGTTAGTCTCCTTGGGGCGCGGCATCTTAGGTACCAGTACCACACAGGAGGTCTTCCACAGGGCTGGGACCTTCTCCAGGCTCAGGCTCAGGTTTAATAAGTGCCTGACAACACCACAGAGCTGGTCCGCAGGTCCATGGCATTGCGGTGGTCTGCAGTCCTCTCCAGGCATCCCTGGCATTGTTCTGCCCCATCTGCTTCTCCAGTTTCCTCCTGTAGCTGTCCTTCCCCTTCCTGATCCTCAGCCGGAGTTCCCTCTGTACTCTACGCAGCTCTTCTTTGTCGCCCGATCTAAAGACCCTCTTCTTCTCATTCAACAGGGCCTTAATCTCAGGGGTCACCCAGGGTTTGTTGTTGGGAAAACACTGTACCAACTTGGAGGGCACAGTGTTCTCCACACAGAAGTTAATATAATCCGTGATGCAGTCCGTCATGCTGTCAATGTCATTGCTGCGGGAGCTGCAGAGTGCTTCCCAGTCTGTTGTCTCGAAGCAGTCTCTGAGCCTAGCACTGGTCTCCTCAGACCACTGCTTCACACGCCTCTTCACAGGTCGTTGTTTATTCACCACAGGGGTGTAGTCTGTGACGAGGTGAACAAGGTTGTGATCAGAGCGACCCAGCAGGGGGAGGGGGGATGAGGTGTATGCATCCTTGATGTTTGCATACAGTAAGTCCAACATTTTATTATCTCTGGTGTGGCAGTTCACATACTGGGTGAAGGTGGTGAGAGCAGAGGACAGAGAGGCATGATTGAAGTCACCAGAGATGAGCAGGAGGGATTGGGGGTGCTGGTTTAGGAGCTGCGAGACAGTGTGGATCTGGTCTGTAGCTGCCGCAGCGACCGTCGAGGGGGGGGGATGTACACAGTCACGGCAATGACCTGTGAAAACACCTTCAGGAGGTAGTATAGCCGCATGCTGACCGCTAACAGCTCCAAGTCTCTGGTGCAGAGTTGCTCCTTTACCTGATGTGACCTGGGTGGCACCATCTGTTGTTCACAAACACACAACCCCCCCTCCCTTTTTCTTACCGCTCTCCGTTGCTTTCCTGTCCGCACGGACAAGTTGAAATCCGTCCAGGTTAGCGTGCGAGTCCAGAGAAGGTTCAGTCAGCCACGTCTCTGTGAAGCACATGAGGCTACATTCCCTGTACTACCTCTGCAGCTGGGTCAGCGCTGTTAGCTATTCCATCTTGTTGGGGAGAGATCTTATGTTCCCCATGATGACAGACAGTAAACATGGCTTATACCGTCTTTTTTGCTCCCTGCGCTTCACTCCTGCTCTGCATCCTCCTCTCTTCTTTCTTAATTCCCTGGGGATTTTTCTAATGCTAGGCCAATAATGTAATAACTTATAACTTATTACATTATTGGCTTTATTACATTTAAAATGGCCACAATAATTTTGTTAGGTATTATGTTAATAGCCATTATTACATTATTGGTTGCAACACACCTTCCCTGGTCAGGACAACAGAATCAGTAAATTAGAAGTGAAGGTTGTTAAGGGCGGCTTCCCAAAGGTGTATTCAAGACTCGTCACAGATGTTGTGTTGCTACTTAAAGGGTCATAATGGTATGGCATTATACCAGGCAGGGAGTGTGCTGCCGCTTTAAGAATATCAGGTAGTTGTTTTAGGCCACTGTGCTGTTTGTCTCTGCAGGTTTGCCATAGTTTTCATTCAGTTTTGTTTGTATATATATATATATATATATATATATATATATATATATATTAGTGTTGCTCCGATTGATCGGCTGCCGATCATGATCGGCCGATATTGTCTAAAAATAGCCTGATCGGCGATCGGAAAAACATGCCGATCAGGAAGCCGATCACGTCATTAACGGCAAACTTACGTGCAGCCGCGGTGAGACGATATGTGATGAAGATTATCTGACGCTGTTCAACTCTGACACTGAAGAGGACGACTTCAGTGTCTTCAGTGCGCAGACGAAATGAAGTGACAGTGGTATGGTGTTCATTAGTTTTAAATGCTCAGGAGGAAGATAAATTGTGATGTGTGGCTTCATTTCATGTGAGAATGAAGCCACTTTAATAGTTGCGCAGTTGCGCTTTAACAGTGTGCGGGAGGAAAAGGTGACAGCCGCTGCACAATAATGGTTTCAGTACGCAGGAGGAAGATAAATAAAACCATCAATGACTTTTCTGTTTTGTTTATCAGCACTTTTATTGCCGCGTTTGATGCTGCTTTTATTGCGGCACTGTTTGTAAACAATCAGTTCAGTATATGAATAAACACTTATGTATCGGCGGCTTATAGTCCGGTGCGGATTATATGTGACAAAATATATATTTCATTCAAATTTTAGTGGGTGCGCCTTATATTTAGGTGCGCTATATAGAACGAAAAATACGGTATTTAAAATTTTTAATTCATTCTATGATCGGCAGTAATCGGCAGATCAAGTTTTTTGGTGATCGGTATCGGTGATCGGCCCAAAAAATGGTGATCGGAGCATCACTAATATATATATATATATATATATATATATATATATATACATAAATGTGTATCTATATTATTTTATGTACAGTACTCTGGACACAAAGCTGCTTCTGGCCTTCTACCACTCCTCGTACTGCCTGGGAGTGTGGTACGCTGGATGCAAGGCGGAGGACAGGAAGGCGGTGCAGAGGGTCATAAACACTGTCCAAAAGATCGTCGGCTGTCCTCTGCCCACCCTTATCCTGCTGCCTCAGGAGATCCAAAGCCATCATCGGAGACCCCTCACACCCTGCCCACCACCTGTTTGACCTGTTGCCCTCTGAAAGACACCTCAGGTCAATAAAGTCCTGCATCAGCAGGCTGACTAACAGCTTCTTACCCCTGGGCCATCAGGACTCTAAACAGCCACGGACACACACATACACACACACACACACACACACACACGGACCCTCATAAAACCACCAACCCCACAACAACCACCAATCTACCTCATCCTACCCTCCAGCACCTTAATCTTTAAGCACCCCGTCACTTTATTGGTATTGTAGATAAGGTTGCACTTTATTAAGTTTTGTGTTACAGGTCCCAGGAAGAGTACCAGATAAGGTTTCCTGTATAAGAGGAGAAAGAATGAGACAGGCAACCGTTTGCGTCTGTTCAGTGCAGCTTCACTCGGTAGAATTTATGTATCAATTTGCAAAATATCTCTTGTCTCTTCTCTTTTCTCTTTCTTTCTGTATTTGTTTGCTCCATATTCAAATGCCATTAAGCAGTACAAAATCCATAACATCAGAAACAAAACCAAAATACAGCTAGTTACAGCATAAACCTTGTTTCCAAATAAAACACACGTTTTCCAATTCTTCATAAAGAATAATCCTGAGTTCAGTTGATCACTGTATTAATACATCCTTATTCAGTCAATTAAGTGAGCTACCATTTAGTTCACAACTACTGAAAATAATACCATGAAATATAAAATGTATAGGCCTTCACAGGTTCCCTTATTTAACGTCACTCGTAGTGCAAATAGAAAGAAGCTAGCATTTGGGGCGGCAGTAGCTCAGTCCATAGGGTTTTGGCTTGAAAACCGGAGGGTGGCGGTTCAAGTCCCACATGGACCAAAATATGGAAGGTGGGCTGGTAGCTGGAGAGGTGCTAGTTCACCATATATAATTTCCCCATTGAGGGATGAATAAAAGTAAATCTTAATCTTAATGTTACTCTTAACTGTTGATTCAAGATAAATGCCTGAGCTGAAGACTTAGACGATGTAACACTTTTAACTGCTGACGATATTAACCAAATGTATCTCTCTATCACTGTATCATTCATTCAACACATTTATTTACACATGTGACAAATACTGTACCAAAAAGAATAGTTTTTAACCCAAAATGAAATGTGCTGGAGCCAGAAACTATGACATGGTTTGGTCACAACAGAAAAACAAGTATACAGCGGCGCCATCTTAAGTCACTCATGTGACACACAGAAAAATATGTTTTGCCACTTGTTCCGAAAATCATTTAACCATTTTCAGTAACTTTAACAAATTCGACCTCACATCATATTTGAAATTTATAACACAAATGTGGGTAGTTATATATGTTTTTTTCACCACCAACCTGTATAAGAGGAGAAAGAATGAGACAGGCAACAGTTTGCGTCTGTTCAGTTCACAAGGAGAGTGCAAAAGGAGAAGCAAGGCGCCACACTGCCTCCTACTGGTGACACTGAATAGCTCTCTTTACTTTTGCTTTTACCAAGAGGTAATAATTGACCACTTTGGCACATATTAACACATCTCTTTCACAGAAATACTATTTTCAAAATAAATCAAACAAAATTACATAAAAATGTGACCTTACATTTCATGGACGTCACATTTGCACTGTTTTTCTTTCAATTGCACTGTACTGTTTTTGTATTCTATGTTGTGTTTCTTTTGTATTATTTCTTGGTGACTCAACTTTTTTTGTTGCCCGGACGCGGGCCACCGGGGCCCCCCCCTGGAGCCAGACCTGGGGGTGGGGCTCGTTGGCGAGCGCCTGGTGGTCGGGTCCTTACCCATGGGGCCCGGCCGGGCACAGCCCGAAAAGGCGACATGGGCCCCCCTTCCCATGGGCCCACCACCCATGGGAGGGGTCTCAGCGTGGGTTCCGGAACCAGTTTCCTTGAGAGGGGCTGGCCTGGGAACGCCCTGGGGTCCCCCTGGGAGAGTTGGCAGAAGTGGCTGGGGAGAGGGAAGTCTGGGCTTCCCTGCTGAAGCTGCTGCCCCCGCGACCCGACCACGGATAAGCGGAAGAAAACGAACGAACGGACTCAACTTTTGTTGTACCAGTACAATGACAATTAGGATTATTCTAATTCTGATTCAGACCAGTCAAAAGTTTTGTTTTCATTTTTTTCCCCTTTTTCTGCCTGGTAAGGTCAGCACCCCACAGGTCTCTAAGATAGGAGACAACCACAAAAGAGATTACAAGGTTCACATTCTTCTTGTAAATGAAAGTGTCCTGTCACATTACAGTGTAATAGTGCAAAATAAAGGTGTAATGATTACACCTTTTATTGGGTATCATGATGTAACAATTAATACTTGCTGCTGGCATTGTCCTCACTGTCACCCTTGCATTTTTTGTTTACTATAGGACCTAAAAACCTTCCAACAGGAAGAGGGACAGTCAGAGGAGAGGCCACAGAAGCCACTTGGCCAAGGTTCACTCTGATGCACAACGCCATTGAGGGGAGGCCATCCATTGAGCCTCCAGGCATAATAGACTGGTGTGTCAAGGGAAACCTGGACCCTGTGGCTGATGTGGCCACAGATGGCTCATCTTCTACACCAGTTGAACATGTGGACATTGTAGCCATTAATCATACCCACCCACAGATGGACACTGGGATGATTTCACCAACATCCCCCAGTGCTCCAGCGGTGGGCAATGTGATGATGGTCTGTGTGACCCCAGGGATCTCAAAGGCCCAGGACAGGCCCTGGGCTAGAAGATACTTTTTTGAAAAGTCATTGACCTCAGCACTCATTGGTGGAAATAATCTCTCTTCAGATTTTTCACCACATTTCAACATTTAAATGATAAAAAAAATACACTGAGTTGAGTAGATTTTAATGCAATATGGAGCTACTGTATATCAAAGTAAAGTAATGCAAAGTAAACTGAGGCTATTCCATGATGAAGCCATAGTTTACTTTGTAATTTTGACAATTTTGCAATATAAGGATAAAATCAATCCCAGATTAAACATGACAGTTCTTAGAAGAGTCAGTTAGAAAAAAGGAAAGTGGGGTGAAATAATCAAATCAAAACAGAACATACAAAACTGCAACAGCAGGCAGATTTTTTTATTATTATTGACAAATTGTTATCCATTTCTTTTTAACATGCTTGTGTAAACAGTCAAGAAAAAAGACAGTAAAAAATACAAAGATTCAATCAGGTAGTACCTCTAGATTAGTGAAATAGGACATAAAGAGTTGCCATTTATGGAAGAATTTGGCTGTACATCCTCTCAATGTACATTTAATTTCGTCAAGTTCTTAAAAAAAGGAGGGCAAGGAGGGAGGAGTATAAATGAGGGATTAGGAATCCCGAATATAACGATCAGAGGGCAGTGTTAGAGATTTACACCAAAAACGGTCAGCCTAATAAAATAATCCCCCCAAAACATCTTCACATCAGGACAATGAAAAAACATAGTCAATGTGACAAGTAGAGCCATGGCATTTATCACACCTGTCTTCCACATCCAGATATAATATGGACAGCTTAGACTTGGATAAATGCACTGTGTGTAAAACCTTAAAAATGAATAAGACCAAGACGTACATGTGACATCCATTGCACGGCTGTCCGTCCTGGGAGAGGGATCCCTCCTCTGTGGCTCTTCCTGGGGTTTCTTCCACCGTTTTCCCTGTTAAAAGGTTTTTTGGTGGGAAAGTTTTTCCCTCACTCGAACCGAGGGTCTAAGGACAGAGGGTGTCACTCCCTGTACAGATTGTAAAGCCCACGGAGATAAATGTATTTTGTGATTTGGGCTATATAAATAAAATTTGATTTGATTTGATGAGTTAAGAATACTATCAATAAAAAATAATCAATTCTAGAATATTAAAGGTGCACCTGAGAGAAGAAAGACATTTTTTAACAGAAGTGTTACGAGATCTCCACTGGTCAATGAGACCATTTTGTTCCATGAAATCTGAGAATGTTTTAGACATGGCAGATTGAGACTGAGTCAAATTAAAAGGATTAGACTGATCCATGGATTTATGGGTCAAAAACACAATTTAGATCCCCTCTGAGGATCAGCAGGTGAGTAAGAAAGGGGATGTTACTCAGCAAACTGTTAGCAAATTCAACATCATTAAAGTTCAGGGCATATACATTTACTAACAAAACTGTGCAGGGTACCAGCGACTATAAGGTTTTTGCCATTCCTATCAGCAATAACATCAGTGGATGAGAATGGAAATGTCTTATTTATGAGAATAGCAACCCCTCTAGAGAGTTACAATTTGACTACAAAATGTTCACCATGCCCATGTTTGCTTTTTTCTCCAAACTGTATTCAGTATATCCAGGCTGACTGCAGCTCTACATGGGGTCATTGCTTTAGATAGGCTGGTTGGTGGAATGTCAATCGTTGCTGGGACTGTTGGGAATTGTTTTTTACAATAAAATGTTCCATTAAAATACAGGGAATTTTAGCTTAAGCCTATCCATGATGTCTTGAAGATTTTTTTATTAGTAACATATGGTTTGTATATATGGAACAGGTCTGTTGGCTCTGCCATGTTCATGTAGTGTCAGGTGGATATGAGCTGTCATGGAAAACTGCAGCGACCAATGTTTTTCAACCAATTACTCCAAGAGTGCTTTTACTCCCAGAGCAGAGGCAACTACATGGCATCCACAGAACACTCTGGTGTTGGTCTGTGGGTCAAATGGATGAGGTGGAATCTCTGTTTAGTGTTTGCCTTTAATAAGGGTCATCTAGAGTTCAGTAAAATGGATGAAGGCCAGCTTCTCTAATTTGTTTGTCGTGATGCTTTAAGCTCTTCACATATTGAAGTGAAAGCTTTCTGCGGTGAGGTTAACCCTTTACTACCTTACTGAAGGTGAACACAGCCATTACTGCTGATGGAGCCAGATCATTTCATACACACAAAGGGGACTGGAGTATTTATAATTGTTCATTGAATACCTTCAATCAGCTGACTAACCATGACCTCCATTCAGATAAATTTATTCTCCACCCACACTAAAGATACACATATTAAATAAAAGGTACAGATGTACAACTTTCAGATTATAAATCTTTTGCATTTGACAGCTGAAATAATTTCTCAGTCTATGTTTTTCAGACAAATATTTTGGTAAGAATCTGCTCCCTGCGTGTGTGTGTGTATAACATCTATAATTGCCAATTTTATTCTTTTTTCTATTGATTAAACTTCTAGTATATTTTAAATAGAATACTTGAGAGTATCAGGGAGAAACATAGAAATCTAAGAATTTCAAAACTGAGAAAGATTAGATATAGTCAGAGATGTGACAATACAATGATGTGACAATACAATGATTGACCAATCACAGGCAGCAGAGGATGGCACATTGTCTTTTCTTACTCTGTACCTATCGGTGTTAATTTTGTCAAGTATCCGTTGATGACCTTTTATTTTATAACAAAACTGTAAATACAACATAAATGAAAAATTCTGACAACAAAAACTCTGTTCATTATGGCCTAAAAACAAAGAGGAGGCTATTTTCAGATGGACAGCCAAGATCACAGCATTGGTAAACAAAGCCCACCAGTTACACTTGGTGCGATCAGACCTGTCAGGATTCTGCTGCTGCTTCATCTGCTCCCCCTTCCTCTGAACTTTGTGAAGTTCTGCTGTCTGCTCGGTGACTCGGGGCAGTTTGAGCATAGGTGTTTTTTATAGTGTGTGGCTTGTATGCTTAAAAACACAATGCAGATGCCCACAGTTACATTTTTAAATGTACGGAAAGACAAACAGACTTTATGCTTAGGTCTAAATGTT
This sequence comes from Pampus argenteus, assembly GCA_036937835.1. Taxonomy (NCBI): domain Eukaryota; kingdom Metazoa; phylum Chordata; class Actinopteri; order Scombriformes; family Stromateidae; genus Pampus; species Pampus argenteus. The sequence goes on from CM072875.1 coordinate 1,880,097, forward strand.
ACACTGATGTCTATTCTAGTTTTAAAGCTGAGTTATTGTAAACTGTGAAAACAAACAGGTGTTTCATTTAGATAAATTTGATGGGTGTTTTGATGCATGAAATGTGAAAAAGGAACAAGTTATGTGTTGATAGATAGATATACTTTATTAATCCCAAAATTGATATATGTAGACAAAAATACACTGCAAAAATAAATACACAAAAATTAAAGGAGCACTTTAAAGAAACACATTAGATACATCAGATCTCAATATGAAGTTGGATATCTATACAAATAACGACAGGGCAGTGTCTTAGGAACAAAAGGATGCCAAGTCTTTTAATGGAAATAAATTTTCAGCCTACGGAGGGCTCAATTGTGTAGACACCATAAAATCAGAGTGAAATGAAGATGTGGCAGGTTAGTCAATTTATTCCAAAACTTAGTTTCTGCAACTCAAAATGCTTTTCAGTATTTTGTGTGGCCCCTACGAGCTTGTATGCATGCTTTACAATGTCGCGGCATACTCCTAATAAGAAGACGGATGGTGTCTTGTGGCATTTCCTCCCAGATCTGTGTGAGGGCATCCCTGAGCTGTTGTACAGTCTAAAGAGCAAGCTGGCGGCGCCTAATGGACTGAAACATAATGTCCCAGAGATGTTATATTGGGTTTAAGAATCAGAATCAGAATCTTTATTGTCATTGTATTTTGTACAACGAAAATTGAGGGATGCTCCGCATTGTCACCAAACGAAAAACACAACACAAAAACAAACAACATAGAATATAAACAACACAGTACAGTGCATGAAACCAGGACCTACTGCACTAGCGTAGGGTCTGACAATGGGTTCAAGGATTTCATCTCGATACCTTATGGCAGTCAGAGCACCATTTCCTAGGCAGTAGAGGTCTGTGCTTCCCTCCATGAATATGCCTCCCCAGACCATCACTGACCCACCACCAAACCTGTCATGTTGAACGATGTTGCAGGCAGCATAACGTTGTCCTTGTCTTCTCCAGACTCTTGGACGACTCTTGGACGTCACGTCTATCACAGGTGTTTAGGGTGAACCTGCTCTCGTCTGTGAAAAGTACAGGGTGCCAGTGGCGGACTTGCCAATTCTTAAGCAAATGCCAGTCGAGCTCCACGGTGCTGGGCAGTGAGCACAGGGCCCACTACAGGACGTCGGGCCCTCAGGCCACCTTCAGAAGTCTGTTCCTGATTGTTTGGGTAGAGACATTCAGTGGCCCTCTGGAGGTCATTCTGTAGGGCACGAGCAGTGCTCAGCCTGTTCCGCCTTGCACAAAGGAGCAGGTATCGGTCCTGCTGAGGGGTTGAGGACCTTCTATGGCCCTGTCCAGTTCTCCGAGAATAACCACCAGTCTCCTGAAATCTCCTCCATGTTCTGCAGATTGTGCTGGGAGACACATTAAACCTTCTTGCTGCAGCATGTGTGGATGTGCCATCCTGGATAAGTTGGACAACCTGTGCAACTTCTGTAGGGTTAAGGAATCGCCTCATACTGCCAGTAGAGATAATTACGCAAGCCAAAATCAGTACGAGTGCAAAACCAGCCAAAAAAGATCAAGAGGGAGAAACTTGAAATGACCTCCACATGTAAAACCAGTCCTGTTTTGAGGGTTTTCTAATTGTTGCCACTAAAGTGCACCTGTTGTTAATTACACGAACACCAATACAGCTGAAATTGATTAACGAGGCCCTCAGCTGCTTAACCAACCAGAAAATTATCAGACAGGTTTAATTCAATTCATGCCAGGCCCAATAAAAAAAGTGTTCCTTTAATTTTTGTGAGCAGTGTATATTGCTATTGATATTTTTCTAACAAACATTAATTTGTATATGACATATGAAAGAAGCAGGCAATCAGTAACACATTCTCAGGCTAGATGGCTAAACACATAGTTTATGGACATAGTTTATAGGAATGCTTATTTCTCAATTGATTTGTACAGTCAGGAGAGGTATCCATCAGCAAAAGCCATTACAATATCATGAAACTGTATAAAACTGATTTCCCCTGTCTAAATCTTGACTAAACAAAAAAGGACTAAAATGTGACTCAAACCAACTACAATTTACAGTAAGCAACTAAGACTAATTAAAAATTCTTGTAAAAGTTAACAGTGCTACCTTTGGGTGAAGTATGCTCTATGGCCAGACTTGAAGTCAAATCAAATCAAATCAAATTTTATTTATATAGCCCAAAATCACAAAGTACATTTGTCTCAGAGGGCTTTACAATCTGTACAGGGAGTGACACCCTCTGTCCTTAGACCCTCGATTCGATTGAGGAAAAACTTGCCCACCAAAAAACCTTTTAACAGGGAAAAAGGTGGAAGAAACCTCAGGAAGAGCCACAGAGGAGGGATCCCTCTCCCAGGACGGACCGACGTGCAATGATGTCACATGTACAGAACAAATCAACACACACATATTGTACACTCACAATGAATAATAGTGAGAAATAATGACAATGATAAAATTAGAATAATGACAATGAATGATGAATTATTACAGTATGCTCTGTGGCCATTGATGTGCAAGGTTTTTGTAAGATCACAGCAAAATCTTAAGGTGTTGTTCCCATGTCACTGTAATGAGCAAGATTAGAACAACAACAGAAGAGAAATCAACTTTCATATTTCTTTCACCAGTGGCATCACAGTTTAGCTCCCTTTACTCACATTTAGCGAATTTTTCTTCACATTTGAGAAAGAAATTCATCTAAAACACAAACATCTAAATATTAAATCTAAATGTAAATTCTAAAGGTTAAATCTGCAGCTAGGGATAAACATTTAATTTTCCTTTCAATCTCTACAATACAATAAACACTGTATTAATTAGTGTTTACTCAGTACAGCATACAGGAGTCTCTCTAATGTACACAGTCCATATAGGTGAAGATGTGTTAAAGTGATTGGAGGAGGCAGAGTGTGTGTGTCAGCCACAGTGGTGTCTTTAGTGTGCTATTAGTGTCTTATAGCACAGTTGTGTTCACTGCAGCAATTTTACACACTATATGAAACCAAACTCATAGTATATGTACAGTATTAGAAGATATTAAAAATCTATTAGCACTCTGTTCTGCAATTATTTATATTCAATTATGTGATGTTCTTGGATTATCTTGGATTTCTTCAACCAATCATAATAATTTTAGTTAAATAAATTAGTTAACATGGTTGGTGAAAAGGAATCAGTTTATTCAGGGTTGATATTGGGAGAAAGCCAGACTTTCTTGAATCCTGCCACCTGCATTCAGATGCATGGATTTAACAGAATAGGACAGACTATAGTGGGCACACTCACACAGGCAGGTGTACTTTAATATGCAGTGTCAATCAGAGTGGAAAAGGTTCAGACAGGCTTCCTGAGGCTCAGGAGGACAAAGAACAGACTTGCTTTGTAGGTGACAACCAGTGGACGGGGACCTGTGGCGATGCTTACTTTCTTTCTCTTTTTATCTTCCTTTCTGTCAGTCAGGTGTTAGACAGCCCTTTGGCAATATTCAGTCAGCCACACACGCTTAACCTGTGCAAGTGTTTGTGTGTAGATTTAAATGAGCGCACTAAATTGTCTGTCAGACACACACACTGCTTTACCTAACTATATGTGGACTGTATGTTCTCTCAGAAAGATTCATCCTTACACATCCTTACTTAGATCTTTATGAAAATCACCCTAAAGATTCCACTTTGTCTGAAACTCAATGTTGAGTGTTTATATTCTTCTTTATATTTGGAGCACAGCACTGTTTGCCATAAAATGTATCAAGGTGGACGTGAAAGGAATATAAAAGCAACATTAAAGCACAAATGTATGAGTATAGACCAATAAAGTTCTCAAAGGCTTTTACCACATATATGACAAGCTGATCAGTCAGTGTTGTCTTTTTATTTAAACTTTATGTGATCTAGTAAACTAATCTAAAAAGATTCTACACAAGCATTACTATACTATAGTTTATAATAATCATATATTAGATTTCAGTTATCAGTGCTTTCCTGTCCAGTTATGTTTCTGTTTTGAGCTGTGGTGTGCTACATTTTACTTTCCCATTATGGCCTAATGCTTTTTATTGAAATTATACTGCACTTCTTATGTATTTAAATGTTATTCATTTGGAACCAATAAGGTTAATGAGCATGAATGTGCATTATTAAAAAAGATCAAAGTGCACTAACACCCCATTAGAGCCAGACCGGTCCCTCACAACAGCTGGGTGGGCAGTGGGGGTCTGGGGGAGGGCACCCTCATCATCCAAGGATGCGTCCTCCTCCTCAGAAGAGATCCCCTCCTCTTCTAAGTTGACGGATATGGGAGGAACAGATGGCCCCCGACGAGTAGCCCCAGCGGAGGAGGTCGACCTGGAGGGTTGGTTAGGGTGTTGCCGATGAAAATCAGCGATGAGGTGATGGCCGCCAGAAGCGTTGCTTCAGTACAAAACAAGTCCTCTGGATTCCAGCACTGGGACCTGGTTGATTCTCCACTGCAGCTTTCACTCTCTCCTCCAGCTCCCAGGTCAAGGAAAGCAACAACACAGGAAGGGAGGATGGAGTCAACCTCTCTCCTTGACTTTTCCTCAAACTGTTGCGACAAGGCATCTGGCTTGACGTTGTGGGATCCAGGGTGAAGAGAGGCAGAAATTGAACCGTGTGAAGAAGAGGGACCAGCGGGCTTAGCAGGAGTGTGTCAGCAGTCTGGATGTATTCTAGGTTTTTATGATCAGTCCAAACCAGGAACGGCAGTCTCGTCCCCTCCAACCAATGGCGCCACACCTCTAGGGCCAGCTTGATGGCTAACAGCTCCCAGTTGCCGATGTCATAGTTCCTCTCAGTTAGGGGACAATCGAAGGCACAGGGATGAAGCTTATGATCAACTTTGGAGGCATCAAATTTCACGACAAACTAGCGATCTAGATCTGTGGGCGCCGATGTGAAATGTGCCTTGAGGGTCTGGAAGGCCTTGTCAGCTTTAGGGGTCCAGTGGAACGGCATCTTGGTGGATGTGAGAGCTGTCAGAGGGGCAGCTACAGTGCTGTCATTAAAAGTTAGCAAATCCCAGGAAACGTTGCAGGTGCTTGCATTAACAACATGCACCACACATTTACCATCACACCCATACACTCACTTACACTACTGACGCTCATGAACTGATGAAGCCTCTTGGATGAGAGGTGAAACGTCTTCAAAGACAAATAACCAAGTCCAGTTGCGTTCGATTTAATCTCCTTGAGATAACTATGACCTGGATGAATGAGAAAATTCACAGGCTTACTACAGATGCTTAACGTTGGTTTATTCATCACTAAGTTGGGCACATCTACTCTTTTGTTGCAGCCCACGAGCCGGTCATAACAAATTGGGGCTCGTCCGTCTCCTAGGTCGGTTTATTTATTTACTTATTTTTTTGTTTTGACGTGCGTTAGTGTTTGTTTCTGTTGAGGAAATTTTAGTTGGAGTGCTTTGCTTGTGCGGAAGTAGGCGTGGAGCCGAATTAAGTGATTAAGGGAAAGCCCTTAATTGAGATATTGGGTTTTCTTGCGAAGGTGACGTCATGGTAAGGATTCCCTGTTGGTCACCGGTAGTTCGCCTTATATGGTGAGTTTTGATTGCGCTCGTGGAGGTGTGCTTTTGGAGAGAAGGTAAGTGCCAGGTTCAAACAACCTAGGACATAAGAAAACACACACAAAATGAGGCAAAGACAACAGTATAAGTTTTTCTTGCAAGGAGAATGGGGAGATGTGCTCAGTTACAGATCTCCTACTCGCTCTGAGGCACACCTTCCGCCAACCTGCTTTTATTGAAATTAGGAGGTCCCTAGTTACATAGAATTCAAATGTGCATAAGGGGAGGGGGAAAAACACAGGATAACAAGTCCCATACATGGCAAAGACTACAAATTGTATATTAGTGTGTGTGTATGACATCATTGATTAATTAACGAGGCTTGCACGGCCTGCACCCAGCACACCTTCCCGTGGTTGGCACGAAAACCCCATAAGGGAGTCTCTTCTCATGGTCTTCACTGCAGCTCTGGTACAGATCAATGTCACTCCTTACACTCCATACAGCCGCTGCTCTCCTGTTGACCTTGAACAAAGGGGTGCAAGCTCACGCGTTAAGCATCACAAACTTTAAGGATAAACGAGTAATGTGAAACATTAAGTAATGAGAAACAATATAACAAGAATAAATGGATATAACTGGAATAAAGCAAATAAGGGATAACTTTATTATAATGATTCTAACATATAATGATTCTAACAGTAAGTGTCGGTCCAACTGTGTGTTGATGGAGTGATTCACCTGGTAGGTTTTAGCGGCGTCTCCCCTTTGGGTTTCGTCATGGGGGGCTGGTAGTGTTGGGGTATGGCGGTTAGAGCTTCCTGTTCCTGTTCCCTTTCCCTTAAACTGCTCGGGAGCATATCCGTGGTTTCGGTATGGGTGGTCAGTTACTGGTCGCCTCCCTGAACCAGCGGGCTAACACTGCTACAGAGCATTGAGATGGAGAAAGTGTTGTCTGTTGAGAAGGTGAGACGGGAAACAGAGCAGGCAAAGATTAACCTAGAAATGAGAAAGTTAGCCTTGGTTGGAAACAAGAAAGTTGTGGTGGATGATATATTTGTTCGAGGTCCTTCCGGTCCAGGTGGCACCCCGGTAAAGTCTGACTTTTGTGATTTGCCGCAAAAAACCCTGAAACACCCTTTTTTCACTGTTTGAGCGGCTCGCTGAGGCTCGCGGGTGGTCTGAGTTGACTAGGACGCTGATGTTGCAGTGTGTGTTAACCGGCAAAGCGCAGGAGGCTTATTCTTGTCTCAGTAGAAATGACAGTGTTAAATATGATCTCAAGGAAATTAAATCGAACGCAACTGGAATTGGTTATTTGTCTTGAAGACGTTTCACCTCTCATCCAAGAGGCTTCGTCAGTTCATGCTAGCTTGACTAGGCTGGGACTAGTCCAACTAGCTGGTGTGGAAACCCAGGTATTCACATGGCAAGTGATGTCATTGACTCATTAACGCTCCATGTGCCCAACGACAGTCGTTGAGTGACAGTCGTTGGGGATGGTGAAAGTTAGTTTCAACTTCATTAATAAGAAGATATTGGTTTGTGTGTGGGTTTCCTGTATACCCCGATGTGGAGGCTTCTGTCTTTTTCAATATGAACGTCGCAGGCTAAGAAGAGCAAACTGTTGTCCTCAACATCTTCTCTGGTGAACTTGATCTTTCTGTCCACTGAGTTGATGTGTTCAGTAAAGGCTTGCACTTCTTGGGTTTTGATCTTGACCCATGTGTCATCCACATATCTGAACCAGTGGCATAGTGTTGCTCCTTTAAAGGAATTCAGGGCCCTGCGTTCCATCTCCTCCATGTACGAATTGGCCACAATGGGGGATACTGGGGAACTTATAGCACAGCCATGTTTCTGTCTGTAAAATTTGCCATTGAACTGGAAATATGTGGTGTTAAGGCATAAATCCAGAAGTAGGCATATATGTTCTGGTCTGAGTTTTGTTCTGTCCTAGAGAGAGTTGTCATGTGTAAGTCGCTCTCTAACTGTTTCCAAAGCCTCCGTGGTTGGTATGCAAGTGAACAGGGAAGTCACATCGTAGGAAACCATGGTTTCATCTGACTCCATTTTTAGGTTCTGAACTTTGTTCACAAAATCAATAGAGTTTTGGATACTGGCAGGTACCATTGTCAGAGAGGGCAAGGGAAATTTCTGCGTTTATTACCCCTAATGGTTTGTATGAATATACAGCAATGCCTTTTGGTTTGCGTTATGCACCAGCAACCTTTCAACACCTTATGAATATGGTGGTAGGAGTTCTGGAAAGTTGCTCTGTGTATTTGGATGATGTTGTCATCTATTCAGATAGTTGGGATGATCACCTTGATCGTATGGAGAAGCTGTTCAACCGCTTGGCTCGCGCACAGTTAACGATAAGCCTGGCGAAGTGTGAGCTTGCCAAAGCCACAGTGACTTAGGGCGTGTAGTAGGGCAAGGCACAGTATCTCTAGTGCATGCAAAGGTTCAGGCTATTGATGACTATGCTACACCTCCAATTAAAAAGGCACTGATGCGTTTTCTGGGGCTGGTTGGTTATTACCAGTGTTTTTGCAGGAATTTTTCTACTGTTGTTGCACCCCTGACAAATCTGTTGAAGGCCAAAGTGAAATATGTTTGGTCTTCAGAGTGTCAGACAGCATTTCAAAATGTGAAGATCTTGATCTGTACTGCTCCTGTTCTGGCTGCTCCACAGTGGGATAGAGCTTTCAAATTGGGGGTGGATGCTAGTGCTGTGGGTGCAGGTGCAGTGCTATTGCAGGCTGATGACCTCGGGGTGGATAAGCCATTGTGGTTTTTTCCCCCGAGGAAGTTCAACAGACATCAATTGAACTATTCTGTAATTGAGAAAGAAGCTTTGGCGTTGATTTTAGCTCTGCAGCATTTTAATGTGTATGTCAGCTCTTTATCTGTGGTGGTCTTTACAGATCACAATCCATTGACTTTCCTGAGGTCTTTGCAGGGGTGACGGCCCCAGGCCTGGGTCCTGTGTGCTGTTGAGTGTTTTGTCTCTTGCTGGTTGGAGAGACTAATGCGGCCCAGTTGCATTAGCTCAGACCCCTCCACCCAGGATCTGGCAAAGGAGGCAGCACCAGGATCTGAGGTGGTTTCCTGACGTCGTGCGAGAGGGTTCCCACTGGGCGTCCCCATCTCCTCTCATGGCATCGGGCCTGGATACGGAGGTCCACTCGGATGGCCAGCTCGATCATCCCATCAGGTTTGATGGGAGGTTGTGAGACACCAATTCATCTTTGACATAGTCAGCCAGACTGTGGAGGAAGAAGTCATGGAGGACCGACTCATTCCAGCAGCTCTGCCGGGCTTGGGTGCAGAAGTCAATGGAGAAGTCAGCCACTGTCTTATTCCCCTGTCGGAGACTCAGCAGGTCATGAGCTGCATCTCACCCTTTTCCACTAAAAGGCATGTTAAAAGACTTATTTTAAAAGACACAAAAAAAGACATTAAAACACTAAATTACCTTTTTAAAATATATATATATATATATATATATATATATATATATATATATATATATATAGTTTTGTAGGTTTATCAATTTTGCAGTTCTTTTATTTTGAAAATCTGCTGAGTCACCAGACATAGAAAGAAAAATGTAAACAAGACGGAAAACTTGTGTATTGTCTGAATGGCCACATTGAATCAGCCTGTCTCTCAAAAACCAATGGGGTTTTTTTTTATTCCGTTTTTTTTTGTCATCTTGACTGCAATGTCAACAGTCATTAAAAGAGTAAGGCTGCTTACATCCTGGCTCATAAAAGAAGACTTTGGCTGGCTGTTGATTTGTGTTCATGCTTTGAGGACAAACACACATACAATTGCATGAAGTGTGATTGGGATGATATATTGCCTCTGGCCTTGGAAGACCTTGGGATCCTTCAACCAAGACCTTTTCCAGATTTAAATGGCCTGTGTGTATACTCTTTTTTATGTTAAATAGTTAAATGCATCCCGGGGGCCAGAGCGGGCGACATTGAGTCTAATTTAAAACTGCTGGCTAAAGATAAGAGGAGATATAATAAAATTATTATTCATGTCGGCGGTAATGACACCCGGTTACGTCAATCGGAGGTTACTAAAATTAATGTGTCATCGGTGTGTGAATATGCCAAAACAATGTCGGACTCCGTGATTTTCTCTAGTCCCCTACCAAATGTAACCAGTGATGACATGTATAGCCGCATGTCGTCATTTCACCGCTGGTTGTCGAGGTGGTGTCCAGATAATAAAAGCTGTTTTAGTAAATGAATTAATATCTGATTATGATATTGATTTACTTTGCCTCACTGAAACCTGGTTGCAGGAGGATGAATATGTTAGTTTAAATGAATCCACTCCCCCCAGTCATTGTAATACTCATATTCCTCGAAGTACTGGTCGAGGTGGTGGAGTTGGAGCCATATTTGACTCTAGTTTACTCATTAATCCTAAACCTAAACTAAATTATAATTCATTTGAAAGTCTCGTTCTTAGCCTGACTCACCCAACCTGGAAAACATTACAGCCAATATTATTTGTTATATTATATCGAGCTCCAGGTCCTTATTCTGAATTTCTATCTGAATTTGCAGAATTTGCATCAGGCTTGGTCGTTAAATCAGATAAAGTAATTATTGTAGGTGATTTTAATATTCATGTCGACAACCATAGTGATAGTCTTAGTACTGCATTTATCTCTTTGCTAGACTCAATTGGCTTCTGTCAGAGTGTAAACAAACCGACTCATTGTCTGAATCACACTCTTGACCTTATACTCTCATATGGCATTGAAATTGATCATCTAATAGTCTTTCCACATAATCCTATCCTATCTGACCATTTTCTAATAACCTTTGAGTTCATACTACTGGACTATAAGCCTTCTTTCAGAAACTCCTACAGCAGATGTTTATCTGACAGTGCTGTAGCCAAATTTAAGGAAACAATTACTATAGTATTAAATTCAATGCCATGTCTTAATGTTACAGAGGACTTAGCAGCTTCCTGTAGCCCCTCACACATAGATCAGCTCGTTAGTAATACTACAGAGTCATTACAGACAACTCTTGACTCTATTGCACCTCTGAAAAAGAAGACAATAAAACAGAGGAGGTTAGCACCATGGTATAGCCAGCACACTCACAAATTAAAGCAAGAGGCACGTAAATCTGAACGTAAATGGCGTGCCTCTAAACTGGAAGAATCCCGTCTAGCCTGGCAAGATAATCTTGCAATTTATAGGAAGGCTCTGCGTAATGCCAGAACAGCCTATTATTCCTCATTAATTGAGGAAAATAAGAACAACCCCAGGTTTCTCTTCAGCACTGTAGCCAGGCTAACAGAGAACCACAGCTCTATTGAGTCATCTATTCCTTTAAGCCTAACTAGTAATGACTTCATGAGCTTCTTTAATGATAAAATTCTAAATATTAGAGACAAAATTCATCACCTTTTGCCCTCATCAGGCAGTCATCTGATTTCAGATACAGCAAGTTTGGAAATAGCTATAAAATCTGACATATATTTAGACTGCTTTTCTCCCGTCGACATTAAACAAATAACTACAATAATTACTTCATCTAAGTCGTCAACCTGTCTCTTAGACCCCATCCCAACCAGGCTGCTTAAAGATGTATTACCTTTAGTTAGCCCGTCCTTATTAAATATGATTAATCTGTCTTTATTATCAGGATATGTACCACAGTCCTTTAAAATAGCTGTGATTAAGCCTCTTCTTAAAAAACCAACTCTAGATCAAGAGGTTTTAGCCAATTACAGACCAATATCAAACCTTTCTTTCATCTCGAAGGTACTTGAGAAAGCCGTAGCCAACCAACTATGTGACTTTCTCCACACAAACAGTTTATTCGAGGAGTTTCAGTCAGGATTTAGAGTAAATCATAGCACAGAGACCGCACTAGTTAAAGTTACAAACGACCTCTTAATGGCATCAGACAAAGGACTTATCTCTGTACTTGTCCTATTAGATCTTAGTGCCGCATTTGACACCATTGACCATCAGATTCTCTTACAGAGACTAGAATACCAAATTGGCATTAAAGGAACCGCCCTAGGCTGGTTTAAGTCATATTTCCTAGACCGTTCTCAGTTTGTTCATGTTCATGATGAATCCTCCATGCAAACCAAAGTTTCTCATGGAGTCCCACAAGGTTCTGTATTAGGGCCACTTCTTTTCAGTTTATATATGCTTCCCTTAGGGAACATTATTAGGAATCATTCAATTAACTTTCACTGTTATGCTGACGACACCCAATTATATTTATCGATCAAGCCTGATGAAACCAATCACTTGACTAGACTTCAAGCATGCATTAAGGACATAAAAAATTGGATGACCCACAATTTTCTGAAGCTAAATTCAGAAAAAACTGAAGTTCTCCTAATAGGACCCAAACACCTTAGAAACTATCATTCCAGAGATTTAGCCTTAGATGGGATCACCCTGGCCACCAGCTCCACCGTAAAAAATCTTGGCGTTGTTTTTGATCAAGACTTGTCCTTTAATAACTATATAAAACAACTTTCGAGGACTGCATTCTTCCACTTGCGTAACATTGCCAAAATCAGACGCATCATTTCTCAAGTGGATGCAGAAAAACTAGTCCATGCATTTGTTACTTCTAGGCTGGACTATTGTAACTCTTTGCTATCAGGCTGCTCTAATAAGTCTCTTAAGAGTTTGCAGCTGATTCAGAACGCTGCTGCACGTGTTCTGACAGGAACCAAAATCAGAGATCACATCTCTCCCATTTTGGCTTCCTTGCACTGGCTACCTGTTAAATCTAGAATAGAATTTAAAATTCTTCTCCTAACTTACAAAGCTCTTCATGGTCAGGCACCATCATATTTAAAAGAGCTCATAGTACCTTACCACCCCACTAGAACATTGCGCTCCCAGGATGGTGGGTTCCTTGTGGTTCCTATAGTGTCTAAAAGTAGATTGGGAGCCAGAGCTTTCAGCTATCAAGCTCCTCTTCTGTGGAATAAACTACCACTCTGTGTTCGGGAGGCAGACACGATCAACACCTTTAAGAGTAGACTTAAGACTTTCCTGTTTGATAAAGCTTATAATTAGGGCTGGCTCAGGTCATCCCTTAGTTATGCTGCCATAGAACTAGACTGCTGGGGGACTCACATACTCTCTCGCTCTCTCTCATTCTCTCTCTCTCCTTATCTATCCATCTATCTAATCCATCTATCTATCATGTTACTAATTAAACTTCTTCCCCGGAGTTTCTGTGCTCTCTCGCCCAGCAGGTTCTTGTGGACTTTGTCTGCTGCTGTGGTCCTGCGTGGCGTCTACTGCATGTGTTGTCGCCTTCATCATTGTTGCCATATCCCCATTACAGATTATAGTAATGTAATGATTTGCTGCTACTGTAATAATTCATCATTCATTGTAACCTATTCTTATCATCAACTGTAATTCATTATTATTCATTGTACAATATGTGGAGTGTACAATATGTGTGTGTTGATTTGTTCTGTACATGTGACATCATTGCACGTCTGTCCGTCCTGGGAGAGGGATCCCTCCTCTGTGGCTCTTCCTGAGGTTTCTTCCACCTTTTTTCCTGTTAAAAGGTTTTTTGGTGGGCAAGTTTTTCCTCACTCGAATCGAGGGTCTAAGGACAGAGGGTGTCACTCCCTGTACAGATTGTAAAGCCCTCTGAGACAAATGTATTTTGTGATTTTGGGCTATATAAATAAAATTTGATTTGATTTGATTTGATTTGATAATAATGTGGGCTTTATTTAATTGGACACCTTTCTGGGGAAAATCTGGTCTGATTAGGAGAGACAGCATTCATCCCACTTTGGATGGAGCAGCTCTTATATCTAGAAACATGGCCAAGTTTATTAGTAAATCTAACCCATGACAATCCAGAGTTGAGACCAGGAAGCAGAGCTGCAGTCTTACACGCTTCTTTGCGCCTCCACTAGAGCAGCTGCCCACCCAATTATTTAGTATAGAGACTGTGTCTGTCCCCCGTCCACCTGCATTATTTAAAGATAAAACAAACAGAAGAGGAGTAAATCATAAAAACCTGATAAAAATTAAATCAACATCTCCAAGAGTCCAAAACAAGATAATTAAATGTGGACTCTTGAATATTAGGTCCTTGTCCTCTAAAGCTGTTTTAGTAAATGAATTAATATCTGACTATGATATTGATTTATTCTGCCTCACTGAAACCTGGTTGCAGGAGGATGAATGTTAGTTTAAATGAATCCATTCCCCCCAGTCATTGTAATACTCATATTCCTCGAAGTACTGGTCGAGGTGGTGGAGTTGGAGCCATATTTGACTCTAGTTTGCTCATTAATCCTAAACCTAAACTAAATTATAATTCATTTGAAAGTCTCACTCAACCTGGAAAGCCTTACTCACTCAACCTGGAAAACATTACAGCCAATATTATTTGTTATATTATATCCAGCTCCAGGTCCTTATTCTGAATTTCTATCTGAATTTGCAGAATTTGCATCAGGCTTGGTCGTTAAAACAGATAAAGTAATTATTGTAGGTGATTTTAATATTCATGTCGACAACCATAGTGATAGTCTTAGTACTGCATTTATCTCTTTGTTAGACTCAATTGGCTTCTGTCAGAGTGTAAACAAACCGACTCATTGTCTGAACCACACTCTTGACCTTATACTCTCATATGGCATTGAAATTGATCATCTAATAGTCTTTCCACATAATCCTCTTCTATCTGACCATTTTTTGTTAACCTTTGAGTTCATACTACTGGACTATAAGCCTTTTTTCAGAAACTCCTACAGCAGATGTTTATCTGACAGTGCTGTAGCCAAATTTAAGGAAACGATTACTATAGTATTAAATTCAATGCCATGTCTTAATGTTACAGAGGACTTAGCAGCTTCCTGTAGCCCCTCACACATAGATCAGCTCGTTAGTAATACTACAGACACATTACAGACAACTCTTGACTCTATTGCACCTCTGAAAAAGAAGACAATAAAACAGAGGAGGTTAGCACCATGGTATAGCCAGGACACTCACAAATTAAAGCAAGAGGCACGTAATTCTGAACGTAAATGGTGTGCCTCTAAACTGGAAGAATCTCGTCTAGCCTGGCAAAATAATCTTGCAATTTATAGGAAGGCTCTGCGTAATGCCAGAACAGCCTATTATTCCTCATTAATTGAGGAAAATAAGAACAACCCCAGGTTTCTCTACAGCACTGTAGCCAGGCTAACAGAGAACCACAGCTCTATTGAGTCATCTATTCCATTAAGCCTAACTAGTAATGACTTCATGAGCTTCTTTAATGATAAAATTCTAAATATTAGAGACAAAATTCATCACCTTTTGCCCTCAACAGGCACTCATCTGATTTCAGATACAGCAAGTTTGGAAATAGCTATAAAACCTGACATATATTTAGACTGCTTTTCTCCCATCGACATTCAACAAATAACTACAATAATTTCTTCATCTAAGTCGTCAACTTGTCTCTTAGACCCCATCCCAACCAGGCTGCTTAAAGATGTATTACCTTTAGTTAGCCCGTCCTTATTGAATATGATTAATCTGTCTTTATTATCAGGATATGTACCACAGTCCTTTAAAATAGCTGTGATTAAGCCTCTTCTTAAAAAACCAACTCTAGATCAAGAGGTTTTAGCCAATTACAGACCGATATCAAACCTTTCTTTCATCTCGAAGGTACTTGAGAAAGCCGTAGCCAATCAACTATGTGATTTTCTCCACACAAACAGCTTATTCGAGGAGTTTCAGTCAGGATTTAGAGTAAATCATAGCACAGAGACCGCACTAGTTAAAGTTACAAACGACCTCCTAATGGCATCAGACAAAGGACTCATCTCTGTACTTGTCCTATTAGATCTTAGTGCCGCATTTGACACCATTGACCATCAGATTCTCTTACAGAGACTGGAATACCAAATTGGCATTAAAGGAACCGCCCTAGGCTGGTTTAAGTCATATTTCCTAGACCGATCTCAGTTTGTTCATGTTCATGATGAATCCTCCATGCAAACCAAAGTTTCTCATGGAGTCCCACAAGGTTCTGTATTAGGGCCACTTCTTTTCAGTTTATATATGCTTCCTTTAGGGAACATTATTAGGAATCATTCAATTAACTTTCACTGTTATGCCGACGACACCCAATTATATTTATCGATCAAGCCTGATGAAACCAATCACTTGACTAGACTTCAAGCATGCATTAAGGACATAAAAAATTGGATGACCCACAATTTTCTGATGCTAAATTCAGATAAAACTGAAGTTCTCGTAATAGGACCCAAACACCTTAGAAACTATCATTCCAGAGATTTAGCCATAGACGGGATCACCGTGGCCTCCAGCTCGACCGTAAAAATCTTGAAGTTGTCTTTGATCAGGATTTGTCCTTTAATGACTATATAAAACAACTTTCGAGGACTGCATTCTTCCACTTCCGTAACATTGCCAAGATCAGACGCATCATTTCTCAAGCGGAAACTAGTCAAACAAACTAGTCCATGCATTTGTTACTTCTAGGCTGGACTATTGTAACTCTTTGCTATCAGGCTGTTCTAATAAGTCTCTTAAGAGTTTGCAGCTGATTCAGAACGCTGCTGCACGTGTTCTGACAGGAACCAAAATCAGAGATCACATCTCTCCCATTTTGGCTTCCTTGCACTGGCTACCCGTTAAATCTAGAATAGAATTTAAAATTCTTCTATTAACTTACAAAGCTCTTCATGGTCAGGCACCATCATATTTAAAAGAGCTCATAGTACCTCACCACCCCACTAGAACATTGCGCTCCCAGGATGCTGGGTTCCTTGTGGTTCCTATAGTGTCTAAAAGTAGATTGGGAGCCAGAGCTTTCAGCTATCAAGCTTCTCTTCTGTGGAATAAACTACCACTCTGTGTTCGGGAGGCAGACACGATCAACACCTTTAAGAGTACACTTAAGACTTTCCTGTTTGATAAAGCTTGTAATTGTGTTGTCGCTGTCATCATTGTTGCCATATCCCCATTACAGTTTATAGTTATGTAATGATTTGCTGCTACTGTAATAATTCATCATTCATTGTAACCTATTCTTATCATCTATTGTAATTCATTATTATTCATTGTACAATATGTGGAGTGTACAATATGTGTGTGTTGATTTGTTCTGTACATGTGACATCATTGCACGTCTGTCCGTCCTGAGAGAGGGATCCCTCCTCTGTGGCTGTGAGGTTTCTTCCACCTTTTTCCCTGTTAAAAGGTTTTTTGGTGGGCAAGTTTTTCCTCACTCGAATCGAGGGTCTAAGGACAGAGGGTGTCACTCCCTGTACAGATTGTAAAGCCCTCTGAGACAAATGTATTTTGTGATTTTGGGCTATATAAATAAAATTTGATTTGATTTGATTTGATAATTAGGGCTGGCTCAGGTCATCCCTTAGTTATGCTGCCATAGAACTAGACTGCTGGGGGACTCACACACTCTCTTCTTCTCTCTCTCTCATTCTCTCTCCCTCCTTATCTATCCATCTATCTAATCCATCTATCTATCATGTTACTAATTAAACTTCTTCCCCGGAGTTTCTGTGCTCTCTCGTCCAGCAGGTTCTTGTGGACTGTGTCTGCTGCTGTGGTCCTGCTTGGCGTCTTCTACATGTGTTGTCGCCGTCATCATTGTTCCCATATCTCCATTACAGTTTATAGTTAGTTAATGATTTGCTACTGTGCATCTATTTCTTTACCACTAGTTTCACTGTTACTGTAATAATTCATCATTCATTGTCATTATTCTCATTTTATCATTGTCATTATTTATCATTATTATTCATTGTGAGTGTACAATATGTGTTTGTTGATTTGTTCTGTACATGTGACATCCATTGCACGTCTGTCCGTCCTGGGAGAGGGATCCCTCCTCTGTGGCTCTTCCTGAGGTTTCTTCCACCTTTTTCCCTGTTAAAAGGTTTTTTGGTGGGCAAGTTTTTCCTCACTCGAATCGAGGGTCTAAGGACAGAGGGTGTAACTCCCTGTACAGATTGTAAAGCCCTCTGAGACACATGTATTTTGTGATTTTGGGCTATATAAATAAAATTTGATTTGATTTGATTTGATGTTCAGAAGTTAAAGCTATAGAAAAATCCTGAGCTTTAGCAATACACATTTGTTAGCAAAAATGAACAATGTAAACAATATAAACATCTAAACAATTTTGAACCTGATATATATTATGTTATTGTCTATTGACTGCAAGTACACCTCTCCTTTTTGTGTTGTCAGTGGCCAAGGCATAAAAAAATCAGGTCAAGAGAGAGAAGAAGGCTCAAAAGGTCCAGGAAGTTCAGTGGCTAGACTCCATTCATTTAATGAACTCTTTAAAGCCAATCCCAGGTCAATTTTATGCTAGACTTCACCCTGTAATGGGCTCTACAGGGTTCCCACTAACCACTACTAGACTGCACGTGCTTGAAAAGACCTTCCAGCTGGGAATCTATTTGCAGACTGCAGCTGATCTGACTTGACTGTAAGGGTGTTTTCAAACCTATAGTTCATTTGCTCTGAATCAGTGAATTAGCTGGGCCACAGAACAACTCAAGCATACATAAATGCACCACTTAAAGCCACGTGAGAACATTCACTCCATTCTAGGGTGGGTCCACACAAATAGCAAGAAGGCTACATATTTACTGTCATAAATTAACATGCCTATGTAAAAACTAATATTTAGTATACCGTATTTTCCGGACTATAAGCCGCTACTTTTTCCCCATACTTTGAACCATGCGGCTTATGAGGTGAGGCTTTTCTATTTATTTTTCTTCAGCCCACAGGGGGTATAAAATATTATTACACCCTCACCCCGTCAAAATGGAAAACCCACGAAGAAATTCCTATGATGCAGCTTTTAAGTTGAATGCCATCGATCTGATTATCCATGAAGGAAACAGAGCGGCTGCACGTAAGCTTGCCGTTCATGAATCTATGATGAGACGGTATGTGATGAAGATTATCAACTCCGACACTGAAAAGGACGACTTCAGTACACAGAAGAAATGAAGTGACAGTGGTATGGTGTTGATTAGTTTTAATCAAATCAAATCAAATTTTATTTATATAGCCCAAAATCACAAAATATTGTCTCAGAGGGCTTTACAATCTGTACAGAGAGTGACACCCTCTGTCCTTAGACTCAAGTGAGGAAAAACTTGCCCACCAAAAAACCTTTTAACAGGGAAAAAGGTGGAAGAAACCTCAGGAAGAGCCACAGAGGAGGGATCCCTCTCCCAGGACGGACAGACGTGCAATGATGTCACATGTACAGAACAAATCAACACACACATATTGTATACACACAATGAATTATAGTGAATTATAATGATAAAATGAGAATGTTTACAATGAATGATGAATTATTACAGTAACAGTGAAACTTGTGATAAAGATACAGATGCACAGCAGCAGCAAATCATTAACTAACTATAATCTGTAATGGGGATATGGTAACAATGATGACGGTGACAACACACGCAGAAGACGCCACGCAGGACCACAGCAGCAGACACAGTCCACAAGAACTTGCTGGACGAGAGAGCACAGAGACTCCGCGGAAGAAGTTTAGTTAGTAACATGATAGATAGATAGATAGATAGATGGATGGATGGATGGATGGATGGATGGATGGATGGATGGATGGATGGATGGATGGATGGATGGATGGATGGATGGATGGATGGATGGATGGATGGATGGATGGATGGATGGATGGATAGATAGATAGATAGATAGATAGATAGATAGATAGATAGATAGATAGATAGATAGATAGATAGATAGATAGATAGATAGATAGAGCTTGATAGCTGAAAGCTCTGGCTCCCAATCTACTTTTAGACACTATAGGAACCACAAGGAACCCACCATCCTGGGAGCGCAGTGTTCTAGTGGGGTGGTAAGGTACTATGAGCTCTTTTAAATATGATGGTGCCTGACCATGAAGAGCTTTGCAAGTTAGTAGAAGAATTTTAAATTCTTTTCTAGATTTAACAGGTAGCCAGTGCAAGGAAGCCAAAATGGGAGAGATGTGATCTCTGATCCTGGTTCCTGTCAGAACACGTGCAGCAGCATTCTGAATCAGCTGTATACTCTAAAGAGACTTTAATTGCTCAGGGGGAAGATAAATATACTTCTATTATAGGTACACCATGAGAGACAACGAGAAAAAAAATCCAGAAAATCACATTGTAGGTAATTAACTGGTAAATTCCTCAGTGAAATAAGTATTTGGTCACCTACATACAAGCAAGATTTCTGACTGTTACTGACAGGTAAATTGTTCTTAAAGAGGATCCTCTGTACTCCACTTATTACCTGTATTAACCCTTTTACACCTAGGCCTCAAAATGTCTGTCTGGACTTTTTTTGCTTATTTAGCTATAAAAGTCTGAAAAAGTCATGAGTGAGCGTGTTTGCCCATTATTTCAGAACACTTGGAACTTTCAATATTTAGTAGACTTTTCTGATTTATTGAATGTTAAAAGAGTGTATTATCTGTTTTAAATGAAGAAAAAACAAAAAACTGTCATAGTCCAGCAGTGCCTTCTCATGTCTTGCTTTCCTCTCCCCTTTTGTGTCTTGTCCGTCTGTGTAACGCTACACGGGTGTGGCACTCCCTCTCTGGCTTGGCGCAACGCATCTGTCTCCTATCAAGTTCAACAGCAGCAGTATATCTACCCCGGCTCATCACCACTCATTGCCAGATTGCTGTTGATACCTCCCTATTTACGTCAGTCCTACTTTGTAAACTCATTTTACAAAGTCATTTTTTAGTTTCTTTGAAAATACATCCTGATCTGTGTGTTTGTGATCTTGTGCCCCAGGACCATTGCCACCTGCCTGTCTGACAGCCGGATCCTCGGTTTCACCAGTCACCCTGTCTTGTCCTACCTGCCCACGCCGGTCATTCTCCCTCGTCATCTTTTGCTGTGCCTTCACCAGATTACCTTCCTTCTCCACCAGCCCCTGAACAATGATTTCAATAAACCTCTGTCTGTAATTGCTTTTGGGTCAATACTGCACAGACATAACAAAAACGAAATTTGATTTTACAGTTTTACTCAGGAAAAAAACACTGTAATTGAACATGGACAACAGATTTTGCATATGGAATGTGAAATTAGGATCCCGTAAGCACTAGAAGATCACGTGTGAGTTACTAACAAGTGCAAACTGCTGTCTCCCTAATGCATGCAATGGCGCCCAGGTGTATTTCTTGTCCATGCAAGTGTGGAAAGAGTTTGAACCGTGTAACAAAGAGGAAACACGTGACCAAGTGAAAAGTTAGAGAGGACCAGTAACCAGAGTCTGATGGAGATTTGTGACTGAAGACTGTGTTGTATTTCTCGCCGGTCGAGGGCTCATTTAGTGTTTTCAGTGCGTCGGAAGTCGCCTTAGACAACCACAGGTCAGCGTAAGTGGCATATGCTGTAATTAGTTAGTTATATTTTTGGTGTTAAATGTCATTTATGAAACTGTGTGTTATTACCCATGTAGAAGGGAGACAGAAAGCTGTGTATGCATGTGCTGCATCCAGGTGAAGGGTGAGGCCTTCAAGCTACGAGCTAGAGTAAGTGAGCACATGATTTTGTTTTCTGAACATACTGAAAGTTCAATAAAGGTCCTGGTAAAAATATGTTTTTCCAAAAGCATATAAATATGTACATTTGAGTTAATTCATGAAGTAAAAGTTAATTCATGGTGTTTATTAATTTAAATCATGAAAGTACATAGGAATAATAAAAATTTGTTTTAGTTTGGTTTGTTTGATACTGAGACAGTCAGAAGATATTAAGGAAAGAAAGGAAATAATTTTTGTTTATTTGTTTTGTTTGACTCTAACAAATATATCTCTCAAAATTGGAGAATTAATGCTGTGCTCGCTCGAGGACAGTCGGGGTATTAAAGATCCTGCTAAAACATATTTTCTGTGTCCAGTCCCTATCTTCGTTGACCTGGCCACACATAGAACAGAGTAATTGTTTTGTGTTTCTGTCTATCAATGGGGAAAAAAAACACGACAAAATGTAAACTATGTACAGGCGTTTTTACCCTCCAACTCTCTCATGCTGCTCTGACTTTGTCTGTTCACTGACTGTGGGGACAGGTAGATGTCTGTCCTGACCTGGGGACTACTGGGGCTCAGTTTTCAGAAAAACTCCAAGGAGGTGTGCAGCAAGCTCTGTAGTATAATTTTTTGTTGAGACTTGTGATGTGCCAAAGAGAACAACAATTGCATCGCAGAATGATTTTGTGATATTATATGATGAAGCTTTAAGTAGGGTAAAACAAGTTTGTAGCATTAATTTTAATCATATTTTATGTTTCACAATCATATTTCATGTTTCACAAGATGTTTGATTTAGTTTCATGTATACTTCACAAATGTTTGATTTAGCACCTATTATGAAGTTGATAATCTCACTTAGTGCACTTGTTAAAATTTAAAGTGTGTGTGTGTGTTAAACTTTAATATTATTTAAAAATATCCTTAGAAGAAAGTTTAGAAATATGGGTGTAAAACAGGCAGTAAGAACTTAAAAACAAATAAGGCCAGAGGGAATGATGACGCTATTGGTGTAAAGCTTACAAGAAACAGTCTTTTAAAAAAAAGAGGAGAGCCACCGGTGCAGGAGATGAAACAACCACTGCCAGATCTATGTCCCTCTCAAAAAAATGAATTCATACTCTGTAAACCCGATGCTAGAGTGCTTACAGGACCTTAAAGCGTGTATGGCCTTGAATTTTTTAAACTTTAATGAAAAAAAGACAGAAGTCATGGTCTTTGGTGGCACATCTGGGACCCCCCTGTTGATCTGGGTCCCTTGGCAAAGTATCAATTGTAAAGAATCTTGGGGTAAAAGTGGACGCAGACCTTGGATTTGACAGCCAATTTAAGGCTATAGTGAAGTCAAGCTTTTTTCAGTTGAGGCAGCTAGCTAAAATTAAACCAGTCCTTCAAAAAAAAAACTATTTGATCCATGCCTTTGTGACCATTCGGCTGGATTTCTGCAATGTACTTTATTTGTGGGCTAGTGGGTCCTCCATCACTCGTCTTCAAATGGTTCAAAATGCTGCTGCACGTCTTTTAAGAGGCACAAACAAATATGAGCACATTTCACCGATTTTAGCTTCACTCCACTGGCTGCCTATCCATGTTAGGATTCATTTTACACTTATTTTATTTGTTTTTAAAGCCTTGAATGGCCTTGCTCCACCATATCTCTCTGAGCTGCTGCACCCCTACACCCCGTTCTCTCAGGTCAGCTGACCAGCTGCTCCTGAGAGTGCCTAAAGCTAGGCTTAAGCTCAGAGGGGATTGGGCGTTCGCTGTTGCTGCCCCCAAACTGTGGAATGAATTGCCACTGCATATCAGACAGGCCTCCTTTCAAGCTCGTTTTAAAACTCTTCTTAAAACCCATCTTTTCTCCATGGCTTTCAACTCCTTGTAGAGTGTTCATTTTATTTGACTTTATTTGATTTTATTCTTTTTTTTTTTTTTTTTTTTTTTTTTTTTTTTTTAATGTGTTTATTAATTTTCTTCATGAACAGACATACAAAAGACAGGACCAGATAAAACAGCAAACTCACACAACAACTACAGCTACAACAACAACAACAACAAGCTGGGAACAGCAATACAAAAACCCAAATACAGCAGTCCTGGGTAAATCTATATCTAATAAGGTACAATATACAACCTAGAGTGAAAGGAAGAAAAACCAACAAACAAAAAAACCCCAAAACAAACAAACATCAGTTTACCCCATTTCTCCCTCCTCCCCTCTCTTTAAACAAATGCTCTCATCAATATAGAAGAAACATTTACATTTATATAGTCAAGAAATGGTTTCCATGTTCTTTCAAAGACATTTGTTTTGGAGTGCAGAAGACAGGTGAGAAAGTCCAGCGGCATGTATTCCATTATTGTCCTGTGCCATCCCGACACTGAGGGTGCCTTATCCATGATCCAGTGCATAAGAATGCATTTCCGCGCACAGAATGTCAGAGCATTATATAGTTTTTTCTGATACATATCCGTAACCCGCTCATCTGAAAGTCCCAGAAGAAGGTAAACCGGGTTAAGTTCAAGCCTTTTTCTCAAAACCCTCTGCATTTCAATCAGAACATCATTCCAGAACTTTTGCATTTTCATACAGGACCAGTAACAATGAGTGAGGTCAGCAATTTCTGTTTTACACTCAACCCATAAGAACCCAGACCCATTTATCCTTAACGGAAAATTATGTGGGTTACAGGCATAAAGCTTTATAAGAAAGAGTCTGGGACATTCAAAGTGTTTGTTACACTGGTGTCACGATGGGTTTTTATGGGTTAAGACATACCGGAGAAACATCACGTCTATATTTTGAGAGACGGTTGGGGGCAACATGTGCTCTATGCAAAATCTATAATTGCATGGCTCTTGTCCGGTTACAGACAGTTATTTTCCTTGCATTATCCCAGATGCTGTCCCACATCTCCTCTGTTATCTCAACACCCAGTTCCCTCTCCCAGACCTCTCCCAGTGTCCGAGCGCCCAAACTTGAGCAATCTCCCAGACTGGCATAAAAGGTTCTAACGGCAGTCTTTCCCTGAGAGACAAGTACTTGTTTCTCTATCTGTGTGACAGTCATATCGGCAAGCAAAGATGTATCTTTTATAATAAAATCTCTGACCTGAAAGTAACGAAAAAGATCATTCCTTGATATGTCATATTTCTCCATGACCTGGCTAAAGGTCATGAGGGTGGGACCAACAAAAAGATCCCCCAAGGAAACGATTCCCCTAGCTGCCCAGCATTTAAAAGCCCCATCTAAGGTTCCCGGGAGAAAATCAGGGTTATCAAAGATCGGGGTGAAGACTGACGTGAGTCCCGATCTGCCTTCCATATGCCGTGTGATCCTCCATGCTCTAACAGTATTAATTGTAACTGGATTATTGCAAAGTTTTTTGATACATTTCAGTTTATCAATAAAAAGTAGGTTTTTTAGAGGACAATTGGATAAGGACTTCTCAATATCAAGCCAGATTGAGGAAGCATCATCTTTGATCCAATCAGCTATGTAACGTAGATGGGCACTCAATTGGTACCTCTTAATATCTGGGAGGTCTAGCCCGCCTCTATCACTTAATGACTGCAGCACTGACAACCTAATCCGTGGTCTTCGTTTACTCCAAATAAATGAGCTAAACCACCCATTGAGTCTTTTAACTATTTTAAGATTAAATATAACGGGAATCATTTGTATTGGATAGAGCAGGCGCGGAAGAACATTCATTTTCAAAAGTGAGATTCGGCCTAGCCATGACATGGGAAGGTCGTTCCATCTCTCCAAATCTTGTTTTATTTTATCAAATAGTGGGTTAAAGTTAGCTTGGAATAACTGGTTAAATTTAGATGTAATATATATACCCAAGTATATAAAACCAGTGGGGGACCATTTAAATGGAAAAGGATCAGGATTATCTGGTGGACGTTTTAGATTACCTAGGGGCATTGCCTCTGATTTGGAAAAATTTACTTTATATCCGGAAAAGACAGCATACTGACCAATAATCTGGATAAGACAGGGGACTGATACCAAGGGGTTAAACATGAATAGCAACACATCATCCGCATATAATGAAATCTTATGAGATTTTTCTCCCACATCCAGACCGACCATTAATGGGTCTCATCTAATGGCTTCTGCTAAGGGCTCAACAGCCACTGCAAATAAAAGTGGTGACAGAGGACAGCCTTGTCTGCTGCCCCTCTGGACCATAAAATTTGTGGACCTAAGTCCGTTGGTTAGAACTGCAGCCATTGGATCTGTATATAGGACCCCCACCCATCTAACAAAGTCACCACCTAGGCCAAACCGCTCAAGTGTAAAAAATAAATACGACCACTCAACACGATCAAAGGCTTTTTCTGCATCCAGGGAAATCACAAGACCATTTCTTTCCTGCTGTTCAGACAACTGGATAATATTTAGCAACCTTCTGACGTTGTTATAGGAATTGCGGCCCTTAACAAAGCCAGTTTGATCCTCCTTCACTATAAACGGTAGAAGGCCTTCCAGGCGTCTTACCAAGATTTTGGAGAGGATTTTTAAATCCACATTCAGCAGTGAAATCGGTCTATATGAGGCACAATTCTCAGGGCACTTCCCTTTTTTGAGAATCAGTGAAATATTAGCTTCCCTTAGTGATGACGGGAGAGTGCCACATTCAAAAGAATGATTGTACATATTTATCATAGGTTCTAATAAGATGTTTTGAAACTCTTTATAGAATTCACTACCAAGACCATCACTGCCTGGTGCTTTGCCTGACCGGAGAAGTTGAATGGCCTCACGCAGTTCAGCCATTGAGATCGGGGCATTTAATTTAGATTTCTGATCTTGTGAAATGGTTGGAAGATCAAGTTCAGAGAAGAAAGATTCCATTAAAGTTTTATCATTGTTAGCGTGTTCTGACTGATATAATTTTGTATAAAATTTTTTAAAAGTGTCGTTAATTATTTTAGAATCAGAGGAGCAAACCCCTGATTCGTCCAAAACTGCCTCAATAATTTGAGAAGCCCTACGCTTTTTTGTTAAATTAGCTAAGTATTTTCCTGGTTTGTCCCCATGTTCAAAAAATCTTTGTTTTGCATATACTAATTTCTCCCCTGCTTTTTTTGTTAGTAAGGAGTCTAATGTGGAACGAATAGCAGTAATTTCTTTCAGTTTAGTTGCTGAAGGTTTCTTGATATATTCCCTCTCTGAAATACTTAACCTTTTTTCTAGTAAAAATTGTTGCTCCATGTTTTTACGTCTTTTGGTAGCAGTATAGGAAATGATCAACCCCCTGGCATAAGCCTTGGAGGTCTCCCAGAGCAGGGACGAGTTGGTAGCTGAGGGAGAGTTGGTGGCGAGAAAGTGCCTGAATTCTGTAGTAAAATATGATATGAATTTGTGATCTCTTAAAATCGAGGTATCCATTCTCCAACTTGCAGGTTTCTTAGAGAGGTTTTTAACTGTAACATTCATATAAACTGCTGCATGATCTGATATTATGATGTTTCCAATTAAACAGGAGACAATAGATTCCATAAGCTGTTTCGGGGCAAAGAAGTAATCAATTCTTGTGTAACAATTATGAGGATTAGAAAAAAAGATGAATTCTTTATCCATGGGGTGAAGTGTCCTATAATCATCCACATATCCTAAGTCCTCGCACAGACCAGCGATTTGTTTTGACTGCTTCGATAGAGTTAAAGCACCTAGAGGTAACTTGTCCATCAACAGATTCATGAGGTAGTTAAAGTCACCTCCTACAATAGTATTTCCCACCGCGAGCTCAGATAGTTTGGCAAAAGCCTCCGACAAAAAATTGAGGGGATGGCATGGAGGGCAGTAAACATTTAAGAGAGCAAAGTCCTCCCCATATAAGGAGGCTGAGATAAGTACAAACCGCCCATATTTGTCTTTAATACATTTTGATACTTTAACTAGTAAATTTTTCCTAACAAGTATTGCCACCCCTCTGCTCTTGGTGGTGAAAGATGAGAAATAGACTTGATCAAAGCCACACTGTTGCAGTTTTAAATGCTCCTCATTATTCAGATGTGTTTCTTGCAACATGGCAATATCAATCTTTTCCTTTTTTAGAGATGACAATATTTTTTTCCTTTTAATAGGAGAGTGGCTTCCCTTAATATTCCAAGTGCACAGCTTCAATGTATCACACATCATCGCATTTACTATTGACAATATTTAAGCCTCCAAGTGCATTATGATCTACATGCAGTTCCTGCACCTGACTGAAACCCAGCTGAAAAACACAAAACAAACAACACAGATTACAAATAACAGATGTGCCAACAGCACTGTGGGAGGAGCCTTCCCCACTCAGTAACCAGGGGATTACCATAACCTTCTCCGTTACTAAACTCTAACTCGGTCAACTTCTCTTCCAAACTCAAATAGCACCACCTGAGCGATAATAATATCCGCCCCTGCACAAGGATGGGCAGGCCAGAATAAAAAAAAATAAAAATAAAAAAGAGAAAAGAGAAAAAAAAAAAAAAAAAGAAAAAAGGCTCCCATCCCGTCACATAAATAAATTAGTAAATTAGAGTACTCTCTGTAATACTGGTTTACACACCATAAATATAGGACGGTAGGGAAACATTAGCTTTTGAAATTGCTCGATTTTAGCTTTGTGAGTCCCCATTATTAATCATATAAAGTAAACATATGATCCACCCACAACAAAACAGTGTTCAGAAAAACTCTTTCTTTCCTCCTTCCTCCTCCCCTCCTTCCCCCCCTCCAGAGAAACAACTTGTCCATAAACCTAAACAGACCGCTGGTGACTCACGTGTACTTTATCTGAGAGTGTCAATAAAAGCCACTGCTTTAGCGGGGGAGTCGAAGCTTCTAGCCTCTCCACCGTGGATTATTTTCAGCGTGGCCGGGTAGAGCATCATGTATTTAGTCCCAGTGTCCCGCAGCCGTTTTTTCACCTCATCAAATCCCTTTCTCTTGCGCAGCACCGCGGCTGACAGATCCTGGAAGAACATGATGGTGGATTCTTTATACTTCACGGTCCCGCTGCGTCTTGCGGTGTCTAACACCCTCTGTTTGTCGGTGAAGTTGTGAAATCTGATCAGGACGGGACGCAGTCGCTGGTTCGGCCCGGGCTTAGGCGCTAGAGTGCGGTGAGCTCTTTCAATTTTGACGCGGCCGGCTTTCGTCTCCAACCCGAGCACGTTGGGTATCCAGCTCTCGAAAAACTTTGTTGGGTTAGTCCCCTCCGCGTCCTCCGGTAGGCCAATAACCCGAACATTTTTTCTTCTGCCTCTATTTTCAAGGTCATCGATATGCTCAGCCATGCTGCGTACTTGGTTTTCAAGCTCTTGAACCCCTGCGTCCACCGTCTCACAGGTGTGGCGGCGATCCTATTCTTCGCCTCGGTGGTTCTCTCCTCGATCTCTTTCAGCTGCTGGGCGTGGGCCTGTAGCATTTGGGATAACGGCCCAAGCTTTTCATCAATCACTTTAGTTATATTTGCCGTTATTTCTTGAATAGTTTGACGAAAAGGCGCGTCAAGGACAACCTCGGGGTTAGCTTGTAGCTGTTGTTGCTCTTCCTCTGGTGGAGAGTCAGGCATGCTAGCGGTAGCTTCTCGCCTGCTCATCTTGGTCAAATTTCGGTTCTCTTTTGGTGGCCTCTTGTCTCGACTTCTCAGAAAGTAGTCATCGATGCTCATGTTAAAAAGCACGACGTCGAGGTTATAACAAATATTGAGTCGGGCGAAGTTTTGTGTGAAATATCAATGTGGTGGTGCGGAGCTCAGAAAAAGTCAGCCACCCTCTACGCCGCCATCTTGGATCCCCCTGATTTTATTCTTAATGTAATTGTATTCTTACTCTGATTTTATGTTTCCTTAAATTTTTGTTTTAATGTTTTTCTATGTGTATATTTACATATTTTATCTTGTGCAGACAGTGTTCTTATTTTATCTATTTATTTTATTTGGTCTTACTGTTTTATGGTTTTTACCTATTTATTGTGCTTTATTGTTCTGTGCAGCACCTTGGAAACCCTGTGTTTGTAAAAAATGTGCTATATAAATAAAGTGGATTGGATTGGATTGATGACTTTATTACCCGTGAGGACCGTCTTCCAGCTCTTTACTCTGTGTGTGAAGAGGTTGGAGAAGAGCGGAGCTTCCTTCAACAGCACGAGTGAAATTAACATAATGTAAAGAGCAACTTCTCAGCTTTTTAGAAGCAATTTGAATTTTTTTGATAGGGCAAACTATAGCATATTTATGGTAGTTCAAAATGCACTTATGCAAACGTGTCATCGATGACAAGTTCGATGTAGATG
Source organism: Pampus argenteus (assembly GCA_036937835.1). Lineage (NCBI taxonomy): Eukaryota > Metazoa > Chordata > Actinopteri > Scombriformes > Stromateidae > Pampus > Pampus argenteus. The sequence continues at coordinate 1,909,604 of CM072875.1, forward strand.
TTGCCAAATTAAACATGCAAATCCAATCTATGAATTCCATACCAGAGCAGTCATGGCCCGCCATTGATGCTGTTCACCTACAGGGTTGGACTACTGTTGGTTGAAGAGAGATAGAAGGAAGTGTGTTCGTAGGAAGAAAGAGAAGAGTAAAGCCAACAGTCTAGGACGTATGGTGAAGATAGTAGTAGAAATGGAGTAGGAGTTATCTTGACGGAGGAGTTTGTTAGGAGTGTCCTGGAGGTAAAAAGAGTTTTAGATAGTGTGATGAGTCTGAAGCTACAAATCAAAGGTGTGATGTTCAGTGTCGTTAGTGGGTGTGCCCACAGGTAGGTTGTAAAAGATAAATTATGGTTGGACCTTGATAGAAGTGAGAGAGTTCTTATTGGTACAGACTTGAAGTACTTTCTTTCAGAAAAGGCAGGAACCTCCACTCTTATAGGTCAGCCTGTAAGAGTGGAGGTAGGAGCACACAGGTAGACTACATCTTGTCTAGAAAGTGTAACCTGAAGGAGATCAGTGACTGCAAGTTATCCTGGAGTTATCCTACATACCACCATCCTATGCTGGAGGTGAGGTGTCAGGAGGTGCTTCCATACGACTGGACAACTACAGCTAATGTGATCAGGAAGAGAGGTAGGAGTGTATTTGGTGGTCATCTGGAAGGAAAGTAGATGTGGAGACTTGGTGGTGGAGTGAGGAGGATGCATTCAATCTACTGTGCAGCCTAGTACAACCTGAAAAGCCTGACATTAGAAAAGCCATAGAGATCAATGGAGATGGCAGGCAGAGAAGCACAGCAGCTGAGTCCATCTTTCCCACCGTTGTGCGAAAACTGGGCACCAGGCACCAGAGTGTTGGTGTAAGGACTTTGACTGCAGAAACTGTGATAAGAAAGGCCACATTGACATTGACAAAGAGACCCAGACATACAAACAGCATGGTGAGAGAAAGAAAAGTGGCTTCCACAGAAACTGTGAAAAGTGACTGTGATGATGTCTGATGATGAAGATACAGTGCATGTTTTATCAAATCAAATCAAATCAAATCAAATAAAATTTTATTTATATATCCCAAAATCACAAAATACATTTGTCTCATAGGGCTTTACAATCTGTACAGGGAGTGCCACCCTCTGTCCTTAGACCCTCGATTCGAGTGAGGAAAAACTTGCCCACCAAAAAACCTTTTAACAGGGAAAAAGGTGGAAGAAACCTCAGGAAGAGCCACAGAGGAGGGATCCCTCTCCCAGGACGGACAGACGTGCAATGATGTCACATGTACAGAACAAATCAACACACACATATTGTACACTCACAATGAATAATAATGAATTACAATAGATGATAAGAATAGGTTACAATGAATGATGAATTATTACAGTAGCAGCAAATCATTACATAACTATAAACTGTAATGGGGATATGGCAACAATGATGACGGCGACAACACATGCAGTAGATGCCACGCAGGACCACAGCAGCAGACACAGTCCACAAGAACCTGCTGGACGAGAGAGCACAGAAACTCCGGGGAAGAAGTTTAATTAGTAACATGATAGATAGATGGATTAGATAGATGGATAGATAAGGAGAGAGAGAGAATGAGAGAGGGAGAGCGAGAGAGTATGTGAGTCCCCCAGCAGTCTAGTTCTATGTCAGCATAACTAAGGGATGACCTGAGCCAGCCCTAATTATAAGCTTTATCAAACAGGAAAGTCTTAAGTCTACTCTTAAAGGTGTTGATCGTGTCTGCCTCCCGAACACAGAGTGGTAGTTTATTCCACAGAAGAGGAGCTTGATAGCTGAAAGCTCTGGCTCCCAATCTACTTTTAGACACTATAGGAACCACAAGGAACCCACCATCCTGGGAGCGCAATGTTCTAGTGGGGTGGTAAGGTACTATGAGCTCTTTTAAATATGATGGTGCCTGACCATGAAGAGCTTTGTAAGTTAGTAGAAGAATTTTAAATTCTATTCTAGATTTAACGGGTAGCCAGTGCAAGGAAGCCAAAATGGGAGAGATGTGATCTCTGATTTTGGTTCCTGTCAGAACACGTGCAGCAGCATTCTGAATCAGCTGCAAACTCTTAAGAGACTTATTAGAGCAGCCTGATAGCAAAGAGTTACAATAGTCCAGCCTAGAAGTAACAAATGCATGGACTAGTTTTTCTGCATCCACTTGAGAAATGATGCGTCTGATTTTGGCAATGTTATGCAAGTGGAAGAATGCAGTCCTCGAAAGTTGTTTTATATAGTTATTAAAGGACAAGTCTTGATCAAAAACAACGCCGAGATTTTTTACGGTGGAGCTGGTGGCCAGGGTGATCCCATCTAAGGCTAAATCTCTGGAATGATAGTTTCTAAGATGTTTGGGTCCTATTACGAGAACTTCAGTTTTTTCTGAATTTAGCATCAGAAAATATGGGTCATCCAATTTTTTATGTCCTTAATGCATGCTTGAAGTCTAGTCAAGTGATTGGTTATCTATTAAGGATGATGACGATGATGGATACTGGGTTACACCTCTACTGGAAAATGATGCAGGACGCAGGTGGATACTGGTACACGTGTATCCATGGTATCAGAAACTGTTTACAAGAAGAAGCTCCGACACCTTGCTCTTCGAGAGACTAAGCTCAAGTTAAGGATGCTGGTGAATCTGTTCCAGTGTTAGGAGTTGTGGATGTGATAGTGGAACACAATGAACAGAAAAAGACTCTTCCACTGTACATTATTCAAGGAAATCGTCTAGGCCGCCAAGTGTTAAAAAAGATCAGCCTGTACTGGCAAGAAATATTTGTGGTTATAGATGCAAAAACAAGCCCTCTACAGGAAATTTCAAAAGGCACCCCAAAGTTTTCAATGGAGAACTTGGCAGCATGAAAGACATTGTGGTCAAGCTGGTAGTCAAATGCAACAACAAAGGTGCCCCGTTTATGCTCAAGAGACAGCTCCGCACTCGACTTGACCTCCTGAGACCTCAAACGACAAAAGAGGTTGTGCACCTTTAACAGAGACCTCAAATGGAAAAACGATCAAAGGCAAAGTTCTAGAGATTCACAGCTGGAGATAAGGTGCTCACTCGGAACTATACTGGTGATGTAAAGGTAATACCTGCAACCATTTTTGCAAAGACAGGTCCTTTGTCATACACAGTAGAAACCAGTGATCATCTCATCTGGAGAAGACACATCGATCAACTACTCCACACTTCTGTTTCCTGTAATCTCAGCCAACATCTTTTGTTCAGGAGCTGGAGGCCTACCAGGGGCAACACTCATTACCAGAAGAACCCCAGAAGGAACCTTCAGGAACAGACAAGTGCTCCAGGCACACTTAAACCTGCTCAGGTGCCTACCCAAGGCATCACTCCCAGTCCAGGACCCCTGCAATCTTCACCAAGAGACAATCTGACCGACAGGTCCTATTTACCCCAGAAGAAACAGACGACCTCCTGATAGACTGTCATTGTAGTCTAGTGACTAACACATTAAATTGGGACTTTTAAGAGAGAATACAGAGGTAATGAAATGTTTTTTTTTTTCATTAGGGAAACATCAAAAGTAAAGAGGGAGGGATATGTTGTGTATTGACTGCTTAAGTTTGTCCCTTATGCTACAGGGAGCCCCTTTGTGTTACATGTTGTCAGTGATGTGTAAGCTTCCTGTTCCTGAGTTACGAAGCACCTGCAATTGGTCTTTGGTTCCTTTATTATTAGTTATAGTACACAACAAAGAGGATGAAGAGTGGAAAGGCACTCTGTCCTGATATACCCGTGGAGGTATAGATATATATGTCTCTGAGAGGTGTCAGTAGAGTTTTTGACTGGGTTGTTCAAACAGGATCTTAGATAGTGAGAAGATGCCTGAGGAATGGAGGAGAAGTGTGATGGTGCCCATTTTTAAGAACAAGGTAGATAGAGTTGTGGCAACTACAGAGGAATAAAGCTGATGAGCCATACAATGAACTTATGGGAAAGAGTAGTTGAAGCTAGACTCAGGAAATGAGAATAGAAGTGAGCATTTGTGAACAGCAGTATGGTTTCATTCCAAAAAGAGTACTACATATGCAGTATTTGCTTTGAAGATGTTGATAGAGAAGTACAGAGAAGGTCAGAGGGAACTGCACGGTGTCTTTGTAGATCTGGAGAAAGCTTATGACAGGGTGCCCAGAGAAGAACTGTGGTATTGTATGAGGATGGTTCCTGATACAATACCACAGTAACTACCCAGAAATCAACTAATTTGGCTACTGTACAGTCACTGGCATTTCATCATCACAATGAGGGGTTTCAGCATCAAACTGATGGCCTAAAGCTGGGCAACAGGCACCAACTACCTTGATGAATTTCTCCCCTTGCCCCTCTTAAACAAGTAATATGACTCAGTTCATGTCTGCGCTCAGGGGCGCAACTACCTCCTTTCTGAGGGGTATGCAGACACATTACAGGTGTATAAATCTTATTTATTCATGGACCTTTAAAATATTACTTTTATTACAGACTTTTATTTAGTTTTATGTATTACAGCAGGTGATCAGCTCAAACACAAAAATAATGTATAACAATGTAATAACATAAATAACATAAACAAAACATAAATAAGTCCTCTACCTACCACTAAATTGTTACATGTTGTGCCCTTGCACTCGCCCATTTGTCAAGAATGGCATCAAATGAAATAGACCGTGCCACACTGTTTTCAATGGAGATCACTGCTAACTGGGTCAGGCGATCATTGCTCATACTTGAACGAAGGTATGTTTTGATAAGCTTCAGCTTACTGAAGGATCTTTCGGCAGATGCAACCGTCAGAGGCATGGTCAGGAATACTCTAAGGCCCGGGTTCCCAACCCGCGGACCGCGGTCCGGATCCGGACCGGATCGCCATATCATCCGGACCCGAGATTAATTGTAGATTTATTTATTTTTTTGACAGGCGAGTCTATTTCATGCCGTAACATTACTTTTCCCTATCCAAGCACTGCACTGAGCAAGCATTGAAAGGTACCAACCAATCGTGTGAGAGTCATACTACCCATGTGATTCTATCTAGCCAATGAAATCGCCACCTTGAATTCAGAGCGAGGTGCTACGAGTGAGTCTCTGTACGAGCACAGTCAGATTTTTACTTGGAAGGAGTTGTGCTGCGAGTACGAGACAGTCAGTCAGAAAATGAAGGTGGAAATTGAGCGAGAAGAGATTCAAGTGGATTAAACACAGGGAGATGATACTGGAAGAGAGGGCGTAAGTTAGTCGTTACTAGAGAAGTAAGCAATATGAAGCTGTCGAAGAAGAGGAAAGTAGATGCCGAAAATCGAGCTTTCAATGCGGAATGGACTGACGCGTACATGTTCATTCTTCCGCCCACGAGCACGAAACCAGTTTGTCTCATATGCTCCGAAACAGTGGCACTTATTAAAAGTGCCAACGTCAAGCGTCACTATGAGACTAAGCACAAAGCATTTGAACAATCATACCCCCATAAAAACAAAATATCGTTCCAAGCTCACTGATGAGCATCTGCACATGTGCATGAGAATGGCATTGACCTCGTTCAAGCCTAGATTTAAAATGCTGGCAGGGCAGCTAAAGCTCAATTCTCACACTGAAAAAAACTGGGGAAGGGAGGGAAAGGAAGATCATCTGTAAGAGAAACAGTTAGGATGTTTTGTGAATTTTTTTAACATTGTTCAGTCAAAAGGAAAATGAAGCTGCTATTTTTTTTCTTAAGCACTTTCTTTGTTTTTGAATACATAATTTAGTCATTTTTATTTAAACTGCAGCCACATTGTGTAAGCCAGTGTTTCAATGTCAATAAATTTCTTTGAAATCATACCGCAAATACAAATATGATGTTCCGGACCTCAGCTTGAGGATATTTATTTTAACTGGACCTCCTCAATTTTTACTTGAATACCCCTGCTCTAAGGGCTACTGTCAAATTTGGGAACACCAAATCAAGATTCTCCTGTATGAGGAAATTCAACTTCTCAAGAGCCTTGTAACCCTTCAGTAGACGGCTTCCTGGGTATATTTCTTGAATGATATCTCTGGAAACATCACAGGTAGTCAGGGGCATATCTGGTAACTGATTCCTCCAGCTCAGCTTGTGTCATGTGCTCCATTTTAGTGATGAATTTAAATGTCTTAACTTAAGAAACTTTAAGTTTCCTAAACATTAGTTCCACATCATTAACTTACATGCAGGTAGGTAGGAACCAAAAACAAAATAAGTAGGAACTTATATTAAACATCAACTGACACAGAGGCAGTTATATCAATAATATCTCATTGGAAACAAATCTAAAACGTCACTAAATAAAACCATATTCCTGACATCTAAATAAAGTGAAGTTTTGAAAGAATGAAGAACGTGTATCAAGTCCTTCCTCCCACAGTTGGACCTGTCATTTTGCTAGTAGCTTTGCTATCCTGAATATTTACAAGCCTCCTCTTGATACACTGACATAACTTACCCACTGTCTTTCAACCACTTCGAAAAGCTTTTTTTCATCCCCTCAAAACCTTTCTCCTTCTCCCTCTTCCGTTTTCTGCTTTGTGCTCTGGACAGCTTTTTTTTCTGCCTCTCCATCTTTATCTGTGACAACGCGATTCAAATGAATGGAAAAAAAAACGCGCCAGCGCGTTTCCGGAGGGGCGCACGCTGGAACGCCTATAGTGTGTGTGTGTGTGTGGGAGGGGAGGAGAGGGAGAGGAGGAGAGGAGAGGTGAGGGAGCGAAGGGGCGCCTAATGAGTGACATGCCCCTCTGTTATTGATCATATCATTTACACATGCACAAACAGCTGTTAAATACAGAAAATGCCTACTCGAAATAATTGTTCCCCCATCGCTTTGGCGCCCCCTCTAACGCGGCGCCCCTATGCGCCGCATATAGTGCATACCCAGTTTTTGCGCCACTGTCTGCGCTGGAGACCATAAGAAAGCTGTTTCAGCTTTCACTACTTTTGTAGCTTGTAACAGAATCTCTGTGCTTAGAAGTTTAGTTTCTCTTCTGTGTTCTTGTTATATGATGCTAGATATGTGCTTTATTTTATGATTTCCTGTTTAGAGCTACCAGCCATAGTAAAATGTTTAGGTTTGTTAAGTGTTAAGTTAAATGTTAAGTTTAAGAGCTGTAGACAATAGGCTTCTTACTGCATTTTTGTCACACCTCTAGGATATAAACAGTGTATTTTACCATTCTATGCTGTGTAATGGAAAATCACTTAAAAGACTGCCAGCTCTACATGAGTGCTCTCGGCATGGTTCGCACAAGTACCCCCAAAGCAATGGAAAAATAATAATAGTGATTAAGGTTTCCTCAACTAGCCATGCAGGACTATGAAGTAACGCTGATCTGAAAAATACTGGTGGTGATACTTATTTGAATTTGTCAAACATTTAGTTATGAGAATCATTGTTAATTATTAAACCTTAAACATCTTGGTGCACAGTACACTAAAAGACTGTCCAATAAAAGATTTATCTGTGCTGCTACACAACTATATTTACATGTACATTTCCATTTCATCAAATGGCATTTAAACTACAATGCTTAGGTAGTTTACATTCCTAAAGTGAGAAGTTCTAGAGCTGTTATTAAAATGATTAACCCTAACCACTTCTTCCCCGGAGTTTCTGTGCTCTCTCGTGTCCAGCAGGTTCTTGTGGACTGTGTCTGCTGCTGTGGTCCTGCGTGGCGTCTTCTGCATGTGTTGTCACTGTCATCATTATTACCATATCCCCATTACAGATTATAGTTAGTTAATGATTTGCTACTGTGCATCTGTATCTTTACCACACGTTTCACTGTTACTGTAATAATTCATCATTCATTGTAAACATTCTAATTTTATCATTGTAATTCATTATAATTCATTGTGAGTGTACAATATGTGTGTGTTGATTGTTCTGTACATGTGACATCATTGCACGTTTGTCCGTCCTGGGAGAGCGATCCCTCCTCTGTGTCTCTTCCTGAGGTTTCTTCCACCTTTTTCTCTGTTAAAAGGTTTTTTGGTGGACAAGTTTTTCTTTACTCGAATCGAGGGTCTAAGGACAGAGGGTGTCACTCCCTGTACAGATTGTAAAGCTCTCTGAGACAAATGTATTTTGTGATTTTGGGCTATATAAATAACATTTGATTTGATTTGATTTGATTTAACCAGGTATTTGTAATGAGTCATTATTTACTAAGATGAAAGATTCCCCCAAATATCTTTTGAATAGGGTAAATGGTAGTAAAATATATTACTATTCAAAGGGAAAAGGACTGTCCCATTGTCATAATGACATTTGTCAGGCCAGTAATTCTGATTCAAATTCCCATATTATAAAAATAGTTTGTCTTAGGCAGGGACACCAGGAGTACAGGTTGAATAGATAATTTTAACATAGCTTTGTGTGAGCCAAATGAGTGGAACTAATGAGCTAATGACTATTGGAACAATGTCAACACTTTGTTAAGACCTATTGCCTTTTTGACTCTGCTGAACTGCCCAAGAAATATCACCAGACACAACCAAAACACAGCAGATGTTTTCAGCAATATAATGGAATGTCTTTCCATGAGAAAAGAAAGACAGTCTGTCTGTTTATCCTGCATTCACTGTAAAAAGTACATATAAAGATTTTTAAATATCTTTTTTAATATGTAAAAAACATCTCACATGAAACAAGTTTCATAAATATATGCTTTTCTCTATGCAGAAGATGACAGTCCCGATTCTATATTGAGGCTCTATTGTTTTCACTTCCTTCTGCAATATTATTGGAAACTGAACTACAGTAAATGTATGAAATGGAATGAAAAATGATAACTGCAGCTGTTCACAGACCAAAGGTTTGGAAAGTGTCTATGACTTTCATCAAGGAATTAATGTTTTGTTGTTATTTGGAAAGCTTTTGGGGACTTGAACTGCTTTCCCTGATATACACAGTTGTGCATAGGTTATATATGAAGCAATGCCTGTGTACTTGCCCAGGTAACAAGCAGCTGTGCGAGATAAATGTTTCATTGTGGGGAATGGAGACTGAATGTCAATCATTAATGGTGAGAGATATGCAATTGCGAGAGATTACAATTTCACAAAAGACACAAATCCCCACAATCAAGGACCACATGACGATTATTGACGACATATGACTACTGTGGTAATAAGGTCATTTGAGCGCGCCTGAAATCCATCACAGACGCACTCCAGTACCCCATGCAGTTCGCCGACAGAGCCAACAGGTAGTTAACATGGCCCTCCATGTCATCTTCCAACACCTGAACTCTTTAGGATCCTACACTAGGATCCTGTTTGTTTGCTTTAATCATCATCCCAGCTCTTCTGCAGGACAAGCTCTCCCAGCTGAATGTACCTGCACCTTTCATCAAGCTTCAAAAGTCTGCAGACGATACTACCCTAATTCAGCTCATCTCTTGAGGGGAATGAGATCACTTACAAAAAGGATGGAACCGAATCTTAATCCGGATCTGTGATTTAGTAAAGCACAAGTAGTGGGTTTCTACAGAATTTATTTAGTACAAACATTTAAAAAATATGTGTTTTTGTTTGTGGTGTCAGGATTGAGAACAAAATGAGACATCTGTCCTATTTAGTATCTGTGCACTGTCTGAAGCAAAAACCAGAAATGTAGTGTTTGTTCTCTGTGTTCTAAGAAGCTTGTTTACCGCCCTGAGCTTTAGTTTGCAGTAGTAACTAAATATTATTATAATAGAGTTTTTGACCATCCAGTGGCTATTTTTTGTCGGCATGTGAAGTTTGAAAGCGAATAGCTGAGATTAGCATGCCAGGACTAACCATCAAAACAAGTTTTAATTAAAACAGATAATTCTTGAGCGAATATTGATGTCATTGTAAAGTGACATTTTTAATCCTGGATGTTAGAGATCTAATTAATTACTTCGCCTTGTGTAAAACCGGAAGGAAATGTTTAAAAACACAGGAATAGACTTTTTGTGGCCATTTAGGCTTCATGGCACTTGCTTTCATCTGTATGTGTGTGTGTGTGTCTGTTTTTAAGTGCACGTGATGATGATTATTATTATTATTATGAGCTGTGTTTGGTGATGCAACATTCAGAAAATTAAACTACAGTCAGGAGTGATTGTTGATGCATTATTGTAGGCAAATTAAGCACGACTGATGTTTCTACAGGTTGGATGGGGCAATAATTGTGTTTCAGTGGTGGTAGGGAGTTTGCCTGAGGGCATCAAGCAAAGTCAAGTCTAAGTCTGATGGTTAAATGTCAGGACAGTTACTTTCTATTGGCCATATGTGTTTATTTCTGGGTTTATGAAAACCAGAAACCAATATTAGATGTATATGTTCATAATTAAATTATAATTAAAATTTATAATTAATAGTTTATTGAAGCACATATTTTAACACTTTAATATCCTAAAATTAGAAGTGTAATAAAAACAAAATACAGGATTGTTACTTTTATTGTCACTTGTATTTGAATACAAATACAAATAATTTTGCTGCCTCAATATGGAAGGTGTCAAACTGGAACTCAATCAGGAATCAAGAGCTGAGGTGTCAGTGAGACGATTTATTTGGCAAAAACAACAAAAAACACTCCTAAGGAGAAAAAAAACTCTACTTTAGTATAAAAAAAAATCAAAACCAAAATCAAAAGGCTATAACTAACTTAACTAACTCAAGGCTTCAAGGAGTTTTCTTGTCATTGCAGCACATGTAAAACATGGGTAGAAAAAAAATCTTTCCCCTGTTCCCGGAGCAGCCCGATATCAAATATTAAATAAAATTATAGAAAATAAAATATAAAAGTAAAGGCAGATTTAAATTTAAAAACAAAAATATATACATATAAATAGAACAACAACAAGTATAACACCATCTTGAGGTAGTGACATTGTGCAAGTGTCCAGGTTGCGCAAAACAACTGCATTGTACAAGTATTGCAGTGCAAGGTATTATTGTCTACGCATCTGTGGTGGGGGTCCAGGTGGGGAATAAGGGGTGGGGGTGGGGGGCTACAGGGGTCCTCCAGAGTTCAACAGTCTCACAGCTTCTGGGAAGCTGTTCCTTAGTCTGATGGTCCTGCTCTTAATGCTGCCGGAGGGGAGAGGAGCAAACACAGCGTGTGCGGGGAGAGTGGGGTCCTTCATGATGCAGGAGGCCCTTTTCCTGCATCTGAGGGTGTAAATGTCTGTGGTGGTGGATAGGCTGCGTCCCAGAGTCCTCTGTGCAGCTTTAACCACCCTCTGCAGAGCCTTCTTCTCCGTTGCAGAGCAGTTGCCGTGCCACACGGTGATGCAGGAGCACATGACATACTAGACCAGGAGCAATAATGAACAAAAGCAAGACTAAGAAAGTAAATTTGGGTGATCAAACATAAGGTGAAACACTTTGGTACAGGACATAGGGAGAAACTGAACTTAAATAGACACACAGATCGGTAATGGGAAACAGGTGGACACACACAAACAGGTGACACACATGGGAAGGGCAAGTGATCTAAAATGAGAGGATAGGTACATTTCAAAATAAGACAGGAAGTCACGAGACACACAACACAAGAACACCAACATAGCAGTTCGTTGTGACTTTAATAGTTGTAACCCAACAAAAACAATCCACAAATGTGTACCATGATGCACAGATATTTCACTGTCCACACACATATTTTTTTAGTTAAGTTATATCCAGAAAAAACAGAGAGCAATTTGCAAATATGCACAACTTACTCTGTAAAAAATGTCAATTTCCCATGAAAAAAAACAACAACAGTTTCTACACATCAAATATATGTAAATTGATTGGTGCTGATAATGCCAAAGTTGTAGGTTTCCCAACTGTTGTTGTACACCCCAGTACAATGCCAATAACAATCATTCTGATTCTGATAATTATGCATTTGTGGATCCATTTGTACAAATAAAAATAATAAGCTACAAGTTATTAATTGCCTCAGCTAACATATTATTGTAATGACCTGAATTCAAGATGAGCCTGAATATAAGACAACCACTCCTTTTCTAACAGGTTTTTGAACTATTTAATGATACACATTTTCACACTCATCATGTTGGGAAAGGTTTTTATAAGATACAATTTATCCAAACAGAAGAGAGTTCTCATTCTTTTGCTCGTAGCCCATTTTGCTTATAAAAGTGAAATACCATTAAAGCTAAAACAGAAGTTAAATTGCATATTTATTTAGTACAGTCAGGCAGAAAGCAGATGCGTTCTAAGCTCTCTTTCTATTACTACAGTCATCTACAATCTACTCTGAACCAACTTAATACACCTCTGCAGCTCTCTGACATTTACCAGCATTTTAAAGTCAAAAGTACTATAATAAATAGTTTCACATTTCCAGGTCCAAATTTTGTTCAAAAAACATATTGATCATATACTGGCCCTTTTTGCAGCCCCCCCCCCAGTTCAGGCTCTGTCTCTTTGAGGCCGCTCACCCGATTAGTTCATTCTGTTCTGATTAGCCAGCAGATTAGGAGCTGTGTAGCAGATCTTTCAAATAAGGCCAATGTGACTTTTATCAGTTTGATGAAAAGGGGCTCTGGTCTTATGTATGCTCACTTAAAGACTCTTCAATGGTCCTCTGAGCAGAAATAAAGGAATCAGGTGATGGATCTTGAAGTGGGGTAGGGCAAGGAAAACGATTACTGGAAGGAAACTCTTCACCAGTTGCCCTTATAGAGATTCCTGCCTCTACCTCACATTACTCATGCTGCACATCTGCCTATTATTGTATCATTAGTGTTGCAGTATACGATATATACCTGCCCAGTGTCATGTGCCAGATTGTCTTTTTCTCTTTTTCAGACCTGTTAAAGTGACTTTCAGTTGCTATTTGTTTAGTTTTGTGTTCACTTGCATGCATTTCACATCAATACCACAAACAGAGCCACGTACTTTCTGTCTTCACCTCTCCGCTACAAAAGGCAAATATGTTTCTACATTCTAAAAAAAAAGAAGGAAAAAGATCAATAAAAACCTTTCATATTAAACTGTTGATACTTCTGTGAGTGATAACAAAACTAGAAAAACAGTTCTCTCTTAGTAGCCTCTCTCCTCCTCCTCCCTTTTTTACTTCCTCACCTTCTCCATAGTTTCTAATGTAATATGAACTCCCACTCATTATCTCTCTTGTCTTTGTCTGGTGCCTCATCATCTCTCTGTATAAAAAAGATTCCCAGTACTCTTAGGTTAAGTGTGAGAAACAAACATGACAGTTAGTTATATATTTTTAGATATTAATGATTTCCTGGTGTATTGTACAGAATGCTCTAAAATCACATTAACCCATAAGAACCCAGACTCATTTATCCTTAACGGAAAATTATGTGGGTTACAGGCATAAAGCTTTATAAGAAAGAGTCTGGGACATTCAAAGTGTTTGTTACACTGGTGTCACGATGGGTTTTTATGGGTTAATTGTCATTGTATGGTTGAAAGTGAGAGAGAGAGAGAGAGAGAGAGAGAGAGAGAGAGAGAGAGAGAGAGGTTGAGGTAAAACTGGTTGTTACAGATCAGTAGGCAGTATGAAAATATAAGCTCTTTAATACTCGACCCCTGGACAAGTGAGAGCCTATGTTCTACATATGAGAGTGCTGTCATCAAATCAAATCAAAGTTTATTTATATAGCCCAAAATCGCAAAATACATTTGTCTCAGAGGTCTTTACAATCTGTACAGGGAGTGACACCCTCTGTCCTTAGACCCTCGATTCGGGTAAGGAAAAACTTGCCCAACCTCAGGAAGAGCCACAGAGGAGGGATCCCTCTCCCAGGACGGACAGACGTGCAATGGATGTCACATGTACAGAACAAATCAACACACACATATTGTACACTCACAATGAATTATAATGAATTACAATGGATGATAAAATGAGAATAAGTTACAATGAATGATGAATTATTACAGTAGCAGAGGAACCTGTGATAGAGACACAGATGCACAGCAGCAAATCATTAACTAACTATAATCTGTAATTGGGATATGGTAACAATGATGACGGTGACAGTGCAGTAGACGCCACGCAGGACCACAGCAGCAGGCACAGTCCACAAGAACCTGCTGGACGAGAGAGCACAGAAACTCCAGGAAAGAAGTTTTGTCTGCCTCCCGAACACAGAGTAGTAGTTTATTCCACAGAATAGGGGGTTGATAGCTGAAAGCTCTGGCTCCCAATCTACTTTTAGACACTATAAGAACCACAAGGAACCCAGCATCCTGGGAGCGCAGTGTTCTAGTGGGGTAGTAAGGTACTATGAGCTCTATTAGATATGATGGTGCCTGACCATGAAGAGCTTTTTATGTTAGGAGAAGAATTTTAAATTCTATTCTAGATTTAACGGGTAGCCAGTGCAAGGAAGCCAAAATGGGAGAGATGTGATCTCTGATCTTGGTTCCTGTCAGAACACGTGCAGCAGCGTTCTGAATCAGCTGCAAACTCTTAAGAGACTTATTAGAGCAGCCTGATAGCAAAGAGTTACAATAGTCCAGCCTAGACGTAACAAATGCATGGACTAGTTTTTCTGCGTCCGCTTGAGAAATGATCTGATTTTGGCAATGTTACGGAAGTGGAAGAATGCAGTCCTCGGAAGTTGTTTTATATAGTCATTAAAGGACAAATCCTGATCAAAGACAACTCCAAGATTCTTTACGGTGGAGGTGGAGGCCAGGGTGATCCCGTCTATGGCTAAAACTCTGGAATGACAGTTTCTGAGGTGTTTGGGTCCAATTACAAGAACTTCAGTTTTATCTGAATTTAGCATCAGAAAATTGTGGGTCATCCAATTTTTTATGTCCTTAATGCATGCTTGGAGTTTAGTCAAGTGATTGGTTTCATCAGGCTTGATCGATAAATATAATTGGGTGTTGTCGGCATAACAGTGAATGATAATTGAATGATTCCTAATAATGTTCCCTAGAGGAAGCATATATAAACTGAATAGAAGTGGCCCTAATACAGAACCTTGTGGGACTCCATGAGAAACTGGTTTGCATGGAGGATTCATCATTAACATGAACAAACTGAGATCGGTCTACGAAATATGACTTAAACCAGCCTAGGGCGGTTCCTTTGATGCCAATTTGATATTCCAGTCTCTGTAAAAGAATCTGATGGTCAATGGTGTCAAATGTGGCACTAAGACCTAATAGGACAAGTACAGAGATGAGTCCTTTGTCCGATGCCATTAGGAGGTCGTTTGTAACTTTGACTAGTGCGGTCTCTGTGCTATGATTTACTCTAAATCCTGACTGAAACTCTTCAAAGAAACTGTTTGTATGGAGAAAATCACATAGCTGATTAGTTACGGCTTTCTCAAGTACCTTAGAGAGGAATGAAAGGTTTGATATCGGTCTGTAATTGGCTATCCTGATAATAAAGACAGATTAATCAAATCCAATAAGGAAGGGCTAACTAGAAGTAATACATCCTTAAGCAGCCTGGTTGGGATGGGGTCTAAGAGACAGGTTGATGGCTTAGATGAAGAAATTATTGAAGTTATTTGTTGAAGGTCGATGGAAGAAAAGTAGTCTAAATATATATCAGGTTTTATAGCTATTTCCAAACTTGCTGTATCAGAAGTCGGATGAGTGCCTGTTGAGGGCAAAAGGTGATGTATTTTGTCTCTGATAGTTATAATTTTATTATTAAAGAAGCTCATGAAGTCATTGTGTGTCTGCTGTGATGTATTGTGTGTGTCTGTTGCTGAGATAAGAGGGGAAAAGAGAAGAGGATGCAGCTGCATTTGACCCTTGCGCTGACTTAGGCTACTTAGCATTTGCAGAAAACTAAAGAGAGTACAGCAGGTAGTCACGTGGCGTGTCATTCTCTCGAGGATTCGCTGCGGGGAAAATAAACATTTAAAATGTATTTTGTATTTGTAGCCTACTTAGTCATTTTAATAGTAGGCCTATATAGCTAATATACTGACAGCACGTATACAGTTACCTTTATATTCGGCTTAAATAAGACAAATTTTTTTGCGGCTCCAGACAGGTATAGTTTTTGTTTTTTTTGGGCCAATATAGCTCTTTGAACATTTTGGGTTGCCGACCCCTGGCTTAGATGAAGAAATCAGAATCTGAATCAAAATCTTTTTTTATTGCCAAGTAAGTTATAAAACTAACAAGGAATTCGTTTTGGTGATTATTGCTGCTTATCACCAAACACAGCACAAGGAACAGGACGTTACAGAAACTAAATATATACAATATAATATAAAATATGTACATAAGTTGTAAACATATATATATGTAATCTGTAGAAAATGTGAGTCTGAATGATGCAAAGATATTGCCATGCTGGCCATGTGGAATGACAAGGAATAAATTTGGGGGTGGGGGATCTCAGGTCGTGTTAATGAGACCTGTTGCGGATGTAAAGAAGCCGTTCTTATGGTGGGAGGTTCTGGTTTTGATGGATTGCAGCCTCCTGCCAGAGGGAAGAGTCACAAACAGACCATGACCCGGGTGATAGGGTTCAGCTGTGATTTTCTTTGCCCGTCTCTCTGTCCTGGAGGTGTACAGGAGATGCAGGGATGGGAGGCTGCACCCAATCACCCTCTCAGCTGAGTGGATGATGTGCTGCAGTCTGTTTTTGTCCTTGATCGTGATTGTCGTGATGATTGTTCCCAGTGTAGTGGGTCAACTACAAAGAATGCCGGGGTGCCAGTCAGAATCAAGTCTGACAAAATAAATAAATAAAACAGAACAAAAATAATGCAATCAACCCACACAAATATCAGACATAGGCAGTTTATCACAAAAAAATAAGCAATCCGCACACATGCACGGTGATTTTCAGAATGTAAATAGTCTGTCACTGCCTGAGTAACCAAACAAACAATTCCAGGAGTGCAGTTCAGTCCTGGGTTGGGAACTGTCTCTTCCAGGTTTTCCCAACACCCACAGGTCAGTTCAGAAATAAGCCAAAACAAAAAATCTGCTCCGGGTTTTACCGCGGACACCCACACAAAATAAGGAAATAATTCAAAATAAACCAGCGTCTCTCGTCGTGGTACAAAAAACAAAAGGGAAAAACAACAAAAACAAATGTACAACGGGTACTCACTGTACCGAAGTTTAAAGAAAAACGGTCGGTCAGTCCGTCTGTCAGTCGGTCGGTCCGTCGGCCTTCTCCCCGACACCGGCACCTCCTGACGCTTGACAGCTGATCCGAGTCCAAGAACAAACAAATCCACTTCACGGGAGGACGGGACTCCAGCCACGCATCTATGGAACGTGGACTTAACACACACTTTAACAATATTATTCACAGTTCGGTTCGTGACTCTCGGGACTCTCCTTCCTCTACCTCTCCTCACCGGTCTTTTTCACCTATCTTAAATCTCTTCCTGGAGGACGGATTGAAACTGCGCGGGATGCGGTGGTTTTCGTTCATTGGAGTAGGCGCTGACTGTGGGTGGATGACGGAGGACGCCCATGGATGGAGGTGTGTTTAGAGGTCTGGAGTTATGTGGTTCATACTGCAGCGCTACACTCCCCCCCCCCTTAGCAGAAGCCGACCAACGGTAAGGCGCAGTAGTTTGTACTAGTATATGTGGTTACACAGAATCACATTCTAGGTTTTTGTTTAAGGGGTGTTGGTCAGTCGTTGTCTGAGTTAGTGGGATTGTTAAAATTGTAATTTCCTGGTTTCTCTGCAGATCCTTTCATCCATCCTCCATTAAAGGTAGAACCGGAGGAGTCTGTAAATCCCAGGAAGTCTTCTTCATCCGACTCCTCATTGAAGATTTCAAGGAGGTGTTTTTTCTCCTGCTCCTGCAGATCCTGAGCAGTCGGGTAACAAGGTTTTAGACGGGAGATGTGGACAACTTTCAAGTCTGTGCCGGAATTTTCCAGAACAACTTTATAATTTACAGGCCCGACTTGTTCAACTACCCGATATGGCCCTTGCCATTTTGGAGCTAGTTTGGCGGCAAAAGATTTGTCAGCCTTGGAGAGAGGATGGGCTCTCAACCAGACTCTGTCCAGTTCCTGGAACTCAAGGTCACGTCTGTGTTTGTCATAGATTCTTTTTTGCTGTTGACGAGCAGAGTCCAGATTTTTTTTCACGAAGGAACAGAGATCTTTGAGCTGTGTGACTTTGAGGTATGGAGGAGTGTCAGGAGCAATTTCCTGAGGTTGCAACAGGGAGTCAAGGGGTCCTCTCAGGGAGCGACCAAGATTAAGTTCGGCAGGAGAAACGCCGGTTGACTCCTGGACTGCAGAATTAAGGGCAAACCGGAATTCAGCCAGGTTCTTGTCCCAATGTTTATGATTATTACCAACATAGGAAGCTATCATTGTTTTCAGGGTACGGTTCACTCTCTCTGTTAGGTTAGTTTGTGGAAGGTAAGCAGATGTTAATTTGTGTCCCACATTCCAGGTCCTGCATACAGTTTGGAAAACTGGGGAAACAAACTGTGTTCCCTGGTCCGACAGGATGTAGTCAGGAATGCCCCACCGGGTCAAGATGTCTTTGACCATGATCTGCGAGATGGTTTCAGCAGTGGCATTTCTGATGGGGAAAGAAATAGTCCACAAACACCAGGAGATAAACGTTTTGTTTGGAGCTTTTGGGGAAGGGACCCATAAAATCCACTCCCAGCATCTCCCAGGGGTGGTGAGCTTGAGTTTGCTGAAGTTTTCTGTTTTCTGGTTTGTACAGTTGACATGTGGCACAGTTCTTGACATGTTCTCTGACATCCCAGCTCAGCTTTGGCCAGTAGACAAGATGTTGTAGTCTTCGGTAAGCTTTGTGCCTTCCCAGATGTCCAGAGAGGGGATCTTGGTGGAAGTAGTCCAGCAACTGTGAGCGGAAACTTGGAGGTATATAGAGTTGGTAGATGGTTTTGTAGGGAAGGGTGATGCGCCGGTAGAGGAGATCGTCCATGATGATGTATGCAGGGTTCGTATCATTGTCTTGTCCCCTTTCTACTACTTGTTGATATAGAACCTGACACTCTGGATCTTCCTGTTGTCTCCTCCACAGAGCCTCGATTGAGATGGGAAGCTCTTTTGATGGTTTTGGAGGGGCAGACATGACGGTAGCATACACCGGTGCGGTTGTATGGAGGGAGTCTGTAGGAGCTCGGGAGAGGGCATCCGGTACAGTGTTATATTTTCCCTTTCTGTATTCCACAGTGAAGGTGAATTCTTGAAGCCGGAGTGCCCACCTGATCAGTCGTGTGCTGGGTTTGGTGGTTTTGAAGACCCATAGAAGGGAGGCATGGTCGGTAACCACAGTGAACAGTCTACCTTCCAGGTAAGTTCTCCATTTTTCCACTGCCCACACCACGGCCAAGCATTCGAGCTCAGTGGCAGCATAATTTTTCTCTGCAGGGTTTAGACTGCGGCTGGCAAAGGCGAGGACTTCCTCGGTTCCATAGCTGGATTTCTGGACGAGCACAGCCCCAAGCCCAATCTCACTGGCGTCAGTGTATACCACAAAGGGAGCATGGAAGTTGGGATGGGCTAGGACAGGTGGTTTAACCAGGTGATTTTTCAATGTAATGAAAGCTGTTTGGCATTCAGGTGACCAGCGAACTTTTTTCTTTAGGGCATTTAGTGGTTCCGCAATCTGGGAAAAATTGGGGACAAAACGGTGATACCACCCAGCCATGCCCAGGAACCTTTGTAGAGTTTTCAGGTTGGTGGGTGCAGGGAAGTTCTGTACAGCCTCAATTTTGTCTGGGTCCACCTGGACTCCTGTAGCAGAGACGATATGGCTCAGGAATTTCAAAGAGGTTCTGAACAGCTTGCTTTTCTTTATGTTCACTGTCAGACCTGCGTTCCGGAGTTTGTCCAGGACAGCCTGGACATCATATGAATGTTGTTCCCAAGGTGACGAGAAAATGATGATGTCATCCAAGTAGACAAAACAGATGACTCCCTTCAACTCTCCCAGTGCTCTCTCCATGAGCCTTTGGAAGGTGGCAGGGGCATTCTTAAGTCCGAATGGCATGACCTTAAATTGGAACAGTCCATGAGAGCAGATAAAGGCTGTGATTTCTCTCACCTCTGGATTCATCTCTACTTGCCAGTAGCCACTATTTAGGTCTAGGGAAGAGAAAACAACAGCACCTGAGAGACTCTCCAATATCTCCTGGATGGTGGGCATGGGATAAGCATCAGTGACTGTGTTTTCGTTCACTTTACGGAAGTCGACACAAAACCATGGTTTTCCTTCTCTTTTGGGAATCAGGACTACAGGTGAGGCCCATGCAGAATAAGAAGGTTCGATGACGTCATCCTTCAGCATGTCCTCAATGAGTTCCTTCATCACCTTTTGTTTGGGAGGGGAGACCCGATAGGGTTTCTGTCGGATGGGTACAGGACTGGTGAGAATGATTTGATGTGTTAATATTCCAGTACGTCCCACTTTGGTTGTACACACATCCACATTGTTACCTAACAAATTGTGTAACTGAGGCTTAATGTGCTCCTCCAGGTGAGACTCCTGAACTGCCCTCAGAATTAAGTCTGCATCTTCCAAAGGGGTCTGTGTAGGGAACAGTGCAGTGGTCGCTGGAGCTTCCGCAGAAAAGAAGGCAATAGAGTTGCCTGTCTCCCCCTCCCCGGGAAAAGCGGACTCTGCACAAAAGTAGAATTTCTTTTCTGCCTTATCCCGGAGCCAGTACATCCCACCTGCAACATCCAGTTGCATACCCGTAAAAAACACAAAGTCCAACCCAAGCAGAGCAGGAAAAGCCAGAGTCCTGGAGTCCAGGACCACCACGGTTACTAACCAGGTCTTGTCATGTAAGCTCATTTCCAGCTCCACCCATCCCAGGGGTTTCCTGGGTTGACCATCAGCAAGGTAAAGAGGGTCACCAGTCCAAGGGGTAAGTTTCTCATCTGCATTTTTGACATTGTTCCAGACATGTTCATTTAACAGAGTATATGTGGAACCTGTATCGACAACCGCTTTTCCTGTCCAGTTCCTTACAGTCAAGGGCACTTTTTAGCTGTCGTGGGAGGGCAGTATCAGTGCTTCCACCGGGGGTGCTGAACTTTTCCCGGCCCTGCACAAAGAGATGTGAGGTGACACATGATGGTGGTTGAGTTGAATGGGTCACAGCGTTCACTGAAGAATTGCTCTGGGAATTCGAAGAGTGAAATGGCTGTGGGTGGGTTTGATCAGAGTGGTTTTGACGATGACGTGGTCGCTGAGCATTGTGTGGCTGAGAGTGTTGTTGCTGCGGATGAGATTGTTGGGGGTGGGAGGGTTGATGGTGGAACTGTTGAGGGTGGGAGGGCTGATGGTGGAACTGTTGAGGGTGTGATTGTTGAGGGTTGGATTTCTTGAACTGATTATAGTTTGGGCATGAATATGGAGCATGATTGCCTTTACATCTCCAGCAGTAAACCACAGGGGGAATGTTGTCTTTCTGCAGTGGTGGGGCATTATCCGTATACATCTTCACTTTATCTTTCTCCTTTTGTTTCACAATTTTTTTTGTCCGTTGCTTATAGGTTGACTGACTTGCTTTGTCCTTTTCCAGTTGTTGTCTGAGCCTCACCAATTCATCCACTGTAGTTACTCTGCCTCTGAGCAGGCTTGCCATATGGGGATTGATGCTTCTGAAAATCAGCTTTAAGACTGCGTCTTCCTGAATTCCAGGTTTCCACCTCTGACACAAGGAGCGGTACCTGAAAGCGAAATCTCGGATGCTTTCACCGTCACCTTGAACTGTCGTCCTCACTCTCTCTGCCAGTTCATCTTCATAATCTTCTGACAAAAAGGCCGCACAGAACTTTTCTTGAAAGTCTGGCCAGGTGTGAGTGTTTAAACACCCCACATCCCACCAGTCTCTTGCTGTTCCATGTAGGACATTTCTCAAAGTTGCCATCAACTCCATATCCGTCAGTGGATTTAAAGCAAGAAAATCATTGCATTTCTCCAAGTACAAAAGGGGGTCTGCTTCATCCTCCATCTTTCCAAATGATGGAAACTGCAGTTTCACAGGACATTTTCCTGTTAACCGTGCCCTGGCATCAGAGAGAACAGGAGAGTCCTCAAGAGACTGATACACACCTGCCTTATTCGTCAGAAGAGTAGATTGGAGGCGCTGACTCCGAGCATCCTCCAACCGAACATTTTTCTGTGCTGCTTGCACAGGGATTGTTGTAAGAGCAGATACATTCAGTGTTTGTTTCATTGTACCCAATTCCTGGGACATGGAATCCATATTTTGGGTCAATTTCCACACATCATCCTGCAGGTGTACAACTGATTTTGCCACTGGTGTCATGAACTCTTTGATCCTTTAAAACCTCTGTATGATGGTGAGTTAAGCGCCAGTTAAGGTTTGCTGAAAACTGATTCCTCAGAAATGTTGATTGTTTATCCAGAGTTTCATGAAAGTACTGAAATTGCTGTTCATATGTTGATGTGACCTTTTCAAATAAAGTTGTAACCGTTTTTTCAAGCTCCTCCTTGTGTTGTTTTTGTGTTTCCATTAGAATTTTGAATTTTTCCTCCAAAGTTGCTTTTATTGTTTTATTCGTGTCCACTGGTTTCTCTATTACTTCAGTCGTCCATAAAGATGAAAAACCATCATGTTTTCCAATTTCATTCAGAGATGTCCCTGCCAGAGGAATGAGAGGTTGCGACAAATCTGGGTTTAACGAACCACCCAAATCCATATCCAACAATGAATATGTGGTCCTTTTCTCTGCTACTGGCTGCGTTGGACATTTTGGTTTGCTGCAGCCATTTTAACAGGTGTTGGTTGAAGGTGTGTTTGTTGTTCGTTCAATCCAGGGTTTTTAATGAATCGAGATATCTGGGGTGCCAATTTTGTAGCGGGTCAACTACAAAGAATGCCGGGGTGCCAGTCAGAATCAAGTCAAAAGACAAAATAAATAAATAAAACAGAACAAAAATAATGCAATCAACCCACACAAATATATGACATAGGCAGTTTATCACAAAAAAATAAGCAATCCGCACACATGCACAGTGATTTTCAGAATGTAAATAGTCTGTCACTGCCTGAGTAACCAAACAAACAATTTCAGGAGTGCAGTTCAGTCCTGGGTTGGGAACTGTCTCTTCCAGGTTTTCCCAACACCCACAGGTCAGTTCAGAAATAAGCCAAAACAAAAAATCCGCTCCGGGTTTTACCGCGGACACCCACACAAAATAAGGAAATAATTCAAAATAAACCAGCGTCTCTCGTCGTGGTACAAAAAACAAAAGGGAAAAACAACAAAAACAAATGTACAACGGGTACTCACTGTACCGAAGTTTAAAGAAAAACGGTCGGTCAGTCCGTCTGTCAGTCGGTCGGTCCGTCGGTCTTCTCCCCGACACCGGCACCTCCTGACGCTTGACAGCTGATCCGAGTCAAAGAACAAACAAATCCACTTCACGGGAGGACGGGACTCCAGCCACGCATCTATGGAACGTGGACTTAACACACACTTTAACAATATTATTCACAGTTCGGTTCGTGACTCTCGGGACTCTCCTTCCTCTACCTCTCCTCACCGGTCTTTTTCACCTATCTTAAATCTCTTCCTGGAGGACGGATTGAAACTGCGCGGGATGCGGTGGTTTTCGTTCATTGGAGTAGGCGCTGACTGTGGGTGGATGACGGAGGACGCCCATGGATGGAGGTGTGTTTAGAGGTCTGGAGTGATGTGGTTCATACTGCAGCGCTACACCAGGAACCGGTAGGACTCCACAACGTCCACCGGGGAATTATGCAGGGAGATGGGGGAGGGTGGTGCTGGGTTCTTTCTGAAGTCCACAACCATCTCTACAGTTTTTAAGGCATTGAGCAAGTTGTTTTGCTCGCACCAGGACATCAGATGGCCAATCTCCTGTCTGTAGGCAAACTCGTCCCCATCAGAGATGAGTCCGATGAACTTCAGTAGTTTGACGGACTGGTGTCTGGAGGTGCAGCAGTTAGTGTAGAGAGAGAAGAGGAAGGAGAAAAGAACACAGCCTTGGTGGAATACGGTGCTGATAGCTCTTGTGTTGGAGACATGCGTCCCTAGCCTTACGTGCTGCCTCCTGTCAGACAGGAAGTTTGTGATCCACCTGAAGGTGGAGTCAGTCACCAGAGCTTGTCTCGAAGAAGGGCCGGAATTATGTTATTGAAGGCAGAGCTGACATCCACAAACAGGATCCTGGCATAGTTTCCTGGGGAGTCCAGATGTTGGAGGATGAAGTGAAAGGCCAGGTTTACTGCATCATCAACAGACCTGTTTGATCTGTAGGCAAGTAGCCCAGGGCAGCATGGGGGAAGGCGTGAAAAGCATTTTTTATAAAAGTGTAGCAGTGATCCAGCGTGTTTTCCCCTCTGGTTGGACATTTTATGAATTCTCTATATTTAGGGAGGTCATGGCTGTGGTTGCTTTTGTTAAAGTCGCCGAGGACAATAACTAAGGAGTCCGGGTTCGTCCGCTTCACGCACAGTATCTGGTCGGCCAGTGTGCGCTATGGGACCTGCGTGTTGGCCTGTGGAGTAATGTATACACCGACCAGAATGAATGAAGCAAACTCACGGGGGGAGTAAAAGGGTTTACAGTTAATGAAAAAAGTTTCCAACTCAGGGGAGCAATGCCACTGCATCTCCGTCACATCTGACGCATCTGTGCCATCTTGAAACACATATTTCAATTAGTTAAGTTTTTAAAATTATTTGTTGAAGGTTGATGGGAGAAAAACTAAATATATATCAGGTTTTACAGCTATTTCGAAATTTGCTGTATCAGAATTCAGATAAGTGCCTTTTGAGAGCAAGAGGTGATGAATTTTGTCTCGGATAGTTATAATTTTATTATTAAAGAAGCTCATTAAGTCATTACTAGTTAGACCTAAAGAAATAGATGGTTCTATAGAGCTGTGGTTCTCTGTTAGCCTGGCTACAATGCTGAATGTTGTTCTTATTTTCCTCTATTAATAAAGAATAATAGGCTGTTCTGACATTACGCAGAGCCTTCCTGTAGATTGTATGATTATCTTGCCAGATTGCTAAGCGAGATACTTCTAGTTTCCAGATGCATTTAAAATCTAATACTATCCTATTCTGTAACTAGATTACACATTACTATTAAATATGGATCAAAACAACCCCTTGTCCTCAGTGACTCTCTGGGTAACACATCTAGTGTTGTATTGCTATATTTTTAACGAAGTGATTTTTAGTGTGTAGAGAGATAGTAACTGAATCTACATACATTCAGTAACTCTCCCATATAGCTATCACGGACACAATAACTGCAGCACATCAGTTACAATTCATTGTATGTAGCTACTGCATGTATTGCCCTGTGGTGTCGGTCATGTCAAGTCAGCCTTTGTGTCATGTTTTGTCTTGTCTCACCTCATCTTGTTTCACTCGTTTCAAAAAAACATAACAAAAAATAAAGCTGCAAGCATTGATTCTGATTCTGCATCTTCTTCAGGTAGAATGTTCCTGATTTTTAGCAATGTTACGTAGATGAAAAAAAAGCCAGTCTTTGGTATGTGTTTTATGTGAAAATTAAAGGACATATCCTGAAAGATAACTCCCATATCCCTTACACCAACATAATGCCATCCAGAGTACCTATATTATTAAATCATTTTTCTAAGGTGTTTAGAGCCAAGCACAATAATCAGAAAGAACAGAACAGGGGACATAAAACACTTAATATATATATAATATATATATATATATGTATATCTGAACAGTGGTCTTCGGTTGGCACCAAAGGGTTAGACTTTGTCAGGCCGGGACTCAATCAGGACTCAAATGCAGAGGATTCAAAGAACAGATTTATTTGTTATAATAAAAATCACTCCTATGGAGGAAAAACCAACTAACAAAATCAAAATCACTCTTTACAGAGGAGAATCACTGTGACTAAGGAAATTACTCAAGACTATAAAGTAATAACAGAAAATCTCTCTAAAGAGGTGACACAAAAACTTTCAAAGAAATCACTGACTTTGGCTGTAAAAGTAACAACAGAAAATATCATCAAAGAAGTATCACTATGACTATGGCTGTAAAAGTATCAACAGAAAATATCTTTATCCAATAAGTATCACTATGACTATGGCGGTAAAAGTATCAACAGAAAATATCTTCATAAAGGAAGTACATAAACTTACAAGATCACTGTGGCTATGGCAGACACGAAGGCTTGGGTGCAACAACAGAAAGTACGAAGACACCTCGGCACGGGACAAGGGGAAACACAGACTATATATACACACGAGGGAAATGGGGAACAGGTGGAAACAATCATTGCGGGGAAGACAATCAGACTGGTGACACATGAGGAAGGGCAAGTGACCTGAAACGAGAGGAGAGTTATCTATCAAAATAAAACAGGAAATGACAAGACATAACAAAACCCCAGCTTGACCTCACCGCGGTGTGACAGACTTTCAATGAACATTACCTCACGTATTAATCCCGTAATTGTTTACCCAATACTTGAAATTTTCAACAAAATAATCCCTTCCTTGTATTGTGGACATTATCTCCCTTTGCTTTTTTAAACATTTGTCCTTTTACACAGAACATTTTAAATAGCTCCCTTTCTTTTGATACTGTGCCCCACTATTTCAGAAGTGGCCTTGTTCAATCCCTGTTAAAGAAACCCACATTAATTTCTGATGATTTCAACAATTATAGACCTATCTCTAAACCTTCCTTTTCAGCCAAAGTCCTGGAGAAGATTTTTGCATATCAGCTTTTAGCCTTTTTGAACGAGAACTGTTTGAATCTTTCCAATTAATCTTTCCAAAATGAAAAAGAAACTGTCATTCTTAAGGTCATGTTGTTGATGCTGGAGGTTCCTATATTTTAGTACTACTAGATCTCAGCACAGTGGTTAAATTATTGTAACTATCCCTTTTTTCATCTGCAACAAAAAACTCTCTCCTCTAGACAATTAATCCAAAATGCAGCCACCAGTTGCCAGAGCACATTATCCCTATCCTTTAATTTTTGCATTGGCTGTCTATTAGTTATAGAGTTTATTTTAAAATTGTAGTTCGATTTTAAAGCCTTAAACATCCCCAAGCTATATTTTGTCTTTCTAACTCTCCATATGCCATGATTAGCCCTGGAGTCCTAAATGCTTTTCTCCTGGTGGTTCCTAAATCTAGACTAAAAAACAATGACGACAGAGTGTTTGAGCCTCAGACTTTGGAACAACCTTCCAGAGGAGATTAAAATAGATAAGCCTTTCTCTTCATTTAAGTCTCCTCTTAAAACACACCTTTATAGTCTAGCCTTCCTGTGATCCTTGTATTATAGTTTTATTGTTATTGTTTTATTACTATATTTTATGTTTTATTGCTTTATACTTTTTGCTGGTTATATTGTTTTTATGATTAACACATTCATGATTCTCATAGTTTGTTTTTTAACCTGTAAAGCACTTTGTATTGTGTTTTGGAAAGGTGCTATACAGATAAAGTTTATTATTATTAATATTATTGTTACAACATATTTTTAACAGTGATTTTTTTTGGTGTCGTTCTGGAGTCACATGGTCAAGTTACTGCAAGTCGTCAGTGAGTGTTTTATTTTTTTTTTTGACTTTGTAACTTAATGACTTGACTGTGCAGTGACATTGACTCAGTCCGCCACAGTGATGCACCATGCTGAGTGTGAGCAGATCACTCTGCTTTATAGTTTAATAGCTGGAGGCAGGGACAAGACAGAGGGCGTATGGTGGCCACCCTCTGACACACAGATGGCAAGACTAATTGTGAGATCACAGGCCTGCAGCACACACACATTTACACACAGTATAGTTTCTCTTTTCTTTATACAGTATCAGTCAAAAGTTTATTGGTAGGTGTGTCCTTTTGACTGGTGCTTTGTGTTACATAGTTATATGCTTGCACCTAAATGCATTTGTGTTGACACACCAAGGTACGTTTTTTTATAGCACATTTCAACAAAATGGCAAGTGCTATACATAAAACATAAAGGCCATAAAGGGAACTGAGAGTTGCTGTGGTGGTTAAGAAATATATATAATGCATTTGATTTCCATTTAATTTCATTTTGTATTGTATAAGCTCCTTCAGAGACGTTCCTTTACATATCTATCTGCTTATATTACATCTTGTATATTGTCTACATGTTTTCCTCTTAATCAACTGGGCACTTCATCAATCTATGAAGTGAGTGATGTCGACCTCATCAAGTAAATAATGAAAGCAGTAAATTGACCTGACCTTGCATTCAAAGCACCTGACCTAACATCCATCTTTAGAAGTGGAAGAGTAAGTTATGTGTCTATATGTCATTAATGTTCAATGTAGATGTGCAACATTTTCATGAGATTCTAAATGGATGTTTTTAGAATGCCATCCAAAGTTTTTATAAACATCCAAAGACATCATAGGGTTGAACTGAGCACAACTCAACTGACCATTAACTAAATGGAACAAACCATTCAGTGAATCCTCATGGCCTGTGCAGAAGCATAAGTGTACTGTACATCAGTCATTCACATTTTTCTTTTCTTTTGTCTGTACAATAACGCCTGTAAAATCCACAATAGTGGGAATATGGTGACATTAGGCTGTATTTAATCTGCTGAGCTGTCGGTAAACTCCTAGTCTGTCTAGAATTACACACATGTTGGGTTTCCAGATCTTAGTAAAGACATTCATTGACATAATGGAAGTCTGAACCCTCAAAAAACTCTTTGAAGGTGTGTCAGAAAGTGAGGACTGACCAAAATGTCCTCACCTCTCAGGTTTAAAACTCAAATTGGTCCTCACAATGATAGCCAAACACACACACACGCACACACACACACATTAGAGCAGTTGCAATGCATCTACAGCAAATATACAGCAGGATGTGGTGTGGGTATTTGTTGCTGTTTTAGTTGTTGGTGACAAGTCATATTTCATGTGTGACTTTGCACTGTTGAGTGTTGGGTTTAAAGCAGCACAAATGCAGCAAGAACAAGAAATCCAGCAAGAACAAGAAACAAAAAACACTATTTAAGGAAAGACTCCCACTATCGCTGCAGGTAAAAAGCATTCACGTTGTTACTGTAGTCCAGTCAAACAGTATCTCCAGCTCAGACAAGCTTGGGGTTTAGTCCAATTAGATTCTGTCTCATTTATAAACAGCCTCTCAGAACCAATCAAAGACTCTGCTATTTCATACCCCCAAGATTATATACCTAGACACATAGTGACATTAGTTAACTGTGATTAATCAAATTTTTGGGTGTAGTTGATGACTATTAAAATGCAGCAGTCATGAATGCCTTAACACACACACACACACACACACATATTCAGTTTCCCTTGCCTCTGGTATGGAAAAATAAATTCTGACCTGCAGCGTGTTAATATCTCTCTTTATGACATCAACAGAGGAGTAAACATGTTCTCAGCGAGAAGTTAATTACTCGTTACAGTCAGGGTCTAATAAAAACATGGACTGATATGATATAACACCTGAAGCTATTATCTCTCCACCCTTACACACACACACACACACACACACACACACACTGACAGCCAACACGCACACACATATAAGCAACATGAGCAGGTAAATGGAAAATGCTGTGTGTTTAGTCACTGTCCAAGAGGTCTCTGTCACCTCTGTAATAACACTATCCCAGGGGTGTCAACTGACTTAATTAAAAAGTACACACATAAGCACCTATGTACACACACCTGATGCTGGAACATTTAATTAGGTTCACCTACTTCAACACAGAGGTTGGTGGATTTAATTTTCCCAACAGTGCTTGATTATCTACTCTTCAAAGCTATGTTACTGTAAAATGGATGGCAGAGGAAGTGTGTGTGTGTGTGTGTGTGTGTGTGTGTGTGTGTGTGTGGTAGAAAACTGAGAACAGAGAACAGAGAATTCTACTTTTATAATAAACTGAATTATTTGGTGAAATGTGTTTTTGGTTTTGGTGCAGATATGATCTTTCCCTAACTTTAAGTGATTTTATACTTAACCAAACCTTATGGTCAGATTAGAGGGTCCATATCATACTGTTCATTCAAATCATACTGAATAATTATTGTAACAGTTAACAGTTGTAAAAGTTTTAAAATGCATTGCAAATGTATTCTTGCTAGTAGGGGTGAAAGGTGTTATAGATCATTTTGTAAAGCAATGAAAAACACACTTAATTCTGAGGACTTGTGCATTATGTAAACTAGTAATCTTAGAACACAAAGATACAACCAAATTCAGATGATCTGAATGAAATGTGCTCGTCATCCTTGTATGTAAGTTGTCTTCAAAAATCGACACATTTGCCCACAGTCATGATTGCAATGTCAATTTTGATGTAACCAGAACCAAAAGCCTCTCAATGTTTTCTATTATTTAAAAATACTTGGGGGGATTGTACCACCTGTACATTGGAGGTATGTGCTAGGTTTCTAGTTTAATAAAAATAATGCAGAGAGATGCACTTTAAATCAGGAAATCTGACAAAATGTCATATAAGAAGACTTTAAGCAATTTAAGCGGACTTATTTTTAACAAGCCCCTTATTAGACATGTTTACTATACAAAAGCCAATGTTTATATCGGGCAGTAGCTACATTAACAGTATCTACCCATGAAATGGATGCAACTGCAACTGGTGTTCACCGGTGTTAATCTGCGAATCTGCATACAGAACACTTTCCTAATGAATTGTGTTAACTCTAAATCAGCAGCTAAATTATCTATAACTTATAACTAGTGATGCTCCGATCACCATTTTTTGGGCCGATC
Source organism: Pampus argenteus (assembly GCA_036937835.1). Taxonomy (NCBI): domain Eukaryota; kingdom Metazoa; phylum Chordata; class Actinopteri; order Scombriformes; family Stromateidae; genus Pampus; species Pampus argenteus. The sequence continues at coordinate 1,940,360 of CM072875.1, forward strand.
ACCAAAAAACTTGATCTGCCGATTGCGATTACTGCTGATCATAGAATGAATTAAAAATTTTAAATACCGTATTTTCCGTTCTATATAGCGCACCTAAATATAAGGCGCACCCACTAAAATTTGAATGAAATATATATTTTTGTCACATATAAACCGCAGCGGACTATAAGCCGCTGATATATACATATGCCGATACATAAGTGTTTATTCATATACTGAACTGATTGTTTACGAACAGTGCCGCAATAAAAGCAGCATCAAACGCGGCAATAAAAGTGCTGATAAACAAAACAGAAAAGTCATTAATGGTTTTATTTATCTTCCTCCTACGTACTGAAACCATTATTGTGCAGTGTGCGGGAGGAAAAGGTGACAGCCGCTGTCACCTTTTGCGCAACTAGTAAAGTGGCTTCATTCTCCCATGAACTGAAGCCACACGTCACTATTCATCTTCCTCCTGAGCATTTAAAACTAATGAACACCAAACCACTGTCACTTCATTTCTTCTGCGCACTGAAGACACTGAAGTCGTCCTCTTCAGTGTCAGAGTTGAACAGCGTCAGATAATCTTTATCACATATCGTCTCACCGCGGCTGCACGTAAGTTTGCCGTTAATGACGTGATCGGCTTCCTGATCGGCAGCTGATCAATCGGAGCAACACTAACTTATAACTACTTATTACCTCCTTATTATGACCATATTAGTTGCTAGTCTATGCCCCCTCAAGTGAATCATCTTAGATAAAAGAAATACATCATGGCTGTGTGAATTTCTTACCATTAGTTACCATTTGTGTGTTCCCTTAAGTAAAGTGTGAAGAAGTGAAGTTTAAAAAATGAAACAAACTTTCTAAAATGCTCTCTTACTAGAAACAAGCCATACAGTTATTACAGACTGCATGGACAAACTGAGGACATTTGATTTAAGTTGTCATATAGTCAGCCTAGATGGAGGTCTGGCATAAATAAAGAAAACTAGAAGCAAAAGAGGATGACATAGACCTTCTGCACCAAGTAACTAGTCTAAAATGGGAAAAAGTGGCATTTTGGTTTGTTGCCTGGCAACTGAATCCAGGATGTGTGTGTTTGTGCATTAAAGAAGAGCATGCCTAATCTACCATTTTTTATCTTCCAGCTGTGATCTTATTGTGTGTGTGTGTGTGCGCACGCACGTGTGTGTGCACGTGTGTGATGAAGTCACTTGACTTCACTTGACAGTCCAATACACTGCACTTCAAGGTATAGTTCAAATTTTTTTAAGTGGAGTTATATGAGGTACTTATCCATAGACGGTTTATTACCTGCAGTAGATGACAGTCTGCACAGTTAAGAGAAGCAGACAGAAATACAAACATTGAGATTAACCAATGTAGTGCTGTAGACAGTGCAGCAGCCAGCCTTATGCAAAGTTTCCAAGCAAGTAGCATTACGGCAAAGTGGTCAGTGTTTTTTTAAGTTAAACTCAGATTGAACTAAAAGGCATGATATGTAGACCTCTGTTGCTTTCGTGTTGACCACCAGGACAAACAAACAATTCTGTAAACCTGACATTGAACTTAATTGATACATATAGGCAACCATTGTTTCTGCATACATTTAACTGATTTATCTTGTTATTAACATCAGCAACATATAAACACCAGTTCCTCACTACATGTACCCCTCTCTAAGATGTTGTAGCACATTTCTTTTAGCAGGTGAGCAGCCCCACTGTCCATGATGTCAATAAGCCTCCTCACTACAGCAACTGAATTAGGTGAAAATTTCGAGGTTTGTATTGAAGAGGTACATGAGAGAAAAAGAATATACATCACAAGCTGGATTCAGCGGAGCTGGTTTTGCTGTGTTGCCATAGAGGTGGGATGTTGAAGCTTTGCTGTCTGCTTGCTGTACAGAACATTTATGCTGGTGAGCATCATAGCGATGACTGGTTTGCCTCTGCAAGGGATTTCTGATATATAAAACCTGATTACAAAAGGCCAGATGACACTCTCCCTTAATCCTTGTCTATTTAGGTCATTGGAAAATCCTCAATAGCGGTAGCCCATGATTGATTAATGGGTCACATGCTGGAGTACAGAGGAGCAATGATGAAAGGAACCATAATTAGCTAAATGGAAAGCACACAGGGTCTGTGACATATTGTCACATGCAGCGATAAAAAACCCTGCCATATGCTATGTTTTGCTGCAATGTTTTTTGACAGATAGACAGACCAAGGAAAATAGACAACTGGTAGAAGGATAGGCAGTCAGTTTGTAGAGTTGTTTGAAAGTTGGTAAATCTGTAAATCAGATGGCCAATCTTTTCTTTTTGTTTTACTTCCTCACATCTTACGATGCTGCTCAAGTGGAAGACAATCAAATCTCATTTGTGAAAATCTCTCTTCCTGCTGGGCTGTAATAGGATACTCACGAATCAATCTGATTTTGGCAAAAACAGACAATGTGAAGCGAAGCCCCTTGAGAGGAGCTTATGTAATTTCAAATCTCAGTGTTCCCATTTCTGTTCTCATAAATATTACTATCAAATCACAGGTTCAATGCAATACGTGTTTACTCTGAAAATTGAAGTAATGTGGAGATAAATATGCACTGGGTTCTGTCTTGTTAGAATTGTAGTTCAACTTCAACATATTTCCTCTGCTCTCCTTTGAGAAAAAACAAAAAAATCTTATTTCATGATGACACCCTCCAGTTTTGCAGTCATTTTTAGTTAATTAGCTCTGTATCTCTACTGAGGCTACAGTTATCAGTGTTCTGATATTTATACTTGGCACGGCAGCTTATATATGAAATATACTTATGAGTCTTGCCTATCATGATTAGGGAGGGGCTGTCAGAGCTTTAATAACAGGACACAAACACAGGTGGAGCTGTTGAGATAGGGACCAGGTTTATTGAACAGTAAGTCGTTGAAGCCCAGGCAGGGTTATTGATGCAGAGTCGGGTCCAGGGAACGACACGGACTGGCAAAACTGTTCAGGATAACATCAGAGACAGGTCAAAGCTCCTAAGAGCAAAAACAGGAAGAAGTCACAACTCGAGCTTGGACTGGAGAAGGCAAAAACAAGTATTAAGGTGGTGAGAAACGTACATAGATACACAATGATCCTGCACGGGCTGGAGAGCTGGGCAGATCAAGCACACACAGCAATACATCCACACACCTGTCACCTACACACCCAGCCTACAGCCAGAGTCATAGTCAGACTGTCCTGACAGGGGCACTTGGCTTAACTGAATTTTCAAATCCAAGCAGAAATATGCAGTCTCTACAGATAAATGTATAGAAATCTATATATTCCAACAATACATACAATGTTGTCATCTAAATGATTGTGTATCTTAATGATGTAAAGTATTGTTGGAGAATCTTGCAGTTATGTAACAATCTGTGAAACTGTGCTACTTCATAGACCGGTCTGCCAGTCTAAATGAGTAGTGGAACAGGAAGATGTATTCATATGCAAGTGGCTGATTAAGGGTGTGTCGTCTATTAATATGGAAATCATAATGACTGAGATTTATAAAACATGCATATACACAGCTTCATAAATCTGACAAAAAAGATTGCATATTGCTGTTGTACACAGAAGTTTAGTCTGAATAGTATTTTAGGCATCAGCCCACATCACTACACCTGCTGGAAATTGTTAGTTGCATTAGCACTAATGCACATACATAAAAAAAACTATCTATTAGAGGTCATGCAAGCCATAATTCATTCCAGACCTCACATACAATTAATTTCCTTTCACACATATTCATATCCATATATTTCTCCTTCGGTAGACAGACTCAATATGTTGGTAGGTTCTTATTTCTATTTCTATTCAAATCTTGAGATCTTGAAAGTTTGCATGTGTCTATCAGGTTCTTCACACATCCTCTAATGAGCAAATTATCTGTTGCTTGTCTATTTGTTTTGCATCCAAAATCACTGTTTAAAATGCCTAAGGCGCCTGGGTGATCCATAAGAAAATAAGGTGATCCATAAGACAATTATGATACATTGCTGTGGGACAGAGTGCATGTATTTCCTGGTTTGAGGGAAGTATTCTGGTTAGGGAGGAAAAGCACAGACAAGAAGATACAAACACACCTTTGGCCAGTTTATGATACCAGCGGGGTGTCTGATGACTGGTAGTGCGTACATGTTGATGGCTCGGACCTCAGGACATGCCTTACTCTCTGGAGGCATTTGGCTGTGGTTGACTACCTTGTGGCCTCTACATAGTTTCCATTAGCCTGTGGGATGCCAAGGTACTTGTAGCTGTCTTGGATATCACCTATGTTGCCCTCAGACAGGTCAGTAACCTCAGTCCGGATCATCTTGCCTCTCTTTAATACCATCTGGCCACACTTGTCCAATCCGAACGACATCCCTATGTCATTGCTGTAGAACCGGGTGGTGTGGATCAGCGACCATAACATACCACCATCATCATGCTGCCACATGAAAAGAGTTAGAGGGCAACTGCTTGACTGATTTTAAACATAAATCTCAACATCACAGTCTATTTAAAAAAATAAAATAAATTTGTAGTCTGACAAAAAGGTAGGGAAGAACTGCCCTTTACCTCCACAGCGATGCCTCACATCCATCCCCAGAAAACCTGCATGACCTGAAAACAGACCATAACCTCTGAAATTGACATAACGCTTTAATTTATTATTATTATTTTCATTTTATTTAATGAATAGTGCACTGTGTTTACAGTAAATTGTAGATACATTCTGCAGATTGAACAATATGTTGTCTCTACAGGTTCCTGTTCATTTATATAGCCACTTTCTTACTTACTAGGCAATTGAAGGCATGTTTATAACTCAGATACAAGAACTATAACTAGAACTATATTGGACACCTGCCTTTGGGCTGTTCAATTTGCAATAGTCACACTTTGCTGCACATGAAATTATTTTTTATTTGATCACCTTATGTGGCCTAATATCCAGTGTTATCATTGACTGGCCACTTCAGGCCACCTTCCATTCAACTATTTATTCCACTGTGTGAAAGAAGGTCTGGTGATTAGACGCAACTCAATTTTCCAAAGACTGGGCAAACAAGTGAGAATGCTGTCTTGTTTCAAATGTTTTTTATGTCTTGGTTTCCTCACTTTTCCTTTCTTAAACTCCTTTGCAGATCTTCGGCACGCTTTTCTCTCCCCCACCTGCTCTCGTCTGTCATTGTTAAAAGCCAGATAGCCTTTTGGCTCCATCTAGTGTGACAATTTTACTACTACAAGTTAAGAGAGTGAAAACTCCATTCTTACACAAACATACAATAAGAAAGGAAACCAGCAGTATGAACCAGATTTGCTTCATGCTTTATCTTTAAATTTTATTTATCCATTAATAATGACGCAATTAACCCTTTCATGCATGAAGAACACTGCAGTGTACAGCTGTTTCTCTAGTGGAAGCTCCAGTAGGGGATGTTTGGACACCCCTGGTTAAAATTTGTATGTACATAAAGAAGACAAGGAAAGATGGAAAAAATATCCAAAAGGCATCAAATTACAGATGAGACATTCTTATATGTAAAAAAAAAAAAAAAGATTTTATTTCCATCATTTACACTTTCAAAATGACAGAAAACAAAATAATGGTGTCAGCAAAGGTTTTTTAATTGAAACCATTTTTCTTTCTACTCCCCAAAGTATGATAAATCCACCCACATGCTTAACAGTTCTTTTCAGTTCGGTCCACAGAACTTGTTTCCAAAATGCATCAGTCTTGTCTATATGTTCATTTGTATATTTTAAACTCTGATTTTTGTGGTGAGGACGTAGAAGAGCTTTTCATCTGATGACTCTTCTATGAAGACCATATTTGTACAAGTATGTCTTTATAGTAGAATAGTGTACCACAACTCCAGTATCTGCCAGATCTATCTGAAGGGATCGTGTAGTCAAACGTGGCTTTTGACTTGCTGATTCTGCAAGCTGTTCTTGCTCTAACTTCCACCATTCCTGATGATTGCCATTGTGAGAAGGAAATCAGAGTGTTCATATCATAAGGACCTCTTCAGGCAAGACCAGGAAGCCTTTAAGATGACACGCACACTATCAAAATACACATCACAAATGGTGTAATCAGCAGGACAGGATCCAATTCAAGAATATACAACAACATTTCTTAATTACATTCCAGCAGAGGATATTGGCATCTGTATGGGGTGCCGTTTGTAAAGCGTCTCGCTCTGAAAATAACAGCAACATTTTGTCACATTTAGCCAAAAAACAATGTTTAAAAAATTGGTTTAAAATTTTTGAGTCACTTTTTTGCACATTTAGAACAATATTTGTGAACTTAGAGATATTTTAAATATTTAAATCCAAATGCTAAATGTAAAATATAAATGCTAAATCTAAATGTTAAATATAAATCTAAATGTAAAATATAAATGCTAAATCTAAATCTAAATGTTAAATATAAATGTTAAATATAAATATAAATGTTAAATATAAATATAAATATAAATGTTGAAGCTAAATGTTAAATATATATCTAAATGTTAAATATAAATATAAATCTAAATGTTGAAACTAAATGTTTCGGGTGAAACTAAATATTTAGCTAAAATGCAAATTCAAATGACGTAACCGGAAGTGCCAAAATAAAAGCTCTAGAAGGTCAGAGCGTCTTTATAGTGGCAAATGACGAATAAAACCCATCTTATCCGGGGAAATGGACTCTTGGACATGGATTATCGTGATAATAACTACCTAGATGAACAAACACGTTTGGGGAAACTTTATTTGAAGAGTACTTTGAGTTTTTAGTGTCACTTTTATAAAGGGTGCGGGACTTATGATCTGTAGCCACTATAGCCAGCCACAAGGGGGCTCACTTTGACTGATCTGTCATTTTCGCGGTGTCGGATCGTCTACATCCGCCCGCCTTCACCCCGGTAAACTCTACTGTCACATACCTCTGCAAAAATGTCGACAAATGAGTCAACTTTAGCGGAGAACATCGGCAGAGCCGTTCTCGCTGCGATACAGGACTTTTCTGCGGCAACGGCAACAGCGACGGCAACCGCCACAGGGCCACCACAGGCCAACTCGGTAAGTTTGTTTTACAGACTACGTAGCATTGGATTCTTGTCAAGGCTAACTGAACGAAACTAGCTAACGGTAGCCAGTAGAGATCTGCTGCTAGCACCAATGCACTTTATGTGTAGCACATATGTTTTTATAGACAGTAAAACTCACACCTTTTAGTGCAGTGAGACGAACTTATGAGCTGAAAAACAAGGTGTGTAAATGTGAGGTCAAGATTACACGAAGAAGTTCTGAGCAGCAAAGCATAAATTATATAATTTAGTACTACAGCTAATGGAGGTCAATTGTAAATCTGCCTCTGTCCTCAGAGTTTTACAGAATACAGAGCAGTAAACTGTAAAGTGAATTGTTTTTGTGATAAGAATCGCTGAGTCAGAAATATTTCGCTAATATGCAAATTCAAGTCCTCAGTCAGACATCTCACCTAGGCTTACCTGCTGGTCTTTACTCACAACATAAAACCGTTATCTGCTCAGCTAGAGATAGAGTAATGCTGATGGAGGGAAGAGGCAGTCAAAATGATAAAGACATTTAATTCAATGTGAAGGTACCAGAGTGCATACTGTAAAAAAGCATAAAAAGTATCTCTCTTTGTTTCTACATTTTCCTGCTTTTTTTTGTCCTTTGCCAATCACATTGTGTTTTTCTGACTGCTGGGCGTTTAAACATTAAAAACACATGAAAGATAATGTTGCTAATATTTTGCTAATGTCTCTTCAGGCTCCCACCAGCTACAATACACCTGGGCCAGCCACAGCCACCACCTCCACTGGGACGTCACACCGCTCGGTATACTTTCATACTCATGTAACCTAGCTGGCTGTTTGTTTGTTTTAAATCTGTGTGGTGTAATGTTCCCACGTTGGTTCCAATCATGGACGTGTATTTTACACAACACTAACATGTGACAAGATAACAACCTCTTTGTTTTTTTGTTTTGTTTTAAACTCCTCAGGACTCCAGCCACTCCACTACCATACCTTTACCAGCAACAGACTTTGCTCCAGTGACCTGTCTGTCAGTAAGTACTCATTCATATTCATGTTCATATTTGTTTTAATTTACTTCTCATTTACCTCTCGGTAACCTCTCATCTTTTGATTGTCCTTTTTTTTAGTTAAACATTCCTTAAATAAATGTACAGTACAATATACAATTCTCATCAGTCAGAAAGATAGTCGATGTGAATGCTCATCTGTTATAATGTCTATAATTCTCTCATGAATAACCCCTGTTTGTAGAGTTGTCACGATACCAAAATGAGTAACCACGATACTATACCAGACAAAGTATCACGGTTCCGGGTAATATCGCGATACTGCTGCCTTTTTATTATTATTTTTATGAACTGCAATGTATTTGTGCAAGTTATAAGTACTTATTAATTATAATTACTTATAATGTTGTTTGGTGCATCATAAACATAATACTGGTGAAGTAAAAATTAGACCGAAAGAAGTATTTTTATGAATAACATTTATTAAAAAGTTTAAAAGTTTAAAAACAACAACAAACAGATCCACTGGCCTTTTCTCAGCGTGTTTGTGTGTCAAGTCAAACTTTGAGGTATTTAACTTAAAGGACAGAACTTATGCAAAGGCTACTTCATTGAACTGTAGCTCAATTCTATAAATAATAATTTAACAAAATACTGAACAATATTCTGAACAATATGTAGAATACAATATAGACAGAGTCTACATTACTGCTGTGAGGTTTTATGAGGTTATGTGTTCCCTCCTTTGGCTCCTATAGCTTGGTGGCAGCGCCTGCGCAGTGGACGGCCATTGTCTATTGCTTTCCCGTCTGTGCCTTGCTTAAGACCAAAATAGTTCCAAATGTGACTTTTGGAGTTTGGTTTCTTGAGAAAAATTTGTTGTGCTTCGGCAGACTCGCTGCTCGGGCCCGGTGCTTTTCGCGTTTCGTGTTTGTGACCGTGAGCGCGTCTGGGCGAGACAGCCAATCAGCTAACAGACGGGCGGACCCAGCATGCGGAAACAGCCTATCATATCCCTGGACATCACCAGTAACAGGCAAACAGCCAATCATTCAGCAGCTGTGTAGTTCGGTTGCAGTTCCATGTTAGTTTGTTTACAAAGGAGTAGCATGCAGTGAGAAGCCGGGAGGAGAGCAGAGGCGGCCGCTATGTAGCAGAGACTGGCACCGGTAGTATCGTAATCCACGGTAATACCGTCATGTAAAATTTCTAGTATAGTAGCGACGGTTATGATTTGGCACCACGGGGTACCGGGTATACCGTGGGTATCGTGCAACTCTACCTGTTTGTTATAGAAACATGCCAAATTGTATATTCTTTGCTGTGTTCTAGAATGAATACCAAGGAAGACATCAGATTTCCAAAGAGGAGCTTGAACATGTTCTTTCATGAGCGTTTTAACCGAGACTTGAACAAAAACTGCAGCCATATTTATGGACCCATTTTTAATCCCTGGGTATCCTAGACATAGACAATGCAACAGACCTATTTTGTCTTCATTATGTCTTTCTACCCAGAATCAACCGCACTTTAGAGGAATTCAAAGCTGGATTTAACAATCACTCTGTGTCATCTGAATAGAACACCAGTTCAGCTTTTTACTCTGGACAATGATTTGCCTAATCTTCACAATGCAGCACACCCAATGGCAGGCGTAGTTTTTTGTTCCTCACCAAACCCTCAAAGAGGATTTTCCCCATTAAATGACAGGGATTTGCAAGAACTGAATAATGCCATTAATTCTCTTCAAAATGACAACGACAATGGCAAAACATTGTTTCAGGGAACACAACAGCTTATTTTTGATAAACTTGTAAATGTGTGATCTTAGCATAACATGGTAAACTGGGTAACATTAGTCTTTAAAGTGTGGGATAGTGGGCCTCCCGTAAGGGAACTCAAAAGCAACTATTAGTGTGTGTGTGTGTGTGTGTGTGTGTGTATTTACTTTTTTTTTTTTTAAAACATCTTTGTAAAAAAACATTTGTAAGACATTTTAAATATCTTTATTTGTGAATGTGCTTCATTAAAAATATATTTTTTTAAACAATCTTTGTGTATGTACTGCTCTCTTTGTGTTGTACTCCTCGAGTGTTAACATACGGGTCAGGGTGACAACATTAAATTGGAGTGAAACTATAAAAGAAAGATAAATAGATGACTTAATATAATATAAAAGTTGTTCAGCGAGGATTGCAATAGGAGAAAAGAAGACTTAGAGTTTTAATACGACGCAATGTTTGAAACAAGCGGTATTAAAATAATATGTAGCAGCTAGCGGTGCTGCTGAGGATGTCCTAATTGGTGGATTTTGATGACACCTATCGACCAATCAAAGCCAGGAGAATCGATTAGTACCCCCCACATTCACCTTTGACCTACCAATGACGATCCAGACTGAAGTAAACCCAAAGGTAGTATATCGCACCAAGAGGTCACACTTCACTGTCAAAGCCTCTTTGTCTTTATGTAAACAACCCGGAGCTTCGTGATTGATTCAAATTAAAGCAGAGACATAGCAGGAAACATTAGCAGCATTTCTTCGCACTGGAATAAAACGTTTGACACTAAACAGCAACTCTTTGGGGGCTAGCTTTCCAAGTTTTCGTCGCACAGTGATGAGACATATCTTTGTAAGATTTTTATTTTTCCCGCGCCGCGCCGCGCCTCCCCTGAAGTCCTCTGGCGCCCCCCAAGGGAGGCGCACCTCACACTTTGAAAACGGGCTGGTCTACATCTTACAGCATAAAGAAGGGTCAGATACAGTCGTAAGTAAACACTTTTAATTAGTATCCACAAACAGGAATAGTTTTGGAACAGTCAAAAACTCTTGTTCAAGTACAGCTACCTTTTTTCTTTTTAATTATTTATAATTAGGCTATACTGATTGCATATGGCTGGTTGTTGATTTACAGAAATCAGGAAGTGAAAGATTTGTTCACATACTGTGTACATCACATATTGCATTTTTATTGCAATGGAGCTCTTAACAGAAAATCTGACCTCCTCTATGAAATACACTTACACATGGACACAATCAACCACTGGGCTGTAGTGGAAAGTTTTAGGGTTGTGACCATAAGAGGGGCAGAGGGTACACAGAACACCACAGCAGCCTGGTTTGACAAACATGGAGAGCACTACACTAAACAGTGGTGTATCACACTGCAGGGGTTCTTTTACAAATGAACTGATTTCAGTAAATTATTAGTAGATTTACAGTAAAAATCAAAACTTGGAAAGCACATTTATGCTCCACTTGTGCTTGTAAAAAATAAGTCTTTACTTGTATTTTTAATGATAGCTGTTAAACGCCTCAAAACACAATACTAATCCAGTTCTAGGCACCAAAATTAGTAATGGCACCACATATCCGGCATAGAGGCACGGTACCGCACCACCGAAAAATCAGTTATAGTTAGCAAGTCCCCTGTAGCCGGTGCGGTACCACCGAAGGCAGCTGTAGCTAGCCGTCCCCCGGTAGTTCCCGAGCAGCCGGGAGGCTGGGTGACTGTTCGAAGGAGGCATAGCCCCAAACAGAAGCCTACGGTACACCACCAACCACTCCACGTATCTAACCGATTTTCCCCACTCAGCGACACACCCGCTGAGAGGCCAACTCTGGTCATTGGCAGCTCAATTTTAAGAAACATGAAGTTAGCGACACCGGGGACCATAGTTAAATGCATCCCGGGGGCCAGAGCGGGCGACATTGAGTGTAATTTGAAACTGCTGGCTAAAGATAAGAGGAGATATAATAAGATTATTATTCACGTCGGCGGTAATGACACCCGGTTACGCCAATCGGAGGTTACTAAAATTAATGTGTCATCGGTGTGTGAATATGCCAAAACAATGTCGGACTCCGTAATTTTCTCTGGTCCCCTACCCAATGTAACCAGTGATGACATGTTTAGCCGCATGTCGTCATTTCACCGCTGGTTGTCGAGGTGGTGTCCAGATAACGAAGTGGGCTTTATAATTAATTGGACACCTTTCTAGGGAAAACCTGGTCTAATTAGGAGAGACGGCATCCATCCCACTTTGGATGGACCAGCTCTTATATCTAGAAACATGGCCAAGTTTATTAGTAAATCTAACCCATGACAATCCAGAGTTGAGACCAGGAAGCAGAGCTGCAGTCTTACACGGTTCTCTGCGCCTCCACTAGAGCAGCTGCCCACCCAATCATCTTGTATAGAGACTGTGTCTGTCCCCCGTCCACCTGCATTATTTAAAGATAAAACAAACAGAAGAGGAGTAAATCATAAAAACCTGATAAAAGTTAAATCAACATCTCCAAGAGTCCAAAACAAGATAATTAAATGTGGACTCCTGAATATTAGGTCCTTGTCCTCTAAAGCTGTTTTAGTAAATGAATTAATATCTGATTATGATATTGATTTATTCTGCCTCACTAAAACCTGGTTGCAGGAGGATGAATATGTTAGTTTAAATGAATCCACTCCCCCCAATCATTGTAATACTCATATTCCTCGAAGTACTGGTCGAGGTGGTGGAGTTGGAGCCATATTTGACTCTAGTTTACTCATTAATCCTAAACCTAAACTAAATTATAATTCATTTGAAAGTCTCGTACTTAGCCTGACTCACCCAACCTGGAAAACATTACAGCCAATATTATTTGTTATATTACATCGAGCTCCAGGTCCTTATTCTGAATTTTTATCTGAATTTGCAGAATTTGCATCAGGCTTGGTCGTTAAAACAGATAAAGTAATTATTGTAGGTGATTTTAATATTCATGTCGACAACCATAGTGATAGTCTTAGTACTGCATTTATCTCTTTGTTAGACTCCATTGGCTTCTGTCAGAGTGTAAACAAACCGACTCATTGTCTGAACCACACTCTTGACCTTATACTCTCATATGGCATTGAAATTGATCATCTAATAGTCTTTCCACATAATCCTATTCTATCTGACCATTTTTTAATAACCTTTGAGTTCATATTACTGGACTATAAGCCTTTTTTCAGAAACTCCTACAGCAGATGTTTATCTGACAGTGCTGTAGCCAAATTTAAGGAAACGATTACTATAGTATTAAATTCAATGCCATGTCTTAATGTAACAGAGGACTTAGCAGCTTCCTGTAGCCCCTCACACATAGATCAGCTCGTTAGTAATACTACAGACTCATTACAGACAACTCTTGACTCTATTGCACCTCTAACTAGTAATGACTTCATGAGCTTCTTTAATGATAAAATTCTAAATATTAGAGACAAAATTCATCACCTTTTGCCCTCAACAGGCACTCATCTGATTTCAGCAAGTTTAGAAATAGCTATTAAACCTGACATATATTTAGACTGTCAACTGTCTCCCGTCGACATTAAACAAATAACTACAATAATTTATTCATCTAAGCCGTCAACCTGTCTCTTAGACCCCATCCCAACCAGGCTGCTTAAAGATGTATTACCTTTAGTTAGCCCGTCCTTATTGAATATGATTAATCTGTCTTTATTATCAGGATATGTACCACAGTCCTTTAAAATAGCTGTAATTAAGCCTCTTCTTAAAAAAAACAACTCTAGATCAAGAGGTTTTAGCCAATTACAGACCGATATCAAACCTTTCATTCATCTCGAAGGTACTTGAGAAAGCCTTAGCCAATCAACTATGTGATTTTCTCCACACAAACAGCTTATTCGAGGAGTTTCAGTCAGGATTTAGAGTAAATCATAGCACAGAGACCGCACTAGTTAAAGTTACAAACGACCTCCTAATACCAAATTGGCATTAAAGGAACCGCCCTAGGCTGGTTTAAGTCATATTTCCTAGACCGTTCTCAGTTTGTTCATGTTCATGATGAATCCTCCATGCAAACCAAAGTTTCTCATGGAGTCCCACAAGGTTCTGTATTAGAGCCACTTCTTTTCAGTTTATATATGCTTCCTTTAGGTAACATTATTAGGAATCATTCAATTAACTTTCACTGTTATGCCGACGACACCCAATTATATTTATCGATCAAGCCTGATGAAACCAATCACTTGACTAGACTTCAAGCATGCATTAAGGACATAAAAAATTGGATGACCCACAATTTTCTGATGCTAAATTCAGATAAAACTGAAGTTCTCGTAATAGGACCCAAACACCTTAGAAACTATCATTCCAGAGATTTAGCCTTAGATGGGATCACCCTGGCCTCCAGCTCCACCGTAAAAAATCTTGGCGTTGTTTTTGATCAAGACTTGTCCTTTAATGACTATATAAAACAACTTTCGAGGACTGCATTCTTCCACTTACGTAACATTGCCAAAATCAGACGCATCATTTCTCAAGCAGATGCAGAAAAACTAGTCCATGCATTTGTTACTTCTAGGCTGGACTATTGTAACTCTTTGCTATCAGGCTGCTCTAATAAGTCTCTTAAGAGTTTGCAGCTGATTCAGAACGCTGCTGCACGTGTTCTGACAGGAACCAAAATCAGAGATCACATCTCTCCCATTTTGGCTTCCTTGCACTGGCTACCCGTTAAATCTAGAATAGAATTTAAAATTCTTCTACTAACTTACAAAGCTCTTCATGGTCAGGCACTATCATAGTTAAAAGAGCTCATAGTACCTTACCACCCCACTAGAACACTGCGCTCCCAGGATGGTGGGTTCCTTGTAGTTCCTATAGTGTCTAAAAGTAGATTGGGAGCCAGAGCTTTCAGCTATCAAGCTCCTCTTCTGTGGAATAAACTACCACTCTGTGTTCGGGAGGCAGACATGATCAACACCTTTAAGAGTAGACTTAAGACTTTCCAGTTTGATAAAGCTTATAATTAGGGCTGGGTCAGGTCATTCCTTAGTTATGCTGCCATAGAACTAGACTGCTGGGGGACTCACATACTCTCTCTCTCTCTCTCTCTCTCTCATTCTCTCTCTCTCCTTATCTATCCATCTATCTATCTATCATGTTACTAATTAAACTTCTTCCCCGGAGTTTCTGTGCTCTCTCGTCCAGCAGGTTCTTGTGGACTGTGTCTGCTGCTGTGGTCCTGCGTGGCGTCTACTGCATGTGTTGTCGCCGTCATCATTGTTGCCATATCCCCATTACAATTTATAGTTAGTTAATGATTTGCTTCTGTGCATCTGTATCTTTACCACTAGTTTCACTGTTACTGTAATAATTCATCATTCATTGTCATTATTCTCATTTTATCATTGTCATTATTTATCACTATTATTCATTGTCAATGTGTACAATATGTATGTTGATTTATTCTGTACATGTGACATCCATTGCACATCTGTCCGTCCTGGGAGAGGGATCTCTCCTCTGTGGCTCTTCCTGAGGTTTCTTCCACCTTTTTCCCTGTTAAAAGGTTTTTTGGTGGGCAAGTTTTTCCTCACTCGAATCGAGGGTCTAAGGACAGAGGGTGTCACTCCCTGTACAGATTGTAAAGCCCTCTGAGACAAATGTATTTTGTGATTTTGGGCTATATAAATAAGATTTGATTTGATTTAACACGCTTCCTACAGCATTGAAGTGTGTTTAGGTGTGTATGTGTGTCAGTGTTGTTTGTGAGTGTGTGGGTGTTGTATGTGTCTGTGTTGTGTGCGACTGTGTTGTTTGTGTGTGTGTCTGCGTTTTATGTGTGTCTGTTTGTCGGCTTGTTTGACAGAAAATAAAAAGGTTTATTCCACAGGTCAGAAAGTGTACATGCTGGTGTGGGAAAAAAAAAAAGTCATGAGCTTCTTACAGTAGACCTGACATCTCTTTACACTGCAAGCTGATTTTTTAAAGTCTGTAGCTTTGGCTTTAGGACAGTGTGGCCCAAAGAGAGAAATACCTGTTGGATGAACTGAAATGTGAGCTCCATAGTCTTGGGGTAGTTAAGATGGAGTGCATATGTGAGTCCAAACAGAATGCACATTGCTTTTGGCAGATCTTGAATGTTGTCCATCACAACTTCTCCCTTAACGATGATTTTCAACGAGGCTGGACTGAGATGCTGTGAAGATGTGAGCACAGTACCATCACGCTCAAGGAGAAGTATCCCAATGTCAAGGTCATGAAAGGAATCATCGTCATCAGAGTCCTTAATAAAGAATAACAGAAGAGCACAATCATTACATTAGATTTCTCATTTGAAAAAAACTATAATCAATATAAAAGTGTCATGGTGAAAAATAAATAATGGTGAAAACTATAAGAAAGCAAAAGCTTACTTACAAAACCTGCTTTGAAGAAGTTTGTGGGGTCGTCCCCAAGAATGATAGGAAGCCCCCTGAGCACCTTTGTCCGGATCGCAGATGGATCTGTAGTCTTTTGGGAAATAAACACAATAACACAAGTTAGATAGCTAAAATTAAAAACAAATAATGATCTATAAGAAAGCTTAACCAACCAAGCAATGTTTGGATTGAATTAAACAACTTATGGAGTAGGACTGTGATGTGATTACCTAACGTGTATGGACCAACCCTGGTCTGTTGTGAAATCTGTGTCAACAACTGCCCAACATTCCCTCTCTTGGATCCAAATATCTCGAGGAGACGAGGACTGTGCCGATCGATGCTCTCATAGAATTCCTGCTTGAGGTTCTTGCCCACGAGCCTGCTGAACTCCATGAACACCTGAAAAAAACAGAGAACAAAAAAATGTTCAATGTGCACACACATTCAGCAAGCAAGGAAATGGGACAGTTCTACCATAGTTTCCGTGCTTTAACCTATAATGTTTTAAAAGGCAACCCCTTTTCTCACACATAAACTCACAATACTTCCACTTCCACAGCATCTTCACACAAGGATCTGGAAAAATAGAGAACAAGAAAACTTTAAGCTCAACAACTCAGCTCAACAATGTCACTGTTAAATACAATAAGGTAATAGAACCGAACCAACGGCATGTAAACCAGAGCGTGTGTGAGAGAGTGAGCAAGCGGGAAAAAGAGAGCTGCCAAGGAGTGGCCGAGTGGATCAATGAGCTGTGTGCAGCCCAACATGAACACCTCCACAGCGCCTGCTACACTCCTTTGCCCTGACTGCGGTTGATCCGCTTTTCTACCACGCAAAATGACAGAAATATAAAAAAAGAAAAAAGAAAATTACGTAAAAATAAACATTAAATGACAGAAATATAAATGATACAGTCGCACAAATTTGCCGGTATGTAATCAATCTTCAGACTGTTAACACTAAGCTAACATTTAGCTGACCCTTTTTTTTAATGGACATGAGCTAGCGTTAGCCTGCTATAAACATGTATTTATACCATGCACACTTTCAAACAGTAACATTTGACCTAAGCTGCGTCAACGGGTTATCTCAAAGCTTTTGAGTACCTATTAAAAGTTCCCACAAAGATAACTAGGTTACAATAGTTATTTTACATACTAACCGTTCCACTTGAAGTCAGGTTGTTTCCTGGTCTGCCATCAGTGCCTGTGCTCATCCCGCCAAGTGTAGAACTCCGTGGACGCACAGTTACAAGACGCCTCGTTACATGTCCATGCAAGTTTTTGAATTAGGCCCCTCCCTTTTCTTATGAAACTAAACATACCAAGTTATCTCTGCTAAACATGATTAGTGCAATGAATTTTTCAGCCCGATTAGTACAAACACCTAATGTTGTTTAGTAATGTGGCAGGTTTTTACAAAACATAAAAGAATAAGTAATGATCACTCAGAAGTTTAATTAGAAACAAAATCTGGGTTTACAGTGCAGGGCTCAAAGTGTTCAGGAATGCCTCCTCATCCTTGGTTAGAGTCCTGTCCCCATATGTATCTCTCAGCTCTTTATCTAAAAGCAAAAGAAAACCAGTGTTGACTTGGGGACAGGGAAATACTCAGGTTTAAGAAAAGACTGAATCAATGACTGAGTGAATTGAGTGACTAATAGATTACTGTATAGGTATTTTGGTGAAAAAGCAATGTTTTTCTTACAAGCAATTAGATAACAACTGTATTCTTGTTACATGGTACATAAACATTAGATAGGCAGAGCTTCATGAGTTGTGAAGATGAGTTCTTCATGAGTTCTGTAAACTTCTTGGATTGCCTTATTGTATAATATACTGAATTACAAATACAAACTTACTTTTCAACACATTGGAGAAACTCCCTAAATTTTACCACCATCAACTCCTCCCTAGCTCTTCTGTTGCTCCCCAGTACAGAGTAGCTTGGTTTGAGAATACCAGCTACAAAATCAAAAAAAGGCCATAAATGAGAAAGTTATGGTTAAACACTGCAATTTTTTAGTAGTTTCACCACAGCACAGAGCAAATATGATACATATGTGAGGTAAATCTTACTCCATAGTGGGACAAGCCATCAATAAGTTAAACAAGACAGCTCTGCCGTTGCACAACAGTATGGTATAGAATGGCATTTTTCACAAACGCATCTCTGTTGGCCATGGTGACTACGACTGGAAGACCCTCAACTTGATATCGAGTCACAGCAGCTGACTGCTTTCTCCAAATCATCCTGCAAGGTTGCCTGTTGAACCTAAATGTCACAGACCAAATCTTTAAAATCTTATTTTCTAAAATGACTGAATTTAATCAACATTTACAGAAGTTCTATGTAGACTGTGTATTTCACTCACTTACACTTAGTTACTTACATATGACAAAAAAGTTGGAATTTTTAGTTATTTATTTGGTAATATGAAACCAAAATTGCTTTGATAATGCATTCCACCAAAATAAAAGTAACTGTACTGCTGTGGAATTGTCATAAAAAGCAAAGGCTTACTACAATAGTCTTTAGATCAGAATATTGCACATTACCTTTTTGAGGTTCTCCCTTAAATCAGGGTCACCTATATCATCAGGTGTCACATGAACCTAAAGGATGTCCCCAGACACAATGTAGTCCACTACACTCGGGGACAGGAATGCAGGTGGTTCACCCCCTTGTATTATTATTGTAGACATCATCCTGCCAATGGTTCGATACAGTCCATTTTGCAAGTGGAGAATGTTCAGTCTTGGTGAACATCCATTTGGCGTGCCTGAAAGATTAAATAAATCAACAGCGCATTGTGTATTATGTACTCTGGCATTTCCAAACCAATATTTGTGGCCAGGTAACCACAAAATATATATATATTTATAAAGAACCTTCAAAAGCTCCAATGTCTTGAAAGGTAGCCTTCACCAGTAATCGGAAAAACTCTCGTCTGAGACCTCCAAGGTCAGCAGCATCTTCCACAGCATCATGTTCATCGCTTGCGAATGTGACATAGAGCATGTCACAGCTTTCTGCAAAACTGGGTCTCTTAAACACACGTAAGGCTGTTGTCCAAACATTGGTTCGACTGATATAGATCTGTCTTGTTCCCGATGTAATAACTCTCTCACTGTGAGCTTGTAGAAGGCCTGCAATTTCTTCTTTGCTCAGCATTTCAGATGACCTATATTAAAAAAGACAATGCCAAAGATAAACAGACCTTTGACTATCTGTGCATTTACGCCACTATCACCTGCAGTGCATGATGATATAACTGTTCCATTTTGTTTGCAATGTTTATACTGGTGTAAACAAGATATTTACCGTAATAAAAAAATACTTGCTTACCTAAAAATATTAACAGCAGGCCCATCACACTCGTCTAGTAGACTACGCTGAATTGCCTCTTCAAGAGCCTCATCTTCCTCCAGATAAACAGGGCTGAGCAAATTAAGATAAACAGGGACAACAGAAAATTCAGCAGTAAGCCCAGTGAGAGAGAGAAGGACAGCCAGAGAAAGAGAGAGGGAGATGGAGGTAGAGAGACACTTATATCAGAGGTTCATAATGTAAATAGACCAACATCTACACTGCTGTATTTCTATGAAGCCCAAACAATATTCAAGGATTCAAGGAGTTTTTATTGTCATTACAACACATGTGAACATGGGATGCAACGAAATTGGTTTCCCCTGGTCCTGGAGCAGCCCAATTATCCAAATATAAAATAAAATTTAAAAATAAAATAAGATAAAATAAAATAAAATATATATATATACATATGTATATATAGAACATAAAATATAAAGGTAAGGCACAAAAGTATATACAATAAATGGAGAAACAACAACAGTAACAGTGTAAGCATGAGTGTCCAGGTTGTGCAAACAAATGCAATGTGCAAAGAAAGTGATTACAGTGCAGGTGTTTTTGTGTTATTGTCTGTGCATCTGTGGTGGGGGGGTCCAGATGGGGGACGGGGGGTTGGGGTGGAGGTGGGGTTGGGGATGGGGGGCAGGGGTCCTCCAGAGTTCAACAGTCTCACAGCTTCTGGGAAGAAGCTGTTCCTCAGTCTGGTGGTCCTGCTCTTAATGCTCCGCAGCCTCCTGCCCGAGGGGAGAGGGGCAAACAGAGCATGTGCGGGGTGAGTGGGGTCCTTCATGATGCAGGAGGCCCTTTTCCTGCACCTGGAGGTGTAAATGTCCGTGGTGGTGGGTAGGCTGCATCCCACAGTCCTCTGTGCAGCTTTGACCACCCTCTGCAGAGCCTTCTTCTCTGCTGCAGAGCAGCTGCCGTGCCACACAGTGATGCAGGTGCACATGACGCTTTCCACCACACACCTGTAGAAGGAGGTCAGGACAGAGCTCCCCAGTCCAGCACGCCGCAGCTTCCTGAGGAAGTAGAGGCGCTGGTGTGCCTTCCTGACCAGATAGGAAGTGTTGGTGCTCCAGGTGAGGTCGTTTGCGATGCTCACGCCCAGGTACCTGAAGCTGGAGACCACTTCCACCGCTGTCCCTCCGATGTGCAGGGGAGGGGGGAGATGTCTGCCCCTTCTGAAGTCCACGATCATCTTATCTTACACACATTCTGCCACATTATAAGGAAACAATTGTCTCGGGTCCCCTGCCTGGCCCTGATTTTGACTCTCTTGAGTGCTGCTCTCTGTCTCCTGACATCTGGCCTCACTGTCCCTCGGTAGGGAAGACACTGCATAAAGAAAAGGAGGAAATATTTTTGTAATGATGTTAATCTTGTCACACCGCGGTGAGGTCAAGCTGGGTTTTTGTTATGTCTTGTCATTTCCTGTTTTATTTTGAAAGTTAACTCTCCTCTCGTTTCAGGTCACTTGCCCTTCCTCATGTGTCACCAGTCTGATTGTCTCCCCCGCCCCAGTGTTTTTTCCTCCTTGGAGTGAATCTTGTTTTCTTTAGTTTATGGCCTTTTCATAGCCTCACTCAGCCGAGGATTTTCACCGTCCCGAATAAAACAACTTACTGCCTAAACTCTGCATCTGAGTCCTCATTCGAGTCCCGGCCTGAATCTCATGTTATATAAGTGCAACGTAAGCCTAATTCCTTCTTTTAAGTGTTTCCTTTAAAAGACAACCTTTAAGGATTTAGCTTGAAAAAAACTGAATGAGATGAGCTAGGTTTGAGAGTTGCTTCTCCCTTTCAGTACAAATGACTGAATTGTGCTACTAAGCTCAGTCTACACTTCTTATAATGACTTGTAGGTAGATGAATCGAATCATCCAATCCAAATACAGTTTACAGGTTGCTTACAGTGATCCAATTGAGGTTGACAAAACAAAAAAAAACTGGTGCTTAAATTTTGTCAGGTTGGCATTAACGTTAAGCTTTGGTCAAACGACATGACTTTCATAGTCTTAAGATCACTGCACTGTTCACACTACACGTCTGGAGTGTTGTGGTTTGCACACTTTATGACTGATGAGGGGGGGGTCACACAATACATGGTCATTTTCACCACAAAGGATCAGAAATGAGTCTGGTCTCCAAACACCATTTTGTCTTGAAGTAACATTAAGTTATTAATATTGCCCTTATTGGCTGAAAACATTCATGGAAATGTATAGCTGCCTGCAAGGATGACAAATTTACAAATCCTGAAAAGTTTGTGTGTAGGCTGATGTAGAAACTGTATTACTGTGCCCCCTCCATATACAGTACACAGGGTTCGCACACCTTTTTCATGAACAAATTCAAGCACCAGTTTTTTCCATTTTTCCAGCACCTTTAAATAGGTAGCCTACTAGTTGTGTTTGCCATGATGGTCATGGGAAGCGCAGCGGTGACACTGTATGACATAATAATATGGGTCTAATTAGCATTATTTCATATGGTGGTAGATTGACTGTTTTGATTTTTAATTTCAAGCATTTTCAAGCACTTCACAAAAATTCAAGCGTTTTCACAACCTTAAAAACCCTGAATTGAAATTCAAGCATTTTCAAGGAATTCAAGCACCCGTGGGAACCCTGAGTACATAGATGCATGATAAGGTTCAGGTGTTCAGTGAGCAACTGTGGATGACAGCAGAGGAGTGTCTGCTCATTGTCTGCTACATTTTTTTTTATAAATAAATGATAGTTATTGCAGTGAGAAAATAACTGTTGACTTTGCCTACAACCTGTTGCGAAACATTTCAAATTCTCAGACCCACCTCTTCTTCTCCGGCACACAGGACTTTCAAAGCCACTATCGGAGAGTTCCTCAGGTTCCTCCTGGGAAAAAAAAATGTTATGTGTGATATATATAATACATCAAATCAGTGGCAATGCGGAAGTATTTAACACTAGTTAAAAATTAACCTGCTATGTCATTTATGCAAAGAAGCAGAAAATGCAAGATACATATTTTTGCTTCTAATACATTGAATGTTGTCCATAACTGAAACTATGTACTGTCATATAAACTGTTTACCTGTACAGGTTTGTTTATTAATGCCATTATATACATGGCTGAACTAATCGAGGCAACTTCCTTTCCACCCCACAGAAAACTGCTTGAGACGTTTGGCTTCATTAGTCTTGACCGTACTCAAAAATTTAAATTGGAATGAATGGCCGATAGGCAATGCAAATGTTCTTCTAAAAATTGAGGTCATTTCTTCTTTCAGTTGTGTTTCTGACCAGTCCGATGTAAATGAGATCTTCCCAATAAGGCCATCTTGTGCCAAATTTGCTCTTGAGTCTCCCCTGGGAATGCGAAATGTTGAAGCTGAAGAAAAAGGCAAGCACACAAAATCTCTTGTATAGTGTTTGCAGGCTTTGGTTCTTCTCACAAAACATGAGTGCGTAGAAGGCCTTTGAGGAACAGATGGAAGAGGAACCTGAAATCAATGAAAACACAGACACCTGTGCATTACAAGAGAGCAATAGGTTTTTAGTTCATAGTGAATGCAAAGTGTAGATGCAAACCAACTAACTGATAGCATCATCAATCCATCACGGGGTCTCTATACTACTGATCGATTATCAGGTAGTTTATTAATAAATCAAAATACTGGTGTTGTTTAAAAAGCATGTCCATGATTGGAACCAACGTGGGAACATTACACCACACAGATTTAAAACAAACAAACAGCCAGCTAGGTTACATGAGTATGAAAGTATACCGAGCGGTGTGACGTCCCAGTGGAGGTGGTGGCTGTGGCTGGCCCAGGTGTATTGTAGCTGGTGGGAGCCTGAAGAGACATTAGCAAAATATTAGCAACATTATCTTTCATGTGTTTTTAATGTTTAAACGCCCAGCAGTCAGAAAAACACAATGTGATTGGCAAAGGACAAAAAAAAGCAGGAAAATGTAGAAACAAAGAGAGATACTTTTTATGCTTTTTTACAGTATGCACTCTGGTACCTTCACATTGAATTAAATGTCTTTATCATTTTGACTGCCTCTTCCCTCCATCAGCATTACTCTATCTCTAGCTGAGCAGATAACGGTTTTATGTTGTGAGTAAAGACCAGCAGGTAAGCCTAGGTGAGATGTCTGACTGAGGACTTGAATTTGCATATTAGCGAAATATTTCTGACTCAGCGATTCTTATCACAAAAACAATTCACTTTACAGTTTACTGCTCTGTATTCTGTAAAACTCTGAGGACAGAGGCAGATTTACAATTGACCTCCATTAGCTGTAGTACTAAATTATATAATTTATGCTTTGCTGCTTAGAACTTCTTCGTGTAATCTTGACCTCACATTTACACACCTTGTTTTTCAGCTCATAAGTTCGTCTCACTGCACTAACAGGTGTGAGTTTTACTGTCTATAAAAACATATGTGCTACACATAAAGTGCATTGGTGCTAGCAGCAAATCTCTACTGGCTACCGTTAGCTAGTTTCGTTCAGTTAGCCTTGACAAGAATCCAATGCTACGTAGTCTGTAAAACAAACTTACCGAGTTGGCCTGTGGTGGCCCTGTGGCGGTTGCCGTCGCTGTTGCCGTTGCCGCAGGAAAGTCCTGTATCGCCGCGAGAACGGCTCTGCCGATGTTCTCTGCTAAAGTTGACTCATTTGTCGACATTTTTGCAGAGGTATGTGACAGTAGAGTTTACCGGGGTGAAGGCGGGCGAAAATTACAGATCAGTCAAAGTGAGCCCCCTTGTGGCTGGCTATAGTGGCTACAGATCATAAGTCCCGCACCCTCTATAAAAGTGACACTAAAAACTCAAAGTACTCTTCAAATAAAGTTTCTCCAAACGTGTTTGTTCATCTAGGTAGTTATTATCACGATAGTCCAAGAGTCCATTTCCCCGGATAAGATGGGTTTTATTCGTCATTTGCCACTATAAAGACGCTCTGACCTTCTCGAGCTTTTATTTTGGCACTTTCGGTTACCGTCATTTGAATTTGCATTTTAGCTAAATATTTAGTTTTACCCAAAACATTTAGCTTTAAAATTTAGATATATATTTAACATTTAGCTTCAACATTTAGATTTATATTTAACATTTAGATATATATTTAACATTTAGCTTCAACATTTAGATTTATATTTATATTTAACATTTATATTTATATTTAACATTTAGATTTAGATTTAGCATTTAGATTTTACATTTAACATTTGGATTTAAATATTTAAAATATCTCCAAGTTCACAAATATTGTTCTAAATGTGCAAAAAAGTGACTCTCAAAAATTCAAACCAGTTTTTTAAACATCGTTTTTAGCTAAATGTGACAATATGTTGCTGTTATTTTCAGAGCGAGACGCTTTACAAACGGCACCCCATACATCTGAACACGCTTTCCTATCTTACAGCTTTCTCCTGCTTTGTGAGCATCAACTATTTTCAGTTTCTGTGTTCTAGACAACTGCTTAGAAGAAGCCATGGTGGTGATTGTTGGAGCAAGGTCATATGAGTCTGTGCAGTTAAAACCTTTGAGACTGACATCACCTGGTCTTTCCAGATGATGATTGTGAAAAATCCATGACACTGTCAGGTCTTAGCTTTCCAAAATGGGCAGTGCATGCTATAAACTCTGACTTAGATGACAATAGTCTTTTTCCAGTGACAGTGAAGGTGAGGATGCTGGAAATGTTGCTAAAGGAGTTGAGGATGAGGAAGGAGATGAGGCTGATGAAAGAGATGAGACTGATGAACCTGTGGGACCACCACCTCCCAGAACTCAGAGGAAAAAAGCAAAGGAAAATAGTGTCAGAACTATTTGGAAAGCTAAGGATAACCATTTTGAAAGAGACCTGCCTCCTTTCTTATGAGACAGTTATGAGATCATTGTCCACACATAAGGCGCATCTGATTATAAGGCGCAATAGGTGAAAACAAAATTATACAATACCCCCATAATTTACAATAACTCTCAGTTGTAATACAAGTTTAAGTGGGCGATTTCCGCATCAAACAAGCCCGGATTCCTCTCAACATTGTACAGTTTTAACACAAAAATACAAAACCGTTGTTCGGAGTTTAAGAGTTGGACGATTTTAGGATCCAGCAGTCCGGATCCCTCTCGTCAATTTCCGAGTCAGTCTTGTTGCTGTCAATGGGCTGTTCAGTGATGATTCCGGCCTCTGTGAGGCTCCTGACTCGTGAAGTAATACGTTATTAGCCGTAATGTGTACAACATAAAATCGTTTTGAGGTTAGTAAACCAAAGGTCATACATAAGGCACACTGGATTATAGTCCAAAAAATACGGTATTTTAAATGGATTATTTGCACCCCTTAATGTATACCCTATTTAGGAAATTATAGCACGATTAAGCAAGTTAAGTTTTTTGAATCTCAAAAATATTTTGCCAAATAATGTAATTCTAAATTCCAATAATCACGAAGATTCCTAAGAGAAGACAAATGTAATTTGTATGAACCATATTAGACAGATACAAAACAGAAATAATGAAAACATTATTTGTATCAACTGTAGAATAAAAAAAAATATTTTACTACTTACAGGTATGTGTTTGAGTAAAATGAACATTTGTTTTATTCCAAATAAATATATTGTCATTTAGAGCATGTATTTGCAGAAAAAGAAAAATGGTCCAAATAACGAAAAAAAAAATTCAGATCTCAAATACTGTGAAGAAAACAATATCATATTAATTTCAAAAGAACAAAATACTTATGTTTTACCTTGGGAAGAGTTTAGAAATTAATATTTAATGAAATAACCGTGATTTTTTATCATAGCTTTCATGTGTCTTGGCATGCTCTCAACCAGTCTTTCACATTGCTTTTGGGTGACTTTTTCTACTCCTGGCGCACTTGATGTTTTGTGACCATCCATCGTCCTCCATCCATCACATTCCAGAGGTTTTCAATGGGGTTCAGGTCTGGAAAAGGGCTGGCCATGACAGGATCTTGATCTGGTGGTCATTCATCCACACCTTGATTTACCTAGCTGTGTGGCATGGAGCATTGCCCTGCTGGAAAAAGAATCCTCAGCATTGGGGAACATTGTCAGAGCAGAAGGAAACAAGTTTTCTTCCAAGATCACTTTGTATGTGGCTTCATTCATGCATCATTTGCAAAGACAAATCTGCCCAATTCCAGCCTTGCTAAAGGACACCCAGATAATTACAGATTCTCCGCTAAATGTCATAGTAAGTGCAAGACACTGTGGCTTGTAGGATTCTCCAGGTCTCCATCTGACCATTAAACGACCAGGTGTTGGGCAAAGCTGAAATTTGACTCATCAGAGAAGATGACCTTACTCCAATCCTCGATGGTCCAATCCTTATGGTCTTTTGCAAACCTCAGCCGTTCATTCTGTGTACTTCACCCCAGCTGCCATTCTTTTTGTAGGTCACTTGATGTCATCCTACGGTTTCTGAGTGACACTGAAATGAGTTGATGGTCATCCTGTCAGTGGAGAGACGTTTCCACCCCCTACAGGTCTGTTGCTTTGTTGTCCCCAGTGTCTGCTGCTTGACCTTAGAAATGTTAAGGATGGAAGCAACCTAACGCTCAATACATCCCTCTGTGGGTAAAGTCAGAATTGGCCATACATGTAGAGATGCTGATTTCAGCAAAAAAATGCAGTGGTGTCTTAATTTTTAATTCAGAGCTTAATATTTTTACATTTTTAAAACCAATTTAAATATTTAAATTTAGAGAGGAACAAGTTGCAAATAATTTATTTACTATAATCACTGCCGCTGTTCCTCTGTATCCATGGAGAGCTTAAAAGCTTCACTTGTGTGCCATATAAATATGTTCCAGATTATGGAATCAATTTAACTTATGATGTAGACAGCAAGTTATCATTAACTAAGACAGACCGGTCCAAGCAGAGTTTGGTAGGAAATACTACTCAATAGAACAAATGTCAAATGTATTTAAAAATGTAATATTTAACCCATAAGAACCCAGACCCATTTATCCTTAACGGAGAATTATGTGGGTTACAGGCATAAAGCTTTATAAGAAAGAGTCTGGGACATTCAAAGTGTTTGTTACACTAGTGTCACGATTGGTTTTTATGGGTAAAAAAAAAAAAAAAAAAGATGTTACATACCAAGAAACACGGGTAAACAATTCTATGACAGAAGACGTGAAAAGACAAGTCAGTAAAAGCAGAATGATTTATCCTTCTCATCTCCTGTAGTATAGATGTACATTCCAAACAGTGGAAATGTAATTTTAACTGATGGTTTGAGCACCAGCTTACGAATGTTTTTTGGAAAATTGTGTCTTGCCTATCTTTTGGTGGTTTCACTTCTTCTTGATGTAGTGAGGTTGTATCAGGATACTGTGAAATCACTGATTTGTGTGTGGTTACATGTGCAACAAAGCAAACCTATTAACACTCAACAGTGACGCTGGCTGTAGTCAGTGGTACAACAGACTTAAATCTGACAGTATAGTGCAACCCTGTTTGTCATTTTGAGCTTAGCAGATAGCACAACTAAGTGTCTAAGTCCAAACCTAAAGAACAAAAACACTGGGCTAATCCAATCCAGTCCCAATCATAACTGTAATTTTTCTTACTCATTACTTGAACCAATACATGTAGTTGGAATACATAGCCGGAAAGCACATATTGTTCCTGCAGGTGCCTCCATAGCTGAATGGACAGGCTGAACAAGGAATGCCAACCCTGTATGGAGCCTCTCCCATCCAGTTGCCTCTGAAGAGAAAATAAAACAACATTGTCAGCCAAATGAAATTATCTTCACTTAAATTATGAGAGATTAATGCATGCAGGCTTTCCATATACACTCATGTAGATAAACATAGGCTTAATGTCTGCCATCTCTTGTCAAAAAATGTTGTTGAATGGGTGCCATCTTTGCAATCAACATTGTAGAGGCCTTTGCACACCAGATGTGCAATTAATTCACACGTTAAGTATTATTTTCCAAATCTGTATACAGCATAATATGGCTGCAACACCAGAAAGAGGCAAACCTAACCTTTCCGAACGCTCCCGTTCTGGGACCAAACTCACAAATGGCCTATCACTGGAAAGTGTAGGCTCACGCTGTCCAGTTAGGCGAGTGTGTCTCTGAGCCACCACTCTTGTTGGGAAGAACCGCCATGCAACATCAGTCATCATCATCATAACATAAATTCAAAATGCAACAATGTCACATTCAAAATGTTCAATCATTTGATTGATTATTCCCCTAGCAGGTAGCAGTGCTGCCTACCTGTCAACCAACCTTCCTTGAGAAGTCCTCAGTGTTTGGAGATCAGTGTAATTCTGGGGGTCCTCATTCTTATCCCTGATCATGGTTATTTGTCTAATTTCTTTGTAAAATGAGTTCACACTGTGAGGTTGAAGTATTGTAGAAATCTAATGTTTGGAATGTCAAAGCGGTGGTGAATCTTTCGGTATATACTATGTGGGGCTTATATTCAACCTTTTAGGAGAATTAACTGTTGAAGACAATAAATTCATCCCATGCTTCTTTGACCAGCTTTGTGGGGAAGCTTTCAAACTTCATTTTCTGTTTTCTGTTGAAATTGTGAGGGGGCAATTGCTAGAGATTATATCCCTTCAGGTATCCCTATATCCCTTACATTATTTTTTTTAGTTCAAAGACAAAGAAACAAAACAATCTGTCTACATTTTAACACACTCTCTCGCCAGTCTTGTTCTAATGCATGATTATCAATGATGTCATGATTGACAGCTGTGACAGCTACTCACAAACCTCTGTCAGACAACAGTAGATGCCCTGGAAAATATGGTTAGAAATGGGCTGTCACAGCTGTAAATCATGATGTCACAATCCATTTTTATATCCTCAAATAACTAATTAAAAACAAACATCAACTGAACAAACATCAGCATGATAAGAACTATCTAATATGACCGACCCGACTTCAAATGACATCACACAAGCAAGATGGCAGCTCCCAGAACAAGATATTTTGGCTTCACTTTCGTATAGCAGTAGGAAGTGGAGACTTGTCGTCCATATTCATTTACAATCTATAATCCCGGCAGATGTTTTTCGTAGGATGGTAAAGTCATGACTCATCCTATTCTGCTGACTCTGATATTCTCACCCTAACCAATCTCATTCCTCATACCTAACCAACCAGCCAACAAAGGAAATGAGTACTAGCCAATTAGAGGCAAAGTAGGGCAGGTCAGAACTTCACCATCCTATGACAAAATTTTGGCATATTAGCTATCCCTTTTGCACAGATGTTGATCCAGCAATGTGACTACCTTCGCTGCCGAATAACCCCTGCCATTCCGTGTTGGTACATTTTACACAGAACAGTGAGGAGGAATAACGATACAACATTCCTGCTATGAACAGGTAAAAGTGGATATGTGTATTCTCTGCATAAACCTGACAGAAATATATGCTGGGGGTAAACTCATACTTGGGAGAGTAGTTGCAGACAAGGAAAGTGGCTTCTCTCCACAGAACTCCCCACACAAACATGTTGTAGCACGTCTGCATTGCACAGCCCACTCTGTTAGTGGATGCCCACACCATCTGAAATAAAGGAACAGACAAAACAAGATTCCGTCTGGTACAAGCACTTACAAAACTGCAAAAAGTGTGATAAAAAATAATTATTTAGCATTATATTCCCTTTTAGAGATAATGTAAAGTCAACATATAAATATGAGTATAGGGTAGGGTCATTTCACATTTTCAGCAGCTTAAAACAATAGTCAGGTGTCCATGTGTGAACAGTGAAATAGGTTTTCCTTGCTGTAATCATTCCTCCTGTTTATAATGGCTATTGAAAGAACCCCTTCCAATGCACTTTCACTTTGCGAATCCCTTTTGTTTTTCTAAGGGTTTTTATTAGGGCCGGAGCACCGAGCAGTGAGAAATACTTCTGTTATTCTAAGGGTTTTTATTATTATTATATTTCTCTGATCCCAATCGCATTTTTGAGGGGCTACAGGTGCTCAAAAACTCACAAAATTTCCCACACACATCACGCTTAGTGAAAATTTATGTCTGGTTTAGGTCTCAGATATCCTAACTTTTCACTGAATGGCCTGGACGTGACCACGCAACGAATTTTGATGATTCGCCATGAAAAACGAAGATGTTATAACTCAGAGGTACATTGTCCGATCAGCCCCAAAATTGTCAGTATTGATCAGAGTCCCCTCCTGATCACATTTACAGTGGCTTGCGAAACTATTTGGCCCCCTTGAACTTTGTGATCTTTTGCCACATTTCAGGCTTCAAACATAAAGATATAAAACTGTATTTTTTTTTGTGAAGAATCAACAACAAGTGGGACACAATCATGAAGTGGAACAAAATTTATTGGATATTTTTAACTTTTTTAACAAATAAAAAATTGGGTGTGCAAAATCATTCAGCCCCATTGAGTTAATACTTTGTAGCGCCACCTTTTGCTGCGATTACAGCTGCAAGTCGCTTGGGGTATGTCTATCAGTTTTGCACATCGAGAAACTGATATTTTTGCCCATTCGTCCTTGCAAAACAGCTCGAGCTCAGTGAGGTTTGATGGAGAGCGTTTGTGAACAGCAGTTTTCAGTTCTTTTCACAGATTCTCAATTGGATTGAGGTCTGGACTTTGACTTGGCCATTCTAACACCTTGATATGTTTTTTGGTGAACCATTCCATTGTAGCTTTTGCTTTATGTTTTGGATCATTTTCTTGTTGGAAGACAAATCTCCGTCCCAGTCTCAGGTCTTTTGCGGACTCCATCAGGTTTTCTTCCAGAATGGTCCTGTATTTGGCTCCGTCCATCTTCCCATCAATTTTAACCATCTTCCCTGTCCCTGCTGAAGAAAAGCAGGCCCAAACCATGATGCTGCCACCACCATGTTTGACAGTGGGGATGGTGTGTTGAGGGTGATAAGCTGTGCTGCTTTTACGCCAAACATAACGTCTTGCATTGTTGCCAAAAAGTTTGATTTTGGTCTCATCTGACCAGAGCACCTTCTTCCACATGTTTGGTGTGTCTCCCAGGTGGCTTGTGGCAAACTTTAAACGACACTTTTTATGGATATCTTTAAGAAATGGCTTCCTTCTTGCCACTCTTCCATAAAGGCCAGATTTGTGCAGTATACGACTGACTGTTGTCCTATGGACAGATTCTCCCACCTCAGCTGTAGACCTCTGCAGTTCATCCAGAGTGATCAGGGGCCTCTTAGCTGCATCTCTGATCAGTCTTCTCCTTGTATGAGCTGAAAGTTTCGGGGGACGGCCAGATCTTGGTAGATTTGCAGTGGTCTGATACTCCTTCCATTTCAATATTATTGCTTGCACAGTGCTCCTTGGGATGTTTAAAGCTTGGGAAATCTTTTTGTATCCAAATCCAGCTTTAAACTTCTCCACAACAGTATCTCGGACCTGCCTGGTGTTTTCCTTGTTCTTCATGATGCTCTCTGCGCTTTAAACAGACCTCTGAGACTATCACAGGGCAGGTGCATTTATACAGAGACTTGATTACACACAGGTGGATTCCATTTATCATCGTTAGTCATTTAGGTCAACATTGAATCATTCAGAGATCCTCACTGAACTTCTGGACAGAGTTTGCTGCATTGAAAGTGAAGGGGCTAAATGATATTGTGCACGCCCAATTTTTCGTTTTTTATTTGTTAAAAAAGTTTAAAATATCCAATAAAGTGTGTTCCACTTCATGATTGTGTCCCACTTGTTGTTGATTCTTCACAAGAAATTACAGTTTTATATCTTTATGTTTAAAACCTGAAATGTGGCAAAAGGTCACAAAGTTCAAGGGGGCCAAATAGTTTCGCAAGCCACTGTATGTATCAATACACGATTGACGTCATAGGGCTCCCAGTGGTGACAGGTAGTGAATGTTTTTATACTTTGATGTACTCCTCCGAGCTAGTAGACACAACCTTAGAACCTTAAACCTTTGATGATGCCATATAATGAAAATTGTGATTTTTCACTAAACGCCATAGCCATGGTGGCGAATTTCGATCTTTCAATATGAACATACGAACAGCTATAACTCAACTTCACATGCTCAGATCAATACTAAATTTTGTTTTGTATTTTAGAGTCGGGGTCTGAAGACATCTACGTGTCAATAATGAATCATAGTGATACCTACTGACAACAGATGTCAGCCTCATGTGACAAACATTGTCCAGTTCACATGAAATTTTCATGGTGTGCTCTACATGTGATATACATCGTCCAATCTGTCCCAAATTTGTCACACTCGACGTCTCTGCCTCATGGTTGTGGCGCCGCCTGCTGACTATGGGAAGTCGGCCTCGCATGGGTGCGATGGCCCAATCATCGCTGCTTGCAGCTTTATTTTAATTATTATATTATTATAAAATTATTATTATTATTATTATTATTATTACTGAAAATGGAGTTGCAGTTTGACCAAATAATTTGAGGAAAAAATTTTAGGTTAATTATGTATTGTGTTGTGTCAGTCATCATGTCAGTTATGTGTGGAAAATGACATGCCTCTAAAAAACAGATGTGGTTTGGAGTGGTGGTAAAAAGAAACACATTAAATATGGCATATATGTAATTAAAACCTGATTATAAGACACAAAAATGTGGCAGTTAAGCATTTATTAAAGAACACAAAATCTGATAACTGTGACAGCAACAAACAGACAGGGAATTTTGGTTTGTGTTTAATAAACTTAAATCTAAACATCAATCCCATCACACAAGGTTAGCAAGGCTCTTCCTACAAAAAATAAACATAGCTCGCTGTTACTTACCTGCTAACTTTGGAGAAGTTGTAGAAACCAAATTATACCACTTTTTATATGCGAGCACCAGTGGATACAGGCAATGCTCTTATCAGAGAGTCAAGAGCAAGGAAGGAGAGGTTTACTAGTGACAGGAAAGGCCCATGTTTCTTCCACAAAAGTGACTACAATACCACGACTCAAATTAACTGCAGCAGTGGTTTCAGTCTCCATCAGCAATATGCTCAGAGAAGAATTGAAAAGTTCTGATGGGAAAGAGTACTTTTGGACAGACTGAAAGGTAGTGTTAGGCTACATAAACAAAACTGCGATTTTTACACCTTTGTAGCCAACCTAGTCCAGAAGATCTGCCACTGCACAAATCCCCAGCAATGGCGCTATGTCCCCACAGAGAATGAGAATCCAGCAGGTGGTGCATCCAGAGGTAAGACTGTAAATTAACTTATTACCTCCAACTGGTTCACTGGCCCCATGTTTCTCTGGGAAAGAGAGATACCCACGGTCACGGACGCAGTGCCAGAACTATCCATAGGGGATCCAGAAATCAAAACGTCACAAGCCTTACAAACAAAAACCACAGAAATAATGAGTCTTGCCAACCGTCTAAGTTCTTATCATGGTCCCGAACTACCAGAACTGTGGCCCGTCTGCTTCGGCTCTTTCTACAGTGAGCAAAAGAGAAAGTGCTCAGCATGTCATACTCTAGGGTCTCCAAAAGCAAGCATATTAAGAGGAAATCAAATTGTTGAGCAAAGATAATCAACTACAGCGTTGCAACAAATTACATCATTTTGATACTTTTCTTGACACAGGCGGTCTCCTCAAGGTAGGCGGACAACTCTGACACTCATCGCATGCTAACTCTTTCAAGCATCCAATTGTCATTTCACAAAGTTAATAGTAGCTCACAAATATGAAAAGACAAACTATCAAGGGAAAGGCTTCACTATCAATAAAATCAGAGCCAGCGATTTCTGGATTCCAGGAATGAGCAGAGCAGTAGCATCATACATCCATCGGTGTGTGACCCCCCCTCACACATTGTGGCATGGATTACTTTTGTAATTTCACAACTACACAGGGAAAAAAAAACAGAAAACAACACAAGCGACATGGCATACTCTTCACCTGCTTTTGCTCACAAGCCATTCACATCGAGATGTGGTGATATGTCCACCTTCATTAACGCCCTGCGATGCTTCATTGCTGTTCAAGGTGCAGTCCTTCTAATGCAGTGTGAAGGTACTGATTTTGTGGGTGCTAGGAATTAATTCAAGGTATCTTTACAAGAGCTTGATATACAGAGACTGAGCACATTTCTGTCACAAAAACTGTGACTTCATCATGAATGCACCACACTCCAGTCATGCAGTAGGCATATGGGAACAGCAGATAAAGACTGTTAAACACATTCTAAGTGCTACTTTGTTGTCTTCTCAAGGCAGACTCAGCGATGCTTCATTACGGACTCAACTGTACAAAGCCATGGCCATAGTCAACAGTCGACCACTCACTATGGATAACTTAAACTGCCCTGACAGCCTTGAACCACTCATCCCTAATTATCTGATCAACATGAATTCTGATACAGCACTCCCTCCACTAGGCACATTCCCTAGAGAGGACTTATATGGAACAAAAAGATGTCGTTGTGTGCACTTTGTAACAGAACATTTCTTAAGTAAGTGGAAGCGGGAATATCTGCACAACATCGCCACAAGGCAACAGTGACACACGCTAAGAAGTGATGGTCAAAGATGAACTGTCACCCAGAGATGAATGGAAACTTTCAAGAGTCATAGAGACTGTCAGTGGTAAGGATAGTCTTGTAAGGAGAGGAAAAAATTCAGTAAGAGATAAGGGACTGAGTAAGAAAGGTGACCGTCTTGATAAACCTTCCATATTGGAACGCATAGTGCAGAAGTTAGTTCTGCTGGTTGAAGCTTCTTAAGCTTTTGGCTACATAAGAACAATGACCTTCTTATTGAGAAAATTATTCGTAGTTCATATCACTTAATATGAAGCACTCATAATTTTAGTGGGAATGTAGCAAACTCATTTTGTGTGGGTTTAATGTTTCGTGTATTTTTCTGGGAACAGTTCTATTTTTGTGTGTATGTTTGCTTGTTTTGAACATGGTTTTCACTGTTTTGGGTGGTGGGATTTTATTTTGAAGGGCACTGTTTTGCTAGTACAGAATAAATGAGCTATCAATAAAGATGGGAAGGTTCACAGTAAAAAGAGAAAAATGGAAATAAAACACAAAACAACAACAAAGTATATGTTTTGGCAACACCCGAGGAGATACGAGGTTGGTGTGTGTAGTGCTTTGGCAACATTTAATTCATTATTTGTGTCGGAAATGTATGTTAACTTTTACCCGCCAATTTATTGCTCAATATGAAAAAAGAATGTGATTTGTTTCAGATAACGAAAAGATATCCTAGGTGTTGTGTACTGTAACTAATAATAAAGAAACGGAGAACAAGGAGAATTGCAGGTGCTCTTGTATTGCTTCATAACGCAGGAACAGGAAGCTTACACATCACTGACATCACGTAACACACAGGGGCGCTCGTAGCTAATAAAGGACAAATTTAAACAGTCAATACACAACATATCCCTCCCCCTTTACTTTTGAGGGTTCCCTAATGAAAATAAATCATTTCACTACCTCTGTGTTCACTCTTAAAAGTCTGTTTCAAATATAATTCACTTTTAACAAACATGTAATGGTAGTAGAACTTTGCCTGAACTACGGAGAGAGGGTAGACTACCTCAATCCGGACTGAAAAAAGGGGAGTATTCTGCCCCAATGTAATGGGTTAGTCACTAGACTACAATGACTGTCTATCAGGAGGTCGTCTGTTTCTTCTGGGGTAAGTACGACCTGTCGACATGTCAGGCACTTTGTCATTTGGTGAAGGTTGTAGAAGTTCTGGATTGGGAGTGATGCCTGGTGTAAGCACCTGAGGTTTAGGTGTGTAATTTCCTGAAGATTCTTTCTGGGGTATTTCTGGTAATGATTGTTGCTCCTGGTAGGCCTCCAGCTCCGGAACAAAAGATGTTGGCTGAGGTGTGTCATTACAGGAACCAGAGGTGTGGAGTAGTTGATTGATGTGTCTTTTCCAGATGAGTTGATCGCTGGTTTCTACTGTATATGACACAGGACCTGTCTTTGCAACAATGCTTGCAGGTATCCACTTTACACCACCAGCATAGTTCCAGGTGAGCACCTTATCTCCAGCTGTGAACCTCCGGAACTTTGCCTTTGATCGTCGTTCCATTTGAGCTCTCTGTTTAAGGTGCACTACCTCTTTTGCCCTTTGGGGTCTCAGGAGGTCAAGTCGAGTGCGGAGCTGTCTCTTGAACATAGATGAGGCAGGAGACACACTTGTTGTTGCATGTGGTGTGTTTCGATGCAACAACGCCGGTTAAGAGACTGTGTGCCTTGAGAGGACTTGAGCTTGCTTCATGGTTTGTACAAATCTTTCAGCTAGCCCATTTGTAGCTGGGTGATATGGTGCAGACTTAATGTGCTGAATACCATTCTCCTCCATAAATGTTTCAAACTCTTCAGACACAAGTTGTGGGCCATTATCACTAACTAGCTGTTGGTGTAGGCCAAAACGGCTGAAGATAGACCTTTGCTCCTCAATGGTTCTTTCTGAGGAGGTGCTCTTCATAATGACAACTTCTGGCCATTTGCTATGAGCGTCAACTACCACTAAGAACATGTGGTTCTCCAGTGGTCCAGCAAAGTCAATGTGGATTCTTTGCTATGGTTCTTCAGGCGGTTTCTCAGTTTCTGGCAGGCAGAACATGACTTTGCTTTCTCCTCTATAGCTGTATCCAGGCCCGACCACCAGAAATAGCTGCGTGCAATTTCTTTCCTCCACACCACACCACAGTGTCCAGTGTGAAGCTCAACAAGTACTTTCTCTCGTAAGGGCGGTGAAATTATGACACGATAGCCCCACAATAAGCAACAAGACTAGACAAGCTCATTTTGTCTCATCGGGTAAGGCTTCAGGCTCGGTGTCATCTCTCCTCCTCTCCCATGAATGATGATATCCAAAACCTCTGACAGAGCCGGGTCAGTGTGTGTGTTTCTCTTCACATGTGTAGAGGTTACAGGATCAGTCGTCACTTCCTTAAAGTAGAAGATCTCAGCTTGTGTAGGTCCAGAGTGTGTGACAGGCAATGGGAGCCTTGTAAGCCAGCATTTTGGTGCTGATCTGATCTTAGGGAGGAAAGTTAGGGAAGGTCACACACATACAGTTGTAATGAAACATCTACTGATGCTTAGCTGGGGCACATCATCAGTGATGGACCTGAGATCATTGGGTGTTTCGGGCCTTTCGAACATCATACACCCTCTCTCAGGCAGCCCAGCTGAGGTTCATGACGCCTCAGCTTGTGCCCCAGCAGCATTTATCCACGGATCCGCTCTCTTTATCCAGAGCCACCTAGAGGCTTTCTCTGCTGCCTCTGTGTTGTTCCGGATGGCCCTTCTCCTTCTCTCTCCTGTGATGTCCAATGCAGTGTAGGCCCTGCACAGAGACTGTCTGGCAAAGCCTCTGCACCCTACCTCCACAGGCAAACACCTAGCCTTCCAGCCTTGTCTGTGGCAGTCGCTGACTAGGCCGTCATATTTCCCCCTCTTCCGCTCAAAGGCCTTCTCCATACGCTATTCCCACGGCACACTGAGCTCCAGCATGACAACATTCTTTGTTGCCTCTGACACCAAAACGATGTCAGGTCTGAGGGTGGTCTTAACAACATGCTGGGGGAACTTGAGTTGGCTCCATAAGTCCACTGACAGCTGCCAGTCCTGTGCAGTGTTGAGAAGCCCTGATGTTGCTCTTTGTCTTGTACTCAGTTTCTCCCCAGCTCTGACGAAGTTTATGGCTTTCTTTGTGGGTTTAGACCTCCGACAGCTGGTGATGCCACTATAGATGCTCTCTGCGATGGTCTTGAGCACCTGATCGTGACGTAATCGGTAACGGCCATCCCCCAGAGCTTTTGGGCAGCAACTCAATATATGCTCGAGGGTCCCCTTTCTTTGGCACAGAGGGCATGCTGGAGTGTCGACCAAACCCCAGCAGTGCAAGTTGGAAGGGCTGGGGAGTACATCGTAGACAGCCTGGACTAGGAACTTGATGCGGTGTGGCTCTGCCTGCCAAAGGTCAGTCCACGAGATCTTCCTCTCCACAACTTGCTCCCATCTCGTCCAGGTGCCTTGCTGTCTCATTCCCACTGCTCTGCTGGATCTCTCCTCCTCGACCACTGCTCTCACCTCATTCTGGACTAGTTGCCTCCGCTCTTTTCCCCGAACCTTGTCAAAACGGGGGGATGCTATGGTTCCTAGACCCATCCTTCCTCTGGCCACTGTTCCCACTAGAACTTGGTGCCGTAGCCGGGACTCTGCCTGCTCCACTGCAGCCTCTGCTCTCCATTTCCTGCCAGTCCTGACTGCTACTCCTGCCCCAGATACTTTTGGATCCGCTGACTCACGGAATTGCAGCACCTCCCTTGCACGCAAGACCTTGAACTCCTCCTCAATGGATTTCAAGGGAAGTGTCAGTTTGCAGGTGTTTCCATAGAGGACGATGTTGCTTAAGCTCCTCGGCAGTCCTAACCATCTCCTCAAGTAGCGACTGACTCTCCTTTCTAGATCTGAGATGGTAGTGATCGGAAACTCATAGAGGAGCAATGGCCACAGTATCCTTGGCAGAATCCCGTGTTGGTAAATCCATGCTTTGAATTTCCCCGGGAGGCCTGTTTTGTCCACAACCTTCAGCCATCCCTCCAGCTCCTCACAGGTGTTCTTGATGGAGGCTGAATCCTTAAGGCTGCTGTCGAAGAACTTTCCCAAGCTCTTTATCGGCTTCTCAGAGATGGAGGGGATTGGTGTTCCTGAGATAGAGAAGCGGAACTTGTCTGCTACTCTGCCCTTCTTCAAGACCAAGGATCTTGACTTCGTTGGCTTGAATGACATTCTGGCCCATCCCATTAGCCTCTCCAGCCCCGTCAAGATCCATCTGCCTCCAGGCACTGACTCACTGTCACTGTCAGGTCATCCATGAAGGCACGTATAGGTGGTTGGCGGATCCCAGATCTGGACATGGGGCCTCTGCACTCTGGTGGTGAATAGTGATAGTGAAGATGAGATCATTACTTCTGATAATTTCCTGCAGGCAGGAGATATAGAAACAAAAGGTATCAGAACACACTTTTGGCTGGAAAGAACATATCGAGATAACACAGGAACAGAACATTGGCAGACTGAATCAGAAATCAATCAGAAACTGTGGCAAATTACAAAAAGTATAAAACTGAGTCAAACAAAAGAAGAATTTCCAGCAGTACCGTGGGAAAATATAATAAGAAGTTTGTGGGTACCACGTACAATAGCAATAATACTAGTAAGCCTGTGTGATAGTCCTGCTAGTACAGCCACACTTCCACTACGCCCCTTTTTGGGAATTCCTGAAGATTTAACTATAGCAGGAAAAAACAGGGAGGCAGTAGATCCACGGCTAGAAATCTGGATTGTTCCCAGTAAGGTAGAGTGGGAAACAGGTAAATTTGGCAGTATTACTAGAATACCAGCTGCTGATGGAACAGAAGATTTGAGATATCATCCCTATAGAATACCAAAGGTCAAACAGGCCACAACAGTAGGCAAAATATTAGTACTCATAAGAACAAGAGCAGAGGGACAGCCAGAGATCACTAGACAGGAAGCAAGCGCTAAACAAGGATTTATGGTGGCTGGAGTAGCAAAAAGAGAGGGGCTGATAACCCCAGTCGAGCTAGTGATAAGACAGCATCCAGACCATGTTAAACAAATTAGACAATGTATGACTAAGTGGCACAAGCGAACAACAGGCACTCTAAAGTGGCCAGAGAGAGGCACCTTTGATGCTGCTTGCTGCAGAGAAGTGGAAGCAAATATTGAACATTACAAAGCAAAGGACACGAGCAACAGAAGGGAAGAGAGCCAGAGAACGAGAAGTACTACGATGGTTCCGAGAAACTGCAAGAAAACAGATATTGGATGTCCAACAGATGCCGGCACTAACAAAGAAAGTGTACGTCCAACAGATGCCTGCACTAACAAAGAAAGAGGAAGAAGAAGAGAAACAGCAGACTACACCCACTGCTCCAGTGAAGCAGTGCCCTCTGATGGCAGCAAGATCCAATGCAGAAGGAGAGCTGACAGGAAAATTTACAATAAACTGGAACACACAGCCAGCTGGATGGAAGACAGCAGACAATGAAGAGGCAGAGAGTGTAATTTCCAGCATATCACTTAACACAGAAAAAGAGATGCACCCCAAAGGAGGGTCACAGCTTGAATGGAGCATCCGGTCAGAAGAAGAAAAAAATAAAAGAGAATATGACAACATTGTGGGGAAGTCCCAGGCTGAGAATACAAACCAATACCAATCTCCAAGAGCCAGTAGCTCTATCCAAGATGGAGAAGTATGGCAACACTTGCATACGTGAAGAAGAGTTAGAGAAACGCCAGAAGGAACTGCTAGAAGAAATAAAGAGAACGAACACTCTAAACCACATGTGTCAATCTCAAGGCCCGCGGGCCAAATGTGGTCCGCCATATCATTTTATGTGGCCCGCGAGAGCTTTAAAAGAGTGCTTTAACCAAAAACTACATTTCCCATAATACCTGTCAACTATGATCCCCGCCAAGTGACGGCGCAGCGCCACTTACTATGTTTTGAGCTGCGTGAGGAAATTTGTCTTTTCATGGAAAGCAAAGGGAAAGACACAACAGAGCTCAGGGATGAAAAGTTTCAATGTGAGCTTGCATTTCTATGTGACATCATGAATGATCTCGACACGCTCAATCTGCAGCTTCAGGGGCGCGCGCACGTCATCACAGACATGTACAACGCCGTGAGGGCTTTTAGAACCAAGTTGCGCTTGTGGGAGAGTCAGATGCAGCAGGGAAACCTGGCTCATTTTTTGTGCTGCCAAGTCATGAAAGAGCAGACCGCTACCGCGGTGATGCCTTTTGCACAGTTCGCTGAAAAACTCATTCTACTTGGCGCTGAGTTTACCCGACGATTTGCTGACTTTGAAGCCCAAAAATGTAGATTTGAACTTCTTAGCAACCCCTTTGCGTTTGATGTGAATAACGCACCAAGCAATCTCCAAATGGAGCTTATTGAACTACAGTGTAATGACACGCTCAAGTCAAAGTATGACCTTACCTCCCTGACACGCTGCCCGAGCTCCGTGCCCAAGCTGCGCAAATGCTCTCTATGTTCGGCAGCACATATCTGTGCGAGCAACTGTTTTCGTTGATGAAAATAAACAAAACACCACATAGGAGTCGTCTCACTGATGAACACCTTCATTCAGTCCTGAGGATTTCCTCTGCGCAGAGCCTGACTCCAGAAATTGATGCACTTGCATGTAAAAAGCGATGCCAAGTATCTGGCTTGGACCCATGTGCATCATCAGAGTAAATGGACAGTGAAAAAAACTAAACTGGATAAATATTATTTTATTTACTGAAGGCATGGTCTGTTCAAAGTTGAAAGAGATATTTTTTTAGGTGTTGGCCTTGATGGCCTGTGATGAAAAGATTTAGGTTACAATTAAAATGAATACAGTTAAAGATATAGAGGCCTGATATTTATTTCAGTTTTTGTTTTTATTATTTTCTTAAACCTGTTCTGGGTTCAGTATTTAAGCAAAAATTCAATTGTAATATATTAAAATGGTTAATACAGTAGTTTACTGTATCACAAAGATAATAAAAACATAAAATAAATGAATGAAAAAAAATTGGTTTGGCCCTCAACAATGTTCTTCTTTTTAATTTTGGCCCTCTGTGAATTTGAGTTTGACACCCCTGCTCTAAACAAAGAGAAAAAAGAGATGCAAAGGAAATTGGAGATGATGCATGAAAAGCAAAAAGTGCTGACACAGTCTGACAGTGATGCCCAACGCTGCACTATGGAAGAACTGCCACGCTTCCCTACACAGACAGTGAGGCTGCAGCTAAGAGGGACAATGGTGATAGAAAAGACAGCAGAAGAAGAATTGGAAGAATTTCTACAACCCCTCACTGAACAGACAAGCCGTCAGAAGGATCAAAGGAAGAAAATCTCCACACAAAACAGATACTCCCTCAGAAGTAAAGGGCCATTAGAAGAACTAAAAGAAACAGATGATGAAGAAGAAGTTGAAGAAGAACCCTGCACTCAGGCACCCCTAGTGGTAAAAGGTGCACACAGAATACCACAATATGTGCCATGGTCATTCTGTGACATGTTTGGACTAGTAGGAAGGCTTCCAGACCTGAACGAAAGAGCCAACAGATGGATCACAGCCCTAGAGGAAAACACAGCAGGTGTCACATTGCCTCTGGGTGACGTAAAAGCACTGCTCATGCATGTGACAGGAAAAGCAACCAGAGAGGAGGTGTTTCTAGGAGCAGGATTGGATGCAGCAATAGGAGGAAATGTGACTGATCATGTGGGATTCAACGGCAACCGCAATAAGGTGTGGGCAGAGCTGAGAAAACAATACCCAGAGAAGATGGACCCCTCTAAACTGGAGGGGGAGAAGTTAAAAGATGGAGAATGTCCAGCTAAATTTCTGAGATCTTTCCAAAACCGATGGAGAGAGTAATGGTGAAGAAAGCCATGCCTCACGAAGTACAGAAATGCCTGGACAATGTGGTTGGACTGATGAAGATGAACTGGCCACTATTCTCAGAACACCTATATACTATATAAAACAACTTTCGAGGACTGCATTTGTCCACGTGCGTAACATTGCCAAAATCAGACGCATAATTTCTCAAGCAGATGCAGAAAAACTAGTCCATGCATTTGTTACTTCTAGGCTGGACTATTGTAACTCTTTGTTATCAGGCTGCTCTAATAAGTCTCTTCTATCTAGTAACTAACTAAACTTCTTCTGTGCTCTCTCGTCCAGCAGGTTCTTGTGGACTGTGCCTGCTGCTGTGGTCCTGCGTGGCGTCTACTGTATGTGTTGTCACCGTCATCATTGTCACCATATCCCCATTACAGATTATAGTTAGTTAATGATTTGCTACTGTGCATCTGTAGCTCTATCACAAGTTTCACTGTTACTGTAATAATTCATTATTCATTGTAAACATTCTCATTTTATCATTTGAATTCACTATAATTCATTGTGAGTGTACAATATGATAATATAAAAGAGTTAAGTGTAGAAGAAAACAGACATTGTTTATTGTCAAGGAAATTGTGCCTGCCTGAAGCAAAGCAATAAAACCATCATGTTGTTGCTGACCTATGCTTGACCTTTGCCCCTCCCCTTTAGAAGCAACATGTATTAGAGACATCCTAAATAAAAAGCAAGAGGGCAGGAGACGGAGTGAGAGTAGATAGGAGATTCTGTAGACTGTGCACGTCTCCTGTTGCTCTCCTTGCAAGTAAGACTTAACTCTGTTGTCTTCTCTCCTCTTTGTGTCTGTGAGTTTGATATTTTAGGTTGTTTAAACCTGACAACATTGACATGACTGAACGAGTGAAAGGTTTCAGATACACCTTAGTAGTGGTTGACAGATTCAGCAGGTGGGTGGAAGCAGTCCCAACAAAAGGTCCAGATTGTAGATCAGTGGCTAAATTTTTGTGTTAAAATTTTTTTCAAAGGTTTGGATTGCCTGATACTATCAGTTCTGACAATGGACCAGCATTTGTAGCTGAAACTGTGAAAATAGCCTTCAAAATGTTGGGTATCAAACAGAAGTTTGGATGTGTGTATCATCCACAGTCACAGGGAGCAGTAGAAAGAGCAAATGGCACGCTAAAAGCAAAGCTTGCAAAAATAAGAGCAGATAGTCAATACAAGGTGAATTGGGTAGATAGAAATGTACTAGATATGATGCAACAAACAAGTAATGACACCATTTTAGGATGGGAAAACAATCTGTTGTATCAATGGATGAAATTCTCAGCTAGAGAGGCTGCCAGAGGAG
The DNA here is from genome assembly GCA_036937835.1 of Pampus argenteus. Lineage (NCBI taxonomy): Eukaryota > Metazoa > Chordata > Actinopteri > Scombriformes > Stromateidae > Pampus > Pampus argenteus. Next base: position 1,984,815 of record CM072875.1, read on the forward strand.
GACGAAGACTAGCCTAAGAGATAGGATGATGATGTGCAAATAACCTCTGCTTTGTGATGTCCTACTAAGAAAAGCAATGGCTGAACTTCTTCTTAAACTTCTTCCCCGGAGTTTCTGTGCTCTCTCGCCCAGCAGGTTCTTGTGGACTTTGTCTGCTGCTGTGGTCCTGCGTGGCGTCTACTGCATGTGTTGTCGCCGTCATCATTGTTGCCATATCCCCATTACAGTTTATAGTTATGTAATGATTTGCTGCTACTGTAATAATTCATCATTCATTGTAACCTATTCTTATCATCAACTGTAATTCATTATTATTCATTGTACAATATGTGGAGTGTACAATATGTGTGTGTTGATTTGTTCTGTACATGTGACATCATTGCACGTCTGTCCGTCCTGGGAGAGGGATCCCTCCTTTGTGGCTCTTCCTGAGGTTTCTTCCACCTTTTTTCCTGTTAAAAGGTTTTTTGGTGGGCAAGTTTTTCCTCACTCGAATCGAGGGTCTAAGGACAGAGGGTGTCACTCCCTGTACAGATTGTAAAGCCCTCTGAGACAAATGTATTTTGTGATTTTGGGCTATATAAATAAAATTTGATTTGATTTGATTTGATTTGATTTGAACCACCACAGACAGACCGGCAATACAACATGTACCTGAGAGAAGCCATGACCCAGGCTGGACCTAGCTCCGCCACCTGGCCAACTGCCGGACCCAGCTGGGCCTGAGATGGGTACCAATCATCAGCCCAACCAACATCCTCCGTCCAATGGTCAATGGGAAACCGGACATTCCAACAAAGACAACCCCAACCGATGCCAAGAAGGATAAATGGCATGTTACAGTTAAACTCCATACCAGAAGGAAGACAACAGCCCAATGTCATCACTGCCACCAGAGATGCAGTAACCAATGCCTACCGTCTGCTTTCACCAGAATCACCTCCAGAGAATAACCCTACAAGGGGTCCAGAAGCCTCTGGCCGGCAGTAGTGGGTCGGACACCGTGAATTCTGGGTTCCGGGAGCACTGCCCCCCACGGTGCCAGGAACCTATCGGGCAGACATGTCACAGGGACATGGAGAAACATTTTTGACGTGTCACCTAATAGACGAGAGACAGCAAATGTATGATGCCCCAACCACCACCACTCTAACTCCCATACCACGGAGACAGTCTTCAACAGACCAAGTTATTGTTCCTGTTAGAAACAACATGACTGCCACAGAATTGTCTGGAATGTCTGTGCCACAATTCAAACGGTTTGTAGCACAACTGCCAGACGAAGAAGCAGCTATATATCGGCAAATGTGCAACAAGGAGACATCTTTACAAGATTAAAAAACGACGTTGTGAAGAGCAAGGCAGAGAAGAAATGAATCAATGGCAGATTCAACGGCAGAATGAGAGAGATCGCATGCTCTTTGAGTGGTCAGCTGAAAGATGTCAATGGCGAAATGAGATAACTCTCCTACAATCTGAGCATTTAGATGAGAAAAATCGCATACTCTCTGAAATAGCAAGAGAGAAAAACATGTGGGAAGAGGAAAGGAGTGGACTGTTGAAAGTTATTGAAGAATATGCACGCAATAAGAGAGATCTGGCTAAACAACTGGCATCTCTGCAGAATCAGAACCCCCCAGAGCCAGGAGTTAGCCCAGCAGAGGATCATGTTCCCCAGGGGCCAGGAACCCCTGACTCACAGTCTTTTCCCCCTACCACTCCTTAAGAAGAATACTCCATACTCCATTCACCAACTCCTCCACTGGAAGCTCTACCTACGTATCCCAGCTCCAAGATATAGAGGACTCTCTTAACAATGATCACCCATTATAGAGAACTCTTTTAACAATGATCACATGAATACTATTATTTGATTTAAACACTGTTTTCCAGTTGTAATCACCTCACATGTTCTTATGACTTTGCATGATTAGGGTTTGATTCTATGACATATGTTATACACAGAAACCTAATGACTATGCTTATCCTCACAGTTCTTACAAAGTATTGTAATAATTTCATTCTTATATGTCATGGTTTGTGGATCCCAGTTATTAGGATGTAATATGGTTTGAACCCGTACATGTGCATTGCTGCTAATGTAGTTGTGACAGTTAAAGTCACAAAGGGGGGAAATGTAGTATAATTTTTTGTATTGTATTATTTGTTTTTGAGAATTGATTTAATGTGATATTATATGATGAAGCTTTAAGTAGGGTATAACAATGTTATAGTATTAGATTTAATCATATTAATCATATTTCATGTTTCACAATCAGTGAAAGAATCGTATGTACGGAGCGGAGAAGAAGAAAAGGAGAAGTCGCCGGTGAAGGACAGCAGCTGTGCCACCTGCCATAGCTGAGATAAGGGACACCAATGAAAATTTAGAAACTTATCTAATGGTGTCTACAGCTGCAAATATCGTGCAAACTGTCACGTAGGCTCAAGACCTAGGCGTGACCAAGGGTATAAAAGACAAGGCAGGGGCCACTTCAGGTCAGAGCCATCTTAGAGCATCTCTGTGTTATCTCTGATACGCATTGTGTGTTTTTGTGATGTGCTCTCCTTTTTTGCCTTGCATTAAAGAACACTTTGCTGCTGGTCTGGACACTGACTTTTTGACACCAAAGAGAAATTTTTTTTTAACTTCTTCAATTGAGACTTTAAGACTTTTTACACGACATCTGTCAGTAGGGTTAGTCAGTTATCCTTGTTGTTTCATGTGACTTACTGCACTTATATCCTTTAGTAGTGCCAGCACCGTCTTCCTCTTGACAGTTTACTTCAGTCTTCTTTCCGCTGCGGAGATTTCTCCTCCCCCGCAGTCCCGTTGTCTCTCATTAACTTTGGACTTTTTACCAAAAATAACAAACGTGAGGTCGCATCACCTCATCGGCAGTTTTGTTGTGTACTGTAGCTCTTGTATTGCTTTATAAGTCAGGAACAGGGAGCTTACACATCACTGACATCACGTAACACACGGGGGCGCCCGTAGCTAATAAGGGACAAACTTAAACAGTCAACACACAACACTAAGTATGGTAAATTTGCTGTGTAGTACAGGCCACTGGTCAACCAGGTGTTGTGAGGCCTCACTAACACAGGCCTAATAAAAAATTTAGCAGTTGATGAAAATAGTCTCTAGGTGAGGGGTGGATATTCTCCTGAACACTGTGGCATATGTATACAAACCTTTGTTCCTGTAAAAGCAGATTACTTAAACTCTATGGAGTTGGAAGCCCAGCAAATGTAGAATATTGTCAGGAATGGACTCACTAAGCCAGGGCAATACATCTTAAAAAAAACCCTGTTCTTTCTGTTGATGAGCAGCAGTTCATCTATTTTGCTGGACAGAGAGAAATGTTCAGAGTCCCCATTGTCCAGCATGCTTCCCTCACCTGCATGTTTTCAAAACTCCACAGAAGGCTGCTGCTCCTCCATCCAGAACCTCTGAAAAGGTTTCTGGACATTACAGGTTATCTGGTAAACATGGTGGTGAACATTATAATGTTGAAACATATGGTGTACAGTCTTATAGAGTCACTAACAAGCTATGAACTCTTGTTTAATAGAAGGGGGCAAATACACAGGGATTACTGCCTGCAAAGACAACTTCTGGAGAAAAAAAAATTCTTTATCAGTGTGCATTCAGCTATTCTGAATTTGATTATTTTATATTGAAAGTGTGGAGATTTTTTTTCTGACACCACTGAAAATCTAGCAGGAATTGGATACAACTGCAAGATGTAATGTTCTGTGGGGATTAGTTGAATTATTTGACAGCAGCATGAACATAAAAACATGAAGTTCTGTGTAAGTTACCAATGAAACCTAACTGTCCTCAGACACTCATTGTTCAGAGACCAGAGATGATGACTTCAGTACCTGTGTGTAGTGTGTACACATGGGCCCATAGCAGAACAGGGGGCAGCTGGGATTGCAGAAGCGAGGGTAGGGGAACGCATAGTCATTGACCTCATCATACCAGGGCTTGACCAACTGCAGGATGGACTGATAGCTGTGGTAGATAAAATATACAGGTTTGTCTGAGGTATGTCTTTACCCATTTGATTCTAATGTTCAGGCCTCACACATGAATGAACACCAGGTTTCAGGTGTGTGTTGTACCTACCCTCCAGTCCTGACAGACAGGTTCTGTCCATAGAACTGCAGCAGGTAAGATGGCCCATGTTCCCACAGACAGGTTGCAGCCCAGGCTTCTGCTGTCCTGGCCAAATCATTGTCCCACACCTGTTGGATGCAGAGTTTTCCAGTTGAAGGAGATAGTCAGACCAGAAAATGCATAAAATAGAAAACATGTACAATGCTATATAATTATAATACATATAACATGTTAATGATATATGGTAATGCAATGTTATTATAGTTATTTACACAATGTCAACCTAGTCCAAAGCAACTAGTTTGAGAATACTTATTTTTAACTGTTAACTGTTTGTTATCATTGATTTATAAACCCAACACTGGACATTAGCTGAATAATGTTTGCTACAATCAGTCATAAACTAGCTTAATAATAGTGGAAAGAGTCTGCCAGGGTAGTATAATGAAGAGAAGCTGCTTTTAGAAATCAAGAAAAAAAAAAATTCAGTAAGACTGGATAATCACCTGGATAATGTTCTGCATAATCTTTGATGTCCTCATCATTAACATGCTGGACGCATGGGTAGCAAGCTTTGCACTAATATAACCGTGAAGAAATAAATGCATGAATTACTGTTTCTACATTCCTTACTTTTTGGATAATTGGATAAAACATGATAGGCCAACAGAATGAATATACTAGAGTTGCACGATACCCACGGTATACCCGGTACCCCGCGGTGCCAAATCATAACCGTTGCTACTATACTAGAAATTTTACACAACAGTATTACCGTGGATTACGATACTACCGGTGCCAGTCTCCGCTACATAGCGGCTGCCTCTGCTCTCCTCCCGGCTTCTCACTGCATGCTACTCCTTTGTAAACAAACTAACATGGAACTGCAACCGAACTACACAGCTGCTGAATGATTGGCTGTTTGCCTGTTACTGGTGATGTCCAGGGATATGATAGGCTGTTTCCGCACGCTGGGTCCGCCCGCCTGTTAGCTGATTGGCTGTCTCGCCCAGACGCGCTCACGGTCACAAACACGAAACGCACACCATGGCAGAAGCATCGGGCCCAAGCGGCGAGTCTGCCGAAGCACAACAAATTTTTCTCAAGAAACCAAACTCCAAAAGTCACATTTGGAACTATTTTGGTCTTAAGCAAGGCACAGACGGGAAAGCAATAGACAATGGCCGTCCACTGTGCAGGCGCTGCCACCAAGCTATAGGAGCCAAAGGAGGGAACACATCAGTAATGTAGACTCTGTCTATATTGTATTCTACATATTGTTCAGAATATTGTTCAGTATTTTGTTAAGTTATTATTTATAGAATTGAGCTACAGTTCAATGAAGTAGCCTTTGGTATGCCTTTGCATAAGTTCTGTCCTTTAAGTTAAATACCTCAAAGTTTGACTAGACACACAAACACGCAGAGAAAAGGCCAGTGGATCTGTTTGTTGTTGTTTTTTTTCAATTTTAACTTTTTAATAAATGTTATTCATAAAAATACTTCTTTCAGTCTAATTCTTACTTCACCAGTATTATGTTTATGATGCACCAAACAACATTATAAGTAATTAATAAGTACTTATAACTTGTACAAATACATTGCAGTTCATAAAAATAATAATAAAAAGGCAGCAGTATCGCGATATTACCCGGAACCGTGATACTTTGTCTGGTATAGTATCGTGGTTACTCATTTTGGTATTGTGACAACTCTAGAATATACTCATCAAAATTGAGATGGTTATCAAAGATAATATTAAGGTTTCTGCTTGACTTATTAAAGTTTAATGGGAAGGGACTGAGATGGGAGAAAATGTAATTCTTGGTCTGGACCTAGGGCTATATTAGATGGCGGCGCGCAACAGTGATCAAGCCCTCTTTTACTACCCCTTATGTTAGTCCCGAGGCCAACTTCACTTGTGTTGCTTGGGCTATATTTATATGTATAAATATTTTTTTTTTTTCTCTTAAACTTAAATTCTGCCTTTACTTTTATATTTTTATTTTTTATATATTTTATTTTATTTTATATTTTTTGACATTTGACATCGGGCTGCTCCGGGACCAGGGGTAACCAATTTCGTTTTATCCCATGTTTTACATGCGCTAAAATGACAATAAAACTTTGACCTTGAACCTTTGAATCCTTGAATATTATTGAATTTTAATTCCATTTATGATGTTGGCTACCAATGAAATAAGATAATTGAGATAAAGTGATTATTGTGCTGCATGCCAATGATGCAGTAATGTTCTTATTTTGTCTTGTTGTTTATAGGAACGAATAACTCCATAGTTACTGCATTAAAACTAAAAATAACCTCATCTTAATTTGACCCTTTTTTGTTAAATTATCTTTAAAGTTCAAGCTATTAAAAGATGGGAGGTTAGGTATTTTTTTATTTATTATTATTATTTGTTTTTTTTTTAATAAAGTTCAATAAATGTATAAGGTTTCCAAAGTCAATGAATAATCATGTTAAATAATCACGATCATTATATTATATATATATATATATATATATATATATATAAATTTGACATGATTATAATTGCTGTGAGTAATATTGTGAGAAAAGCCTGAATCTGTTTCATTATTTATTTATTTATTTATTTATTTTTGCCTTTAAGCAAAGATTTTTTTTAATGCTGACCACTACCGTTCACGAGGGAATTTCTTAAATGTCCTTCTTTTTTGCGTGCTGATTAATACATATTTAACTGGATAGGCCAAATCTTCTCTCACCATATGCTCCATGTTTGCAGCCGGTGGGAAGACGTTGGCTCTGATTTGGTTGTGATAATCCAGGATGGCCACCATGTCGGTCTGACTGATGAAGCGTTTCCTCCGCGCTCTGTGGACACCGGGCGACACGCTGGTTTGAAGTTCAGGAGTTAAAGTGGAGTTATATATTTGTAGCTGTGGAGATTCCGTGGAATTTATAATACGTCCGTTAATTCCGCACAACAGGCTTGAAAAGCAGAAGAGAAAATAAACGTCTCTCATGCTTGCACCTTTGAAATATTATCCTTCTTGCTCCAGCAGCTGCAGTGAGGCTGTTTAGATGATCTGTGATGATGACCACGCCTGAGGTGAATGAGTTTCAAAATAAAATAAGCCATACTGAACAGAGATGAATATGTATTTTTAGGATCTGTAGGATATATATATATATATATGTATAATAACAATTATTATATAACAAAACATAACAAAATATAAATAAAATGAATTGTCCATACATTATGGATTTTTGGCAGAACAATTGGACAATATTTGTTCCACTATGGGAATCTTAAATATAGTGCACTACAGTAAATATGCATTTCAGACAAGTCTATTGACATGTAGATTGACAGCAAGATAGATAAATGTTTCATGCATAATCACCATGTGAAACAGTGTGTAGGTAGTGTTAGGCAACCCTGGTTAAAATTTTTTTTAATGTGCAAAAAGAAGCCAAAAGAAAGATAGAAACATCTCCAAAACGCATCAAATTACAGATTAAACATTCTTACAACATTAAAATAGGTCAGATCTTCTTTTATTTGTTTACACATCTGCAAAAGTGTGGGCACCCTGCAGAGTACGTAGCATGCACCGCCCCTTTGACCTCATTTTCAGATGCCAATATCCTCTGTTCGGAATGTATTTAAGAAATGACAGTCCTGAGGAATAGTGTTGCGAGAAAAGCACTTGTGAGAAAAGCATGTCAAAACCTACGTTTGACTGCCTGATCTCACCAGAAGGATTTGGCAGACACTGGAGTTATAGATAGATAGATAGATAGATAGATAGATAGATAGATAGATAGATAGATAGATAGATAGATAGATAGATAGATAGATAGATAGATAGATAGATAGATAGATAGATAGATAGATAGATAGATAGATAGATAGATAGATATACTTTATTAATCCCAAAAACTGGGAAATTAGAGTGTAACAGCAGTATAACACAAATACAACACAATGAAATAAAAAGAACAACCAACAATTAAGATAATAATTAATAATTCAATAAGAATAAGATAATTAAATAAGAATAAGAAATTAAGATAATAATTACATAAGAATAAGTAAAATAAAATAAAATATAATAATATATATAATAATATAATATATGACCGGATTTTAGCTATTATTATACACGCTGATGGCCTGTGGCAGGAAAGATTTCCTGTATCTGTCCACTGTGTGATGGAGAGGGTGATGATCATTGTCCATGATGGTAAACAGTTTATTCAGCGTCCTCCTCTCCACCACAGTACCAAACGTCTCCAGCCGGACACCAAGTACAGAGCCAGCCTTCTTGATGTATAAGGTGAAACAACGATCACGATGGTGGACGTGAACTCTCTCGGTAAATAATACGGTACACTATTCCACTATAAAGACATACTTTTACAAATATGGTCTTCATAGAAAAGCCATCAGAAGAAAACCTCCTCTACGCCCTTACCACAAAAATCAGAGTTTGAAATATGCAAATGAACATATAGACAAGTCTCATGCATTTTGGAAACAAGGACTGATAAAGTTAAAATAGAACTTTATGGCCAGAATGAGCAAAGGTACCTTTGGAGAAGAAAGGCACAAAAGTTAATGAAAAGAACCTCTGTCCAACTCTTAAGCATGTAGGTGGATCAATCATGTTTTGGGGTTGTATTGCAGATAGGGGCACAGGGAATATTTCATGAGTAGAAAGTACAGCTAATTTTGGACGCTAACTTGAAGCCATCTGAGAAAAAGATGAAGTTAAAGACAGGGTGGCTTCTACAAATGGATAATGATCGTAAACACACCTGGGGTCCTTACTGCTCTTGTGATGTGGTGAAAATTTAATAAATGGACCTCCAAGATTTGTTTGCGTACCCCTGTAGTTAGGCTTAATCTATATAGTGTCTGCCAAACTATTATCTGGAGCATTAGGATATAGGATATATAATAGAAAAAAAATCTTTGGCAAATGAAATGAGAATAACCAAAAAATAGAGTGAAAATTAATGATTATTGCAGAACTTTCAAGGAGAAATAGATAGTGTATCTACTATGGCTATCCATGGATTACCTAAAATATGTTTGAAAAGTCATAACATTAACATATTCTAGAAAGCAATCATTTCTAACTGATTGCAGTTGTTATGTGATTACATAATCATATGATACTACAAAATGACAAAGTGACTCATTCAAATGCACTGGTTTCCCTATGGTGGGATGTTGTTTTTGTGTCTTCACAGACTGAGGTTATGCATTGGATATTACTCATATTTTGGGAATTACAGAACATTTGGTACATTCACTGCAGGCTGACAGCTGTCTGCCAGCTGCTGTGTGGATAAGAAAGATCTATTCAAAAGCCTTAGAAAAAATAAAAACATAATGTATAATTCCACTGAAATCCTTTAATAAGTCTTTTTTGGTGTGGGTGTGTGTGTGTGTGTGTGTGTGGAGGAGGAGGAGTTCTGAGAGCCTGCACTGCCATATAAAGAAAAGCTCAGACTGCTCAGGAGGCATATGCCTGTATTTCAAATGTGTTTTTATCTTGAGCAAAACATTCAACAATCTGTCACTATAAACACAGCACTCTGACAAATTTGACTTTGAAAAAAAAGCATTAAGGTTAACAGTATGACTGCAATCATAAAAATGTAGGAGTAGGATTGTAATAGCATGATTGTAATAATGACAGGTGTGTGGGTGTGTTGCTGTGTGCTTGTGTTTCCCCACTTGTCCTTTCTCCCACATTTCCTGAAGTTGGTAAGAGTGGCCTCCGGCTCTGACTGTTGCACACTTGCATTCTATCAGCCTGATTCACACTCTTCTATCACTGCACACTATTTAAGATCTGCCCAGCTCTCCAGTCCTTGCTGGATCGTTGTGTATCCCTGTACGCTTCGCACCAGCTAAATACTTGTTTTTTTTTGCATTCTTCATTCCAAGTTCTTTTTGTGACTTCTTCTGCTTTTTGCCCTTAGGAGCTGTAACCTGTCGCTGCTGTAATTCTGAACTGTTTGACTGTCCGTGGCAACCCCTGGACCCAATTCTGCATCAATGACCCTGCCTGGACTTCAACAACCTTTTGTTCAACAAACTTTGTCACTACCAACAGCTCCGTCTGTGTTTGTTTCCTGTTATTAAAGCCTTGACAGTACTGTATTTGCCAATTCAGTATTAGATTGTTTTCCCCAATATAAAATTCATTTGTAAATGGAATAAGTTTGGAACCACCAGGATTCTTCCTACAACTGCCATTGAGATATGGAAAGAGTGACTTCAAGACAACTCTGTGAATGTCCTAGACTTGAATCCCATTGAACATCTCTGGAGGGATCTGAAAATGGCTGTGCACTGACACTCCCCATCTAACCTGATTGCTGCCAAAGGTGCCACAACAAAGTATTCAACAAAGACTGTGAATGCTTATGTACATATTGTATTTCTGTTTTTTTTTTTATACATTTGCGATCATTTAAAAAAAATCATGTCAGTATTATGTGTTGGGATTTTGAGGAATTTTGAGGAAAAAAAATATTTCAATCCATTTGTTGATAAGGCTGTAACATAATAAAATATGGAAAAGTGAAGCGCTGTGAATACTTTCTGTATGAACTGTACTTCACAGAATTTGGTATATAAAAGCCCTGAAAACTGTAAAAATTAATGAATTAATTAGTTAATTTTCATAAAATTAAATGTTATTTGTATAGCCCAAAATCACAGAATACATTTGTCTCAGAGGGCTTTACAATCTGTACAGGGAGTGACACCCTCTATCCTTAGACCCTCGATTTGGGTAAGGAAAATCTTGCCCACCAAAAAACCTTTTACAGTTTTTCTCCATTGGTTTGGCTCATTTCTTGAAACTGAGATGACATTCTCATAACAACATGGACAAATCCCCAAACTATCTTGCAGTTTCTCACAACAGAATGGCATTTATCATTGCTTTCATCACATTTCCAAATGCTTTGTCAAGCCTTTAGTACATCCTTGCAAATAGCTATGTACAAGTATCCTACTGTTAACACAATCAGCCAACATTTAGTACATTTTTCAAATGAATGTATCTTGCTGATCTATCCCAATTGGTTGGTTTTCAGTGTCATGGTTATTGTCCTCAAAACATGTCAGCACATTTTCATCGTATAAGTCATCATATGCAGAATAGTCTGCTCAATTGTCAAATCAGTGTTAGGAAACTGGAATAGACTACAGTACATATTTTGGAAGATATTATAGTAAATTGAGGATAATCAGGTCTCGAAGGGCCCCACCTACCCCAGTTTGTAATTATATGGGACAACGTTAGTTTCCACCGGGGTCCACGCATCCGGGGATGGTTCAACATGCATCCAAGAATGCACAACGTGTTCTTGCCACCATACTCTTGCCACACCAATCTCAAGAGACAACATCAGATGCGATGTGGATGAGAATCTGTGGCCGAACAGAGCACAGAGAATGGATGGCCAGGAAGATGAGGATGGTGACCAGGAGAGAGAGGGGAGTGACCGTGACTAAACAAAATGTCTTCATTTGTGACAGACAGACAGACAGACAGACAGACAGACAGACAGACAGACAGACAGACAGACAGACAGACAGACAGACAGACAGACAGACAGACAGACAGACAGACAGACAGACAGATAGATAGATAGATAGATAGATAGATAGATAGATAGATAGATAGATAGATAGATAGATAGATAGATAGATAGATAGATAGATAGATAGATTTAGTTGCCTTAGATCCCGTCTAAGGCAACTCAATTTCTGGAAAGACATTTTCTGAGGTGTTTGGGTCCAGTACGAGAACTTCAGTTTTATCTGAATTTAGCATCAGAAAATAGGATGGTACATAAGTACAATAATAACAATAATAAAAAAAACAAAATATAAGAGAAAGTGCTATTTTTCAGTGCTGGAAGCCAGACAATGGAGCTCCATGGAGAGATGCCACTAGAATGTATCTTTATAATTTAGGTAAACTGTCCCTTTAACATTCAGTTTTGCTTCATGAAGCTGGAGTAAATGTGATGTTCTGGGTAGTGTATTACAGCATTTCTAATTCTTTCCACCTTAGGAAACTTTGATGGCTCCAAAACAAAAACACGAAACATTACAGAAACATACCCACTGCTGAAATCATAGTTCTATAAAAGCACAATGACACAGCTCTCCACTGTTTTCACTGGCTGATACACTGAAGCTGATAAAAGGCGAAGGGAGAGAAACATGGAAAGTGTGCAGCCCTCTTTCTCACAACTTGACTGATAGTTAACAACTCTTTGCCAAGTTGGCACCTTCAGCTGTGTTTTTTCTCCAATAATTTACATTTGTTATTAATGGTAATGAAAACAACTGTTTTTCACATTCCACAACCAGGACATGATCAAGGTTTTACTTGGTTCAACTTGCCACTGTTTACTGATCCTAGCTTTGTTATGAGTGTGAAAATTTATCTTTTATGCTCTCCATAGTTTGGTTATCTGCTGGTTCTTAGAGGCCTTGGATGTGTTGAGATTGTCCCCATGTCTGCATGGGTTTTCTCTTTCCTCCCATACTACTAAGACATGCATGTTAGGTTAATTGACCACAATAAATTGCCCGAGAAGGTGTTTGTCTATATGTGGTGTCCTGTGGTGGATTGTTTAGGTATATAGGATATATCAATATATCGTTTTGTTTCGCTTTATCCGTTTGTCGGGTCGCGGGGGCAGCATCTTCAGCAGGGAAGCCCAGACTTCCCTCTCCCTAGCCACTTCTGCCAGAGCCAGCTTCTGCAACCGGGGGTCGGACCGCCAGGGTCCCCATCTTCGACTGCCGCCCATCTCTCTTCGCACCTTTTCTAAGGGGTTCCCCCCCTGAGACCCCTCCCACCTCATATTCCCAGGCGGTCTCCCATCCAAGTACTAACCAGGCCCGACCCTGCTTAGCTTCCGAGATCAGACGAGATCGGGTGTGTTCAGAGTGGTATGGCTGCCTATCAATATATTAATTCAATTTATTCCATTTTTGTTTTTGAACTGTGTGAATAGTTATTTTTAGTAAAAGTGAATGTACATGGTAGCTGCAACATTAGCTGTTTTGAGTCACAACAGTCCAATACATTTCACTTGATGTTCACCCGCTGTAGTTTACAGGACTGTTGCAAGCTGTGTCTGTCCTTCTTGTAGTGAAATTAATGGTCACTAGAAGAAGGACAGACTGAAAATGACTCTGCACACTGAGCTGTGATCTGTTTTTTGTTAAGTGAAGAGGTTTCATCTTTAGTTACAGATTTGAAATGCTGGGAGTCGACTGAAGAGTTTCAGATTCTGCTTTGTTCAGTTTGTCTCTTGCTGGGCAGCTAATGCTTGCTCACAGCAGCCTGCAGATCGCAGTCTGTTTTAGAGAGAAACACAAACAGCAGCAGGTCAGTTAGTGAGTGGACCTTTGCTCTGTCTCTGCACAGAGTATTAAACTGGATGCAATCTTGGCAACATTTGACTATCAATAGCTGTGTGGGATGACTTGTATTGTATGTATAATGGTGACAGCCCGCAGATGGTGCTGGTCTATTATTTTTGCATAAATGTTTGAAAATATGTTATTGTTTCAAGCGCGCATTTTGCAAGTGAACAAAAAATTATTAAAATAGTGAATCGACTACAAACTCGAAGAAAAAAAAATCTGATTTCTGGCCATTTTGCCAAGTCCTGTGTACAGACCCAAATAGCAAGCTTTCCAGATCTAACTTACCAGTGAAAAGTATTGAGTTTTACAAAACATTGGCAATGAGCTGGGAAGAAATTTGGTGCTACTGGATATTCTTGTTTTGTTAGTAGTTTTCAGGCCTCATTTGGCGTCATGTTTTTTGGGTCCATTGAGCAGCATGCTCCTTTGAGTCTCTCTCTGACAGGGCGTGTGTGGACTCCACACACACATAAAGAGTACACAAATAATTTACTGATACAGTTCTATGAGATTTTTGAAATGCACACTGTGGAGTTGTTGGCCAATAGTACCTTCTCAGCAGCAAACACTTAATCAAAATGAATAATAAAATCTTTCTGTGTCTGCGAACTTTATAATGCTTCTTATTGGCTTCTTCTGCCTAGTGACCAAACAATCTGCCATTGGTGTAAAGCTGATTTTATAGAATGACTCAACTAAATTCTGTGTCATTAAAACCTAGGTTTTGTCTTGGTGTTTACTTACAGGCGTGTTCAACACACCTGTAAGTCTCAACCCACAGATAGAAATGAAGCAGCAGCACCATCCTAAATGTCCAGAAGATGGCAGGATTAGACAATGCATGGAAATGCGCCTTTTAGTCGTCCTTGTTCTCTGAACGGCTGACTGGGAAACTAAGCGGGAAACTGTTGCTGCCACGGTCTGCTTTGAGTTTAGAAGTTCTGAAGACAACTTATTTAGGTTCTAACCTGTAACAACGGCAACTTTTGTGGGTGTCGGTACTGTTTAAATCCATACAAAAACTCCAAATGATGTCAGCATCAGCAAATGTATCAGTGTTTGAACCAGTGAAACAAAGAATGAACTGGATTTTACATTGTTAGAAATATTTACACTACCAAACTATAAAACATGATACAATTATTCTTACAGTTATTAATATTTTATTATATAACGTTTACCAATGGATTCACTGCTTTGCATCTGATGAAAAATAACCACACTCAAGTGTCATAGAAGATTTGAATAATTATGCTTTACTATGACAGTGGCTCAACAACAGCAGCTGTTTGTGAAAATCATAGAGGTGTGTGCAATCTTGGTGGTTTCTGGTGTATTATTGTTCATATAAGCTGATTTCAAAATGTTCACTGTGAGTTAACATGTGCCATATATATTCATTTAAATTCATTACTGAGAGCTGTTGCATTTTTGACGGATCAGACATGAAAACTGTATCCATCAATATATGAGGCAAACCTGTACACACACACACACTATAAAGCTAGCCACGGTTAGCTGAAAAAATTACAAGTGGAGTGGCTTTCAAATTAAAAGTACATTTTTAGGCTCTTGAGAAATTGTGCATTTTCTAACAGCTAGTAATGGTGTAAATAGGACACCAAAGTTAAAACAATGATCTCATTTGTAATGCTTTTCCCCTTGTATATATGTATATTCTTGGTGTAATTCTTTTGCAGGTTTGAGCAACAGAGAGAACAGGTGGTGTCCTTTCTAAATTTAGAAACCAGGCAAATTAACAGCTTCAAATAGACTGGGGTCTTATTTATGTCTGCAGAAGAAGAACATGGGCATTTTTTTTTTTTTACACCTACTCAGTTTGTTGCAGAAAACAGTTGCTCTACAGTCTCAAATATTTATTCATATTTTACTAACGTCTTTTACAAGTAAATACATAAAATAAAATTAAGCCCTGGTATGCTTTGTAGGGCTCAAACTATTCTAACAAGCCCTGTAGGCCGCTGTCTGGAAAGAGTCACATAATTATATATAGTAAATATAATATACACAATATATATCCACAGGAGGATATTAATTTTCTCTCAGGCACATGAATTTATGACACAATTTAACTGTATCAAAAACAGTTAAATTGTGTCATAAATTCATGTGCCTGAGAAAAAATTAATATCCTCCTGACACATGACACACATGATATTCTTTAAAAGGAGAACCTTAAAATACAGATAATATCACATAGTTCAGTTACAGAGAGAAAATTACTGAATTATTTTTACACACAGGACAAGCCCGCGATCCCCGGGTGTCCTGAAGTCCCAAGATTCCCCAATCGGTTATTTTCATTACCGATTGATCTCCTAATTCATTTTCTCTATCAATTGATTCACTTGAATTCACAAATTCCCAGAGCCCAACTTATTTATTTAAATACTTGTTTTATCCAACAGTCCAAAACATACAGATACTCAGTTTACTATCACATATGACAAACGTGAGGATTTTATATTTCCCCACTCTACCAATAAGAACTAAAATTATTAACCAGCTATGAAAAGTGTTGCTGATTAATGCTCAATGACTCATTATCGGCTCACTTCTTATACTACAAAACGTCCTTCTCAGTTCATCATAAAATCATGGAAAGATTGTCAACAACTGAGGTTTTTTATAATGAGATATATAATGCTGATATCATTTTCATATCTCCAGCTGTATAGGACCACAGCAGGGAATTACTATATATATCATGTTCACCATATATAATATATAATATGTCCCTCTCTTTACACCAATACGATGAATATGGCTTTTATTCTGAAAAGTTACACAGGAAGCACCGTATCATTTCATCACAGAAAACCTGGCGGTCTCCACTTCATAGGGGGGGAGTGTGAGAGTCTTCCAGCACCCTGCAGTGGAACGACTTTAGCAGCCGTGGCGGCCGCCTCTTGTCCTCCCGCGTCCCGCTTTCAGTAACCGACCGCAGATGCGCCCCGCCGCATTCCGGCACTACTCCCTCACTCCCCTGCTGAGAACTCGCATCCTCACCGGTGCAGGACAGAACCCCGCTTTCTGAAAGCATTTCGCCCAGTCTGGACTCCACTACACGCCTTCGAGTGGTACTTTCAACCTCCGTGTCTGAATGACGGGCGGTAGGTTCGACTTTGACGATGGCGGCACGTACTGCGGAGGCTGGGAGGACGGCAAAGCCCACGGCCACGGTGTGTGCACCGGACCCAAGGGCCAGGGCGAGTACTCGGGCTCCTGGTCCAACGGTTTCGAAGTGGTCGGCGTTTACACTTGGCCCAGCGGGAATGTGTACCAGGGCTACTGGACGCAAGGTAAACGACACGGGCTCGGCGTGGAAACCAAGGGGAGGTGGACTTATCGGGGAGAGTGGGCTCATGGGTTCAAGGGCCGGTACGGAGTCCGGCAGAGCCTGAACACACCGGCCAGGTACGAGGGAACATGGAGTAACGGACTGCAGGACGGATATGGCGTCGAGACGTACGGCGATGGAGGTGAGAGGGGGGACAGGTGACAGGGCGGCTGCTGATGGTATTCATTCATATTTCTATTTTTAGAAACTATAGTATAGCACACAAACACCCTCACACTAGTAAGGTCTGCCGTGAAGTAGTTCTCTTTATTATCACTTTTATTTAGAAACTGTGGGGATACTTTTAAGATAACATCGTTGCTCTAAACCAAATAAATATTATATATATATTAGCAAATCCTATACATAGATAAATAACACTGTTTGTCATATAAATATGACGTGTTTTTTATGTTTTTGAGTAGTTGATGGGTGCCACAGTGCAATAACACAGTGCAATACTAGATAGATTTGTCCCACAATGAGGGCATGAACAACGTAAGTGTGTGTATGACAACTTTTACTACACTCCATCTTGTTTTCTTTCAAGTAGTTGGCTGTATTCACTAAAACATACTGTATCTCCTGAGATGAGTATTTGATGTAACTTGTTTGTTGCCTCCTTGTTATGGAACAAGCACTCGGGTCTTTGCATGAACACATAAAAACCAAATGTGTTGCTCCGTGTAAATGGAGCCTCCTGGAAACCTAACTTGGATTACAATTAAATTTAGATCAGATCCTGACCTGAGGACAGACACACCAACATGTGTGACCTGTCGAAAAGCTGTAAATATATTTATGCTGTTTTACATTAGACATTGAAAGCTGTGGTGTGATTTATTTGATTCAGTATGTATTCAGCATATTTTTCTATCTGTGCACTGACACTACCATGATGGTAGTTAACTCTCTGCTGGTCACCTTTTTATGTTGCAGTGTGGTATATTTTGACTACATTACATCTAGTAATGTGAATGAGTGGCGAACACCACAATGTTGATCTGAATTATGTCATCTTGTGTCGGCAGCGCAGCTCATCAATGAATGTCATACCGACCTAAATCTACTCATTCCAATTTTCATTCAGATAAATTATTTGAATCCCATATATCTGAGCAGACGATATCTACAACAGCCAGTGATATTTAACCGTGAGTTCAATTGGCATTTTGCCAAAACAGTAACTAAGACCACAGTAGGGTCTTCAGGGATCCAACTTTTTGGACTTGATCTGAACAGACCCTTAGAAAACCTACCTAAACCTGATTACACACATGCACATTAATGAATTTTCGAAGCAAAACCTTTTTTTTCTGCTGTGGTGATTATATGGCACACAGTGATAAGATGCAGATTTAAAACCTGTGGCAGCCTACCTGATCTGGGTCAATTCATGTCAGAACTATTACTTTTCACACTGTTATGATCCAGGACTCACATCTAAGAATTGAAGATAACACATAATTTTACACGTTCCTGAAGTTTATACTAATTCCCTGAAGTAATTTGCAAATATTTTCTTAACATTTATTTAGGGGAGGTTCACTGAGAGCAATGCTCTCTTTTTTTTTAGGAAGGCCTTGATCACATTCACACAGTTCATACCTGAAAGCTGTTCAGTACAACCACAGTCTGACCGGCTCCACTCGAGCAGCTGGGGTTAAGGACCTTACAGCAGTTTAGAATACTACAGCAGCTCATGTAAAATCAAAAATTAATTCTACATTTAAAACTCATTAAATTGTCAATATAAAATGTGTTTTCAGTGTCATGCTCTTGTCATTCTTGGAACCCGTGAGTCCTTCAGTGCACAAACTTGATTGAGACTCTTTCAGTTGTTAGTGGTGTATATATGTATATAGGCAGGAGTTCTGAATGAATTGCGTCCTGAGAGTTTGCACCAGATGTTGACATGCAACATGCTGATCAGAGCCATCCGTTTTAGTTCATGATGTCCAATCTGAGTGTTTCGCAGTGATGTAATCAAAGCTGCCTTGAGTTAAAAAAGTATTCTTTGTCTGTAAAACCTGAGACCTCAACCTGGGAAACCAAGGTCTAAATTTGGTTCCTGTTGGATAGTCCCAGGGGCTAAAAAAGGTCCCTGATTGGCGTGGGGGGTGGGCTGCTGGAAGAAGTAGTGGCATCTTTACCGTGCGCTGTACGCAATGGAGCAGGAGAAGGTGGCATCTCGGCTTCTCTCTCTCTCTCTCTCTCTCTCTCTCTCTCTCTCTCTCCTTATATCTATCTATCTATCTATACAGTGGTATGAAAAAGTTTGGGCACCCTTGAGCGTTTCCAGGACTTTCCTTTATAAATCATTGGTTGTTCGGATCAGCAATTTCAGTTAAATATATCATATAGCAGACAAACACAGTGATATTTGAGAAGTGAAATGAAGTTTATAGAATAAACAGAAAGTGTGCAATAATTACTTAAACAAAAGTGGACAGGTGCATAAATGTGGGCACCACAACAGAAAAATTACATAAATTTTTCGTAGATCCTCCTTTTGCAGAAATAACAGCCTCTAAACGCTTACTATAGCTTCCAATGAGGGTCTGGAGTGTGGTTGAAGGTATTTTTGACCATTCTTCTTTACAAAACATCTCCAGAACGTTGTAGTTGTTCCTCTGCATGAATGCCTTTGTAGAGTTTGAGCAGTGTTTGGGGTCGTCTTGTTGAAGTATCCAGCCCCGGCGCAACTTTAACTTTGTCACTGATTCTTGAACATTGTTGGCAAGAATCTGCTGATACTGACTGGAATCCATGCGACCTTCAACTCTTACAAGATTGCCAGTACCTGCACTGACCACACAGCCCTACAGCATGATGGAACCGCCACCAAATTTTACTGTGGGTAGCAAGTGTTTGTCTTGGAATGCTGTGTTCTTCTTCCGCCATGCATACCGCCCCTTGTTATGTCCAAATAACTCAATTTTACATTCATCAGTCCACAGGACCTTATTCCAAAAGGAAGCTGGCTTGTCCAAATGTGCTTTAGCATACCTCAAGCGACTCTGTTTGTGGCATGTGTGTAGAAAAGGCTTCCACCGCATTACTCCCCCATACAGCATCTCCTTGTGCAAAGTGCGCTGAATAGTTGAACGATGCACAGTGACACCCTCTGCAGCAAGATCATGTTGTTATATATATATACATATATATATATATATATATATATATATATATATATATATATATATATATATATATATATATATATATACCTAAGTACTGACCAAAAGTAAGTCTTTGAGAACGGGTTTCTTAAACCAGGGGATGCATTAAAACAGGGGCCAAAATGCATCAGTTTGCAAAATGCATCACTGACAGTTTATAGCAAAGGGATGCTTTGCGTTCAGGTGGTATTTGAGACTGGAAGAACTCCTACAGTAAACCAATTCTGCATTGCATAAGGTGAACACTACCTTAGTGTAAATGACCCCATAAAAGGTCCATTATTTTAGGTGAATTACGTTATTAATATGCAAGATAATTTCTATTTTTTTGTTACTGCATTAATATCTTTCTACTAGCAGTCAGTTTTGTTTATGTACAGAGTACCTATATGCCTTTTTATGCACTGTGGTAAGAGGAACTTTTTATTTTGAAAAGCTTAATGTCCGTGCTACTGCACCTGTAGCAGGAATCGTTCAGACTACAGCGCTTGTAAGAGATGGTCACATAGCGCTATCTAGCCAATGTTTTCAGTTTGGACCCGTAATGAGGCACAGACTCTTACGGTGCTCATAGTTTATGCTATATTCTTTGTATTAAGTTGAAGTGAGAAAATATAAACCATAAACTTAACCAGCAGTTGAAGATCATTGCCACAAAATTACAGGGACCATTACACTTAGTCTTGTTGATGCCACCATCAGGAAGCTTCTTAAAAATGAATTTTCCCTGAAGCAAGCCTTGCGGCTTCGTGGCTGCATCCATGATAGACTATCACGTTTGGTGTGGTAGTTCGGGTAATTCACAGGTGCGTAGAGGTTCGAAAACCGAATTGCCCCCTACAGTGCAATTCAGCTATTTATACATCCCCGCTAAAATATCACGGTTAAAGTCATCAGTTTGCTTATTATAGGACCCAGCTCCAAACCCAATTTTTATAATAGATTAACAGCGGTATTTTTTATATCTCTCGATAAGAGTCTCACATTATCGCAGCGCGTTAACGCCGTTAACGGCCCACCACTAACATATATATATCGTATTTTTCGGGCCATAAGTTGCAGTATCAATTAATATGTCAATTGCTGTCATTGTTCACACATGAGGCACATCTGATTATAAGGTGTAATAAGTTATAAGTTGTTCAGAGTTTAACAGTTGGGTGATTTTAGGATCCAGCATTCCCGGATCCCTCTCGTCGTTATCCGAGTCACTCTAATGATTTTAGATGCGCCTTATAGTCCGAAAAATATGGTACTTCGAGCATGAGAAATAATAACATATTTTTTATGCAACTTTTTTTACCCTGACCATATTACTGTAATTTACAATTAGTCATAGGGCAACATACAATACAATAGTGCTATGACTACCATGATGTTTACCATGATATGCTGTTAATGATCATGAAAACTGTTAATATCATATTTGTCCTTTATTTCATATCAAACATCCATAAACCTGCTGAAAAGCCTTGAAGTGGCGGAAAAAGCACAGGAATTTGAGGAACAAAAAAAATAATTACTGTATTTACCAATGACTATATTGAACAAATGAATTCCAATTTATTAATTTCACTGTATAAAATGTATTTCTCAGATGGGTTCAGTTTGTCAGATTTGTAAATCATTCGAGAGAAAAAAAAGTCTTTTGGTCTTTCATGCATTTCAAAGGCTTTTCCATGCTCTTCAGTCAGCCAGTAAAGTAGGCTTATTCCACATTGCAAGATAGCTGCTTGGAGTTATGTTTAGCCAGCCAACAGACTTCCCAGTGTCTCAAGTTACATGCATCTTTTAAAATAGCACATTCTCACATTCTCCAGGACCAGAGCCTGAGCTCTCCTAACCAGGCCACCAACAACTTTATTAACAAATGACGCTCATTGGTGGTTGTTTGAGAATCACAACTGTTTCATGTCCTAGCTGTGGAAATATCGCTCACACTTAAGCACACATACCGGTGTTAGGCTCATGTGTATTTGGGCGGCTGTGGCTCAGAGGTAGGTCATCCATTAATCAGAAGTGGTTTGATTCCCAGCTTCCAGTCTACAGTGACCTTGGGTAAGACACTTAACCCCTTAGCTCCACATGACTCTGTGTGTGTGTGTGCGCGCGTGGGTGCGTGCGTGCGTGCATGAAAGAATGTTTAGGTCGCTCCTTGTATGGTAGCCTCTGCCATCAGTTTATGAAGGTGTGTGTGCTAATGGGTGAATGCTGATATGTATTGCTCTTGAATGGTCGGAAAGACTAAAAAAAGCATTATATAAGTAGAACGCCAGCCAAAATAATTTTGTATTGCATCGACAGAAAATATATTTTTGTATCAATACATTTAATTTAGACAAATTGAGGTATTACAAGTTGAATATAGCGTTAAAGATAGGCCAGAGAGAAAGAATTAAATAAAATAACCCAATAAACATAAAGAATTATCAGAGCATGTTAGTGCTGTCCAATATTTTATCAATGTAGTACACAATGTGTACAAAGAGATTTTGTTTTTGTCATAGAAAAAGTTCTATCTGCTGATCCAGACTTTAATTTTGCCATTCTGTTCCAAAAACTCAATGTGTATCATACAGTTTTGTATCATACAGGTGAGTCAGGGAAGTTGGTAAGCGAAAACAAACATCAGCAGGAATTAAAGTTCCACATTGTAACAATGGATTTCATTCATTTGGGTTGAGAGAGAGAGAGAGAAAATAGTTTTGAGTGTTCCACATAACGAAATAACAATAAGATTTGTATTATTGTTGCTGAATGTTCAATCAGTGAAAACAAGCTAGACGTGTAAAACATGGTAGGAGTGTCTACACTGGGAGAAACATGAGTAATTTTCTCCAAACTATCATGCCAGATATTTTATTACATGATTATTTTGGTCCCACCAATGTGAAGGATAGCCCTCCAAGATACTCAATAAACGGAAAATCAACCTACTTGGCAGGTGTTCATTTCAGGCGCTGGTTACATCCTGATCACAAATAGGTGTGTTAGTATGTGTGACAAATACTTAATTTGTGTCCATTTTCAATATAAGGACATGCATCTTTAATATAATATATTGATGTTCATGGCACAGCTCTGCACTGGTTTTCTAAATGAAGCCTCAATGCTGTTACATATCAGGGTACAGATCAACTTCACAAAGCTGCAACACAGTCAGGAACAGCTGATTGGGACACTAATGAGCTGATGAGATGATTAGCTCATTATCATGGAGAAGAGAGCAGCATTAACCTTAACCAGTATTAAGTGATTTAATAATGAGGGGGGTGAATTTAAAGTGATTGGATGACAGCAGGAAGAAAGTGGAATGAAGCCATGAGGTGTAGCTTTAATGATTCAGCAGGACTAATGAATATAAGATAAAAGACTGAGTTAATGATAAAGAAGCCTCTCTGATTTAGTTAATGCTAACCTGACCTTTTCTTATTGTTTTCCTTTGGATTTACAGTAGGTTTGATGGAGATTTATGAAATGATACCTAATGACAGAGCACCTGTGTTCATATGTGGATATAAAGTCAAGACAACTTTATTGTCCATAGTAAGGCATTATAAATGTACCTTTACCACTAATGTTACAGCAGTTGTTGAATATGTTTGTATCTAACTAAAAAGCATTACCCACGTATGAGAAATATTGACATATAATATGAGGTTTGTGTGTGTGACAAGCATTGCAGTAATAAATCCTACTTGTGTGTGTGGCTTGTCAGTCTGTAAATTGCACCAAAAGTTGTATGTTTGTTTATTTTAGGATGTATATATTCTAGTGTGTGAACTAAATTTACTGAAATTTAAGATGTGTCTACCCCACTTCTATAATTGTATACATGTATAATTTTAACATGTGTGGGGTATTATTAGGGTGGATCTAACTGTCTCTAATGGCAGGGACACACATTCTGACTATGGTTATTGATTGGGTATGACAACTGTTAAAATCATACAGTGTGTGGTGTTGAAGGATTGTAGTAGTTAGTCTTCTAATCCAGTCACTGCATTGTCAGTAGTATATAGTATAGTAGAAGTATAGCACCTCGTCCTAGGGGGGTTATTATTGTTGCTCACCGCTCCCTGCTGTGTGAGATCAATGTTTTCTTGTGGGAAGCAACAAGGTCAGAACCTAGACGACAAATACTAATGCTATACATACGGCATTACTGACTAGAGGTAAAGATGAGGCTTAAGGGAAGACAAACAACTAAACCTGTACAATACATTATTTAGAAAAAGTACCAAAAAAATTAGAACATTCAGGCTGACCGCATTTTAGACAAAAGTGTCCTTCCTGAACAAAGTCCGTGGATCAAGTGCTTAAATAGTGAATTGGCATTTGCCTGAGGGCCTTTGCAAATAAAACAAAACATTGCTGTATCAAATCAGTTCAAAATCAGAATCCTCAAATAAAAATATTTTTTCAGTATAAAAAAAAACCATTCAGTGCAGCATCAGAGCCCTCAACTCACATCTCCGCAGTATAACATCAGAATGCTCCAAACCAAAGTATCTCAAGGTGTAAAATTCAGTGCAGCATCTGAGCTCTCATATCTTTGACTCTGGGATTCACCTTGGTGGTAGCAGCATCAATCTGGTAAACAGCGGTTTGCAAAAAGTGGTAGACGCTGGCCAGATCCCTGCTGTACAAGGTAGCGAAGACGAAATGAGCTTTAAAAAGCTCATCAAAAGAGGCAAGTGAATCTGGTGACTGACATGGGATTGCATGTTTGTCAATCAGTGAAATATTTGTGCATGGTGCTCCTCTGAGTCCCCACAGCCAGCAGATAGGGTTGACGGCTCTCTGTGCTGCTGTCCAGATGCCGCAGATGCTGCTGCCAGTCTGTGACAAGAAAACTTAATAAGTCTTGCTATTAAAATTAATCTGTTGTAGTTTAGGATCCCATCATCACCACCAGAATCACTTATTATATACTTTTACAGCGAACATTTCTAACTCAAATCATTCTTTTTCTCAGGGTCGTGAATCTAATTTAAAAATACCAAAATGTATTTCTGGTGGTCTCGGTACATACAGCCTGCATGCTTTATTGGAAATTTAAAAAATAAGACATTTACTTGCTCACTCGCTAACCAAAGAGCAATTAAAACAGTTGGTGTAAACGCCTCAATTCAAACTGAACCTCCTTCAATTAAAATGGTCAGTAAAAATTAAGCTCAATAAAAACAAATGCGTGGTAAATTAAGCTAACAAGAGTGAGGCTCGGTTTGAATTCACATCTAACATTATTGTGCTAAAGCTAACGTTAGCATCGACATTGGCGGTTATACAGTGTGTGAGACCCACAAACTCGCCAGTTGCAATGTTACTCACGGGCATTACTTTTTTAAAGTAAGCCAACAAAAGTTCTGCTGACATTACATTGCTGACTTACCTGTCTTATTGCCGTCCACCACTGCTGTTCACCCCTCCTTCCACTGTGGGGATAGAAAGATTAGTGGGCATATTATTGATATTACTCCAAGATTATACACTAGGATTTACTTTCTTTTTTCCTCCGACTCCGAGTGGCCAAAATTACCCCCTCATTTTTCCTGTGCACTCCCACCTCGGGGGTCACAGAGTTTTTACTTTAAATGCCTTTAAATTTGAATTACTTTAAATGACATTGTGGATAAAAAGTTGCTTTTGTAACAAACTTTCTGGTGCATCAGGATTTTTCTGTTGGCACATAAAATTAAGAAAAGGTGAGGCCATTGGGTGTTAAGGACATAGAAATTCTATTTAAGAAAGGCATGTATCAATTGGATTGGTGCTACTGGATATCCCAATATGACCAGTCATTCCAAATACTACAGTATCATGAACCTTGACACACCTCAAAATGTTGCAGGTGTTGCAATCAGTAGCAATCAGCAAGTTTAATTATTACAAACCTTTTTAAATTGATATATAAATTGTTGACTGCTGGTGAAAATTGTGTAACAGGGAACACATATATCAGTTAACATTTTTTATTATTTTGATAACTGAGGAAACTCAGCTGATAAAAACCTGGAGATGCAGTTGAAAAGGCTATCAGGGTTCAAGAATGAACATGCTAGTCTTCTGTATTGATGTGGTTTATGTAGTTGCCATGATTGCACTACCAGCTTTGCATATTGAAAACAATCAACCATTATCAACTCATGTAGCTCCGTCCACGACGTCTCACTGTCTAAAATAATTTTTCTATATTCAACTGTTGACTGGTCTCTCCCTTTGTTGTTGCTGCAGGTACATACCAGGGTCAGTGGACTGGTGGGATGCGTCATGGTTATGGTGTACGTCAGAGTGTCCCATACGGTATGGCCTCGGTCATCCGCTCACCTCTTCGAACCTCTCTGGCTTCTCTCCGCAGTGAGCAGAGTAATGGCACAGTACTGCGTGACAGTCTGTCTGACAGCCCTGCTGGCACGCGTGGGGGCTTTGTACTCAACTTCCACTCAGACGGAGAAGGTTCAGAGAAGAAAAAGGGCCTCTTCCGCCGTGGCTCTCTGTTTGGCAGTCTCCAGAGACTGCGTAAATCAGACTCACGCTCGTCAATCTCCAGTAAGCGCAGCTCAGCTCATAGTGACACCACCATGAGCCGCATCAGCTCAAGTGATGCCAATTCCACCATCAGCTTCGGAGACGGCGACCCAGGTGATGACTACCTGCCTCTGGAAGACAATGTCGATGCCACCACCACGGAGTCTTACATGGGTGAGTGGAAGAATGACAAGCGCAGCGGGTTTGGTGTCTCAGAGCGCTCCAACGGCATGAAGTATGAAGGCGAGTGGTTGAACAATAAGCGCCATGGTTACGGCTGCACTATCTTTCCTGATGGCACTAAGGAGGAAGGGAAGTACAAGAACAACGTGCTGGCCCGGGGTATCAAGAAACACCTGATCCCGCTGAGGAACACCAAGACTAAACAGAAGGTGGATCGAGCCATTGAGGGAGCAGTGAGGGCAGCAGCCATCGCCAAAACCAAAGTGGAGATAGCCATCTCAAGGTATTTTTTTTTTTCAGTTAATTGATAAGATTAATTGATAAGATTAATTGATAATGAAAATAATCCATAGTTGCAGCTTTATTCACTTGGTAGTAGAATTAAGAAGGGGATATTTTCACATGACACTCCTCATACACAAAAAATCTCTATAAGTATCATATTGATTTATATTTGAAACTTTTTGCACATTATGTACATACAGTACAGTGTTTAATACCACAGTATTGCAAAAAATGATATAATGGTGCGTCTTACAGCATGTTACTTGTAGTCATTGTTCAGTTGTGTGTGTTACAACATATGTCAGAAGAACTGTGCCCATGCTCATATTACTGTAGCACAGGGGTTCTCAAAGTTTTGATGGGTGAGGGCCAATTTAGCAACCTAACACTGAGGTGAGGGCCACCAGCGGGGCGGGACGGGGGAGAAAAAAAGAAAAGCAAAAATAAATTCCATTTGTAATTATTTTAATGACCATATTGCACCTATGCAGTTTCCATTGTTGCAATTAACACATTTTTAATAAACTCAGTTTTAGGCTAAACCTGGCAAACATCACTGGGGTTCTATACCCTAAAACAGACAGATTTGGGATAAGTCATTAACAGTAACAAACGTATTTAGAATAGTCTTTAGAACAGATTGCTTCTTATCAGCATAATGTCTGGGGCAATTCCAGCTACCATAACACCACAGGGACATCTGAAAGGGGCAGAGAGAGAAAGAGGGGAGGGGGGAGAGGAAGAGAGAGAGAGAGAGAGAAAGAAAGAAACTTCATCATCATCATTCATATCATTGCCTGTCATTAATAAGCTTGTCATTACTGTAAGTCACACTATAAATTTCTACAACATACCGTTTTTCAATGGGCTCTGTGGTGCTGTTTCCGTTTGGCCACGATTCCTCTGATGTCCGTGTCCATCTCCGTTGTTGCGATACGAAGGACAGCATGCACAAATTCGCCGTCACTAAACGGCTTGCTCCGCTTAGCTATTTCTTGAGCTACCACGTAGCTAGCCTGTGTTACAGCTTCACCGGTTTTAGACAAAGTTGTGAAAACTGACTGCTGTGCAGTGTAACCTCTTTTAAGCAGCTCAAGTTTACTGCGATCCTTACCACTGAACTTATCGTAACTTTTATGTTTGGTATCATAATGGCGTTTTATGTTGAAGTCCTTGCGCACAGCAATGACCTGCTTGCAGATCAGGCAAACAACTTTTTCCAACCCATGAGGTTCGACAAAGTAATCGATTGCCCATTTATCTTTGAATTGCCTTTTCTCATCACTGACATTGCGTTTTTTTCTCGAGGTGCCCGGATCCCGCTCTGACTAAACGGAGATTTATTCTTTCAAAGCAAAATACAGTTTTAACAATTTTACAAATTTGACAGATGTTATCAGATGTTATCGCGGGCCGCATTAAATATTTTCGCGGGCCGCCATTGGCCCGCGGGCCGCACTTTGAGAACCAATGCTGTAGCATATACTGTATTGACACTGTGTAACGAGGCCATCCCATTTAATTCCATGGTCATGGTAATGTTTAAATGTGGAAAAATAATTCGGTTTGATCTGTCCTGATCTGTCCAGTTTCAGAATTCACTGTGTGCATGTGCAACAGGTAGTGCATTGTATGCCAGCAGGAGGGGTTCAGAAAATATAATTTTGATGTAATGCATGCTCTGTTGTTCTCAGAAGATTTGATTATTTGTGTTCTCTTTGCTTATGCATAATGAAGGATATGAGCGACCTGGGACTATCTAACAATTATCACATTAAACTATCCAAACCAAGTAATGTGTGGACAGTTTGTGGATGTGACGACATATTGAAAAAAACATTAGCTGCAGATGAGGCTGTTTGCTGACTGCAACTTCCTTTCACAAACATCACCACAATAGCAAATATAAAGTCACCTGTTTGCTTGTTCAAGTTAAGATAGTGGAGGCTTTTAATCAAATTAATTTGAATTTGAATTTTTGAAAAAGTGACCATGCAACAGACTGTGAGCATGGGAGAACTGATTTCTCTGGTAGTATAAATGGAGCTGAAGTGGTTGAGCCACATTATCTACCAGCACAGACAAAGGTATGCATACTTTTTGCATCAGTATACTTTCTCATATTACTTGTCTAGTTGATAATTGGGTGTTAACTGTTATTTGATTGATGGATTGATTGGTCTATACGACCACATTTTAAAATATGTAAAATAAACATCAAGATAATGCTGGTTAAAGACGCTGGTTAAATAGTTATTCTGTTAATGGATGGGTTCACAATTTTAAGGCTGTTTTGAAACAGTCAGAAACCATTCATAATGCACTTACAATGTAAGTGATGGGGGGACAAAATATACAGTCCTTCTTCTGTGCAAAACTGTATTTACAATGGTTTATCTAAAGATAATCTGTAACTTCAGTCGTCTAAATGAGTCAGATCTTTATGGCTGGACCAGCCATGGACCAACACTATATAACCACAATTGTCTATGACTGACTAACATACTGAGTGATGTAGTTACACAATTCATCGGCTAGCCTAGTGTTGGAGTATCCCAATTGGCCATAGCTCTTTCCAAAATTAGTCTGCACAAGATGATGAAAACCATGACTGGATAACAGCAGTGTGATGCAGAGTGCCTGTGTTTGCTGCCTCAAGCTCTGATGCTTTCAGCTCTGGTGTTAAATGCAGTGAAGTCGGCTAAACTCCTGTTTAAACATACCTATATCAGTGTCTCGTCCTCTTCTGTCCGGTGTGGTCGGCAAATTTTATTTATCTGACATTTTCATATCACAAAAGATCAATAACAGCATTAAAGTCTTACAGGTAAATATGTGACTCATGTAGGCGGTTGCATCAGTTTTGTGTGGGGCAGCTGTTCTGCAGGTACATTTGATTTCACTATAACTGCAGTAACTGGGTGGAGATAAGTGAAAAAAGGACTGATTTAAACAAAGGTTTTGGCAGCCCACTGCACAACTGGTTCTGATACACTTATTGAAGTGTGTCACTACATGGAAGAAAAGCCAGTTCTAAGGGACCAGGACCCATTACTTTGGTGAAAAAAACTAGGGGTGGGCATAGATAAATTTTTTTTAATCTAGATTAATCTCACTGAAATCTTGAAATTAATCTAGATTAATATAGATTAATCTAGATTAAAAGAGGAGATTAAAACTTCAGAATGCAAAATACCTAAGTACTGACCAAAACTAAGTCTTTGAGAACGGGTTGCTTAAGCCAGGGGATGCATTAGAACAAAATGCATCACTGACTGAGGGATGCTTTGCGTTCAGGTGGTATTTGAGACTGGAAGACTACAGTAAACCAATTCTGCATTGCATAAGGTGCACACAACCATAGTCTTGTTGATGCCACCATCGGGAAGCTTTTTAAAAATGAATTTTCCCTGTAGCAAGCCTTGCAGCTTTGTAGCTGCATCCATGATAGACTATCACGTGTGGTAGTTCGATAATTCACAGGCATGTAGAGGTTCGAAAACTATTTATACATCTGCGCTAAAATATTACGTTGAAAGTCATCAGTTTGCTTATTATAGGACCCAGCTCCAAACCCAATTTTGATAATAGATTAACGGCGGTATTTTTTATATTGCATAAAAATGCTCCATGGCACACCTGATGATTTCTCATGACACAAGTATACCGCAGCACAGTGGTAAGAAAAAAAACACTCCATTAATCATAGTGTAACTTATACCTACCTTATATATCAACAGCATCAGTGAGTGTCAACAAGGCAGTGAACGCAATAAAAGAAAAAGCTCAAAGAGCTCTACATTTTATAAGTTTAAATTCCAATTAAAATCTATCTATCTTAAAATATTTGATTGTGTCATCCAGTCTCTTGCACAGTATGGTAGTGAAATATTGGGTCCACTTTATCACCATAACTATTCCCTGTGGGACAAACATCCACTTATTTTAATTACCTTAACTCAATTTCAAAGGCCTTTAAAGGCCTCCAGACCAGACAGATAGACAGAGATAATGATTTGCTTATATATATGCATCTGTGTCTCACTATCACAGGTACTGTTACAATTATCATTCATTGTAACCAATTAGCCAAGTTTTCCCCCATGGTATAAAAAATGGTATACTCAATAGTCTATAGGCTCAATGTGGTTCGGATTTATTTTCATGAATAAAAACATTTCAAAACATCCCCCCTCTGATTTTTTTTCACGAATTGCACCCTGACTATAACTAACACTTTATGAGTGAGTGAGTCATATCAATTGTACACATCTTGTTTATAACCAGTCTAAAAGTTTAGTGCAGCACATGTGTTTTTTTAGTGTGATACTACAAATGAGAAAGCGTTTTTAATAAAATTTATTTTTTCATATCTTCTCTGATGATATTGCCCTATCTTTAAAAAATAGTATGGTTCAATTTCATTTTTTTTTGATACATAATGATAAATAAAATTAATGAAAAATCGGCTTCTCAGTTGTTCTCTAGTGGACAAACTAAGTAATGATGAGATTTTTCTAAATGTCTTCAAACCTAGTTTGACATTTTTTATTGGCCATTACAGTCTCATCACTGCTGTTTTTGTCTCTTCAGTGGAAGCTTGGGTGAGATCTAAATCACATGCTTCAATATACATAATCATGCATCAAGTATGTTTCCATTGCACATTGTTTTTTGTTTTTATCGATACACCAACTTTTATACCTCAGCCAAACATAAAAACCTTTTTTTGTGACGTGACCCCTTAAAAGACCACTTTTTTACATGCAAATTAAACATGTGCATTAGAGCGGGTAGATGTAAATGCACAGTTTGTCTCTAAGGTTGCATATGCTCCCAACAACCACAGCAAAACAAGTCTGCAAAGCACTGCTTATGTAGCTGAATAGGTCTGTGCGCACAGTTATGATAGACAATGATTTGTATCAGCCTTTTTGCAGCTGGACAGTCAGACAACACTGTTTAGACAGATTTTAGTGAGCAAATCAAACTTAAAATAGGGGGGTTCGATAACCACTAGAAATTACACCTTTGGTGTCATGTGTTGCAAGTACAGGAAAGGAAAAAAACAGATGTGTATCCATTGCATTGCATAAGCCAAGTCAGTAATGGATGAAATAAAACTAAAATAAAATATAACCTCAGGCTAGGTTCATGTCTCAAATTTGGCAGTAGCAACTGGGTTCATCAGGTCATGCATCATGCAATTCATTTTGATCTACTTCCAAAAGTGATTTGACAACTGAGTCACAGAAACAGTTTTCAAATAATAGTACAACGAGTACTATGATCGGAGTGTGGAGCGCTGGCAACCAGAAGTTTTCAGACACAAGTTTGAATTATTTTTAAATGGTTTTTTTACTGGTTATTGCACTTGAAAAATAATTGAATATACACAAATCAATCAGCATCAACACATCAGAAGGTGGTACAGTAGATGGAGGGGCATCAGTAACAGGTGACAGGTCATAAAAATCTCTTATGTAGATATGTAAGACTGTCTTGACTTTTGTTTTACTGCCAGGTGTGTGAGCATATTAGTTTTTTTTACTTGCTAGATGCTAAACTCAGTATTTGTGTATCTGTGTATTTGTAGAACATCCCACGCCCGTGCCAAAGCAGAGGCTGCAGACCAGGCTGCACAGTCAGCCATTCAGGATTCAGATATTGCCAGAGCTGTGGCCAGAGAGCTCTCCCCGAGCTTCCATCAGCCAGGTATAGTAACCAGCACAACAACACAGAATAGATCAGAATACTGTTAGGGGATGATGTTAAGATGTTTATTTCATTATGCTTATCATTTTCTTCAATAGAGATGCACAATAAATTGACAGCAGTGCTGTCACAAGATTTCTTTGAAGGCAGAAAGATATATGATCATTCTGGAGAATGTGACAGTGCTGGACCATTTTCCAGTACTGGCTCAGTGGGTGAAGAATGGTCTGGCCATGCCACACTATTTTCTTAGTAATGGCAGGCACAACAGTGCAACCTCCCAAGCACCTTGGATAAAAGGATAAAAGCGGCACAGCTGGTGTTTAGAATGTAACCACTGTTAAACAGTCAGAAAATAATGTTTTATTTTTCTGCTTTGTTCTCACTACCCCTGCTCCCTCTCTTCATTCACTCTCTAGCTCACTGGACCACCACTCTCTCTCAATCTCTCTCTCTCTCTCTCTCATGATCTAGGATTGTTTCACATTCTCTCTCTCTCTGTTTCTCATCTATTTTAAAATGAGTCTGGAAGCCAACGACAAAGTCTAACTTTACTTTAAACGTTATCAAACAAAGAGAAATGTCCTCCCGTCGTCCTAGTAATGTCTTTATGCTTTCTTGTGCCAGGGTTGTACAACTGTGATGGTAAACAAGTTCTTCCCATGGTTGTCTTCAGTCTGATATCCAATTTGTGATTGGGTTGGGTTGTGTTGCATTCCAGCAAAATTCTGGTTCAACTTCTTGAAACCCACTCTCGCTGTCAGCCAGATGGCCGGACATCAAAATATTTCCAGCCAAATACTTTCTTACACTTTTGTTTATAGCAAGTTGCATCTTGGTCATTTCGAACTATATCTTTTAACCAGATCAAAGATTTTAGTCATAAATCTTAAGTTATCAGAGAAAAAAGCTGAGCAAACAGCTTGGTTCACAGCCCCTTCAGACATTCTGTGAGTAGAGTGTCCGAGAAACCATGATTTTTGACATGCTTTCATCAGTGTCTTTACTAAAATACCAGGTCCATTTGATAGCAGAGGAGACCTTTGCGGATAATTTGGGTCCCAGTAAAATCCTCCTGAATGATGAACACTGAAGGAATCCTAACCTAAAAATAAACAAAGAAGACAACAACTCCTTATAGTCTGATCAAATGTGAATTAGATTCTTCTTTCCTGAGGTTATCATGTGGGAATGACAATAGCTGTAAAATTAAAATCAAATATTGCTGTCGGCCCATAAAGTTCTAATGCTTCATCAGAGAAAGCTGCTCAAAGAGCAATGTAATTAATGTTTAAAAGTGTGTCACCATCCAAATAAAAAAAACAAATACAGATTGTTCAGTTTCCTGGAGTCCTGGTTGTTCCAAACATCTTCGATTTAAGAATTATTGAGGCAACTGTGCTCTAAGAACGTTCAATGCAGCAGAATTTTTTTTGTACCCCTCCCCAGGTATGAGCCTCGACACAATCCTGTGCATGAGCTCTGCAGGCAGTTCTTTCCACCTCATGGCTTGGCTTTTGCTCTGATATGCATTGTCAGCTGTGAGACCTTATATAGACAGGTGTGTGCCTTTCTAAATCATGTCTTTTCAAATTAAAGTGCTCTCAAAACTTTTTGGTGTATGGTCTGGTT
This sequence comes from Pampus argenteus, assembly GCA_036937835.1. NCBI lineage: Eukaryota > Metazoa > Chordata > Actinopteri > Scombriformes > Stromateidae > Pampus > Pampus argenteus. The sequence goes on from CM072875.1 coordinate 2,019,299, forward strand.
TCTCTTTTCACTCTTAGCTTGTATCCCTTTTCCTCTCTTTTTAACTTGAATGGTCAATACACAGAATGATAAGGCAGCAGTTATTGTCTTTCAAAAATAGTTAAAGAATATTATTGGTTACTTTATTACAGCATAAGTCTTATTTTCATAGTTCTGGTCATCTTCCCTATAAGTATTAATACCATTGAAGTCCAAGGGGCGTTTCATTTCTTGACCATCTGAGTGGTCTGAATGAGTACCCTGAATACAGCTCTATCATAGGTGATATAAAAGAGAAAATAAGACCCAATTTGAAATAATCCATAGTTATCCTTTTAATTCAGTGCTATTTACCTGTCAAACATGTTTAACTTGTATTGATTATATGTATGTAGACATATATCTTACTGTCTTAAGCTTCTTGTCATTCCAGGCCCTGACTACATACGCCAGAAGTATAATGAGCCTGTTGAGGTGAATGAGGTTTCTGAGGAAGAGAAAAGGGAGAAATCTCCATCAAGGAGCCCTCATTTCTACCGGAAAGGCACAACACCAAACCAGTCTCCATCTCAGAGCCCACATCCCAGCCCCACTCCTTCACCAACTGCTGTACAGAAGACCTTCTTTAGCAGTAAATCTCCTGCTATTGTCCCTCCCTTAAAACCAACTGGGAAAGAAAACAAAACTCCAACACCTGAGTCTTTAACTGCAGGTATAATACTTGGATTATTGTGAATTTGACTAACATCCGCTGGTTATCATGGAACTGCCTTCATCTTAACATCTATAGTTAATGTATTGTTTTTATACCCTATTTGTCCGAATGTACAATTTTATTCTGGAAAGTAGTTGAAAAATTGTTGTAGTCTTATATTCAAAGACTAGACATGTAGAATTACTTCTGTCACAGATGATAAGGAGCTGAAAAAGAAGAGAAAATATCTCCAGCAGTTTAATATCTTCAAAAAGTCTTATATATTTTAATAGAGCACAGTGGGGCCCTATCAAGGGGATCCAGGTAGAATATACTGTATATGTCCAGTGATTGGTATATTTCTCTTCTCCTGTCTTCAACTCGGCAGGCATAACAAAGGCAGCGTCGAAACTTTCTCTCAGACAGGAAGTGAAGCAACAGGAGGCTCCCCTAGGAGTCAAACCAAGTGTCACCACGACAGTCAGCAGTTACCCCAGCAATGGGCAGATCCACTCCCAGTACCATGGTTACTTTGTCAAGGCAGATGTCAAGATTCCGCCACCGGAAGACCCGATTGGTGTGGGGGACGATTTTCATCCTTCAAACCTTGCACGCTTGCCGTCACCTGCCAAACAGATTCTGGCACCACCACTAAAATCCCTGCCAGCCCCTAACCCTTCACCAGTTCCTCCGAAAGAGAGCACCAAAGCACCAGAGCTTTCAAAGCCCAAAAGACAGGAATCACACAAACCAAAGAGCCTTGCAGAAACCAAGAAAGCTAGTGTGGAAATTTCACCTGAAATTGTAGAAGAGGAGTCGGTGAGTTATATCAAGCTTTGAAGGTAAAAAGGATTAATTGCACTAAATGTTTGCTCCTCTCTGGCATTGCAACAATCCTCAGCCCTTGCCAGGGCTCTGTTATATTTAACTTGTACAAATTCTGACTATTTTTCTATCAAAAAATGACATTTGATATGATGAAGGATATAATATTAGTGGTACACTTGTCATTACTAAATTTTTAAGCTGGACCCCTGGACAGCTCCACTTCCTTGATTGGTCAGATTAAATACTGACCGTGAACTTTGATTGGTTGTTTGATTAGATCACTGACAAGTATTTTGTCAGCCACCAATTGCTCTCACTTAATAAAGATAAGCGACAGAGACAGAATGGAGGGAAGAAATCCAGGAAATCGCATTGTAGGATTTTTAATGAATATAATAAAGTAAGATGAGTAATTTAAGTCACTTTGAACTTGATTTGATCCTGATACATAAAGCGGAAACAGAGAGGATCATCATGAAATAAAAACAAATACCTTATTTCCTGATATAATATTAAAATGGTCCCACATGGCAGATACCTTTCTCTTTCTTTCTTTCTTGTTCCATAGTAATGCTTGAAGGAAAAGTTCAGATCAAAAAATGCAACGAAAAGTGCATCCCACTGACAGATGTGGTTCTTTACAAACACAGTTTTGACGCCTCAGTGACAGATTAAACAGCATACAGATCAGTCACGTGACTCTTTCTTAAAGTGATACACACACCAACACTGGTTTCACTCTATAAGATGGACCCATCACCAATCTGCATTAGGTAAATAGGTTGGTGTAAAGAAATCTGTGGGAGCAATTAATAGAAAATGGAAGACATATAAGACCACTGATAATCTCACTTAATTTGAGGCTCCACACAAGATCTCACTCCATGGGGTCAAAATGATCACAAGAACAGTAAGCAAAAATCTCAGAACCACACAGGGGTTAGAGAATGAGCTGAAGAGAGGTTTGACCAAAGTAACAAAGGCTACCATCAGTAACACACTATGCCACTAGGAACTCAAATCCTGCAGTACCAGACATGTCGCCCTGCTAAAGCCATGTCCAGGCCCATTTGAAGTTTGCTAGAGAGCATTTGGATGGTCCCGAAGAGAATTGGGAGAATGTCATATGGTCAGATGAAACCAAAATAGAACTTTTTGGTAAAGAATGGAGAAAGAATGCTGAGTTGCAGCCAAAGAACCCCATACTGACTGTGAAGCATGGGGGTGGAAACATCATGGGGCTGCTTTTCTGATCTGACTGATCCGTGTAGAGGTAAGAATAAATGGGGCCATGTATCGTGAGATTTTGAGTGAAAACCTCCTTTCATCAGCAAGGGCACTGAAGATGAAATGTGGCTGGGTCTTTCAGCATGACAATGATCCCAAACACACCACCCAGGCAACGAAGGAGTAGCTTTGTAAGGTCCTGGAGTAGCTTAACCAGTCTCCAGATCTCAACCCCATAGAAAATCTTTAGATTTAGCTGAAAGTCCGTGTTGCCCAGCAATAGCCCCAAAACATCACTGTTCTAGAGATCTGCATGGAGGAATGGGACAACATACACAGTGTGTGAAAACCTTGTGACTTATAGAAAAAGTTTGACGTCTCGTACTGCGAACAAAGGGTATATAACAAAGTATTGAGATGAACTTTTGTTATTGACCAAGTACTTATTTTTCACCATAATTTGCAAATAAATTCTTAAAAAATTAGATTAAATTTTTTTTTTTTAAATAGTGTGATTTTCTGGATTTTTCTTCTCATTTTGTCTCTCATAGTTGAGGTATACTTATGATGAAAATTACAGGCCTCTCTCATCTCTTTAAGTGGGAGAACTAGTACAATTTGTGGCTGACTAAATACTTTTTTGCCCCAATATTCAATGATATTGAATGTAACATAGTTCTGAACAAATCATACAATATAAACTTTGTGTTTCCACAGGGTCCTAACTCTATTTTGGTGGCTCTTGTGATGCTGTTGAATGTTGGTCTAGCAATCATTTTTGTCCATTTCCTCACCTGACCAAATCTGAGGTAAGAATTTATTATAAAATATTTCTATTTGTCTGAATCAGAAACTGAGACTTTATTTGTATGCAGTTTATGAATTCCACAGGGTTATGTAGATAATTTAAAGCACATAAAATTAATTGCATGTTTGAAATTTCCATATAGTTTGAAAATCCATATACCGGTAGTTATTTTCCAAATGCATGGGTGTTTATTTTGTTCACAATCCTCGTCACTCACACAAATATTGTGTACCGTATTTTCCGGACTATAAGCCGCTACTTTTTTCCCATACTTTGAACCATGTGGCTTATACAGAGGTGCGGCTTTTCTATTAATTTTTCTTCAGCCCACAGTGTATGTGTGTGTGTGCGCGCACAGGCCGCAGTCATTGACGGAGCTGCTCCGTCACAGGTACTGTATATAATATTATTACACCCTCACCCCCTCAAAATGGAAAACCGAAGCAATTCCTATGATGCAGCTTTTAGGTTGAATGCCATCGATCTGGCTATCCGTGAAGTAAACAGTAAGGACACTTAAGGCAAATTTACGTGCAGCCGCGGTAAAACGATATGTGATGAAGATTATCTGACGCTGTTCAACTCTGAAGAGGACGACTTCAGTGTCTTCAGTGCGCAGAAGAAATAAAGTGACAGTGGTATGGTGTTCATTAGTTTTAAATGCTCAGGAGGAAGATAAATAGTAACTTGTGGCTTCAGTGCATGGGAGAATGAAGCCACTTTAACAGTTGCACAGTTGCGCTTTAACAGTGTGCAGGAGAAAAGGTGACAGTGATTTGGTGTTTAATGGTTTCAGTACGCAGGAGGAAGAAAAATAAAGTAACTTAGTTTTAGTGCACAGAAGAAAGATGAATAAAACCATCAATGACTTTTCTGTTTTGTTTGTCAGCACTTTTATTGCTGCGTTTATTGCGGCACTGATCCAAAACAATCAGTTCAGGCATATGAATAATCACTTATGGTACAAAATCTTTCCGTCTAAATAACTTATTTCTCAGCCTGGATATCGGCGGCTTATAGTCCGGTGCAGCTTATATGTGACTAAATATATATTTCATTCAAATTTTATTGGATGCGGCTTATATTTAGGTGCGCTCTATAGCCCGGAAAATACTGTATTAAACATTGTGTCTGTACTGATATTTCATCTCCATATGGAGAGTGCATTGGCAATTTATAGTTGTGACCAAAATTATTACCCCCCCTTATGAAATTAAAACTCTTGATTTCTCCATGCAAATGGGCATTAACAACATGTGTTTATTATTGTGGAAACAAATACACTATAAAGACAAAAGTTGACAAGTTTTATTAGGATATTTTATTGATACAATGAGTTGAAACAAAAAAGGGCAAAATGAGCTATTAATAGTCAATGATTTACCCTTTCTGAGCCATGCCTGACAACAACCTCTTAGAGTAGTTCTTTACAAGGTTGGCACAGGTCTCCTCAGGGATTTTGGCCCACCACAATGGAGAACCTTCACAACTGTGCTCCTTGAAACATCAACTCCAGAAGAGGCCAGGTCAGCAACAGTTATCCTGGCAGAGGACCAGAGATTCTTGCTGACATCTGACAATTTTCCTTAGTTTAGTTCTTGAAATCTTGAGCTTACAACCACGCCTAGGTTTGTTTCTTACAGAATGTGTCTCCTTGTACTTGGCAATGATGCAAAATGCAGCGGTTCTAGACACTGTGAAATGCTTGCAAATGGCAGTATAGCCTTCCCCCTTATCATGAGTCTGCACTATCTTCTTTCTGAGCTAAAGACTGATTTCCTTTGTCTTTGGTGAGTAAAAGTAGTCCCTCTCAATAATTTGTTCAAGTGCCCTGTTCCTTGAAGTCTTTTCATGCTAACTGAATGTCCAGGAAGCAAATTGACTGCATGGGTGTGGTAATATTTTTGACATCCCCATTTTCTATATTTGATATAAAGTAAGCCTAAAATGTAATTTTATATTCCAAAATGTACCAAAAGCTACTAAAAAGTACTGGTGAATATTTGATTAAATCGAGTTCTATCAATGTTGTATATTCCATAATTCATGGGGGGCTAATAATTTTGGTCACAAGGGTAGCAGTATTTTGCTAAATATGCCAGAGCTTTGTAAATCATCCCACTGTGAACATGAATTGTATCTGGGTTGATTAGTGGGCATTTTCCGAGTGGTATATCTCATGCAGAGAATTTGTCTTTGCTTCTACTTCTAATGAAAATGCATGGGCTATACCAAATAATAGGGGTGTGACGAGACACTCAGTTCACGAGACGAGACGAGACACGAGATTGGGTTCACGAGATCGAGACGAGACGAGATTTTAAGAAAACTAAATTACAAATATGAATGCCTGGACAACAGACTTTTATTTAACTTTGTTTTTTTGTTTTCCGACGTCATTGTTTTCCGACGTCATTCGGCTGCTTGTTGGATCACAATTTAAAAGTGGCGGCGGCGTCGCAAATAGTTATGCATGTGTTTTCCGGCTGCTTGTTGGACAACAAATCTTGCGAAACCGATTTCCAACCTGACGAGAAATCTCGCAAATTTTCATCTCGCGAGATCTCGTCACACCCTTACCAAATAATGATTTAATTCAGTAATTATTCTCAGTTGTTTTAATTTTTGTTGTTTTTCAATTACCATCAATAAAACCCAACACTTCCTACAGACATTTTAACTTAAAAGTCAGACAAAAAGGGAGACATTTTAACCTTTGAACCACTGGAAGGCTTCATTGACAAAATCATAACATTGATCAAATACTGGAAAAATTGAAATGACTGGAAATAATAAATGAATGCCCCTTAATGTAGGATATTTTAAAATATTCATATTTTTAAATGTATGCATATTTATTATTTGGTCTTTGCAAACACAGTCCCTAAATGCCGTTCAACAGAATAAATGAGTTATTTCTTTAATCTGTAACTTTTCTGACCCTGCAGTAGAATCTTCCAAACAAGTTGCCCGAGCCGCTAATTCTCCATCAGCCAAGGGGGCCTTTTTTTTTTTCAAAAAAATGGCGCCAGTCAGAACAGCAAACATGGGCAAAACGGAGGCATGAAAATAGATAAGTGAAGGAGGAAGAGGAGAATAAGTGGAGGATAAAACACATGGGGGAGAGAGAGGAAAAAACCAGAGAGAGAGAAAGATGAAACCCCCCACCCCCCTCTGGATGGACTGAATGTCTTTGGTGCTCAAGTCCAACCTGATTGGACTGGCGATGATTTGTGACCACTCAGAGTGCAATGAAAGCTAAAGCAAGCAGTCGCTGGTGCCCTGAGTCTCGACTATAGGCTATATCAGGGTTAGAAATAACAGGAGGCCTGGAGAGCAGATTGATTGTGAGTTAGTGTGAGGCCCGGCTTCTAAGCCGTCAATAAATGCCTCAAATGTGTGTTTGGCTGTCTGTAGCTCCATTTCCATCTTTCCAATTGTTCCATCCAGCAAGTTTGGAAGTTTTGAAATGCTGAATTAAAAAGTTTACCTCGTCCAGCTAAGTTGAGGAAAATTTGTTTCCTAAATGCTCCACCAGAAGAACAGAGAGCATCTTTACACTGTTGATTAGTACTGGAAAAGTAATTATTGCTCTTCAGTTAATGTTGGTCATATGCTATGACCAACATTAACCATGGGTGCTTACACTTTGGAAAGGCTATTTAGAACAATTTGCAAGATATGGTGGTTAGATGTTAGATGTTACAGAAAAGCCATTTTTGAAGTGTAGTGCACTATAATCACTCACTCATATCAAGCCTTTATTATTTAGTCAATCGATATACTTTAATCTGTTGCATACAATAAATTGATACATCTTTTGCAGTGGTCAAAATTTGTTTGTGGAAAGTTTGTGAAAACGTTACTTGTACTCAACTTTTCTCTTACATAAACTCCACACAGACGTACTTGGACGGAAACCAAGGTGGTGCATATCAGTATATTTTACACTTATGTGTCTGCTTCTACTGTGTGTTTGTGTGTGGGGGTGTTTGGGTGGGCTGTGGACTGGATATGTTCAGAGATGCACTTTGAGCTGATGGAAGCTGACAGCTGCCTTACCATTTTACAGAGTGACGTATTGAGGGTGAGAAGGGCCCAGGCAGGAATGTGAAGCGTTCGGCTGCCAGGTCCTGGGAGAGTGGCTCTATTTCTATCAGTTTGTCTATTGATCTGTTCATATCTGTTTTTATCTTTTTCCATGGGTCTCTGTGCCTGCAGTTTTATAAAGTACATCAAGTGCACGTTAGACAATCAGAGGGGTTGTATTCCAAAATGAAAGGATAAAGTTGGAAAACATAACCACAACCTCATTAGTAGTCTTGCAATTTTCAACAGTATTCCTTAGAGTATTTCCAACTTGAATAGGTGTCAAAGTTGTCATTTTGGATCAAAATTTCTGATTTTATGAATGAAAGATTCTTCTTGACTTGATCACTGCTTGTATCTGCCTTAACTTAAATTTTTAAGTAACTATACTTATGCTTGGGCCTAATTTAACATCAGTTAAGTATAATAGTTATATATACTTTTGGAATATAGTAAGAGGAATACACCAGTATAAGCCTGCCAGAATGTTATTATATTATTGTCTCTCTTACTGTTGGTTTTTAAAGTTTTCCAGACTCAGTTGATATTTTCTTTTTTTTTGCATATATATATGGGAATGATTTATTGTAGCGCTCCAAAGTCCCACCTAGCTCACAGTTTGATGGGGATCTTAAATTTTAACTTTCAAGCTGCAGATTCAACTTTTAATTATTTTCATAATTAAGTTTTGTGCATATTTTTCCAACAATTAATTAGGTAATTTGATAATAATACTTTCAAAAAAACACAAGTAATGAGAGAAAAACACTATCATAAGAACAGAACCTTCAAGTTGTAAATCGAGTATTTTAGCTACATCATATTTGAGGGTTGGTATGTGGAATAAGCCAAGCACATATTAGCATGTAGCAGGTCTGGCTATAAATGGCTATAATGGTCCAGCTCGCTCTCTTTGATAGTTTCTGATGTATTTTACTCCCCGTCTCTTCTGTTTGCTTTTGAACCTTTCCTCTTCCTTCCATTTTACACTTTCAGAGTCAGAACACAGTATCCCTGTGCGACAGTCACAGTGCATAAAGTTAGCTCAAGTTATTGTATCATAATAGTTTAAATTTAAATGTAAGGTTTTTATATAATTTTCCTTGAATTAATAAAATAATGATTGAATGTATTGCATAGGAGTTGCATAAAAAAATTTAAAATTGTATTTTTAAGCAGATATTCATTCTTTGTGGGAATACTGTATAACTGTAAAGTCAGTGACTTTGTGACTTTTGTTGTTCCCACAGTTTTTCTGTATATCTGACACTTATACAAGGGTATTACTGCATAGTTAGTAAAAGACAATTGCAAATGGCAAAACTAACATTATACCGGGACCTCAAATATTTAGTCTTTTTTAGACTGAAACAGGACAGTTTGATATGTGGTACAGAACACTCCCTTATCGGAAAACATAAAAACAAATATCAGCAAAAAATGACTATAAAATAGGGTCATCCATTTTGTTTAATATGTGAAGGGGCTGTAATCAAGCTAAACAGTATGATACAAGGTCTCAGACCTCTTTTTCCATGCTAAACCTGATAGCATTACCCAAAATAACATGGTGACAAACTACTGCACAAGTAAAATGAATACTGAAAGCTACTGACTTTGAGTTCCGAATGTGTCATACGCTGTACAGTGACAGTCACTTGCACAGGTGTTTGTAAAATGTACCAGTATACAAAATAACATGTCATCCATGTACAATAGTTGCTGATATTCTGTATTATATATATATATATATATATATATATATATATATAATATACTGCACTGTATTTTGGATTATACAACACACTAAGGTACAGCTATGTAATTGTGTTGACAATTTCAGTCCATGAAAACAGGTGTCTTTTCTCCTCTGGTGGGAGCAATACCAGGTCGTATGAGTTTATGGCCATTCTGGGAAAGATAGAGATATTCAAATCAGTTCTATGGTACCATTGATTGCACATTGTTGTATTTTGCTGTTTATCTAAGCTTTAGAAAACTACCTGTAAATGAATACTGCATCAAAGATTTTATTTATTGATTATTGAATTGTATTAAAAAAAACTGCATCTCCTCATGAGTCCTAATTTTTAAAAATGTTGGTCTCTGTAAATTAAAGAGTGTGAGCTACATCTGCTCTATATAAAAAGTGTAATGAGACAAGTTATGTTGTGATTTGGCGCTATATAAATAAAATTGAAATTACTTTTACAAAATATAAATAAAATATAAAATATATAATATTCATCCATATTTTAATGTAAAAACGTTACATTTGAATTTGCAGCTTTAACCAATTTATTGTGCTGTTATTTTACCTGCAATCTTTATGTATTATAAGCACTGGATTTTGTCAGAGAAGAAAAACTTTACCAGCTGCTCATATGATATGGCATGATACGTGTTTTGGGTAACAATGGCAATGATTAGGTCCTGAGCAAAAAAATCAGCAAGGAACCTATTGTTTTCCTTCTTCATTTTATTATTTGTTATTGTTCAGTATACTGTAAATTACAACAAGAAGCCCAGGTTATTACATGTGATGCTCCGTTTTATGGGTCTGTGATTCTAAATATTTTTTTAGAAATAAAAAAAAATACACAGAAACTGATTAGCTGAATTATTTGGGAATTGCTAACATGTAAACTAAAGTGTTTTATGACGGAACACTCTCACCACAGTCAAGTTTTTTCATTCTTAACTAGTTGTTATTGGGTTGTTGATTGCAACGAATTTCTTGATTAACTATACATTTAGAATTTAATTCAGAAGAATTCTGCAGATAAATTTGGTTATGGTTCGCAGTTAGATCTAGATTGTATCTGCCCCTAAGTTGATGTTGATGTTTGGCCTGGATTGTAACTAAGCATTATTTTTTGATAACTGCACGGCTCTGATGTTCTGTCATCAACATTTAAAATTAATACTCATAGATGGAACGCCGTTGCCTGTTTGTTGGAATTGAAGAGTAACCTTTGTTCCACAAGACAGGTTTTCAGTAGTGTTTGCCAATGCTATTTTTTTTATTTTTATTATTAGTATTAATTTATTTTTATTCAAAGCTGCTCCTCTGTGAATGGTGATTTCAAAGTGAAGTAGGGCCTTAGAAAACCACCACTAACAGACGAGGTGACATTTTGAATATATAGACTTGAACTCTTAATTAGATTTAATTTAAGGTAAGAAAAAGCATTGTCTTAAATATTGTTACGGTCCTCATTGCTGGATTTAGTGTTATCTTGTGTTATGAGTGTAGTGCCTAGTTTAGCATGCAGATATTGGCTGATTTGTGAGACAGTGTTTGTTTTTCGTTTTCTATATTTTTAATTTGCTAATTTAGTCCCAACAAGCTGTAATACATGGTTTATAGTGCAATTTTGATTAATAACTTAACAATAAGCTCCATTCCCGTATATTTATAGGATCCCACTAATACTCATCAGAAACACTACTGAAAGGCGTCTTCTTCATTCCATCACAGTGTTATTCAGTTTTTCCACTTCACACTTGTTATAATCCAATATCCAATTGATAATAGAGCTGGAGTTATGATTTTCAAAACAAAGACTTATGGATCCAAAGTACAAGCAGTGGAGACTTTGGGGCTGTCTTAAAATATTAAACAGCTAAAACTAAAAACTCAAACAGTTAATTATAACAGTCACCTTTTGGTTCTATGAATTGATCCAGGGCTTGACGGGCTTCACAAAATTATCTTTTGGAGTAATTTGAAAAGAGACTGGGAGATTCATTCAAGTTTGTGTGAAGGGGGCGTGTCTAACAGGACATTAATTTGCTCCTCAAGACAGAGTGACCTGTCCACTTTTGTTATACAATCACAGTAACATTTTACTTTATCTCTTTATCATCTGTTACACAATAAAAACCAGAAAGTGACCTTTCAAAGAATGAACAAAATGAAAAGGCCTTTCAGTGGTCTGTAGCCAATGCTAATCATATTTGTGTGAAAGAAGTGGAGTGAGAAACAGGATGATTTGTTTAGTTTTTCTTTTCATTTGTCTTAAAAGGGATTACTGTACATGGAAATCACAGGGGTTTGAGGTAAAGTGCAGACTTAATGAACAGAGGGAGAGTTTGTGTGCCGATCTTGGGTTTGGATTTTGTATTGGAATCTATTTTACTTGATTACTTGAATTGGTTGCTATTGAAATAGACTGTGAGCAGAGCAAACATTGATGGTGTAGTGTATGTCTGCTATAATCAATGCGCCGCTGTCTGTAGTTGTCTGGCTTTTAGGGAACATGTAATGTATGTACAGTAGGCAGAGGTAAAATACAGCTCTAAATGCACTGTGGCTATAGTTTGACAGAAAATATGAATAGTGCTGCGCTATAGGGACTGGTAGATGATCGCTCGGGTTTTCAGATATTGAATAGGTTGCTTTGAAATTAGTACTTTGGGTGTAAGTGCAAAGATCACGTGCAAAAATCTGTCTGATCTTAAAACTACCCACTCTACAGCAAATGACAGTTCCTTACAAAAGCAAACAGGTCTTGCTGTATTATTTAACGTATAGTAACACCGGCAAAAGGTGAAATCAAATCATTTTAAAATTATTTTTGTTTGCATATGAAGAAGAAATTTTTGGTCCCACCTCAGTGTTGTTGATCATATGTAACTTGCCCAGAGGAAGGCCTATGGTGGGTGATAACGTGTTCTTCATGAATAAGACATGTCATTTTGTGATGAACTTTTATTTCCTTTGCTGGAGTTGTGGGAGTTGTAGAGAAAATACTAACATCACGCTTCATCCAGGCCTGATATTAGTGAGGAAACAGAATTGTTACAGAAAGAGGTCATTTGAGTAGGAAAGAGCAAGAGACAGAAAGTTTTAGAGTTTTTAGAGTTTTATGAACCAGTCTGAAAAATGTTTGACATGTCGATTTTGAAGAGAAGAAAGCAACAAATGTATCAGGAATGTTTTTGTTTTTGTGGGATGAATTATAATTCACAGCAAATTTGACATTTTTGACGATTTAGTCTCAGATGTGGAACTAATCTTGTCTGTGAAACGTGTTGACAATCATTTTTGTGACAATCAAGTTGAGTTGGAACCTTTAATGTATGTGTATGAAATTATCAACATTTTTCTTGTTAAAACTATTCTTACAGTGTAGTTTCTACTAATTGTACCTGATGTGCCATCAGTGTTCTTGCCCCATGAATTATGAGTGATAATTGAAATATTAATGACAATCTTTTTACTCTTTTCTCTGTATAAGATTTCTGTGCCACTGTATATTGTGTACGGTTGTCAAGGCCCTTTTTCTAAAATGTACATGACTGGATTATGAAGATTTTGTTTATTAGATGCAATTATCATTTGAAAGACTTGATATCAATACTTGCAGTGTTTCTTGACTATTGCTGGTGACACAGTGCTATAAATTAAATGATGAATTAAAAGAGTTTACAATTTACCTCGTGTTTGTGTATTCCTTGTCTGCCTTACAGTTGCATGACTCAATTCATAAACAACATGGATCATCACTATCACTATGCTAAGCTGTAAACTGTAACTTCCACCTAAATATATCATTGCACTAGATTATGAAACCCATATAATCACAGTATTACAGTCTCATTCAGTGCAGTGAGACAATGGCTAGGAAGAGAGAAGATGATTTGGCCAACAGCATGGCACATTCTATTCCATTAGAAATGCTTTAACTCTAAAGTGTGAACATTGGCTGAGCTCTCCTTCGACCAAAATAGTCCTGATGGTTGACAGCTGCTGCCCTGCCTGGAGACTGCAGCACAACACTGAGTACTGGGTTACTGTAATAAGGTTTAGAGAGGTGGGGCTTTACCACAGAAACTTACCACGACATTATTTTGATGAGGATTCAGTGTTATTGTCTCAGTGTCTTGAGCTGGGAGAATTATGAAACATTTGTACAGTGTTAGTTTTTTCACAGGAAATGTGAAATTTGAGCCGCATTTCATTCATTTGACTGCAGATCATTTTAGACCAGTTTTAACTGCCAAAACCTTACTGCTTAAAGCGGCACAAAGTTAAAACAAAAGTTTAGATTCGTAAGACAAAGATATTAACGTAAAAGCAGACAACAGAACAAGGAAGCACAAAAAAAGAAACTGAGTGAGACAAGATTAGCCCTTCCTGGTCAATGGCTGTAAGTGACTTGCCAATGTGCAACTTACATCATTATCAACAGAGCTAACACACATACTACTAGCAGCAGTCAAACTGTATTTTTGGCAGTGTGAAAATTATGTGGATTGTAATGTTAGTGGTCCGCTGTTACCATAAGGCATCCTTCATAAAGGGTTGCTTTACAGATCAGCCAGTATGAGAGCAATGTCTGGGGTTCAAGGCTGAGAAAAAAAAAAAAAAAATACAATAGTGACAGAAGTAGCTGTGTGAAACATAAATGGATGATGCTTCTCCACTTCATACCCCAATGCACAAATTAAGCCAAAATATCTCGTTCTGTGCCCTGCAGTACTGATGCACATATTTAAATTAACTTTGTGACAAATGTAATTTTATATATATAAAAAAATATTTCCTGAAAAGAAAAAATAATGAATGAACATCTTATTGTCTGTTACACTGTACAATGTTTAGATAATGACAGTTACATTTTCAGTCAGTTAAGCCCCAGGCCTTGTTATGTGTTATTTAAACTGTTGATATAACCCCAATAATAATGTGCTTGTTGTCTGACCACTGGAACACCCCAGCTATGGATGGTTGTGTTTTATTTAAAAAATGCATTTCAGCAATTATGCTACAATTGCTAGATCTGCGGAAAAGAAACCTGAACAATGTGTTCCTTGCATATTGGACTCTGGAAGAGACTTTTGAGAGAGAGCTCAGACATTCATTGCTCAAAATGAATCCTGGTCTGAGCTCCTGGATTCTGTGGGTGCATCTGTTCTGTCAAGGAAGGATTACAGAGAACTTAGTCCACATTCGACAGTTTGGTAGGTATTTCAATGTAAGAATTACCAAGGTCAAACGACATCAGGTTCAGCCTGCCGCCAGCATGTGAATGAGTGACAGTGTCAAACCTCAACCATCTCTTAATGCACACACTCTCCTATTTCACAGGTCATCATTTCTCTGCCGAGGGATACCACACATTAATATTTGCATTTGTTTTCACCAACCAGAGTGCAAGTCTCTTAGTCTGACAGGACTCGGACTAGTAAAAGAAACATACAGCTCCACAAACCACATCAGTCTACAGCATTCTTTCACACATTGTGAAAACAACATGTCCAGTTTTTCACCCAGAAGATGTTTTTCAGTGCAATGCCAAAACCAAAGTATTTTTATGTTATTTTATATAACATTTCAAAAATATGTCTGAATTGAGTGCAGCTTTATTTTCCCATTTTAACTTCACCTGGTTCAATGGTTTCACATTTGCAGTTCTATTTGCTAATATTTGCTTTGTTAATTTGCTGCAAATAATTAAAAACAATCTATTTATCCACAATTTTAACAGATATTCATAACGTATAAACCAAGAACCAACTTAACCCTTACAAGCTGAAGAAATCAAGAAACAAATCACTTCACCTCTCACCAATAATCAATAAAAGGAGGGAAATTTAATTTTCACAAAAAATGCTTGTATTTCGATAGCATATGGCAGTAGAACTATACACAGCAGATTCAGTCATATATATTGCAGAATAAATTGGGTCTTTTTAGCCATTTTTTCCAACATAAATTTCTATTCTGACACTTCAGTAGACTAAAAACTAGCTCTTCATTCTCCTGGAATATCATGTGCTATCATATCTTCCTGTGCTGCAGTGTTTTACGCCTCTACTCAGAGGTTTAGTAAAGCACAGGCTGACAGAGAAGACAAAGCAACAATCTACACTAGTATCTGCTTTTAAAATGTTGAGCAGAAATATATATTGTCACTGTGACAAAATGGTGACACTATTTGTCTTATTTGTATTACCAGCCTGTGTGAAATTATATTCGTTTGTTTTCTTCCATTTTACTATTACTAATCATCATTCACAGACTATCCCGGGTTTGTTTGTGTTTTGTATTATGTTTGGTTATATTTCATAGTTCAACATCTTTGGTGAAAATAAACTCTTACAAGTATTGTTAAATTCAGTTATAGTTTATTGATTTAGTTCTTGTCAAAATAAGTTAAGTTAACATTCATTTGTGTTACTTACCATACTCACCATGTGGTCAGAATCAAAAGGAGGAAGTGCTGCACTATTTCCTGCTTTTATACTCTGAGTGACATGATTGGGGGAGGTCTTTGGACTAGTCCAAATGAGGATAGGTAAGGTACATTAGTTCAAGGTATTATTTAGATTTATTTGTTCTTTCATATAGGCAGGGTAAAGTAGGTGGTTTTAGGTAAAACAGGTAAGGGTGTTTTACTGTAAAGGAATGTGATTTTAACATAAAAACTAGCTAATTAGGAATTAGGGAAGTCACCTCCATTATTGGTATGACCATGGAGGTAGGGCCAGGAAGAGAGACTATTTAGTCAGTGGCTTTGTGTCGGTCGAGGAGGACAGAGAGGAAACTTAGTGCCGATCCAGTGTAGCGATTTACACTTGAGTTATGTTGACTTTTGCAGTGTTATTAGTTGAGTTATATTTAGTTCAACTCAGTTAACTGTTCAGTTACTCCTTTTTGTTGTATATACTTTTTTCTGTTTTTCATGACGCTGGAAGTAGTGATGGGTAAATGAAGCTTTTACAAAGCACCGAACCACTTGAGCCAATTGTTTCGAAAATGGGTTAATTACTCGAAGCTTCAGTTATGGTGACCTCTCCTGGCGAAGTGCCAGGCTGCAGTCAAATTAGGCTAGTTGGTGGATAGGAAGTTTTTAAATTACACACGCACACTGGTTATTATGTTCTATTCACAAATAAAGATTAATGAGACCATGAATGTGTGTATTGTGTTATTGAGGAAAGTGATGGGAATATAGGTTTAGGTGGTAAACCTATGACATAGGTGTGCTTGTGTAACAGAGGGTGATTACGTAGGATGGGGGGCGGTCAAAGATTTTTTATTGAGATACATTATTTTTTCAACAGTTTTTGGACTGAGTCGGTTTCTTTTTTTGCTGACAATTTCTTCAGCTCAGCTGAACAC
The DNA here is from genome assembly GCA_036937835.1 of Pampus argenteus. NCBI lineage: Eukaryota > Metazoa > Chordata > Actinopteri > Scombriformes > Stromateidae > Pampus > Pampus argenteus. The sequence continues at coordinate 2,036,057 of CM072875.1, forward strand.
ACCAAGCACCGGACCTGTAGAGAAAGTTGATAAAGCTATAGCCTAATATCTACACACAGTGTACACCATTTTACTATAATGCTACTTAATAAAGATAAATCAGAGCTATATTTCTGTACTGAAGATTGTTGTTGTATACGTAACTTTACTTTTTCTACGGTACTTATTAGATTAATAAACTTACCTTATCAGGAGCGATCAGATTGAAGTGTTCCCACATGTCAGAACGACCTCTCTTCCTGGCTGGCTCCATAATTATCCAAAACGCAATACAATAGCAACAACAACAACACTCTTACTACAACAACCCACAAATAGTGCATTGTTTAGAGTGGTTATAAAGTGTTGAAGGCGCTAAACTTCAATACTGTCTCAACCTGTCACCTGTCAGAATCGAGACGAGGCAGTGCCATTCATTCACGCGAACCAGTCAGGTGATTCATTCCGGCAACGAAGCAGTTTCTGCTTCGGACGTCACATGTCACATGTATTTTTTCGCACCAAAGCAAGCTTCGAAGCAGTGCTTCTATGGAATTGTAGTCCAGGGTTCGAAGCACGTATCGAAGCTTCAGTGTCGCGCTGCCATCACTAGCTGGAAGCACTTGTGAATAAACACCTTGTGGTGATTTTTGTACAAACTGCCTTGAATCTGCCTCCTACTTATGCCGCTCTGGTCAGCTTCTCAACAGTCACAAATCCCCTGCCAGGATGACTGGTCTATGTATGTTTATGTCTGTTGTTTGTGTGTGTCTGTCTCCTGGTGGTGCTTGTCCTTTGTCCAATAAACTGTATAACTCTTACTCTTGTTCAGTCTGCTTCTGGTTGCCTAATTTTTCAAATTACATATATATATGTAATTTGAAAAATTAGGCAATGAATGACTACTCCAGTTTACAGCACAGTTCACAAGATTAACTGTAGTATTAGTGTAGGTTTTGTGTAAATTTCTTTCAACAGCAAGGACAGTGAGTCAAGAGCCTTGATTGTTTTGCGTCAACTAATGATGCCTTCAGATGGAAAATGTGTATATATGTAACACTTTTTTTGACAACTAGAATGCATCTACAAATAGAATGCATCTTCTACCTTAAACCTTTGTTTTCTGTGTTGTAAAATAAATTATGGCATTAGGTCATGACAAAGGTGACTAAACTATAACTAAATGACCATTTTTAAAACGTGAAAAATATATTATGGACTCACCTCATTGAACAATAAAAACCATTTCAATGCGCATTAGGCATAATTGATTATTCAGATAGAACTAATAATATAATAATCCAAATATCCAAACTTTGATTTTGGCATTAGACAGGTGTAACCGGTGTCTCCAGGTAAGTAGGACCGATAACTAATTTAGTCAATTACTTAAAACTGGGCAATATCAGAAGTCTAGGTACGACTACGGAGTCTGAAGTAATAAAAGGTCAGCAGAGAACAGAGAACACAAAACAGGTAAGTTTAACATGTATATCTATATTGTACAAAATCATAAACATTTACACTCCCTGCCTATCTAAGCCGGCTTCCTAAGTGCACAGGCGCACGATAATGGGCCCAAAATAAATAAATTTCAAATTGTCCCTCAGCAGAATTTAAAGAAAATAAAGCTGCTTCCTTGAGTCCATGAAAGTTGGTGATGTGTGTGTGTGTGAAAGTATGTACTGTATTTTCTGGACTATAAGCCGCTACTTTTTCCCCATACTTTGAACCATGCGTCTTATACATAGGTGCTGTTTCGTTTATCAGCACTTTTATTGCCGCGTTTGATGCTGCTTTTATTGCGGCACTGTTCGTAAACAATCAGTTCAGTACATGAATAAACACTTATGTATCGGGGTATGTATATATCGGCGGCTTATATTCCGGTGCGGTTTATATGTGACAAAATATATATTTTATTCATTCAAATTTTAGTGGGTGCGCCTTATATTTAGGTGTGCTCTATAGTCCTGAAAATACAGTGTATTCTCTTCACTACCCGGGTAGGTTTATTTGTGATCTTATCTGGATTTTCAACAGGGAAATGGGATGGTGATGGGTCGAAAGATGCCACGGCTGGCCACACCAGGCTCTCCGTCCGGTCACTGCTGACTCTATGGTTGTCTCGCCACTGACCGTCAGGGTCAGGTTCAGAAGATCTATCATACAGTACAGAATGCATTAGTCGCTATTACCTCATTTCTGTTTAGATCCAAATTAACTTATCTCTATCATTTAAATGTCAAATCAAGTAATAACCATTTGTAAAGGATATAAATATTCTAATCATTATGTAAATGAATAGATACACATCACATCACTTAAGATACATCCCTTCCAATGGACAATTATTCAATCAGTCAATCATGTACTTCCATCTCAGAGCATAGAAATGAGGTTATGAAAGTTATACAGATATTGTATATATCTATGGGGTGACATTTGTAAAGCTTCTCGCTCTGAAAATAACAGCAACATTTTGTCACATTTAGCTAAAAACGATGTTTAAAAAACTGGTTTGAATTTTTGAGTCACTTTTTTGCACATTTAGAACAATATTTGTGAACTTAGAGATATTTTAAATATTTAAATCTAAATGTTAAATGTAAAATCTAAATGCTAAATCTAAATGTTAAATATAAATATAAATCTAAATGTTGAAGCTAAATGTTGAATATATATCTAAATGTTAAATATAAATCTAAATGTTGAAGCTAAATGTTAAATATATATCTAAATGTTAAATATAAATATAAATCTAAATGTTGAAGCTAAATGTTTCGGGTGAAACTAAATATTTAGCTAAAATGCAAATTCAAATGACGGTAACCGGAAGTGCCAAAATAAAAGCTCGAGAAGGTCAGAGCGTCTTTATAGTGGCAAATGACGAATAAAACCCATCTTATCCGGGGAAATGGACTCTTGGACATGGATTATCGTGATAATAACTACCTAGATGAACAAACACGTTTGGAGAAACTTTATTTGAAGAGTACTTTGAGTTTATAAAAGTGACACTAAAAACTATTGCCGACCTATGCACTAAACATTAGGGTCACAACTCCGATTGGTTTTATAAGAATTTAAATAAGAACAGTACAATACGGTATAATGACGCTAGCACAGTTAACATGACACAGCATTAGTATCCTTACCGGAGCTATCTTGGTGAACGAGCAAATTTGTGCAGCTCGACTCTCTCTTTCTCACAGCTTTTCAACATAACAAACAAACAAAATAAATGTTTAAATGTATTATTTATTAATTTAGTTGGTATGGGATTTTATCTTTTTTTATCCCTCAGAGGATATTTCCGTACCAATCTTCGACAATGTCTCCAGCAGATGAGAGAAAGCGTGAGTGTCTCTTAATTGATTCACAGTGGCGTATGCGTCACCCTCTGGTGGAGTAGAGGACTGCACTCCAGTAACCTGTGTGGGTTACACAGGGTTGCACATTCGTTTTTTTGAAACTAAGTGGCTCCAAAGCATCTTGTGCGTGATCGAATAAATGTGTTCAATCAATTTCCTTTCTCATTGAACATTTGGAAAACTCATTTTCTAAAGTCACCTGTAGATCAGTGCATATGGTAAAATGAGCCGTAGCCAATCAGCTATGTGATTTTATCCAGACAAACAGCTTATTCGAGGAGATTCAGTCAGGATTTAGAGTAAATCATAGCACAGAGACTGCACTAGTCATCGACCATCAGATTCTCTTACAGAGACTGGAATTTCAAATTGGCATTAAAGGAACCGCCCTAGGCTGGTTTAAGTCATATTTCCTAGACCGATCTCAGTTTGTTAATGATGAATCCTCCATGCAAACTAAAGTTCCTCATGGATGAGATTCTTCATGGTTCTGTATTAGGGCCACTTCTATTCAGTTTATATATGCTTCCTCTAGGGAACATTATTAGGAATCATTCAATTAACTTTCACTGTTATGCCAACGACACCCAATTATATTTATCGATCAAGCCTGATGAAACCAATCACTTAACTAAACTTCAAGCATGCATTAAGGACATAAAAAATTGGATGACCCACAATTTTCTGATTGCAGAGATTTAGCCTTAGACGGGATCACCCTGGCCTCCAGCTCCACCTTAAAAAATCTTGGAGTTGTCTTTGATCAGGATTTGTCCTTTAATGACTATATAACACAACTTTCGAGGACTGCATTCTTCCACTTACGTAACATTGCCAAAATCAGACGCATCATTTCTTAAGCGGATGCAGAAAAACTAGTCCATGCATTTGTTAGTTCTAGGCTGGACTATTGTAACTCTTTGTTATCAGGCTGCTCAAATAAGTCTCTTAAGAGTTTACAGCTGATTCAGAATGCTGCTGCACGTGTTCTGACAGGAACTGTAGTGTAATTTTTTGTTGAGACTTGTGATGTGCCAAAGAGAACAACAATTGCATTGCAGAATGATTCAATGTGATATTATATGATGAAGCTTTAAGTAGGGTAAAACAATGTTATAGCATTAGATTAATCATATTTCATGTTAAACAATCATATTTCATGTTTCACAAAATGTATGATTTAGTTTCTTGTATACTTCACAAATGTTTGATTCAGCACTTAATATGTAGTTGATAATCTCACTCAGTGCACTTGTTAAAATTTAGAAGTGTGTATTAAACTTTAATATTTGTTAAAAGGAATATCCTTAGAAGAAGGTTTAGAAATAAGGGTGTAAAACAGATAGTAATAACTTTAAAAAGAAATAATAAGGCCAGAGGGAATGGTGAAGATATTGGTTTAAAACTGACAAAAGATAATCTTAAAAGAAGAGAAAAGAGTCCCATGTACAGAGTGGAGAAGAAGAGAAGGAAGGTCACCAGCTGTGTCACCTGCCATAGATGCTGCCATAGATGGTAAATGGTGCCATAGATGCTGCCATAGATGGTAAATGGTGTCCACAGCCGCAAAAATCGTGCAAACTGTCACGTAGGCACAAGACCTAGGCGTGACCCAGGGTATAAAAGACAGGGCAGGGGCCACTTCAGGTCAGAGCCATCTTGGAGCATCTCTGTGTTATCTCTGATACACATTGTTTGTTTTTTGTGATGTGCTCTCCTTTTTTTGCCTGGCAATATAAGATATATTTTCTATCCTTCTCGGCAGTATAAATTGTTTGTCTTCCTTCTGGTGCCACCATATCTAAACAATATGGTGTCCAGGGTTGAAGTGACCTGTTGCTGCCTTCCTAGTGATACTAGATAGCTTGCTGTTGCTGTTCCAATCTGCGTAAGCGGACATCTGTGTCCCCAGACTGGAATAGGCGGACACCTCCAAGGGTCAAAGACATCTTTGACTAATTCTGGGGCGTGTAGGGTTTGGGTGTGATCTTTTGGGTTTAAAGTATTTCCACCATCACGAGTTTGTCAGAATGCAAGACCGATTTCAAGCACTTCAGGTGTATTCAGATTGTGTCTCTATTTCTCCTTGATCAAGAATCAATAAATAATACAGCATAAGACATCAGAGGCTCCTGAACACTTTCTTCCCTCCTGACCTCACCATTGACCTTTGACTTCAGCGATTTCTCCTCAACAGTTGCTGCACTAGACACTGACTCCTTAGGACTTTTTGACACCAAAGAGAAGTGTTTTCTGATCTGATTTAGGGACAATTTTAACTTCTTCAATTTGAGACTAAGACTTTTTACACGACACAAAAATTGGCGAGCCAGCCAGGAGGAGTCTGAGACGAACGAGATTGGACCAACGCCTGGTGCTGTGACGGCAGACTCCCCCACTTGACCACGGGCCCACAAAATTTAAAGGTAAGCAGAGCCTTTAATATCTGCAAATTTGATCAAAGTGGTCATAGTAGGAGAATGCTTGTCCGCCCAGGTAAATGTTGATTTTGTTCAAATTTATGTCTTACTCCTCCTGAACCTTATCATTGTAAACTAATCAATCACAGGAGGCAGAGAAAGGTAAAAGCAGCAGAGTGTTATCTGTGTTGTCTGTTTTTGTCCGTCTATATGTACTTTGTGTCTGTCTGTAAGTGTTTTATGTTTGTTTGAATGCCTCCACAAAACCATGGTGCGGATAAGAATGAATGTGATGATTTTCTGTTCAATGTGTGCATAGTATGTTGGCTGACAGCTACACTGGTATTTGCTGGGGGTTTGATTAGGCTTGCCGTAATTTTTTTAAGATAGGAATAGCTAATTCCAACAGGGCATTAAATTCCTAAACAGGAATCGCTGAAACATCCGAGCTGTAAATTCCTGAGCCAAAAACGGGAATCGCTAAGAATAACAGGGCAATAATTCCTGAAAATGACAAGTCTTGTTTACAGTTAGTAACAAGTCTTGTTTACAAACCTAAAAGATGTAGAGGAAGTGTATTTTTTCAGACTTATGAGGCTAAGAATTGTGTGTTATAGAGAACACTTGGTGATTTTGCTGTATCAAGTCAAAACAGGCGTAATTGTCTTTGTTTTATGTTGTGTTTTAAGAAGGCCAACGTCCGAGAGAAGAGAGAAAAAGCCTGATTAGGGAAACAAACAACGGATCTCCCTGATTAGGGAGAGAAACAACGGAAAAACCTGTGGATACCGCCTTCTGTTCTTTTTTCAGGAAAGGAATAAGAAGGGTCTGACACGGACAGGTAAAGAAAAACCTTGTGGATACCGCCTTGTGTTCTTTTCTGTAGGTGTCTTGGCACAGGGCCAAAGTGTTCTGGATAACTGACTATCAAGACATGTAGGTCTAACCATTTTCTTTCCAAAAAGTTGGTGTCAGAGGTGAAAAATGTAACTTTAACCATTAAGCATTGTGAGTAGCCCATTTCAGCCTTGTGATTTGACTTTTTATTTGATGTGCGAACATTATTGGGTGACCTGACCTAAATTTGACAGCCAAATTAGGGCTGTGGTGAAGTTCATCTTTTTTAAGTTAAACCAGTTAGCAGAAATTAAACCAGTCCTACCAAGAAAAACAATTTGAGACAGTAATCCATGCCCTTGTGACCACTCGGCTGGATTACTGCAATGCACTTTATTTGGAGGGTTAGTGGGTCCTCAATTGCTCATCTTTAACTGGTTCAAAATGCTGCTGCATTTGTTTTAACTGGCACAAGTAAATATGAGCACATTTCACCGATTTTAGCTTCACTCCACTGGCTGTCTGACCATTTTAGGATTAAAATTCTTTTGTTTTCTTTTAAAGCCTTGAATGGCCTTGCTCCACCTTATCTCTCTGAGCTGCTGTACCCCTACACTCCCAGCCGTTCTCTCAGGCCAGCAGACCAGCTGCTCCTGAGAGTGCCTAAAGCTAGGTTTAAGCTGCATCAGAGTTGTGTGAGTGTGCAGGGTTTGCTGGAGTGACAAAGACCCCGTTTGGTTCTCCGAGGCCACCTTGAGGGTCTCAGGTATCCGCATGCGCTGGCTGATGCCCTCCGTGTACTCCAACTCATAATGGATGCGGTTGAGCTCAGCCCCAGAGGGGGGTGCAAAGGTTGGCCCACTCATCCAGCCTGTAGACAAATGAAAAAAAAACTTAAAACACTGTGCAGATAAAAGGTCAGACTAGAGTGCAGGTTAAGATGCAGGCGTTTAACATATACTTCAGTGTTTAATGGCACTGTCACAGAGACGTGTGCTAAAAACACATCAAAGCTTGTGTTTCTGAGTACTGGATGTTGCTGCGTCCTGCCTGCAATGCCATCCTTATTTTATTGATTATACTTCAAAGTAGTAACATTATGGCATTTTAAATGACAGACACATTTAGATGAGTGGATTAAGCCCTTCCTAATTGGAAATTGGAGTACTGCCCAAAGCTGCTTGTGTTAAATCGGTATGTCCCGTTCAAGAACCAAATGATCTCGACATGGGGGGTTGTTAGCCAAGGTTGATAAATAATGTATTAGCAATAACATTTAACATTTAGTGCTGCATTGAATTACATAACACAGACACGACGAGTAGCGTTTGTTGACACATGGCTTCAATGTCACTGAATGAAAATTCATAAGACGCCATATCTAACATGTACGTAGCTAATATCGAGCTAATGTTAGATGTCATGTCATGTCCAACCCGCATTAGCTGATGTTAACACTACACGGTAGCTAAGAGGTGCGTTTACAACCGTTGACTGTCTGCAGTAACCACTGATACATGTGTAGCTTTACTTTAGCTAATAGCTATTTGACTACTTACCGTTATGGTTTTAGCAACGTCGTTTTAAAACACTGTCATGTGCCGGAAAGCAGTTTGTTTAGGAGTATGAACAGCATCAGCCGGAACAGGCGACCAGTGAAACTGAGAGACACACCGCCTCTAGCTAGTGTGTATGTGTGTGTGTGTGTAGTTGCCGATGAAATGCCTGGTGTGTCCGCAGGGGCGGAGCTTATGAGGTACACCGCCAGTCCCAGCGAGGCGCAGCAGAGGCGCAGCAGAGGCGCTGCACGGGACAAAAGAGCTCACACTCTGAAATTATTTGTTTTCATACAATGCTTATGTAATTAGGCTGATTACAAAACAACATAAAACTACTAATTTGATTTTTCTTTGACATTAACACAGATGTGAACTGATATATTCCAAATTAAATACCTAACATATATCTTCTGAATGTATATAATGTAAAATTATCTCTGTTTCACCTGTATATAATCATTTATTGTGTATATTTATGGAAACTGTTGTGTTATTATGTTGTATAAGTACATATAAGCTTCAGATAAACTTTTACATGAGCAGATCTTTATCATTTTGTCAGTTATGTGGTGTTTATTAACGTTTCAATATTTATCTTCAAGCTATGTAAATCGTGTTAAACAGAAGCAATATATGTACAACAATTGTCACACCGCGGTGAGGTCAAGCTGGGTTTTTGTCTTGTCTTGTCACTTCCTGTTTTATTTTGAAATAACTCTCCTCTCGTTTCAGGTCACTTGCCCTTCCTCATGTGTCATCAGTCTGATTGTCTTCCCTGATTCCTGATTGTGTCCACCTGTTCCCCATTACCTGGTGTATTTATTGTCTGCGTCTCCCTTTGTCCCGTGCCGAAGTGTTTCGTCTGTTCAAGCGATCACCCAAGCCTTATTTACTTGTCCACAGCCTTAGTGATATAGATCAAGCGTTCTTTTGTTCATTGTTCCTCTTATGAGAGATTTTCTGTTGTACTTCATAGTCTAGCCTTTTGTTACTTTGTATTTAGTCTAGTGTGTTTTCAGCCTTTTTGAGCGCCTTAGTTAATGTTTTCATAGCCTTTGTTTTCTCCTCATTGTGAGTGATTTTGATTTTGTTAACCTTTAATAAAGTTAGTTCAGAGTTTTTCCTCCTCTGGGTGATTTTTGTTTCTCCTAGTTAAGGACTACTTTATAGTCTCACTCTTTCGAGAGTTATTCAAGTCCTGATTAAAAGCTACTCTCAGCCTTACTCTGCATCTGAGTCCTCATTCGAGTCCCGGCTTGATAACAATACGATTAAAAAAATGTTAAAACTCAATCTGTAAGAGCTCGTGGTGAAAAACACCCAATAATCAATGGACAAAATACATAAATAACCAACATCACTGAAACTGAGTTTTTGTTGCTTTCTATTGTCTCCTTTATTGGGAAACACACAATATTAGTAACACAGAAAAGAAAGAGATTTTTTAAACACTGCTGATGTACAAATTAAACTATTTACATGCATGCCATTGAAATACTGTATAAAATGAGTGTTTACTTAAAAAAGGACTGGAACAGTTTGTGACATCACAAGTCAACTTCTATTCTGGATTTATCTTGTTCTTAAACACATTTATCATCAGTCTGATCATCATTAGTTCGATCACACTTGGAGCAGTGGAAGTTCAATATCATTATCATTCCACAGATAGCACTAGCAGCAGCAGCGATACTTTTAAGAGACTATAAGGTAAGATGTAATATGTCTGACATATGACTGTCTTGAATACCTGATTTAAATTTGAAGATACATTATAGTTTCTTTTTGGTACATTATTCTAAAGATTAATTTAAAAAAAATAATGGTTTGTTTTTGATGCAATGAAAAGTGGTAACCAGTGAAATGCGGCTCAGTTAAGTTTAGTTAAGTTAGAAATCCAAAAAATATCCTTAATGTGCTGCTTTAAGTCATCTGATTATCAGTTAAATAATCTCTCTGTGTGTTTGCAGTTTGACGTCGGTGAACAGAGACATCGAGAGTATGAAGAAAATCACTGGTGGAGTATTTTCCTTAGCAAGACATCTGGTAGGAGATATGGTCTCTCCTTTTACCCAGGAGAAGTCCAAAAGAAAGGGTGCGAGACCTTTGTCTTCTAAAAACTTTGACTGTCCCATGATCTGGCAGGAGCATGGCCCAATGAGTGAGAGACCTTCGTCTCCTCTCAATGTTAACTGTCCCATGATCTGGCAGGAGAACGAGCCAGTATGTGAGAGACCTTTGTCTCGTGGAGACACCAACCCTTCTACCACCCAGAAGGAGCAGAGGCAAAGGAGTGAGAGTCCTTCACCATCTGTAGATGACATGCTTACCATCTACTTGGAGGACTCCACAGTGGACACAAGTGAATCAATTATGGAAATGATTCTTCATGAATTCAGAGAACTGGCTTAGGAACTGTGTCAATTGAGAGAAAGTCCTCATTCTCCTTCCGTTCAAGATGCGGACAGAGAAAGACAGGAGGGTGACGAGAAAGAAAGTCTGAACCCAGAGGTGCAAAAGAGGAGGATGAGAATCCGATTCTTAGTGCTAGAGTGGGGCAGGAGAAAAAAAGTGGGGGAATCATGGTTATTCCCCTGGCATGGGCCCAGAAAAAGGAGGAGGAGTAAAGAAAAAAAAGACAGGAGCAGGAGGAGAATGACAGTGAGATGGAGGCGAGAATAATCTCTCAGTGTGTTTCTGCCTGCAGTTTGACAACATCAGAAAGCGAAGGCATCGAGGGTATGAATAAAATCCCTGGTGGAGTAATTTTCTTCACAAGACCTCAGTCTTCAGGAGATATGGTCTCTCCTTTTACCCAGGAGAAGTCTAAACAAAAGGCTGATAGAACTTTGTCTCCTGAAAACCTCGACTGTCCCATGATCTGGCAGGAGCACGGGCCAGCAGGCGAGAGACCTTTGTCTCGTGGAGACACCAACCCTTCGACCACACAGAAGGTGCAGAGACAGAAGAGTGAGAGTTCTTCACCCTCTGAAGGTGACATGCCTACCATCTACTTGGAGGAGCAGGAGGAGAATGACAGTGAGATGGAGGAGAGAAGGAGGGGGAAAATTCCTCTGGCATGGGCCTGGGTAAACGAAGAGAGAGAAATTCAGGAAATGAAGGGACAGGAGACGGAGGAGGTAGAAGAGCAGAGTGAGACGAAGAGGGAGAAGAAGGAAAGAGTGAGGCAGGAGAAGGATCAGAGGAAAAGAGAGAAAAAGGAGGTGAAAGAAAAGCTGAAGAAGCTGAAGGAAGAGCAGAAAAGACAAAAGAAGGCAGAGAAAGAAACACGAAAGAGCGAGAGGATGGAGATGAAAGGTGTGAAGAAGGAAGATACAAAAGTAGAAAGTCAGGAGAGGGAGGGACAGAGAGAGGAGGAGACACAAAGCAGAGCTCCAACAGGTGACCTGCTGTCTAGACTGGACACATGGTTGAACAATTACATGAGAAAGAACGTGACTCATCACATCAACCGCACCTACGAGAGGCAGTGGCTCACCCAGCTTAACAGTAAGTTCATTTACATAGTCTGACTAAACATTTCATACAAGCATGTATTGCCTCCTATACTATATTTAATTCTATGTTATGATGTCTTGTAGGTTTGAGTATTTTGACCTTTATATGTATTCACTTTAGTTACTAGCGTAAGCTGTTAAAGATAGTTTAAAATGATTTACTAAGTCGCACCATTAAAACTCAAACAATGTTGCTAGTAGGTAACTTAGTAAAGACTTAAAGGATAATATCTTCCAGTTACAGTCTACTCAGCTAATTCAGACTACTCAATCTTACTTTGTGAAACAGGTGTTATTGTAACTAGCTGCTACAAAAAAAAATAAAAAATAATAATAATAATATATATATATATATATATATATATATATATATATATATATAAATACCATCTGAACTCCAGGCTTACCTTTCTTTTATTGTTCAGTTTCGGGCCACACTGTTCAACAGGTGGAGCTCAATACAAAGAGCGAGATGTATAGAAGGTACATGCTGCTCAGGTTACTACGAACCTTAGAGTACAATAAGGGCGAAGGCAGAGGAGTGGCAACGATTAAAGACGGAGAGGAAAGAGAAAAGTGATAATGAAAGACCGGACGAGATTGAGAGTAACTCAAAAATCATCTGCAAACCAAATAAGTCAGCATGGACCAGGGTAAAAAATGTGTTCAGGTCACACAATCGCGTCCACTCTGAAGTAGGAAAATATGAAATCCATAAAATCATCTAAGCTGCACTGATAGACCTGACCAGCAACACCTGAACCCAGCAGCAACCTGGCCCACAACACTCAGAAGACCATGAATAACCACACACTGCTGCCTTCATCTGATTTATGGGTGTATAAATGAAAAAATAAATAAATAAATAAACACAACTGTGTGCCTCCATCACTTACATTGAAAGTGCTTAATATCGAGTATGATTACAGTAAGGAAAACCACTTTGTTGCTGCACTAGACACTGACTCCTGATGATTTTTTGACACCAAAGAGAAGTGTTTTCTGATCTGATTTAGGGACAATTTTAACTTATTCAATTTGAGACTCTAAGACTTTTTACACGACACAAAAGAACCGAGATCAGAGATCACATCTCTCCCATTTTGGCTTCCTTGCACTGGCTACCTGTTAAATCTAGAATAGAATTTAAAATTCTTCTACTAACATACAAAGCTCTTCATGGTCATGCACCATCATATTTAAAAGAGCTCATAGTACCTTACCACCCCACTAGAACATTGCGCTCCCAGGATGCTGGGTTCCTTGTGGTTCCTATAGTGACTAAAAGTAGATTGGGAGCCAGAGCTTTCAGCTATCAAGCTCCTCTTCTGTGGAATAAACTACCACTCTGTGTTCGGGAGGCAGACACGGTCAACACCTTTAAGAGTAGACTTAAGACTTTCCTTTTTGATAAAGCTTATACTTAGGGCTGGCTCAGGTCATCCCTAAGTTATGCTGCCATAGGACTAGACTGCTGGGGGACTCACACACTCTCCCCTTCTATCTCTCTCATTCTCTATCTCTCCTCATCCATCCATCCATCCATCCATCCATCCATCCATCAATCATGTTACCAAATAAACTTCTTCCTCGCAGTTTCTGTGCTCTCTCGTCCAGCAGGTTCTTGTGGACTGTGCATGCTGCTGTGGTCCTGCATGGCGTCTTCTGCATGTGTTGTCACTGTCATCATTGTTACCATATCCCCATTACAGATTATAGTTAGTTACACTGTTACTGCAATAATTCATCATTCATTGTAATTCACTATAATTCATTGTGTGTATACAATTTGTCTGTGTTGATTTGTTCTGTACATGTGACATCCATTGCACGTCTGTCCATCCTGGGAGAGGGATCCCTCCTCTGTGGCTCTTCCTGAGGTTTCTTCCACCTTTTTCCCTGTTAAAAGGTTTTTTGGTGGGCAAGTTTATCCTCACTCGAATTGAGGGTCTGAGGACAGAGGGTGTCACTCTCTGTACATATTGTAAAGCCCTCTGAGACAAATGTATTTTGTGATTTTGGGCTATATAAATAAAATTTGATTGATTGATTGAAATCTTTGTGATATTCGCGCATTGCTCGTGGTTTAGGTTTTCCTCGTCGTTTTTTCATAATATTTTTATTTTATTATTATTTATTTTGGGCATCTATTCTCATGTCTTCATACAAATTGTCCGTAATCTTAGTTTCAGCTGTTATTTAGTTACATGGTTTTGGACCTGGAGTGGGAATTATCCAGGTATCAATGTTGTTGCTTTTTTGATCATTGGTGACAGTATTGGTAATACGCAGCACATGACAACTGCTACTACTATTAGCAAAAATCCCCCTAAGAGCATCCCAAATGCCTGTAGGATTTTTCCCCAGGACAGGGTTCTTACCCAATCCCAAACCTGAGAGTAGTTGAGGTTTAGTGTTCCAATTGGAATTGACTACATGTTTATTTCTTAGGGCTTTTATTTTGTCTAACACCTTTGACAAAATAGCATCTTTCCCAGTTACTGTGGGTATGACAGTACAACATTTATCGCCAAAGAAACTACAGACTCTTTGTTCTTCAGCCATTAGTCTGACAATTGCAAACCTATTTTGCAGAGCTATTCGAGTTGTAGCATGCAACTGTAGGTTGATGCCTTCTACTGTTGATATTGTCCAATTAATCCATCGTTGTTGATTATACCATAGGTAGTTTATCCATCTACTGTTTCTTGCTATGTATTGTGAATTTATTATTGGTCCTACCTAAGGTATCCATCCTGTCCCTTGTTCTGATTTTATCCACCCTTCTTCTACAGCTTGATGCTCATTAGGAACTCACATGGCCTCTTGGTTTTACGCTACATAAATTGAGCTATCAGATTTCCATGGCAATTGTATGACTGTCTGGCTGGTAGTGAGCCACTACTTATGGACCCACTGCTGTTTGAGCTGCTGCTGGTTGGACTGCTGGTTGAGCTGCTGCTGGTTGAGCTTCTACTTGCATGTTCTCGCCTCTCGGCTAATCCCTGTGATCATCTTTCTCCTTGAGGCTCGTGGTGCTGTCTATCTTCCAGTAGGGAGGCGTCGCCATCCCTTGCTGGTTCGTCTCGTGCTCTGCAGCAATGATTGAGATGGAACCAAAATCTCTTACCCTCTACTTTTAGTGCTGTTGGGGTAGCTAGGATCCCCTTAAACTGCCCCTCTCGCCTTGGTTGGTCCCACTTGCGTTTGAACACTTTTACGTAGACCCACTCTCTAGGTTTTATTCTCCTTTATTTGTGTCAAATGTCGCAGATAACATGTTAGTTCTCTTTCACACTGCTCAAGCAGTGGTCCTTTATATGGCCCTCTGCAATAGGGAACCGGCATCGGTCTCCCTGTAAGTGCTTCGCAAGGTGTTAGATGTGTTAGTCGGTTAGCTTGTGTTCGCATAGATTAGTGGCAAAGCATCTACCCAATTGACCTTGTAGTGACTATCCCTAATTTTTGCAAGCTTTGCTTTTAGTGTACCATTTGCTCTTTCTACTGCTCCCTGTGACTGTGGATGATACACACATCCAAACTTCTGTTTGATACCCAACATTTTGAAGGCTATTTTCACAGTTTCAGCTACTGTCGATCTTAAATTTGCTATTACAATTCCCCCTCTTGATTATTAAATAATAACAAACTGTAATAAAATATATAAAAAAATAAAATAAAAATAAAAATAAAAACAAAAAATGGAGAGAAAAAAATAAAAAAAGAGAAACAAAAACAAACAATCAAAACAAAGCAACATTATTTACACAGTGTCATCATCATCAGAGTTATAATCAGAATTGGAGTAAGAATGGGAATCAGAAATGTGAACTGAGACTGGATCTTGATTGTCATTATTGACGTTTACATGAACATATGTGGAGGATTGGATGATCCTTTTGGTGAGTATGTTAGACAGCCATCTTAACACACACACAGAATCAGGGTGCTGAGCAAGAAGAAGATAACTATGACTGGGGCAATTGCTGTTAAGAGCCATGATGACCACCCTTGGCCCCAAGACTTTAACCAAGATAACCATGAGTCTTCTATTACTGGTGGGGGTTGAATGGCATCTTGCATGTGTTTGATAATGTCAGTGATGTTCTCGTATTCATCAGGGACATAAAAACAACAGGATGCATTGAGTATTTTGCAAATGCCCTCTTTCTCAGCTAAAATGATATTGAGAGTCAGTCTGTGTTGGATAACTGCTGTTCTGATTGCAGACATTTCAGTATTCATTAGGGTAAGTTTCAGTTTGGTTTGCTAATGAAAAAACTGACTAGGCTAGTCCATTAATTTTGTTCAGGGACCAGCCAATGTTTGTATTGGGAGAAGTCCAGGGGTCAGCTAAATACATAACCATTATATTTGGAGGGGACACCAGTAATGTCTCGTTGAACTCGAAAATGTGTAGTAGGTTGTATATTAATCTTTTTATGGAAGACTTTCGTATTCGTTGTGACAATAGATGGGTGGCAACAACCGGACCACTGAAATTGAGGTGGTAAATTACGATAGGCCCTTCTGCCGCAAGACCACATGATTCCTGGTTGGAATGAAAGTTGTTTAAATGGGCAGACAAATCTTGTAAGGGTACTGTTTGGCCATCTGTGTGAACAGTTGGTTGTTGTTGTAGTATTTACAAATATTCTAGTTTGACAACTTGCCTAAGTAAGGACCTGATGATGATGTTGAACAAACACAAGTCTCTGCATGCTGTAGAGGAACTTCAAATGCCATGTTACTAAAGGTTGAATGTGAATCAATACAAGAAATATTGGGATGTGGAATAACTGGGACGTGGTTTCTGATTTGTTCACCGGCAATTAGCAACATCATCATTCCCAATGGGACAGTGCATTTTCCATGATCTTCTCTGCCCCAAGATTCTTTCATGTGGCCCTGTAGCACCACGTTTATCGTCAGGGGTTTTGCTTGTCATTTGGCTGCTAAGGCATGACAAACCCAACAGTCACCAGGAATCTCCAGTTCTTTTTTGTGTAAAAGAGCTAGGGCACATGCACTGTTGTCACTGCATTGTCTGAGCGCTTGTTGCACTGTGTTGTCTTTGTTATCGACAATGCTAAAGTACTCTAGGTGATAATCTACCTCAGGGGTTGGTGAGACAGTTTTAACATCTGGTGGCATGTTAAGTGGGGTGTCATATGGGTCTGGTGGCCCTCTGACTATGACTATTAGTTGTCTGTACAAGTCAGAGCTTGGATATTTAATCCCACACCAATATGTACTTGCATCAGTGGATTTGACATTAGAGATGGTCATCTTGGCTCCGTTGGAATTTAGAATTTTTGTTATTGTGAAGCGGGGATCTCTGTTTGGAGCAATGGTTTTATCAGTAGCGGCCATGGTCAAGTGCCAATTATGTTGGCCGCAGGGATCCTTGCAGAGATACTTGTCATATTTGGCATAATATGAGTGAACTTGGCCTGGTCGCCTAATTTCAGGGTAAACAGTACAGGTAAAGGTTGCATTTTGTCCTTTTGTCAGAGTAACAGTCTTAGCAGGTTTGTAAGTGTAGGTCTCTGTCATCATTGTCCAACATGATAGGGTCAGGATCAGGTGATGAATGGTGCAGTCTATTGGGAAAAGGGTTTGCATTTTTAATCCTGATGTCTAGGATTCAAGGATTCAAGGATTTTTTTGTTGTCATTACAACACATGTAAACATGGGATGCAACGAAATTGGTTTCCCCTGGTCCTGGAGCAGCCCAATTATCCAAATATAAAATAAAATTAAAAAATAAAATAAGATAAAATAAAATAAAATAAAATAAAATAAAATAAAATAAAATAAAATAAATATATACATATGTATATATAGAACATAAAATATAAAGGTAAGGCACAAAAGTATATACAATAAATAGAAAAACAACAACAGTAACAGTGTAGCATGAGTGTCCAGGTTGTGCAAACAACTGCAATGTGCGAGAAAAGTGATTACAGTGCAAGTATTTTTGTGTTATTGTCTGTGCATCTGTGGTGCAGATGGGGGATGGGGGGCAGGGGTCCTCCAGAGTTCAACAGTCTTACAGCTTCTGGGAAGAAGCTGTTCCTCAGTCTGGTGGTCCTGCTCTTAATGCTCCGCAGCCTCCTGCCCGAGGGGAGAGGGGAAAACAGAGCATGTGCGGGGTGAGTGGGGTCCTTCATGATGCAGGAGGCCCTTTTCCTGCACCTGGAGGTGTAAGTGTCCGTGGTGGTGGGTAGGCTGCATCCCACAGTCCTCTGTGCAGCTTTGACCACCCTCTGCAGAGCCTTCTTCTCTGCTGCAGAGCAGCTGCCGTGCCACACAGTGATGCAGGTGCACATGACGCTTTCCACCACACATCTGTAGAAGGAGGTCAGGACAGAGCTCCCCAGTCCAGCACGCCGCAGCTTCCTGAGGAAGTAGAGGCGCTGGTCTGCCTTCCTAACCAGATAGGAAGTGTTGGTGCTCCAGGTGAGGTCGTTTGCAATGCTCACGCCCAGGTACCTGAAGCTGGAGACCACTTCCACCGCTGTCCCTCCGATGTGCAGGGGAGGGGGGAGCTGTCTGCCCCTTCTGAAGTCCACGATTATCTCCTTGGTCTTCTTCACGTTGATGCAGAGGTTGTTTTCTCTGCACCAACCCTCCTGGGGGGAGCCTGTGCTGAGGGCCTGTGCTAGTTGGGTGTTGTTGAATTTGGGTTATGTCTTGTGTCGTTCTTTTATTGCGCTCGTCCGTCTCTGTGTTGTCTGTCTCTGGTCGTCCGTCTCTGGTCTTCCCTCTCTGTTTGTCCATCTCTGGTCGCCTGTCTCTGCGTTGTCCGCCCTTGCGTTGTTCAGGTTGACAGCTGAATTTATCTGTTGGTTCAGGAACCTTCCTGCAGTGGCTGGCGTAGTGGGAGGGCTGATTCCACCCGTTGAGAAATTTGGGCGAGAATAGATAAGTTAAGTTTTTGCAATACTGTAACATGTCATCATCGCATAGGCCAGTGGAAGGGTGTGACCTGGTTGCAGACTCCATGGGGGTCTGCCAAAAAGGATTTCAAACGGGCTTATGTTTGCACCTTTTCCTCATTCTTATGTGTGTTAGAACAATAGGCAGAGCCTTTGTCCATGGCAGCCCTGTTTCCTCACTTGGCCAGTTTTGATTTCAATGTGCCATTTTCTCGTTCAACTGCACCTGCACTGGTAGGTGGTATGCACAATGTTGTCTGAGGTCAATGCCAAGAAAATTGCTGATTTGGGTTATTGCAGAATTGACAAAAGGTGTGCCATTGTCGCTGCTCAGTTTGGTTGGTATCCATCTGGGAATAATTTCTGTCAGCAGAGCCTTTGCTACCACTTGGCTGCTTTTGTGTCTTGATGGAAATGCTTCAACCCATTTTGACCACATGTCAACCGTCAGCAGTATTTCTTTCCTTCTGCTGCTGAAGGTTCTATGAAGTCCATCATCAAGTGTTCAAATGGTCTATCTGGTGGTGGGTGTGCGGCGTGTGTGATTGTTTTGGTTTTACCTGTGTTATGTGTTGCACAAACCATACATGATAAAACAACAAAACTTCTATGCATGAACTAAAAAACCTTTGGTGAACCAGTGTTGAGTTATGGCATCCAACATTCCCCCTTTTGACACATGGTCCGTCCCATGTGTCAATTTTGCAAAGTTGAATAAAAATCGTATGGCTCTTTTCTTTTTGCAGCTTTCTGATTAAATATCAAAATAAACTTTTTCCACAGGCGAATCATTTTCAAAATAAAACAATATATTATTAAATCAATCAACCATTCAAGCCAATGACATGGAGTAGCAAGAAAAAGTGCATAAAGAAAAGGTTGATTATTGCTCAGTTTTCTACTCATCTGATGTGCCCAAGCCAGATACCTGGCATCTCTTCTTGAATGCTAGTTTATCAATGTCTGGGCTCAGGCTCTGTGCTGAGGAAATTCTCAGTATCGAGCGAAGGTGTTCATTGAGGAGAAAAGTTGCTCACATAGATAAGTGCTGCCGAACATGGAGAGCATCTGAGCAGCTTGTTTGCGGAGCTGAGGCATTGTGTCAGGGATGAACTGTGGAAACGCCCACAGCATCATACTTTGATGTGTCATTACACTGAAGTTCAATCAGCTCCATTTGGAGGTTTGTTGGTGTGTTCCACATCCACTGCAAAGGGATTACTCAGCAGTTCAAACCTACATTTCTGGACATCGAAGTCTGCAAATCGCCGGTTAAACTCAGAACCAAGTACGCTGAGTTTTTCAGTACTTTTTTCGATACTTAAAAATGCCCCACGATGTGTAATAAAATAAAATGTGCACTAGCAGTAAAAAGTAGGCCTATACTTCCTTCAATATAAAATAAAATGCATAGGTTCTGTAGAAAATACACATGTCAATACTGAAGGGCCTTTCTTTAGCCTTACATGGAATCAAAATCAGTGCAATGACCGCATGCACTACCAGCAAAATGTAACAAAAAAACATAGGTCACTGTAAAATAAAAAAAATACTCCCATAATGCATCTGTTGTATAGATACTGAACAAAAAGAACCGTAAACAAAACCAGGCAAAATATAAAGTACTCTGTTACATTTCCATACCTTCAATGGTGCTTCTTGACAAATTTTTCTTTAAAAAAATCAGTTGGTCCACATGCTCAGAAGACAAAACACTACGTTCTGAACGCACAATGTCCCCTGCTGTACTAAATACATGTTCTGAGGGTACACTTGTACCGGGTATGCACAAGTAGGTCTTGGCCAGGTCGGCCAGGAGAGGAAACTCAGCCTGGTGAGCTTTCCACCAATCTAACACCTTACCACCCAGGCTCAGCGATGCAACATCTCTGTACTTTCTAATTTCATCATCAGCTAGCTCTTGCGATGTTTTCATCCTGGATCTTGGGTCCTCAGTGGGAAAGCAGTCACCAAACAGGTCATCAAATACTTTTGATTTCTTTGGGGGTGTATCTAACAAAAAATATGGCAAAAAATAGTATAGCTTAACTCAAAATATAGTATAATTAATACAGCAGTGTAGTACAGTTAAAAATACAGCATATTAAAACAAGCATGTGGTGTGAGTAGGTTAGAGCAGTGATTCTTAACCATAGGGCCGCGGCCCAAACTTGGGCCCCGAGCGCCACCTAGTGGGCCGCGGAAAAAAAACTGTTTTGTACCGAGGGCCGCGGGACGCAATAACAACTCCCAACCATGTAGTGGCGCTAATGCATCAGTCAGTTGTTACTTTAACCAGCTCCATAAATAAGGAGAAGGAGACACTCAGCTAGCTCTAAACAAACAAGATGGAGAAATATTTAAAACGAAAAAATTAAGACGACCCCCCGTCAAAAAGTAAATTTGTGCGCAAGTACAATCCCGACTTCATTAAGTACGGCTTCGTAAACGGAGGTAGCGAGGCAGTGCCGAGAGCCCAGTGTGTGGAGTGTGGGTTAACGCTGTCTAATGAAGCACTTAAGCCGTCAAAACTACAGCGGCACCTAGAGACCAAGCATCCGACGCTTGTGGGAAAGCCAGTTAAATTTTTTTAAGAGAAAAGAAGATGGGCTGCAGATGCAGAAAAGATCGATTGTGTCACTGACTGGCAACTCTAAAAGTGCACTGAAAGCTAGCTACCTCAGAGCCAGACGTGTGGCACAAAGTAAAAAACCATTCACCATAGCGGAGGAGTTGGTTCTGCCTGCTGCTGTTGATATGTGCCGTGAGATGATCGGAGAGGCCGCTGCAAATAAGCTGCTGACCATCCCACTCTCAAACGACACTGTGAGTCACCGTATCGCGGACATGGCCTCAGACATACAGCAACAACTCATTGAAAGAGTAAAAAGTAGCCCATTTTTCTCTTTGCAACTTGACGAGTTCACTGATGTCACGAATGCTGCGCTGCTGATGGTTTTTGTTCGCTATCGCTGGGACAGTAGTTTGCACAAAGACATACTGTTTTGTGGAGAGCTACCAACACGAACTACGGCTCAGGAATGTTTCCGCTGCATTGATAACTACTTCAGTGAGAATGGGCTGGACTGGCAGAACTGTGTCGGGGTGTGCAGTGACGGTGCAGCGTCAATGACTGGCAAGCATCACGGTGTCATCAGACAGATACTCGATCGTGCACCAGAAGCTAAATGGACACACTGTTTTCTTCACCGTGAAAGCCTTGCAGCAAAAAATATGTCACCAGAGTTCCACGGGGTGATGGATGTAAGTTTGAAAACCATCAACTTTATTAAAAACAATGCTGTGAACTCCAGATGTTTTAGTAAGCTTTGTGAGGACATAGAAGCAGATCACATCCAGCTGCTCTATCACAGTGAAGTGAGGTGGATCAAGCGTTTGTTTGAAGTCTTCACGTTTCTCACTGAGAAAAAATCTCCTCTTGCACATTACTATGCCAACTCAAAGTTCACAGCACAACTTGCCTACCTCTGTGACATTTTTACACTACTGAACCAGCTGAACATCTCACTTCAAGGAAGAGCCAGCAACATGTTTGTTGTTGCAGACAAAGTTCAAGCTTTCAAGAGGAAACTTGCTTTGTGGACCAAGAGGGCCCAGGAAAAGAGAATGGACATGTTCCTACTTTTGTCTGACATTTTGGAAAACTCCCCTCAATTGAATATTACTGACTCAGTCTCTCAGCACCTCTCACAACTGGCAGAGAAATTTGATGACTATTTTCCTGAGGATCCCAGAGAGGGACATGTGGATTTTGGACCTATTTTCTGTGGATCCCACTGCAAATGATGTTGCTTTGCCCTCACATCTGGAATCCCAGCTTCTGGAAGTTTCCACTGACAGCACTTTAAAGTTGTAAACTCTTTCTCCCATTCACCACCACGTACCTGTGTGAGTCAGGATTCTCCATCCTGGCCACAACTAAGACCAAAGCCCGAAACAGACTCAGAGCAACGCTGGAGGCTACTCTGAGAGTGAGCCTTTCCCCCATTCCACCCAGACTGGATCTGATTGTGTCTCAGAGGCAGGCCCAAGTGTCTCATTAAGAGGTGAAGGTAAAGGAGGTGAAGATAAAAATGTTGAAGAAAAAAAAAGTTGTATAATTGTTATTATTGTTATTGTTCATATGTTACAGATATAAATATTCTTCTGGTTCTACCATGCACAAATATAGTTTAATTTGCACTTTATTTCAATTTTATTTACAGTTTATTTATTTTATTTAAAAAACATTATTTTGAATGTATTTTATCACTACCTTTTTATTGATTGATTTTATATGTGTATATATTTATTTTTATTCTGAGTCCTTCCTTTTTTATTTAAGTAAAATCTAATTATTGGTCTTTTTTTATTATTAAGCCTGAATTTATTGATTTGTGTTTAACATGTTTAACCTTGACGTTAACATTGACATGTTCAATAAAAATCTTTGTGATGATCATATTTTGTGATGTCATTTTATTTGACAAGGTTTTTGCTTGGTAAACTGTAAGTGGATTTGGTTTATTGAATTGAATTGAATACAAATCAAACCAAGAGTAAGATAATTAAAAACCTATACAGTGTATATATATTAAATAATATATAATATAATTAATAATAATAAATAATATATATAAAAATTATATTTAATGGGCCCTGGGCCACTGTGTACTGAAAAAAATGGGCCTCGGGGTCAGAAAGGTTAAGAACCCCTGGGTTAGAGCATAGTCTGTATGATAGGCCTATATCTGAAGTAGGCTAGAATGTATGAACAGATACCTTCAACAGGCTCTGTGCCTTGCACATCACACATCTGGGCAGAAGTTGGCGTTTCCTCGGGCTGGGCCTCTTCATTCTGTAACACAAGATAAGCACCCAGCAGTTCATTACAAAGAAGACACACCATTATTACTACTACTACTACAAAATAGTAACAGCAACAAAAATGCTATGCTATAAAAGTAGATGATGAATAACAACATACCCTCCGTTCATTCAGCCGTGCAGCTTCTTCAGCAATGCTGTCGAAGGTTTCCTTTCTTTTCTCGTCACACAGGAAAAGAAGCTTCTTAAAACGGGGATCCAAAGCAGCAGCGCGGAGTAAGAATGGCTCCTCGTCAACGTAGCGTTCTCTCAGATCCTCCGCCATAACTCGTTTCATTTCTTTTATCAACGGGATGTCATCTGGTGCGCCTTCGAAATGCGCCAGAAGTTTCGTTCGGAGTGGTGCGATTGTCGACAAAGTAGGCTGCTTTTCTTCGCAGATAAGCGTTGTGGCGGCCTTCAGTGGGGCTAGCAGGGCTACCATTTGTTCCGCAGCCAAGAGGTCACTTTCAGCTAGAGTGTGGACGTCACAAGCCCCTTTCCTTACTTTCTGGTTGTTGTTCTAGGAATCTCTCCAACATTTCACAGGAGCTATTCCACCGCGTTTTCACGTCAGCTTGTGGCATGGGAGGTCCAACAATGTTTGTTTTTCTTTGAGAAGTGTGGTGGCAATTGGACTGCGGTGGAAAAAACCCACAATTATTCTCACACGCCCCAAAAGCCTGTCTGTGGCAGGGATCTTAAGGCCATCTTGTGTGGAAAGGTTGAGTGTGTGCACGAAGCACATTATATGAGGGGTCATCCCTGCCTCTTCCCCGGCCTTCTTCATATTTGATGCATTATCAGTTATGAGAGCCGGTGCTTTAGTCGTTAGCCCCCACTCATCGCACGCAGCTCTAAGAACCTGCCCAATGTTTACCCCTGTATGACTCTCCTCCAGCACAAGCGTTTGTAACACGTTGTTGTGCATCTGCCATTTGTTGTCAATGAAATGACACGTTACTGTGATGTATGACTCAGTCGTACACGACGTCCAGCCGTCAGATGTAAGTGCTACCTGTGGTTCCTCCTTAAATTCGTTAATTATTTCCTCACGAACTTTGGTGTACAGATTTGGAATGTATGACTGGCTGAAGTGCTGGCGAGACGGAACGTTGTATCTGGGCTCCAATGTTTCGAGCAGGTAGCTAAACCCCTCGTTCTCCACCACACTGTACGGCCTTGCGTCTTTACATATGAAGAAGGCAATTGCCTTCGAAATGTTTTTGGCCCTTTTCGAACTGCTCTGTAGCGTTTGTGGAAAAAAATGTGCTCAGCTGGGCAGGGGGCTGTGCTTTTCCTGAGCAGTCGCCTTCAACGACACCATGCCGTCTTTTCAGGTGCGCCGACAAATTGGATGTGTTGCCACAGTATGTAACTTCAAATCGACATTCTTTACATATCGCCACATCCTTCACCAATTGTTTACCATTTTTGCGGAAGCCGAAATATTTCCACATGAATGATTTAAAACTTTCAGGAGTGTGCAAGTCTGCGTCTTTCTCCGCCATATCAGTGTCCACCTCTCGAATGTTTAAATGACTGACACCCTGTGCCAAAGAGTGTGTCCGCTGAAAGAGGGTAAGGGAAGCGAAGCAAAATAGGTTACCGCCACCCGTAGCACGGAGTGAGAATTACGCCTTAGAGCAGTCTAAAAATACACAGGAGGTAAAATGCATACATGGATCGATACTCTTGCGGACATGTCGATGCATTGGATCGTCAAATGTCGGATTGATGCATCGATACATATCGATTTTTATTTAAACCACTAATTGGAACGCGGCAGTAGCGATCTACGTTTTTATGGTTTGGCAGCAAGGAAAATGGCTAAGGATTCCTTGCAGCAGCTGATTCTTCCACAGGTACAGTTTAGTTTTGAAAGCCCTCACTGCAGCGTACATGTCTGTGATGATGCGCCCCCTCCCCTGAAGCTGCAGGTTCAGCGCATCGAGATGGCTCGAGATGTCACACAGAAAGGCCAGCTCACAAAGAAACTTTGGCTCCTGGAGCTCTGCTGTGTCCTTCCCTTTGCTTTCTAGAAACTGACATATTATCTCAGGCAGCTCGAAACATCTGTTCAGAACTTTTCCTCTGCTTAACCATCTCACCTCTGTATGATACGGCATGTCTGCGTATTCCGAACCACACTCCTCCAAAAAAGACTTGAACTGGCGGTGATTCAGACCTTTTGCTCTTAAAAAATTAACTACTTGTGTTACTGCGGTCATAACATGTTCCATCTTTAGGGCTTTGCCACACAGTGATTCCTGATGTAGGATGCAGTGATAGACAGCTCACCTGCACACTTCTCTTCCCGCATTTTCTCCCGAACTTTGCCCACCAGTTCACTCTTTTTCCCACACATCGCTGGCGCACCATCTGTCGTTAATCCAACGAGTTTATCCCATGGCAGCTTTACTTCAGTTACACATTTGGAAACCTTCTCAAATATTTCCTTTCCTGTGGTTGTGCCATTCATTGATTTTATTCCCAATAACTCCTCAGTAACACACAGATTTGAGTCCACTCCACGGATGAAGACTGAGCAGTATCAGATGCGTCAGTGCTCTCATTCACAGCAAGAGAGAATGCAACGAAATCTTTTCCCTTTTCCATCAGCTGTTCATACAGATTGGTGGCAAGATCAAGTGTGCGATCAGCTACCATGTTCCTGCTCCGGCTCACGTTTGAAAATGCTTGCTTTTTTTCTGGGCACACAATGTCACAAACTTTCATCATGCACTTTTTCACAAACTCTCCCTCATTAAAGGGCCGGGCTGATTTTGTGATCTCCACTGACACAATATAACTAGCCTTTACGGCAGCCTCACTTTGCGAACATTTTCTGTTGTGAAACCAAACATCTTTTCATCACCTCTAGTTTCTGTCTCCTTTGAATCATATCCAGGTCCTTGTACTTGTCATGATGTTTTGTTTCATAGTGTCGTCTAATGTTGTACTCCTTCGTTATAGCCACGTTGACTCCACAAACGAGACAAACAGGTCTGTCTTTTAAGTGTATAAACAGATATTCTTCCTCCCACCTTGCCAGAAAGCTCCAGTTTTCTGCCTTTCTTTTCGCCATTTTTGGGAAGGGTTATTACAGTGAAATTGCATGTAGCGTGAAGTTGCTATGACTACTGACTATGTCATACTGCGTTTCCGGGTCCTGTACCGATTGACGCGCCAAAACAAAAGCAGAGCATTATGGGATTTGTAGTATTAACTGAACTGAACTGGCGGGCCAGCTCTCGTAGTAATTTGGGATTGAAAAAATGTGCGAAAAGGAGTTTTGGATGCATTTTTATTCATTCCAATGACTAAAGTTTCTTTCTTTTTTTCCCTCCAGTGAACAATTTAAGACAATACAAAACAATACAATACAATACCAAAATATGAAAAATAACATAACCCATTCAACTAATTAGCACAGGTAGCGCAGTATGCAAGTGCACAGCCTTTGCAGATATATTTCTTACACCTGCAGCTGGGGAAGTGGCTGTGGTAGCTGGATCCTCAGGTTTATCAGGAGCTCCTGCACTCTGAATAGCTTTCACAACTGCTGCTGAGGCTTCTGTGCAGGGGACATGCTTCCTTCTTTCAATGAGTGGAGTTACAAGTGCCTTTCCTAGCTTCTCCAGGAACACCCTCCTCTTGTTCTTCTTATGAGATATCCAGGTCGGGTTGATCTCTCTCCAGATCACAAAGGCATTGTAGAAGGAAACATAAATGATATTGTGGAAGATGTTCCAATCACTTTATCTAGATTGTCCACACCTCCTTTGTTGCGGTTGTAGGCTAGGATGATGACTGGCTTCCTGTCCTCACGATCACTAATGTCACTGTCTTTGTGCAGTGTGCTTATAAGAACTACATTCTTGTTTTTCTTTGGAAGGTAAGAAACTACAGTGGTCATGGGCGTGAAGGCGAACCTTGATGAGAAGACCTCTCTCTCCTTTGATGCAAGCAGTGCAGGTGGGAGCTCAGGCTTGTTCTTTCGAACTGTACCAACAAAAAACAGCATACCTTGTGGGTCCTGGTGTCATCTTTATGACGTTTTGTTCTGCATGCCTGCCGTGTTGGTTATATGCTGCTGAGGACCATGTTATTTTGCCATTTTTTGAAAGGAAAGTCTCTCTTTCAGCTTCAGGGTTTTCTTCTTCTTCTGAAGATGATTCATCATGCTCTGGGTTATATTCCTCCCCATCTTCTTCTTCTGATACATCCTCCACCTCCTCTTCTGAATCAGAGTTGTCTTGCTGGATATCAGAAAAAATCAGCTCTAGAGCCTCTTTAACGTCATAACGCACACTCATGGCGTCAGCACAGAGAGAATTCAGGGTCCTGTCATCTGCAGCACCTTTATAACCCCTTCGAAATCCACAAAAAAGAGCTCTGCCGTCTGCGAGAACGCCACCTATCTTGTCTTGTTTATGTCTGCTACTGTCTTGTTCACATTTATTACTAATTGATCTGAGACTGATCAAAGGCACAGCAATCCACAAGAAGACCACCTGATTTGTCTTGTTTACTTCTGCTACTGATTGATCTGAGACACAACTAAAACATTGTAACATTCTGTGGTGTGTAAATAACTCTGTGACCTTGATTTCAACTCTATTTGCCTCACGGGTCTTTTTGACCCGAAGAACACCTATGTACTATTTTTTGTACAGCTTACATGGAAATGTGAATAAAAACATTTCATTTTTTCTACTGTTAGGGCCAATCTAGGAAAAGTCATAAAATTTAAAGTTAAAAAAATTTCATTTAGGGGATTTTTTTTTGGTTTTTAACACAGTGGCGGGTCATTTTGACCCGAGGACAACACAAGGGTTAACAGAGACAAGTGAGAAGCAACACTTCGTTCAGGCCACAAGCGGAAAAGGCAGGCCAGTTGTGGATTTATGAGAGCAGAAATATTATTTATGCAACTTTTCTGGGACTCCCGCTTCACAGACCTCCAACACACACACAACAGCAACAGAAATTGGGTTTTCAAAAGGGCCTACTGGTGTGTCCTTGGTCTGCAAAGAGGAGTTTCCGTGGAAGTATGTTCCCAAATTAAACCAAATATTAAAGAGAAGGAAGAAAGAAAAACGTTTAAATGTCAATATTTCAGTGCCAGATGAATTTTTAACGAATTATGTTGGTGGAAAATCCCAGCGGTGATGATCTGCTTTTTGAAAAGCAAAGGCAGCTGCTGCCAACCCCTGATAACACGGTGGAAGGCCTTTCTCAATGTTGTCTAGTTTGGTGCTGTAATATGCTAGTGGTTGCTTACCTGTGGGAGTGTCTTGCATCAATACAGCACATACATCCTGCTTCTCTGCAACATATAGATGAAACACATTATCATAATTTGGATTGCCTAGCGCAGGTGCCTTTTGCATGTTGTCTTTTAAAGCCTGAAAGGCACCCTCAGCTTCTGGGGTCCACTGTAGTTTAGCTGAGCCATTTGTTTGTCCTGCAGCATGGATTAAACCTCTTAATGGGGCTGTTTTAATAGCATAGTCACAGATCCACGGTTGGCTGAAACCAACCATGCCTAGAAATGAAAACATATGTCCTACTGTTAATGATTTGGGAGCTTTTGACACCTCAATCTGTGAGGGGGCAATTGCTCTTTTGTCACCACACAATTGCCTACCTAAATACTCAACCTGGGACTGACAACACTGCAATTTGTCTTTGCTTACTGTGGAGGGGGCGTGGTGCATCAGCTGCATGAGAGAGGTGCGGGGAGGGCGCGGGAGAGCAGCGCCAGGTGAGAGTGATTGCCACACCGGTTCCCAGGTGGTTAATCACTCTCGCCTCCCGATATAGTGGCGTGCTGGACCAGAGAAGCAGGGTGAAGCACGGCCACAGACACACGGGCAAACGACACACGGACAAAGACACACGGCAGACGGCAGCACGAAGCCTGTGATCGGCTGCCGTGTTTATGATTTATATGTGTGAAAATAAACGTTTAAGTTGTCAACAAGCTGTGGTCCTTCTACTCTGTGCTGAAAGTACCCACGAGACAGTGAAACTGTCACATTTTGGCACCCAATGTGGCTCAGCACGGAGGTAATGGCGGAGCCGCAGCAAGTGACGGCGCTGGCCTAAATGGTGACGGAGGTTGCCGCGGTGAGGTGGGACCAGGCCGTGCTCATGCATGTCCCCTCTGGCTCCTCTGGGCATCCCTATTGCCACTCTCTCGCTGGTCCCACCCATGGATTGGTGGAGCAGTCTCTTCGGCGGTGACCCTTCTGATCACATCCCCAACACAACATTTCTTCCTCTTGATCCATGTTTAATTGATATTGAGACTGTGCACGCCTTGACATTTGTGAGTGGTGACCTCTTCCTCTACCCTGGCGATAGTAACCTCCTCTTTGTCCTGGCCGACCTCTGAAGGGTGGTCCTCTCGCTGCCTGTGGATGGTTCACATGAACATGAATAGGTGGCAGGGGAGTGACTGGTGTCATGGGTGTAGTTCTTGGAGGTGTCTGACGCTGGGTTGGTGACTGTGGCCCTGGTGTGGGAGGTGCTGGTGGTGCAGCTGTCACCACTGGAGCTTGCACTTTACGTTTTTCCTTCTTCTCCTTAGAGTGCATCTCATTTATCTGCAGCTGAGTGAGTTTGCTGGCCATGTGTTTGTTTACCTCTTCTTTTTGTTTTTTCTTGTCTTGTGTTTTCCACATGATGTATGAGGTGTTCTGAGAATAGTGGCCAGTTCATCTTCATCAGTCCCACCACATTGTTCAGGCGTTTCTGTACTTCGTGAGGCATGGCCTTCTTTACCATTACTTTGAACAGGCTTTCAGTGGTGTTGTTGACATTCCATGCACTACCAGTCTTCTCTCTCCATCGGTTTTGGAGGGATCTCAGGAACTTAGCTGGATATTCTCCATCTTTCAACTTCTCCCCCTCTAGCTTAGACGGGTCCATCTTCTCAGGGTATTGTTTTTTCAGCAGCCTACACCTTATTGCGGTGCCCGTTGAATCCCACATGATCAGTCACATTTCCTCCTATTGCTGCATTCAAACTTGCTCCTAGAAAAACCTCCTCTGTGGTTGCCTTCCCTGCCACATGCATAAGTAGTGCTTTCATGTCACCCAGAGCCAGTGTGACACCTGCTGTGTTTTCCTCAAGGGCTGTGATCCAGCTGTTGGCTCCTTCATTCAGGTCTGGCAGCCTTCCTGATAGTCTAATTATGTCACAGAATGACCATGGCACATATTGTGGTATTCATCTTCAATTTCTTCTTCATCATCTATTTCTTTTAGTTCTTGTAATGGCCCTTAACTTCTGAGGGAGTATCTGTTTTGTGTGCAGGTTTTCTTCCTTTGATCCTTCTGATGGCTTGCTCATTCAGAGAGGGGTTGTAGAAATTCTTCTAATTCTCCTTTTTTTTCTGCCAACATTCTTTTTATTGTTTTCACATTATAACAAGGAAATACAAATAAATACAAATACATGCTCGAACAAACATGTCATTCCCCCACCGCAACCCTAACCCTCACCCCCCGGTCTTTACAAGTTTTAAAATTCTTGGTTGACTATCAGGTTAGCTACTTCCTTATATAAAATATACAGGAAAAAAATCGAGTAGTATTAAAACAAAGTTCTGTGTTATTGAGTACTGCAAAGCGCTACTGTTTACACGTCCCCAGGCTCTTCCATTACATGAGACAGATCAGTCCTGAAACAAGCTAGTGTAGGACCCAAATGCAGCACAACAGCAAGGGATACTTAATAATAGTCTTTATTGAGGAACTCACAGCAGGTGATATGGCAGGTGAGAGAGAGGGAATAAGTCCTGAGTTCAATCGGAGAGTCTGTGGCAACGAACTGGAGCAGGGGGACAGACTGCCCGGGGAAACCTCCAAACAGCCAGGGAAACAGGCAGACAGACACCAGAAACACTGAGGCAGAACTCGTGGTCGAGGACGAAAAGCTGAGGAGCAGAGACAGACGAGCAGGTCAAAGGCAGGCAGGGTCGGCAACGGGAGATCAGTCCGGAAAACAGTGCTGGAAAGACTTGCATGACACGAAGAACAATCTGGCAAAGAGTGTCTGGAGGTTGGAGCTTAAATACAGGGTTGATTACTGATGAGGAGCAGGTGTGGGAGGCGGGAGAAACCATGGTGACTGATGAAGAGGCGGGGCTGACAGGTGAGTGGAAAGTTACTGGGTGCAGGTAAGAGGGAGAATCAGGCAGGGGACCAGAGTGGATTGTGACAAGTCCTTGGTATGTAACTGATAAAGGGGTCCCAGATCTGGTGGAAATTGTGTTGTTGGTGTCTTATTGTATATGTAATTTTCTCTAAAGGGAGAGTTGCAGACAGTTCAGACAACCACCTCTTCACACTTGGGCTACTGACGTTTTTCCAAGAGAGGGCTATTACTCTCTTTTCCATTAGCACACTCAAATCAACAAATATTCATTGATGCTTTTTAAGCTTTGAATTCTCTGGATACATACCAAATATAAACAAATGTGGAACCAGAGGTATTTGAATTTGTAAAATATTTTGAATACATTGTTTTATTTCTTGCATTTTTGTACATTGCCAGATACAGTGGAAAAATGTTCCCTTTTCCTTCTCACATTTAATACAGATATCTGTTATAGCTCTATTATATTTGTTAAGTTTTTCTGGAGTAATATACGTTCGCATCAACCAGTTGTACTGTAGTATTTTCAGGCGTGTGTTAGTAGTTCTTGATTGTGCTCGAGTGCATGCCTCACTCCACTTTTCTATTGAGATGTCTTCCTGTAGATCTTCCCTCCATGCCCCCAGCCTCCCCGCTGATGTTTCTGTGTTTCCAGCTACTAGACATTTATACATTTTGGATATTAGACCCCTCCCCAGGCAAGCCATACTCATTCATTTTTCTACTGTGGACTTTTCAGGGCTGCGTAATGTTTGGTTTTGGTTTGTTCTAATGAAATTTCTCAGCTGTAGGTATTTAAAAAAATGGTTAGAGGGTAAATTTATCAGCTATTTCTCCAAACGACATCAGCACTTTTTGTGAGTTGTAAAGATCTCCTATTTTTGCCAGTCCTTTAGTAGCCCAAGATTTAAACCCCCCCATCTCTTTTGTCTGGAGAAAAGGAATAGTTACCCCATATAGGGCTGAAAAAGGAGAGGGTGGGTGTTTCTCTCAAATAGTTTTTAACTTGATGCCACACTACGATCATGTTTTTCACAATAGGGTTTTTTGTGTTTTGTTTTAGGATTTTAATGTTTGCTGAGTACAGGTATACTGGGAGGGGAAGTTCCAACTGTAGTTCTTCCATTTCTTTCCAGAGAGGAGTATCTCTTTCTGCAAAGTAAAACAAGATTGTTCTTAATTGAGCTGCCCAATAATACCAGAGAGGGCAGGGACACTTGAGTCCCCCTCTGTCATAAGGTAAATACAGTAATGATAGTCGTGTCCGGGGGCGTCTATTATTCCACTAGAATCTCACAAACAGTCCTTTAAGCCGAGTGAACAGGTTGCCTGGAGGAGGAAGTGGAAGGTTTTGAAACAAATACAACAATTTGGGCATTATATTCATTTTAAGGACATTTATTTTCCCTATTAGTGACATAGATATAGGATTGAATTGAATGGCTGTTTTAGGAGGGTTTTTGCTTTCTAACTGATTTAAAAGCATTATTGATGATTTGTATTTATTTAATTTATATCCTGATATTTTCCCAAATATATTAAGGAGGTCTAGTAATTCAGGAATGGATCTTTCCAGCTTTTTAAGGAATATGATTTCGTCATCTGCAAATAGAGCCAGGCGGTGCTCCTGTCGTCCGAATGATATACCTGTTATATTTTGTGTTCTTACTGCTATTGCCAAAAGTTTGGTAGCCATAATAAAGAGAAGGGGGGATAGAGGATCTTCTTGCCTACATCCTCTTTGTATCTTAATAGTTTTGGATATATTACGATTAGTCATTATTTCAGCATATGGTTCTGTATATAATAGTTTTATCCATTTATTAAAAATTTCTCCAAAGCCAAAACATCTGAGGATTTCAAATAAATAAAGCCACTCTACTCTGTCAAAGTCTTTTTCAGCATCCAATGACAGTAATGCTGTATCTGCTGCTCCCTTCTCCTGGCTATTATTTTACTCAAAATTTGATTTGTTCTGTGCATGTGACATCCATTGCACGCCTGTCCGTCCTGGGAGAGGGATCCCTCCTCTATGGCTCTTCCTGAGGTTTCTTCCACCTTCTTCCCTGTTGGGGTTTTTTTTTTTTGGTGGGCAAGTTTTTCCTCACTCGAGTCGAGGTTCTAAGGACAGAAGGTGTCACTCCCTGTACAGATTGTAAAGCCCTCTGGGACAAATGTATTTTGTGATTTTGGGCTATATAAATAAAATTTGATTGATTGATTGATTGATAGATAATTCCATTAACATTATCTCTTTCTCTAGTTCTCCTTTAATTACTTCTGATATTTTGGGAATTTGGATTTTGTCCAGAAAATTATTAATTTCGCACATATCTGGACCTATTTCCGAGCTATAAAACTTTTCATAAAATTTTTGAAAATGTTTGTTTATTTTAATTAAGTCAACTATGTTCTCATTATTACTATTTTGTAGTGATGTGATAAGTCTTTCATTCTGAAGTTGTTTGATGCGCCATGCCAGCACTTTGTCAGATTTTTCCCCTTGATCATAAAATGTCTGTTTAAGACGCAGTAAACTTGATAGAGCTCTTGTTGTAGAAATTTCATTGTATTGTGTTCTTAACAAAAGTAATCTTTGATGGGTGTGTAACCAGGTATAAAAGAAAAGCCCACATAATTATCTGAACACACTATTTTTTTGTATTATGTATCTGTTCACATCAGCAAATTGTTGTTTGTCCTATTGCAATTGAATGCACCACGCAGTTTGCATGCTAGCTTCAGCAGCCAAACAGACGTTACGCAGGCCACGTTAAGCCTGTCGGCGCGAAAAACGGCGTCATTCTTCCGGTCTTTTTCCCGATCTCAGCCTGAGCGCGAAGGCAGCTGCATGCTAGGAGGAAGAGCAAAACAGCTAGTAAAAAAACTGGAGTTTACCTGTGAAAAGGAAGAAAGAGTTGTAGCATGATTACTGGAGGTTTGGAGCCGTGTGACGGATGAAGGAGGAAAAGTACGTCGGCTAACAGCTTACCTTTCATCTAGAATATTGCTACGGATGTCCGACACTGGTGTGCTCCATTTTGATTTATACAGAACAACAGTCAGGTTTTTTTATTTATTGGAGAACTGATGTGGTCCAGGACAACCATGAACTCGATGGCGAGCCAAGCACCCTGAAGAAAGTCAAGTACTGAGGAGATCCACGTACACACACCATTCACACGCACATTACATTCTGCACTACAATACAAGGATCCTATTTTTTTATTTAAGGGCCCCAACGGACAATTTATTCTAAGTGTGCACATTTTATTTATTTTTCGAATTTGGGTTATTTTGTATTTCTGTACAAATCAGACAAACCATTTTGTTCATTGTTAAAAATTATAAGAGTAGCTACTCAACTGTTTCTTTGTGTTTGTCTCATTATTGTTGCTCAGTATAGTGGCTCCTGTCGAGTTTAACATCTTCTAATTCTGGTCCAGATTCATTACTATTGTAAATCATTATACTTTAATCCACTTTCTATATTTTTAAAAACTGGTTACAGGTGTCTTGGGAACCTGATTGGTAGTAGTCTTCTTCTAATTCTTTTATTTTTGTTTGTAATTATTTGGTTTTATTGTAGGTTTCTTTAACTTTAAAACTAGTAATGTTTGTCACGGATCTGGACAGACGAGGACCACACGAGCAATACGTTTCAAAAGTTTATTGAAGGGTTTGGGGGATGGGAGTGAGTGTGTGTGTCCCAGCGGCTGAGAGGCGTAGAGTGTAGACGGGGGTGGAGGGTCCAGGCTCTCTCGCCGAAAGGGGCTGGAAGTCCTGGGGGAACACACACACACAGCAGGAGAGGAGTGGCAGGGCAAAACTTCCAGGGCAGTAGTACCGTCAAGGGCAAGGCAGAAATCTTGGTCGGCCGGCGGAGGGTCAGAACTCCTCAGAGCAGTCAGAGTGCGGGTCCCGGGACAGGGGCCAGGCCAGGTGCAGGGTCAGAAACTGGGTGGGTGGTGTAGCTGGAGATGGATTTGAGAAGTGTGGCACGGGTCTGGGCCCAGGTGCGGCGGCATCGGCGGGAGTAGGCAAGGGCAGATGGACAAGTGACTTCTCCTTCCTGGCTGTTGAATAGGGGTGGTTGGTAGCCGTAGACACACTGGAAGGGTGACATACCAGTGGCAGAGCAGGTCAAGGAATTGTGGGCATATTCCACCCATAACAGTTGCTGGGACCAGGTGGGAGGATTGCGAGATGCCATGCATCGGAGTGCCTTCTCCAGCTCCTGATTTGCTCGCTCTGACGGCCGTTGAACTGGGGGTGGAAACCAGAACTTAGACTGACCGTGGCCCCCAGCAGATGGCAGAATTCCTTCCAGAAAGTGGAGGTGAACTGCGGGCCCAGGTCCGAGACAACATCTCTGGGTAGTCCACGTATTCTGAAAACATGCTCCAAGACCACCTGGGCAGTTTCCTTGGCAGATGGCAGCTTTGGAAGGGGAACAAAGTGTGCCATCTTGCTAAAACGGTCCACGATGGTGAGGATTACCGTCATGCCATTAGACCGGGGAAGACCTGTAACAAAAACCATGGAAATGTGGGACCAGGGCTGTGTTGGTACGGGCAGAGGTTGGAGTAATCCGGCAGGTGGCTGGTTAGATGACTTGTGTCGACTACAAGTCGGACAGGCACGGACAAAGTCTCGCACATCCCTCCTCAGTGATGGCCACCAGAATCGCTGGGAAAGCAGATGGCAGGTGCGAGTGGGTCCAGGGTGGCAAGCCAGACGGGAGTCGTGTCCCCATTGTATGACCTTAGATCTCAGGTGTTCAGGAACGAAGAGACTCTAGTAAATCTAGTGAAGAATAGGGCCCAGCGGGACTGTCTCGGGTTCAGACGTTTGGCAGAGCGGATATACTCCAGGTTCTTCTGATCCGTCCAAACCAAGAACGGGACGGTGGACCCCTCCAGCCAGTGACGCCATTCCTCCAAGGCCAGCTTGACAGCGAGCAGCTCACCCCACTTCCACAATGAATTGTCGGTCTGCATCTGGCATCTGGAGGATGGGAGTTCTGGTGAACCGAGCCTTGAGGATACTGAATGCCTTGTCAGCTGCTGGGGTCCAGGTGAAGGGCTGTTTATTGCTGGTCAGGGCAGTGAGAGGGGCAGCTACGGAGCTGTAATTCCGGATGAACCGCCGAAAGAAGTTCGCAAAGCCCAAGAACTGCTGTAGCTTCTTGCGGTTTTCAGGAACAGGCCAGGAGGTGACTGCTGAGACCTTGGCTGGGTCCATCTGGATATTTCCCTCTGCCACGATGTATCCAAGGAAAGCCACAGTCTTGGCATGAAATTCGCACTTCTCTGCCTTGACGTAAAGCGAGTTCTGCAGGAGGTGGTGAAGGACTTGCTGGACATGATGTGTGTGTTCAGACTGGGTCTTGGAGAAGATCAAGATATAGTCTAGGTAAACGAAGACAAACTTGTTTAGGATGTCCCGCAGTACATCATTCACTAGGGCCTGGAAAACTGCTGGAGCGTTGGTGAGGCCGAACGGCATCACAAGGTACTCATAGTGGCCGGTTGGGGTATTGAATGCCGTCTTCCATTCGTCGCCCTCCCGGATCCACACTAGGTGGTAGGCGTTCCTAAGGTCCAACTTTGTAAAGATGGTGGCCCCCTGGAGTAGCTCGAAGGCAGAGTTGAGCAGAGGCAGAGGATACCGGTTTTTTACTGTGATGCTGTTAAGGCCACGGTAATCGATGCAGGGGCGAAGGGTTCCATCTTTCTTCCCCACGAAGAAGAATCCGGCGCCAGCAGGGGAGGAGGATGGACGGATAATTCCAGCAGCAAGAGAGTCGCTGATGTATGTTTCCATGGACCTTCGTTCAGGAGCAGACAGGGAATAAAGACTGCCTTTGGGGGGAACAGAACCAGGAAGGAGGTCAATGGCGCAGTCGTAGGGTCGATGTGGGGGCAGCGACGTGGCTTTGACTTTGTTGAAGACCTCCCGGAGACCGTGGTAGCATTCCGGGACATTGGAGATGTCTGGAGCTGAGTCGGGGGGTACAGGGTGAGAGGGTGGCATGGCCGCAAGCAAACAGGTCTGGTGGCAGTTCTCTCCACACTCTCGGATCTTTCCAGTTGCCCAATCTATGTGGGGATTGTGGTGCCGGAGCCAGGGATATCCCAAAATGAGCGGGATACGCGGAGAGTGGAGCAGGTGGAACTGAATGGTTTTACCGTGGTTGACAGACAGCATCATTTTAACAGGGGTGGTGACATGCATGACTGTGCCAAGAGGGTGCCCATCAGAGCCAGAGCAGGGACAGGGGGTGTCAGACGGAGGGTCTCCAGTCCCAGCTGGTGAGCGAGTTCAGTGTCCATTATGTTGGCTGCGGCGCCTGAGTCCACCAGGGCAGCCAGTGTGTGGGTGGAGTCGGAAAGATGAAGACGGACCTGCACCAACGGTTTGTGGTTGGAGGACTGGATGGTCATTGAGCTCCTCCTATGTCTGGTGAGCTTGGGCTTTTAAAGGGCAGTTGGCAACACTGTGTCCTTCTCCTCCGCAATACAGACATAGGTTGGAGGAGATACGGCGCCGACGCTCAGCAGGAGAAAGAGAAGCCCGGCCAATCTCCATGGGTTCGGACAGGTCTGGTTGGTTTGGAGGAGTAGTAGGGGAAGACGGCTGGACAGTCGGGACGTGACGAGAGCTGGTGGATCCGTCGATCTATGCGCACAGCCAGGGCGATGGCATCATCGAGGGTGGAGGGCCGTTCATGAGAGACCAACTCATCCTTGATGTAGTCGGCCAAGCTGGCGAAGAACACGTCCACCAACGCTGCCATGTTCCAGGGGCTGCGCCTTGCCAAAGTCCGGAAATCGATAGAGTAGTCTGCCACCGTCCGTCGACCCTGCCGAATATTCAGAAGATCCTGGGATGCCTCTTCAGATGATGAGCCCAGATCAAAAACGCATCTCCTCAGCAAACAGTTCAAAAGATGTGCACGCAGGGGTCTGACGCTCAAACTCCGCTGTTCCCCAGAGTCGAGCCCAGCCTGTCAGGTGAGTGATTGTGTACCCGACTTTAGCCCCTTCTGTGGCAAAGGTTCTGGGTTGCAGGGAGAAATGAAGACTGCAGCTGGTCAGGAACGGGCGCACTTGCC
This sequence comes from Pampus argenteus, assembly GCA_036937835.1. Classification (NCBI taxonomy): domain Eukaryota; kingdom Metazoa; phylum Chordata; class Actinopteri; order Scombriformes; family Stromateidae; genus Pampus; species Pampus argenteus. The sequence goes on from CM072875.1 coordinate 2,074,842, forward strand.
TTGGGTCACCGTTGAACTGTTCTGGGTTCTCCAGCAGCAGTAGCCTGGGCAGGTGACTCTGGAGCGGTGCTGGCGGGCGGGCTGGCTGTGGCTGGAGCAGCGGGCTGGGATTGAGGAATGAGTTGGGCAAGCAGTCAAGTTATATGAGCGAGGTGATCTTGCTGTCCGTGAATCCGGTGTTGTTGCTGTTGTAACAACTGCTGTGGCTGCTGGTTGCCAAGCCGTAGCAAAGAGGAGACGTCACCCGTCATCCGATGGAGGTCCCTCTCAGCGTTTCCCAGGCGCTGCATGGCGGTGGGTGGTTCTAAGTCCATGTTTTGTGAAACGTTCGCTGGGTCCATTATGTTGGTCAGATCGTACTGTCACGGATCTGGACAGACGAGGACCAAACGAGCAATACGTTTCAATAGTTTATTGAAGGGTTTGGGGGATGGGAGTGAGTCTTTGTGTGTGTGCGTGTCCCAGCGTGTAGACGGGGGTGGAGGGTCCAGGCTCTCTCGCCGTAAGGGGCTGGAAGTCCTGGGGGAACACACACACAGCAGGAGAGGAGTGGCAGGGCAAAACTTCCAGGGCAGTAGTACTGTCAAGGGCAAGGCAGAAATCGTGGTCAAAAAGGCAGAAGGCAGGTCAAGTTACTGGGTTTGTAGAGCAGAGGGTGGTCGGGCAGGTTCGGGATCACAGGTAGGAGTCAGAGTAGTAGCAGGTAGCAGGCAGGAAAGGTGCTGGCTTAGCAGATGATCTGACAATGTGTGCTGGGAAACAGTGCTCTTTATACAAAGCATGGTTAGCAGGAAATGAGGAGCAGCTGGCTGGTTAATGAGGGAGTGGCAGCAGAGACAGACGAGAGTAATCAGCAGAGTGGCAGATAATTAGTGCTCCTACCAGGCAGAGAGAGAGGGAGCTCACGACAAATGTTAATAATTTGTCCCCTGATAAAGGCCTTAAACGCCTCCCATCTGGTACTTTGTGAGGTTTCGGTTGTATTTGTTTCAAAATAATATTTAATCTGTTCATCAAGAGAGGTAACAAAGTCAGTGTCAGATAGCCACTTTGTTTTAAATCTCCATTTGGGAGTATCACTTGTCAGACTAGTGTTATGGATTTTTCTATCCTTCTCGGCAGTATTAATTGTTTGTCTTTGACTGGGCGCCATCATATCTAAACAAATATGTGTGGCAAGGGTCGAAGGAAGGACTGTTGCTGCCTTCCTAGTCATAATAGATCTGCGTAAGCGGACATCTGTTTCCCCAGACTGGAATGGGCTGGTAATAACACCTCTGAGGGTCAAAGACATTATCTTTGACTAAATCTGGGGCGTGTAGGTTTTGGGTGTGATCTTTTGGGTTTAAAGTATTTCCACCATCACGAGTTTGTCAGAATGCGAGACCGATTTCAAGCACTTCAGGTGTATTCTGATTGTGTCTCCAATTCTCTCTTGATCAAGAGTCAATAAATAATACAGCATAAGACATCAGAGGCTCCTGAACACTTTCTTCCCTCCTGACCTCACCATTGACCTTTGACTTCAGCGATTTCCCCATAACAACTAGGGTCATGATAGACTAAAGAGTTTGGAGCGTGATCAGACAGGAGTATAGCATCGCAGGACACGTCCTTTATTCTATATTTTAGTTGTGCTGAAACCAAGAAAAAGTAGTGTACCAGAATAACATGAATATGTTTTAGACTGTAAAATTTTAACCCTGTTCATTACTTGCTTAACCTTTTTTTTATTTTTTGTAGGCCTCTGCAGTTCCAGGATGTAATTCTAACATTTAGAACAGACATATAGGTAAAATATTTTGAATTTTCCCAACCATTTTAGTATTTTCAGACCGAACAGCGAAAAAAGAAAAAAAAAGAACAAATGTATTCCCCTCAGCTAACATCAATCCACCTGAGTGTGACCCCTATCAGGTGACCCCCTTCCCCTTCATTTTTGGACTTTCCGAAAGCAAAGAGCTGATCCACACTATGTGGTATCAGTATAGCTATGTTGATGACTAAAAGGAAAAACAACCGAATGAGCGTAACTGCTCCGCCACTGTGATATAGGAAGTTGTTTTAGGGCAACCCAGCAAACAAAAATCTATATCAGCTTATTTAAACAATGCGTATAAATCAGAAAGTTGTTCTTCATCGATAGATCATGACATAGTGTATCTAACTTTCACTTTGTCATCCGCTTCTGACTCTGCACTGCATCAAAGTGTTATAATAATGTCCCATCAACGGTTTTGGATTACCTTTCCTACCGTGTCATATGTTATTCACTACCTCAGTCTGAATGATTGTCCGACTGGATCTTTTTAATGAAGCGCTCAGCTTCGTCGACGCCGTTAAAGATGTGTGAGCGCTCGTTGAAGGTGACAATAAGCCGGGCTGGAGGGATCATACCGTACCGGAGCCCCAGCGAGCGGAGTTGTCTCCTCACCTCTTCAAACTCTTTTAGTTTCTTATGCATCTCTGCGGTCACATCTTGGTAGAATCTCACTGGATGGTTGTTGTAAAGGACTTGCTTTTTCGCCATTATGAGGGTCCTAGGCGCGGAGTCGGTCTTATGTTGTCTTCTTGGTCCAAGCCTGTGTGCTCGTTCCGCACTGGCTTCCATGGCCTCGGCGTTAGTGGTGAGCTTGGCCTTGGCAGTAGGCAAAATTGGTTACTTTGGTTTGTTGCGTCTTGTTCCGGTTTGATTTTCTTGGTTCCATCTGTATTTTTCTAAACCCTGATGTTGTAATTGGGCTGCATGGCACACAGAGTTGGCCTATTTTAGCGAGGTATTAAGTTTTTTAGTAGCGGAGCAATTACACACGTCCTCTCAGCAAGCCGCCATAACCGGAAGTCCCCCCAATTCTTCTTTTGCTGTCTTTTCTGTCACCATAATCCCTCTTAGCTGCAGGCTCACTGTCGGGGGAGCGTGGCAGTTCATCCATAGTGCAGCGTTGGGCATCACTGCCAGACTGTGTCAGCACTCTTTGCTTCTCATGCACTATCTCCAGCTTCCTTTGCAACTGTTTTTTCTCTTGTTTAGAGCGGTCACTCTCTTTATCTCTTCTAGCACCGCCTTCTGGCGTTTCTCCAGCTCTTCTTCACGTGTGCAACTTAATTTCCATAATTGTTGTCATGCTTTTTCATCTTGGATAGAGCTACTGTCTCTTGGAGATTGGTATTGGTTTTTATTCTCAGCCTGGGACTTCCCCGCAATGTTGTCATATTTTCTTCTATTGTTTTCTTCTTCTGACCAGATGCTCCATTTAAGATGGGGCCCTTCTTTGGGGTGCATCTCTTTTTCTGTGTTAAGTGATATGCTGGAGTCTACACTCTCTGCCTCTTCATTGTCTGGTATCTTCCATCCAGCTGGCTGTGTGTTCCAGTTTATTGTAAATTTTCCTGTCAGCTCCCCTTCTGCATTGGATCTTGCTCCCATCAGCGGGCACTGCTTCACCTGTGCTTGCTCCGCAGGGAGTGAGTATGGGGGTGGCTGGCTCGTTTCCCACTCCATTGGGGCAGTGGGTGCAGCCTCAAAGGTGCCTCTCTCTGGCCACTGTAGAGTGCCTGTTGTTCTCTTGTGCCACTTAGTCAAACAGTGATTTGTTGAGCATTGTCTGGATGCTGTCTTATCACTAGCTCTACTTGGGTTAACAGCCCCTCTCTTTTTGCTAATCCAGCCCCCATAAATCCTTGTTTAGTGCTTCCTCCTGTCTAGTGATCTCTGGCTGTCCCTCTGCTCTTGTTCTTATGAGTACTAATATTTTGCCTACTGTTGTGGCCTGCTTGACCTTTGGTATTCTATAAGGATGATATCTCAAATCTTCTGTTCCATCAGCAGCTGGTATTCTAGTAATACTGCCAAATTTGCCTGTTTCCCACTCTACCTTACTGGGAACAATCCAGATTTCTAGCCGTGGATCTACTGCCCCCCTGTTCCTTCCTGCTACAGTTAAATCTTCAGGAATTCCCAAAAATGGACGTAGTGGAAGTGTGGCTGTACTAGCAGGACTATCACACAGGCTTACTAGTATTATTGCTATTGTACGTGGTACCCACAAACCTCTTATTATACTTTCCCACGGTACTGCTGGAAATTCTGCTGGAAGTTAGATTTATAATTTTTGTAATTTGCCACAGTTTCTGATTGATTTCTGATTCAGTCTGCCAATGTTCAGTTCCTGTGTTATCTCAATATGTTCTCTCCAGCCAAAAGTGTGTTCTGATACCTTTTGTTTCTATATTAGAAGTATATATTACGGTAGAAGTAATTATCTCATCTTCACTATCACTGTTCTCTAGCAACTTCTTATTCTTTATCTATATTCTTGTATGTACCACTTGCACATTTATTTATCCGTACTTTATTGATTATTTTTCTTTTCTTTAAGTTGTATTAACTTTTTACTTTACTTATGTCTTAATATTATATTGTTATTTTATTATCATTATTTAGTAATATCTTTACTATATTGTTATTTTATTATTATTATTTATTATTATCTTTATTATATTGTTATTCACTGTCACTCCCTCTACAGTCTGCTCTTTCTCCTTTCATGTACGTGTGAGCATGTCAGTGTGTGTTTGTGTGTGTGTGTTTGTGTATGTGTGTGATCTTCCCGAACTTTCCTCCCACTTCTCAAATGTGTCTGTGTGTTAGATGCTACTCCTCTACTCTGCTCAGCTGTCCCATTGCTGTGTGTGTGTGTGTATGTGTGTATGCGCGCGACCATGCAAATGTGTCTCCCCCTTTTTTTTTCGTATTTTTACTTTTCTCTATTACCGGTAGTACTTGCCTGTTTCAGACCCTATATAACTCTTCTGTCAGTCAAGAAATCTTTTGGCACTTTGCCCAGACCCCTGCAGAAAAAGCGCGCTTATCAGCCTGTTTCCCTACTCAGGCTTTTACTCTTCTCTCGGACGTTGGCCTTCTTAACACACAACATAAAACAAAGACAATTACACCTAATTTGACTTGATACAGCAAAATCACCCAGTGTTCTCTATAACACACACTTTTTAGCCTCATAAGTCTGAAAGAATACACTTAATCAAGACTTGTTACTCTAAGAAATACTCGACATTCTCAAATTTTCCAACAACAATATTCTTACTGCTCTGTTCTTAGCGATTCCTGTCTTGGTTCAGGAATTTACTGCTCTGATATTCTTAGCGATTCCTGTCTTACTGCAAGCCTAATCAAATGCCTAGAGGCATTTAAACAGACACAAAACACTTATAAACAAACAAACAAAATACATATAGATAAACAAAAACAGACAACACTCTGCTGCTTTACCTTTCTCTGCCTCCTGTGATTGATTAATTTGCTATGCTAAAAAAGGAGAGCACATCACAAAACACACAGTGCATATCAGAGATACCCCTTAGATCACGCCTATGCCCATGTGCCTATGTGACAATTTGCACGATTTCATTTCAGCTGCATACACCATTAGATAAGTTTCTAGATTCTCATTGGTTACTTTTTGTGCACTATAGCTGAAGCAGGTGCCACCGTCGTGCTTGTCTGCTGAGGCAGGTGCCACAGCTGTGCTTGTCTGCACATGAGGGTCTTCATCCATGCATGTTCTGTTTCTTGTAAGTTTTACACCAATAGCTTCACAATCCCTTTTAGCCTTATTTTTTAAAGTTCTTACTGCCTGTTTTACACCCTTATATCTTTTCTGATGCTAAATTCAGAAAAAACTGAAGTTCTCCTAATAGGACCCAAACACCTTAGAAACTATCATTCCAGAGATTTAGCCTTAGATGGGATCACCCTGGCCTCCAGCTCCACCGTAAAAAATCTTGGAGTTGTTTTTGATCAAGACTTGTCCTTTAATAACTATATAAAACAACTTTCGAGGACTGCATTCTTCCACTTGCGTAACATTGCCAAAATCAGACGCATCATTTCTCAAGTGGATGCAGAAAAACTAGTCCATGCATTTGTTACTTCTAGGCTGGACTATTGTAACTCTTTGCTATCAGGCTGCTCTAATAAGTCTCTTAAGAGTTTGCAGCTGATTCAGAATGCTGCTGCACGTGTTCTGACAGGAACCAAGATCAGAGATCACATCTCTCCCATTTTGGCTTCCTTGCACTGGCTACCCGTTAAATCTGGAATAGAATTTAAAATTCTTCTCCTAACTTACAAAGCTCTTCATGGTCAGGCACCATCATATTTAAAAGAGCTCATAGTACCTTACCACCCCACTAGAACATTGCGCTCCCAGGATGCTGGGTTCCTTGTGGTTCCTATAGTGTCTAAAAGTAGATTGGGAGCCAGAGCTTTCAGCTATCAAGCTCCTCTTCTGTGGAATAAACTACCACTCTGTGTTCGGGAGGCAGACACGATCAACACCTTTAAGAGTAGACTTAAGACTTTCCTGTTTGATAAAGCTTATAATTAGGGCTGGGTCAGGTCATCCCTTAGTTATGCTGCCATAGAACTAGACTGCTGGGGGACTCACATACTCTCGCTCTCTCTCTCTCATTCTCTCTCTCTCCTTATCTATCCATCTATCTAATCCATCTATCTATCATGTTACTAATTAAACTTCTGCCCCGGAGTTTCTGTGCTCTCTCGTCCAGCAGGTTCTTGTGGACTGTGTCTGCTGCTGTGGTCCTGCGTGGCGTCTACTGCATGTGTTGTCGCCGTCATCATTGTTGCCATATCCCCATTACAGATTATAGTTAGTTAATAATTTGCTACTGTGTATCTGTATCTTTACCACTAGTTTCACTGTTGCTGTAATGGTTCATCATTCGTTGTTCTCATTTTGTCATTGTCATTATTTGTCACTGTTATTCATTGTGAGTGTACAATATGTGTTTGTTGATTTGTTCTGTACATGTGACATCCATTGCACGTCTGTCCGTCCAGGGAGAGGGATCCCTCCTCTGTGGCTCTTCCTGAGGTTTCTTCCACCTTTTTCCCTGTTAAAAGGTTTTTTGGTGGGCAAGTTTTTCCTCACTCGAATCGAGGGTCTAAGGACAGAGGGTGTCACTCCTTGTACAGATTGTAAAGCCCTCTGAGACTAATGTATTTTGTGATTTTGGGCTATATAAATAAAATTTTATTTGATTTGATATCTAAACTTTCTTTTAAGGATATTTAAAAAAAAAATATTGTTACACACGTGGACAAAATTGTTGGTACCCTTCGTTTAATGAAAGAAAAACTCACAATGATCACAGAAATAACTTCAATCTGTAAAAAGTAATAATAAAAAAGAATTCTAAGAAATTTAACCAATGAAAGTCAGGCATTGCTTTTCAACCATGCTTCAAGAGAATTATTTTAAAAAATAAACTCATGAAACAGGCCTGGACAAAAATGATGGTACCCTATAAATTAATTCATTTTAATATTTTGTTGCACAACCTTTTGAGGCAATCACTGCAATCAAACGATTCATGTAACTGTCAATTAGACTTTTGCACCTCTCAGTAGGTATTTTGGCCCACTCCTCCTGCACAAACTGCTCCAGTTGTCTCAGGTTTGAAGGGTGCCTTTTCCAGACGGCATTTTTCAGCTCCTTCCAAAGATGCTCAATAGGATTAAGGTCAGGGCTTATAGAAGGCCACTTTAGAATTGTCCAGTGTTTTCCTCTTAGCCATTCTTGGGTGTTTTTAGCTGTGTGTTTTGGGTCGTTGTCCTGTTGCAAGACCCATGACCTGTGACTGAGACCAAGCTTTCTGACACTGGCCAGCACATTTCTCTCTAGAATCCCTTGATAGTCTTGAGACGTCATTGTACCCTGCACAGATTCAAGACACCCTGTGCCAAATGCAGCAAAGCAGCCCCAGAACATAATAGAGCCTCCTCCATGTTTCACAGTAGGGACAGTGTTTTTTTCTTTATATGCTTCATTTTTTCGTCTGTGAACATAGAGCTGATGTGCCTTGCCAAAAAGTTCAATTTTTGTCTCATCTGTCCATAGGACATTGTCCCAGAACCTGTGTGGCTTGTCAACATGTAGTTTGGCAAATTCCAGTCTGGCTTTTTTATGACTTGTTTTCAACAATGGTGTCCTCCTCGGTCGTCTCCAATGAAGTCCATTTTGGCTCAAACAACGACGGATGGTGCGATCTGACACTGATGTTCCTTGAGCTTGAAGTTCACCTTTAACCTCTTTAGAAGTTTTTCTGGGCTCTTTTGTTACCATTCGTATTATCCTTCTCCTTGATTTGTCATCAATTTTCCTCCTGCGGCCACGTCCTAGGAGGTTGGCTACACATCCATGGATCTTAAATTTCTAAATAATATGTGCAACTGTTGTCACAGGAACATCAAGCTGCTTGGAGATGGTCTTATAGCCTTTACCTTTAAGATGCTTGTTGATAATTTTCTTTCTAATGTCCTGAGACAACTCTTTCCTTTGCTTCCTCTGGTCCATGTTGAGTGTCATACACACCATATCACCAAACAGCACAGTGACTACCTGTAGTCCTGTATATAGGCCCACTGACTTACTGCTTGTAGAGACATGTGATGCTAATTAGTGGACACACCTTGAATTAACATGTCCCTTTGGTCACATTATTTTCAATCTTTTCTAGGGGTACCATCATTTTTGTCCAGGCCTGTTTCATGAGTTTATTTTTTAAAATAATTCTCTTGAAGCATGGTTGAAAAACAATGCCTGACTTTCATTGGTTAAATTTCTTAGAATTTTTATTTATTACTTTTTACAGATTTAAGTTATTTCTGTGACCATTGTGAGTTTTTCTTTCATTAAACGAAGGGTACCAAAATTTTGTCCACGTGTGTATGTCCGGCCTAGGGGAACCGAACATAACACGAAAAGGAAGCTCCCCTCTTTCCCTACTCCCAAGAATGACCAAGGCCACAGAGCTGCAGTCCAACCAAAAATCATTTATTCAATTATTATTGTTAGTATTTTCAAAGTGGTAGTTTTAAAGCTTCAGGGTGAGCATGGTCCAAAACAACAAACAAAACAATCTGACCCAAAACTAACTTACCTAACCAAAACAAGAAAACAAAATACAGGGTTCTAACCTGCCTCCCTATAAAATAAACAGGAGAAAAAAAGGAGACAAACCAAAAGAGCTACTCACCCCTACTACTACCTGGACTGCTAAGCTAAAGTCTGCTAAGGCCGACCAGTACAACTTCACAGAACAGAACACAACACAGTACAATACAATACAATACAATACAAAACGGCCTGGTGCAGTTGGGAGTAAGGTCAAGAAGAGAGGCAGAATGAATCCAGCGGCGGCCATTTATAGCTGATCCACCAGTCCATTAACCAATTGGCAGGCAGCACCTGGAGAGAGGGAAAGACCCTAAGGTGGTAGCACCACCCCTAGGCAGGGAGGAACAATGACAAAAATAACAACACTAAATTATGACCCTGGGTCATAACAATATTAAAGTTTAATACACATACACCTCAAATTTTAAGAAGTGCACTAAGTGAGATTAACAACTTCATAGCAAGTGCTAAATCAAACATTTGTGAAGTATACATGAAACTAGAGATGCTCCGATCACCATTTTTTGGGTGATCGGAAATTTTAAATACCGTATTTTCCAGACTATAGAGTGCACCTAAATATAAGGCGTACCCACTAAAATTTGAATGAAATATATATTTTGTCACATATAAACCGCACCGGACTATAAGTCGCCGATATATACATACCCCGATACATAAGTGTTTATTCATATACTGAACTGATTGTTTACGAACAGTGCCGCAATAAAAGCATCAAACGCGGCAATAAAAGTGCTGATAAACAAAACAGAAAAGTCATTGATGGTTTTATTTATCTTCCTCCTGCGTACTGAAACCATTATTGTGCAGTGTGCGGGAGAAAAGTTGGCGATTTGGTGTGCAGTGTGCGGGAGGAAAAGGTGACAGCGGCTGCCACCTTTTCTCCCGCACACTGTTAAAGCACAACTGCGCAACTATTAAAGTCGCTTCATTCTCTCATGAACTGAAGCCACACGTCACTATTTATCTTCCTCCTGAGCATTTAAAACTAATGAACACCAAACCACTGTCACTTCATTTCTTCTGCGCACTGAAGACACTGAAGTCGTCCTCTTCAGTGTCAGAGTTGAACAGCGTCAGATAATCTTCATCACATATCGTCTCACCGCGGCTGCACGTAAGCTTGCCGTTAATGAATCTATGGCATAGATTCATTAACGGCAAGCTTACGTGTCCTTACTGTTTACTTCACGGATAGCCAGATCGATGGCATTCAACTTAAAAGCTGCGTCATAGGAATTGCTTCGGTTTTCCATTTTGAGGGGGTGAGGGTGTAATAATATTATATACCTGTGACGGAGCAGCTCCGTCAATGACTGCGTCCTGCGCGCGCGCACACACACACACACACACACACACACACACATCCGGAAAATAATATGCCTTTATTTGAAACGTCGCTAATAATGTACGTCTCGTGATCGGCTTCCTGATCGGCATGTTTTTCCGATCGCCGATCAGGCTATTTTTAGACAATATCGGCCGATCATGATCGGCAGCCGATCAATCGGAGCAACTCTACATGAAACTAAGTCAAACATCTTGTGAAACATGAAATATGATTATAAAACATGAGATATAATTAATCTGATGTTATAACATTGCTTTAACCTTACTTAAAGCTTCATCATATAATATCACATTAAAATGATCCTGCAATGCAATTGTTGTTGTCTTTGGCACATCACAAGTCTCAACAAAACAATTATACTACAGTATCACCACCATATATTTACTGTTTATTAGCCATCTGCTCTGGCCTCTCTAAGGAAGCTGGTAGTCTGTTAAAGTATATCAAGACACTCATACATCTGCTGAAGCAGCTGACTGCTGTCAGTTCATTGAGGTTCAGTACTCCCAAACCTTATTTTGAAATAGTAAAAAGGTTGAACACTTCTATGTGCTAGTGCACTTCTGCTTAACTACCCTCAAACCTGATCGTGCACGCACACACACACACACACACACACACACACACACAGATCCGTGTCTTGGTGAGTCTGCTGAAGGCAGTAATCATATCTGGAGTTCATAGGGCTCTTATTGAATGACAGCAATGAGCAGCTGATTATGTACCTATGTTGCCCTGCAATAGCTTTATTTATAAAGCTATTGCTTTATTTATAAAGCTATTGCAGAAATAGATCAACAACCAAACACCTAGAATATTTTCAGCAGTTTTAAACATCCTTTTCTTCCTCTGTCCTTTTAACACCAGATCAAGCTGTCCATCATCATGGGTTTTGCATGCAAAACAACTATGGAAAGATGTGTTTTTCTGTGTTCTGGAAGGTCCTTATTTGGCAGATACAATGTAAAAGTATGACCGTGTTGTGCCACCAATATGATTTCAGGCCAACCATTCAAAGAACTAATTTCAAAACCTTCAAGTTAAGAGTTTGCAGCTGATTCAGAACGCTGCTGCACGTGTTCTGACAGGAACCAAAATCAGAGATCACATCTCTCCCATTTTGGCTTCCTTGCACTGGCTACCCGTTAAATCTAGAATAGAATTTAAAATTCTTCTACTAACTTACAAAGCTCTTCATGGTCAGGCACCATCATATTTAAAAGAGCTCATAGTACCTTACCACCCCACTAGAACATTGCGCTCCCAGGATGGTGGGTTCCTTGTGGTTCCTATAGTGTCTAAAAGTAGATTGGGAGCCAGAGCTTTCAGCTATCAAGCTCCTCTTCTGTGGAATAAACTACCACTCTGTGTTCGGGAGGCAGACACGATCAACACCTTTAAGAGTAGACTTAAGACTTTCCTGTTTGATAAAGCTTATAATTAGGACTGGCTCAGGTCATCCCTTAGTTATGCTGCCATAGAACTAGACTGCTGGGGGACTCACATACTCTCTCGCTCTCTCTCTCTCGTTCTCTCTCTCTCCTTATCTATCCATCTATCTAATCCATCTATCTATCATGTTACTAATTAAACTTCTTCCCCGGAGTTTCTGTGCTCTCTCGTCCAGCAGGTTCTTGTGGACTGTGTCTGCTGCTGTGGTCCTGCGTGGCGTCTACTGCATGTGTTGTCGCCGTCATCATTGTTGCCATATCCCCATTACAGTTTATAGTTATGTAATGATTTGCTGCTACTGTAATAATTCATCATTCATTGTAACCTATTCTTATCATCCATTGTAATTCATTATTATTCATTGTGTGTATACAATATGTGTATTGATTTGTTCTGTACATGTGACATCATTCCACGTCTGTCCGTCCTGGGAGAGGGATCCCTCCTCTGTGGCTCTTCCTGAGGTTTCTTCCACCTTTTTCCCTGTTACAGTTTTTCTCCATTGGTTTGGCTCATTTCTTGAAACTGAGATGACATTCTCATAACAACATGGACAAATCCCCAAACTATCTTGCAGTTTCTCACAACAGAATGGCATTTATCATTGCTTTCATCACATTTCCAAATGCTTTGTACATGTGTCAAGCCTTTAGTACATCCTTGCAAATAGCTATGTACAAGTATCCTACAGTTAACACAATCAGCCAACATTTAGTACATTTTTCCAATGAATGTATATTGCTGATCTATCCCAATTGGTTGGTTTTTTAGTGTCATGGTTATTGTCCTCAAAACATGTCAGCACATTTTCATCGTATAAGTCATCATATGCAGAATAGTCTGCTCAATTGTCAAAATAGTGTTAGGAAACTGGAATAGAATACAGTACATATTTTGGAAGATGTTCTAGTAAATTGAGGATAATCAGGTCTCGAAGGGCCCCACCTACCCCAGTTTGTAATTATATGGGACAACGTTAGTTTCCACCGGGGTCCACGCATCCGGGGATGGTTCAACATGCATCCAAGAATGCACAATGTGTTCTTGCCACCATACTCTCCATTCCTCAATCCTATCGAGGAGTTTTTCTCTGCTTGGAGATGGAGAGTGTATGAACACCATGCGGAAAACCAGAAGGCTCTCATGACTGCAATGGACGCTGCCTGTGAGGACATAACAGGGGATCAGTGTAGAGGATGGCTCAGGCATGCACGACGCTTCTTCCCGCGCTGTATCTCAAGAGACAACATCAGATGCGATGTGGATGAGAATCTGTGGCCGAACAGAGCACAGAGAATGGATGGCCAGGAAGATGAGGATGGTGACCAGGAGAGAGAGGGGAGTGACCGTGACTAAACAAAATGTCTTCATTTGTGACTCTTTGTATTTACAGTGCTGATTTGTTGATTTTTTTCTCTCTTTTGACAGGGAAGTGTGGTGTGTCTAAATAATAATAAATTCTTATTATTTTCGCTTTACAGTAGGGACACCATGTTGGTTATACCATTCCATCAAACAGAAATATTCTAGCACAGGGTTATTACATTTGTGGGTTTGAGCAGTGCTTGCTTGCATAACATGAGTAACAACATATAGACATACCAGTTAAACCAGGGGAAAAATGTCCAGTGTGTGGATTCAGGATGGAAATAGAAGAGAAAGATGTCATGTTGCCCTCTGGTGGCAGAACCCAAGTTTCAGGAAATGAACCAACTGACACATTGAAGAAACCATAAACACAAAGATAAAAGGATTCTATGTGAGTAACAAAGAAGAGACATGTGTGTGAATCTCTGCTATCATTAAGAAGAAGAATCCCTGACCATCATCATGTTTTCATTAATACGAGCATAAATGTGTAATGAGAGGACATTGTTACTGGTATGTCATGCTAAACTTCATACACGTTATTTTCAGTTTACCTTCAAAGATCTCAGTTTCAAGGTCAAGGTTTCCTGTTCAATAAAAAGGGTTTTATAGGAAAATACTTTTATCTTCCTTGAGTACCAAAATGAAGATACTGTATCAGTATGAAAACTAAATGAAACAGCCAGGGTACACCAGTCTGAAATAATTTCACGTTGGAAAAAGTGATGCTAAAATACTGTAGAAGGGTTCATGTTTCTGCTGCAAGAATGTGGCACAGTCACACAGACCAACAAAACCCTGCGAGTGTGTTAAGGTCTTGATGATGAAGTTATAATTTATTAACATTAAATCATCAAAAAAAACATCTAGAAATCTACATTTGAAATCATTTTGGCTTCACATGAATATTCCACACAGGCAGATACTGAGTGTGTACTGTGTTTGGATAGAATTCATATACTGACACCACAGCTAACTGGAACACATGATTCCACAGACATATATGTTCAGTCTCAGCAGTCATTCAGCTCTCAGGTCTGTCTATGTCATCTGTGTGGAAGCTGAAGGGCTTATCATAGCCCATCAGGTGGTTGTAGTCCTGAGGGATTGGGAACAGGTCTGGGTTCACCAGCAGTCTCGCCTTGTTGGCATAAAAGGTGGTAAACATCTCGCTAACGGCTGGGATCCTAACCTGCCTCTGGTGGAAAATGCTCCTTTTCTCAGTGAGGAAGACACTGTAGGTGATGGCGGTGTAAGTGTCTGTGTCTGGGTTGTGGTACAGGCGGATCACGTAGCCCTTGGTGATCAGGTGGAGGAGGACGGGGGTAAGGAAGGTGAAGAAGCCAATGAGGCTGCAGAAAGCAATCTGCACAGCGAGGCTCTCGACTCCAAGTTCGGTGTTTAGGAGGATATGAGGCATGAGGAAGAGACTGGCCCCACTGGTGCTGTAGGAGAACATCTTCACTCCTAACACAGCAGACGAAGAAGAGACGACTCACTCAACTTACAGATCAAGTCAATTTGTCAATTTGTTATTTACTGAGTGATACGTAGGAATTTGCTTTATTTTAGATATGAGGTTCATTAACAGTTTTAGCTTGTTCACAAGGCTGCTATGGATTGGAGACTGCAGGTTTATGCCTGTTGTGGTGTTTCAATAAATGACTCTTATTTGCTTTACTTGTTTTTTTACTCACAATGATTTTATTGCTCTTATAGTAACCAGTGTAGTTGTTCTCAGGATAAATATGCATTTTTCACCTCACATGTTTTCATTTGGCTTCTTTGCTCTGCTGCCCCATGATGCAACTTGATAGCATGTTTCATGAGACTGTTTCTGCTGGGTAAATCTTTACTCTACTAAGTATGATTTAATTTCATCATGACGAGTAATGGATAAAAAACAAAGGCTATGAGGTGACAAGTGGTGACTCACCTCGGACAGCAGTGCCCAGGCTGCCGGTGTAAATCAGGTTCCCCTCATCTGAGTGGCTCCTCGTAAAGAGACAACGGAACGATGGACAACCAGACTGCACCTGCTCATAGACACACAAGAGAAATACAAAAGGAGTTAGATGTTGTACCAAAACTACACTGTCACAATGTCATATAAGGTATTCAACTGGTAAATGTTGAACGACTGTTGAAATTTCATTTTATTATTGCACTCACACACACTCTCTCTCTCTCTCCCTCACCGTGTTCACACTTATATATAATATTTTAGTGACATACACTTTAAATAATGTCTTTTGATCACTTTGTTTTATAAATTTTATGTGTTGTTATTATACTTTCACATTCTAATATTTATTCTATTAATGAGGGTGGGAGTGTTGAGGGTGCACTTATGTCTTGTTTATGGTATTTCTTACTTTAATCATATCTGGTGATCTGTCTCGTTGTATATGAGAGCTGGTCAGCTATTGGATAATTTGTACCACAGCTCTTTCTGTGTCACTGTGTTGTTTATTTATCTTTTGTTGATTAGATCGACAGTACAGTTCTATTTTAACTAATAATTCATGTGCAGGTGTTTGACAAACAGTTACCAGGCTGTAGCGAGAAAACACTCTTGTATTCTGCTCTGGCAGTGATAACTGTGTATTAGCACAGCGCACACGCTGTCAGCTCAGAGTGATCAGCTGCCGCCATCATGAGAAGGGTCCCGCTAAAGCCTCGCAGTATCTACACGTTTAAGTCAATTGACATGGTGGGTTTACTGTCTGTATCATGACAGACCAACAGATACCACACCATCACCAGAGTGACCTTTCGGCTTGTGGCCGATAAATTAGCTTGTGGCTACTACATCGTCAGAGTACCTTACCTAACGAGTCATGTCTAACATGTAATATATTAGCTGCTGACCGTCGACACGGTGTAAGTGTACGTAGGTTGAGGGGTAAATACCGTGTTTCTGACACGGAGCGAGCTTCTGTCAACAGTCGGCAGCTCACAGATCAGGCCTGTGAAGTAGCACCCGGAACGAGGCCCTGCATGTCGCGCGGCCGTCAGGTGAATGTGGCTGAATAACTGAGAAACAGCACGAGACCGCAGCTTGCTCAGCAGATTCACTGAGAACATCTTCAGCTAGTTAGTGATCCTGAGCCTGACCCTGACAATTTCGTGGAAGTTCACACACGCTAGAAATAATCAACTTCCTCTTCCTCTGCTTCGATTGATTTTCAGCAGGATGTATCTTTTACATTGCTTTTACGTTGCTGCCCTCTACAGACAAGGGTTAATAATGCTGCTAACCAAGTGTGGTCCATTTATTTATTTTTCTGCGTCGACTACGTCTTAGTCACTTAGACAGGCTAAGACTTTTGCGCACGAGAAGGGTCCAGTAAGTACTCAAGTACAGTACATGCAGGGGTCTCAAACTCAATTTACATGGGGGCCCCTGGAGGCAGAATCTGGGTGAGGCTGAGTGCATCAGGTTTTTCACAAGAAAAGCTTTGTTTAAAAATTTCCAATTCTCTCAAATCTCTTTATTTTTATTTTCAACACAAATTAAGATGAAAAAATAAATCAACAAATTAAGAATTAATAAGAAAATAAATACAGCAAACAGTAATAAATAAATAAAATAATAATAATGAAAATAATGATAATAATTAGATTTCTCTAGTCAGCAAATATATGTGGTTTATTTAGACTTCTATTTCTGCTGTATTCAAATTCAAATGTCTGTATTAACAGTTCTTTAACCTTTGACTTTCTTCTGAACGTGAATTGTCCTGGACGTCGGCGGATAAAGGCCTGGTAGCAGTCTATTTTGTTTTTACGCTCGATATTCATGTCTTTCATGATGACATGCATACCATGGCATGTGTAGATGGTAGAAAGTACCGGGATAGCGAGTGCAAAAAATGTGACTGCTCACGGACTGTTTTCCGCCGTGCTGTTGTTACAGGAAAAAGAAGCGGAAATGACACTGTGCTGTTGTTTTGACTAGTTTTACGTCATATAGAAATATATGTAATGACCATTGTGTGAGGCAATGCAGATACAATGCAAAAAAACAAAACAAAAAAACAATGACCCACAAATAACAGTGCAACCTAAAATTGGTCCGGGTTATCCATGATGATGGACAGCTTGATCTGGTGTTGAAAGGACAGAGGAAGAAAAGGATGTTTAAAACTGCTGAAAATATTCTAGGTGTTTGGTTGTTGATCTATTTCTATATAGCTTTATAAATAAAGCTATTGCAGGGCAACAGAGGTACATAATCAGCTGCTCATTGCTGTCATTCAATAAGAGCCCTATGAACTCCAGATATGATTACTGCCCTCAGCAGACTCACCAAGACACGGATCTGTGTGTGTGTGTGTGTGTGTATACACTGAATCTGTGGCCGAACAGAGCACAGAGAATGGATTGCCAGGAAGATGAGGATGGTGACCAGGAGAGAGAGGGGAGTGACCGTGACTAAACAAAATGTCTTCATTTGTGACTCTTTGTATTTACAGTGCTGATTTGTTGTTTTTTTTTCTTTTTTGTGGGTTTTTGTATTTTGTGTACACAGTATATTTTCCTTTTTTACGGTTCCCTACCTACTGTAATGTGTACAATCTACGTTAGTTGAGAATAAAAATGAAAATTCCTCGGCAGAATGAGTGCAGTGTGTGTGTGTGGTGTGAAAATGTTATGCCTATAGTTAGAAATATGCCATGACAAAGCGTCTAAGCATTTTGACTTGCAGTACTTACACAATACCAAAGGGACAATGCATTTTGGAGGCACTGACTAGTTATATGAGAAGGGAATGTAGTTTTGACTGAAGGGTAAACTGTTTTGGGAGCTGTACAATCATTGCCAGGTGATCCATGTAGTTGTGCAGTACCATCCAAGTTATTTTGACAGAAGTACTGAATGAATCAAAATGTGCCAAAGCAATTGAGAAGGATCCATGCCATTTTTATGGTACTGACTATTTACATGGGAAAGGGATTTCATTTTGAAGCATGGATGAGTAGTTTTGGGAGACAAATTACATTTTGCTGGTTATCTGAAGTGTTGTGCAGAACTGCAAGTCTGTTTGGCCAAATTGCTTTATAGTAGTGATGCTCCGATCGCCATTTTTTGGGCCGATCACCGATACAAATCACCAAAAAAATTGATCGGCGGATTGTCGATCACTGCCGATCAAAGAATAAATTTAAAATTTAAAATACCGTATTTTCCAGACTATAGAGTGCACCTAAATATAAGGCGCACCCACTAAAATTTGAATGAAATATATATTTTGTCACATATAAACCGCAGCGGACTATAAGCCGCCGATATATACATACCCCGATACATAAGTGTTTATTCATATACTGAACTGATTGTTTACGAACAGTGCCGCAATAAACGCAGCATCAAACGCGGCAATAAAAGTGCTGATAAACAAAACAGAAAAGTCATTGATGGTTTTATTTATCTTCCTCCTGCGTACTGAAACCATTATTGTGCAGTGTGCGGGAGGAAAATCTATGGCATAGATTCATTAACGGCAAGCTTACGTGTCCTTACTGTTTACTTCACGGATAGCTAGATCGATGGCATTCAACTTAAAAGCTGCATCATAGGAATTGCTTCGGTTTTCCATTTTGAGGGGGTGAGGGTGTAATAATATTATATACCTGTGACGGAGCAGCTCCGTCAGTGACTGCGGCCTGCGCGCGCGCGCACACACACACACACATCCGGAAAATAATATGCCTTTATTTGAAACGTTGTTAATAATGTACGTCTCGTGATCGGCTTCCTGATCGGCATGTTTTTCCGATCGCCGATCAGGCTATTTTTAGCCAATATCGGCCGATCATGATCGGCAGCCGATCAATCGGAGCAACTCTACTTTATAGTTATGAGAATGTCATCTCAGTTTCAAGAAATGAACCAAACCAATGGAGAAAAACTGTAAACTATACTTTAGTATTGAATCTGCCAGTCATCCAACAGGTGGCAGCACACTGCTACGTAAGGATGTTCTTTGACAGTGTAACACCACAAGGTCTGAGGAAACAAAGAGGGGAGAGAAAGTTGGTTTTGTTTGTGTCTTGCCCACCGGTGGCTGATGACACACATGGAGGCATGTTTCACAAGGTTTTGTCTCCTGCAGCTCTCGTCATGAACCACTGTCATCTTCTAATGTGAAACAATGACTCCAACTATTATTTTAAACTTGCATATGATGCTTTCAAATCAAATCAAATCAAATTTTATTTCTATAGCCCAAAATCACAAAATACATTTGTCTCAGAGGGCTTTATAGTCTGTACAGGGAGTGAAACTTCACAATGAATTACAATGGATGATAAAATGAGAATGAGTTGCAATGAATGATAAATTCATAGTACTACAGGAAATCCCAGTTCTGGTTCCCAGAAAATGTGCAAATGATGCAAGTGTTTATGTGTATGTGTTAGTAACAAAAAAGAAGAAAAGAAAGGAAAGACTTGCTCATGGTGGAGCCTCGCAACTGTGTGAAGTAAGTATTAGTTACTTTGTCACACAGAGCAGCACGTGTACAAACAGTAATGTGGAACCCACATTGTCTGGACTGTTGACTGACTCAAACAACATGCTGTCTCGCTCGCAATGGCAAAATACACAGCAGTCCCAAGGGGGATAAGACTAATTAGCTGGTGAATGGGAAAGCTGTTCTACTTTAGGAAACTGGTTCACGGAGAGATCTAATTTCATGCAGCACGATAACAATGGAAAGGCAGTGGGTCTATCTGTGCAGCTGGTGTTTGTAGTTGAGGTGACGCCATGGCTGCATCACTGGGATTCCCTGTGGTGTTCCAGAGATCACACCAAGGTGTGGAGTGTAGGGCAAGCTGGGAGCTGGAAGGGCTTCTGAGATTACAAGTGTCTGAATACATGATTAAGGCCTACCTTAAGTTCTACAAGTATTACAACTTCACTATATTGTGAGTCATATGTACAAAACACACATCAAACATCAGTCGGTCTTTCTGAGTTTTATTTCAGTAGCATCATTGCTATAAACCCTACTGACTCTGTATTAAAACCATGCTAATGAAAAATCTGTTGTTAGGAAAACCTTTTAAGAGGTCATTAGGCCATAAGTCTATATAAGTCTTAGACCAGTCAAACAAAGTACTATTGTAATAAAGTTAAATAAATTACAGTTACAATAAAGTTAAATGAAGTATAATTAGTATAAATAATGTATAATTAAGTACATTAAAGTACTGTTATAATAAAGTCAAATACAGTATTATTATAATGAAATTAAATATAGTACTTTTACAATAGATATAAATAAAGTATTTTCACTAAACTTTTAGTTGTTGTGCACATTGTAATTGATTAAGAATCACTTTGTTGGCAAAGTCACACACAAGTTAAATTAAATACAATAAAGTTAGATAGATAGATAGATAGATAGATAGATAGATAGATAGATAGATAGATAGATAGATAGATATACTTTATTAATCCCAAAAACTGGGAAATTAGAGTGTAGCAGCAGCATAACACAAATACAACACAATGAAATAAAAAGAACAACCAACAATTAAGATAATAATTAAATAAGAATAAGATAATTACATAAGAATAAGTAAAATAAAATATATTATAATAATTTGATTTTATCAAGTCTGTTGGTGTTGCTGGCTCTGATGCTGCTACCCCAACACACAGCAGCAAAGAAGATGGCGCTGGCAACAACAGACTGGTAAAAGATCTCCAACCACTTGCTGCTCACGTTGAAGGATCTTAGTTTCCTCAGGAAATAGAGTCTGCTCATCCCCTTCTTGTACACAGCTTCAGTGTTAGATTTCCAGTCCAGTCTGTTGTCAATCACCACTCCCATGTATTTGTAGTCCTCCACCTCCTCCACCACCTCCCCCCTGATCAGTAGTGGCTGTGAAGGCATCCTCTTCCTCCTGAAGTCGATCACCATCTCTCTGGTCTTATTGATATTCAGCCTCAGGTGATTCTGTTCGGAACACTCTACAAAGTTGTCCACCAGCGTCCTGTACTCACCCTCCTCTCCCTCTCTCATACACCCAACAACAGCTGAGTCATCAGAAAACTTCTGCAGGTGACATGACTCAGAGTTGTATTGAAAGTCAGTGGTGTATAAGGTGAAGAGGAAGGGAAAAAGCACAGTTCCCTGTGGAGCTCCTGTATCACTGACCACCACATCAGACAGGACACTGCTCAGACGGACAAACTGTGGCCTGTCTGTCAAGTAGTCAGTAATCCAGGAGATCACTGTGTCGTCAACACCCATCACCTGCAGCTTCTCATCCAGTAGCAGAGGTTGAATGGTGTTGAAAGCACTGAAGAAATCAAAGAATGTGATCCTCACAGTGCCTTCTCTACCATCCAGATGCATATGGGCTCGTTGCAGCAGGTAGATGACAGCATCAACAACACCTAAATGGGGTTGGTAGGCAAACTGCAAAGGGTCCAGAAACGTCCTCACCCGTGGTCTCAGCTGGGCTAAGACCAGTCTCTCCAGGACCTTCATCACATGAGATGTGAGGGCGACTGGTCTGTAGTCTGCCAGGTCAGATGGCCTCGACTTCTTGGGGACTGGAACCAAGCAGAACATCTTCCACAGCAACGGAATTTTCTGCAGACTCAGGCTCAGGTTGTACAGATGTCCCAGTACAGGAGACAGCTGGTTGGCGCAGGTCTTCAGGATCCTGGGTGTGATGCCATCAGGGCCTGCAGCCTTTCGCTGGTGAAGTTTTTCCAGCTGCCTCTTAACCTGGCCTGTAGTCACCGTTGGGCAGGGGTTGCTGCAGATGTCTTCAGTAGAGGAGGTGGGAGATGAGGAGGAGGAGGAGGAGCAGGTGAAGAAGTGCTTTACAGGAGAAGCTTTATTGTAACTACTGTTACAATAAAGCTAAACAAATAACTGTTGCGAGAAAAATAAAGTACAATTATAATACATTTAAATAAAGTTACAGCAGTGCAGAACAATGAATCATAAAGCTCTGGATACACAGCCAGATACATATATGTAAAATGTCGATATTACCTTGGATGATAAAAGCAAAAATACCAAACTGAACCAGATAAAAGTCAACCAGAATATACAGTACATTTACAGCATTTACAGAACCTGAACCCATGAGATCTCTACCAGATTACTCTGGTTAACAGTTTTACTTATCTACCAGCCTTGTCAATAACTTACCACTCTAAGATGGCTGTGCAATCAATGAATTTATATTATTTATTCATTATTTGCATCTGTATTTATTAATATTATAATTGTGAATGAATTGTTTAATAACCCTAAATATGACTAGGGTGTCTTTTGAACACTGGAAATTATTTATTAGCTTATTATTTATTATATGTTTCAAGGAAACTGGAAATTCTAAAATACTGGAATTATACAATATATAATCCTTCTGTGAAGGATAATCTAGTCCATGCTTGCGTATGATTTCTAAAAGATCCCTTCTCCATCCTCAGAACAGGAAAACATGGTTTGGGATGGCCTTTAAGATAAAGGAATGGACTTCAAGCAAAGATAGATCAAATAAGGGAATTGAGATTGCTGCTCTCCCTCCTTCCCTGGACGTTTGATGCCTCTCCGCCACCCTACTTGGTTTGTTTGGTTTGGTTGCATTTTTAATTTAGCCATTGTTAATGCCACATGCAATTTAAGATTAGCACCTACAGTTTTCATAGCACTCAACACCCATGACTGATCAATGATTTTAAATGTTATGTTTGGTTTATTTTGAGTTATTTTCAATAAATAACTTCCCTCAGTGATGACTGTGTGGACCTCTCATCATTAATATACAGTATATACTGAACTGGACATAACACTAGGAGTAAAACAATCAAATCAAATCAAATTTTATTTATATAGCCCAAAATCACAAAATACATTTGTCTCAGAGGGCTTTACAATCTGTACAGGGAGTGACACCCTCTGTCCTTAGACCCTCGATTCGAGTGAGGAAAAACTTGCCCACCAAAAAACCTTTTAACAGGTAAAAAGGTGGAAGAAACCTCAGGAAGAGCCACAGAGGAGGGATCCCTCTCCCAGGACGGACAGACGTGCAATGGATGTCACATGTACAGAACAAATCAACATACACATATTGTACACTCACAATTAATTATAGTGATAAACAATGGCAATGATAAAATGAGAATATTTACAATGAATGATGAATTATTACAGTAACAGTGAAACGTGTGATAGAGAAACAGATGCACAGTAGCAAATCATTAACTAACTATCAACTGTAATGGGGATATGGTAACAATGATAACCTGCTGGCCGAGAGAGCACAGAAACTCCGGGGAAGAAGTTTAGTTAGTAACATGATAGATAGATAGATAGATGGATTAGATAGATGGATAGATAAGGAGAGAGAGAGAATGAGAGAGAGAGAACGAGAGAGTATGTGAGTCCCCCAGCAGTCTAGTTCTATGGCAGCATAACTAAGGGATGACCTGAGCCAGCCCTAATTATAAGCTTTATCAAAAAGGAAAGTCTTAAGTCTACTCTTAAAGGTGTTGATCGTGTCTGCCTCCCGAACACAGAGTGGTAGTTTATTCCACAGAAGAGGAGCTTGATAGCTGAAAGCTCTGGCTCCCAATCTACTTTTAGACACTATAGGAACCACAAGGAACCCAGCATCCTGGGAGCGCAGCGTTCTAGTGGGGTGGTAAGGTACTATGAGCTCTTTTAGATATGATGGTGCCTGACCGTGAAGAGCTTTGTATGTTAGTAGAAGAATTTTAAATTCTATTCTAGATTTAACGGGTAGCCAGTGCAAGGAAGCCAAAATGGGAGAGATGTGATCTCTGATCTTGGTTCCTGTCAGAACACGTGCAGCAGCATTCTGAATCAGCTGCAAACTGCAAACTTTATTAGAGCAGCCTGATAGCAAAGAGTTACAATAGTCCAGCCTAGAAGTAACAAATGCATGGACTAGTTTTTCTGCATCCGCTTGAGAAATGATGCGTCTGATTTTGGCAATGTTACGTAAGTGGAAGAATGCAGTCCTCGAAAGTTGTTTTATATAGTCATTAAAGGACAAATCCTGATCAAAAACAACTCCAAAATTTTTTTACGGTGGAGCTGGAGGCCAGGGTGATCCCGTCTAAGGCTAAATCTCTGGAATGATAGTTTCTAAGGTGTTTGGGTCCTATTACGAGAACTTCAGTTTTATCTGAATTTAGCATCAGAAAATTGTGGGTCATCCAATTTTTTTATGTCCTTAATGCATGCTTGAAGTTTAGTCAAGTGATTGGTTTCATCAGGCTTGATCGATAAATATAATTGGGTGTCGTCAGCATAACAGTGAAAGTTAATTGAATGATTCCTAATAATGTTCCCTAGAGGAAGCATATATAAACTGAAAAGAAGTGGCCCTAATACAGAACCTTGTGGGACTCTGCTCAAACTTTGGTTTGCATGGAGGATTCATCATTAACATGAACAAACTGAGAACGGTCTAGGAAATATGACTTAAACCAGCCTAGGGCGTTTCCTTTAACGCCAATTTAATATTCCAGTCTCTGTAAGAGAATCTGATAGTCAATGGTGTCAAATGCGGCACTAAGATCTAATAGGACAAGTACAGAGATGAGTCCTTTGTCTGATGCCATTGGGAGGTCGTTTGTAACTTTGACTAGTGTGGTCTCTGTGCTATGATTTACTCTAAATCCTGACTGAAACTCCTTGAATAAGCTGTTTGTGTGGAGAAAATCACATAGCTGATTGGCTACGGCTTTCTCAAGTACCTTAGAGAGGAATGAAAGGTTTGATATTGGCCTGTAGTTGGCTAAAACCTCTTGATCTAGAGTTGGTTTTTTAAGAAGAGGCTTAATCACAGCTATTTTAAAGGACTGTGGTACATATCCTGATAATAAAGACAAATTAATAATATCCAACAAGGAAGGGCTAACTAAAGGTAATACAGTACATCTTTAAGCAGCCTGGTTGGGATGGGGTCTAAGAGACAGGTTGACGACTTAGATGAAGAAATTATTGTAGTTATTTGTTTAATGTCGACGGGAGAAAAGCAGTCTAAATATATATATCAGGTTTTATAGCTATTTCCAAATTTGCTGTATCCAATTTCAGATGAGTGCCTGTTCAGGGCAAAAGGTGATGAATTTTGTCTCTAATATTTAGAATTTTATCATTAAAGAAGCTCCTGAAGTCATTACTAGTTAGGCTTAAAGGAATAGATGACTCAATAGAGCTGTGGTTCTCTGTTAGCCTGGCTACAGTGCTGAGGAGAAACCTGGGGTTTTTCTTATTTTCCTCAATTAATGAGGAATAATAGGCTGTTCTGGCATTACGCAGAGCCTTCCTATAAATTGCAAGATTATCTTGCCAGGCTAGGCGAGATTCTTCCAGTTTAGAAGAATTCTAAACTTCAGATTTATTTACGTTCAGATTTATGTGCCTCTTGCTTTAATTTGTGAGTGTGCTGGCTATACCATGGTGCTAACCTCCTCTGTTTTATTGTCTTCTTTTTCAGAGGTGCAATAGAGTCAAGAGTTGTCTGTAATGTGTCTGTAGTATTAACGAGCTGATCTATGTGTGAGGGGCTACAGGAAGCTGCTAAGTCCTCTGTAACATTAAGACATGGCATTGAATTTAATACTATAGTAATCGTTTCCTTAAATTTGGCTACAGCACTGTCAGATAAACATCTGCTGTAGGAGTTTCTGAAAAAAGGCTTAAAGTCCAGTAATATGAACTCAAAGGTTATTAAAAAAAATGGTCAGATAGAATAGTATTATGTGGAAAGACTACACTGTAAAAAAAAATCCTGTTGTTTTTACGGAAAAAAACTGGCAGCTGGAGTCACCAGAAAAAATCCGTAAAATATACAGCAAAATGGTAATGGCTTTTACAGTACAGCTTGTACATTTTACAGTAAAATCCAGCATATAAAACACTGGACTAATGTTATAGTTGCTACTTTAAACTGTAAAATATACAAGTTGTGGTGTAAAAGCATTACTATTTCGCTGTATATTTTACAGATTTTTTCTGGTTACTTTACCTGCCTTTTCTGTAAAATATACAACAAAACTGTAATTGATTTTACCACAACATGTACATTTTACAGTTAAAACCAGCATACATGACAGAACTTCTGTGTGTTCTATGCTGGTTTCAACAGTATAATGTACATGTTGCGTAGTTAAAGGAATTACTTTTTTGCAGTTTATTTTACAGAATTGTTCTGGTGACCCCAGCTGCCATTTTTTTTTTCGTTAAAATAACATTTTTATTGCATATGAAAATCCATCTAATTTTACTAAAAAGAATAAACAATTCATTATAAAATCTCAAAAACAGACTTTATTGTAATAACCAATGAAAAATCATAACCATAAGGCTGCCACAGAAACATATTAAAGGAAGAAAAATATATATTAAAAGGAAAACAACAATTAGTCAAATATGTTTTGTGGATCAGTCATGTTCACAGCAACAAAAATAAACAGGCAACATGCATGTGTGGGTGGCTTTGTAAAAAACAATAAAGATACATAAGAAACTTTTGCTAATCACAAGACTGCCACAGAATTGGCAAATGTAACAACAGGAACATTGGTTAACTGAGCAACTCACATTGATTAATCAAACATGTTTTGAAGAACTGTCAAATGTGTTTAGATGAGAGAGAGAGAGAGAGAGAGAGAGAGAGAGAGAGAGAGAGGCGGACGTGGTGTGCCGTGTGTCTTAGCTCTTGCTTCAAGTCTATCCAGAGGGGCCAAGGTGTGGTTCATTTTCCTGAATGGTGGACATCAAAACAAAATATTTACAATGGTATACAAACCTGAAGCCATACAGACCTAAAATAAAATAAAAATAATAAAGTGTGGGTAGTCTCTCTAGATTCTCAAGTAGTTTTAGGCTACATGATAAAAAATAACAGAATCAAATTTAATTTATCTAATTTTAGGTACAAATGCATTTTAATGTAGCAATTTTGTCACATATTGCATATGCCTTACTGATCAACCAGTTGGCAATCAAATAATGACAGGGATTTAGCCATTCAAAATGTGGTGTCCATACCCATGGGGTAGTTCAAATTGCCTGTGCAAATTGCATACATGTGTTCAGCCAGTCTATCCTGTAAACATTGTGTTGTACTTCTTATGTAGGACACTTTTCAAACTCAGTTGTCTAACCTACCATGTTCAGGCACTGCACCATTCGTGATCTGCCAGGTCTTGAATTAGCGTGAGGACACGAGGGTTGATCGGTAGCCGGGAGGAGGTCTTCACCACCTTTGTCTCCTTCTCTGGATTAATGGAGAAGAAGCACCTTAAAGGGGAAGGGCACGACAGACATGTGGAAATCTGTTGAAGAGTCATGACCATTTCTCATTTTTTGGAAATGTTAGTTGTTTGTAAAATTAAATAAAAGTGTTTCTTACTACACTTAAGTAGTAAAATCAGAGTAACCGATAATTTTGCAGTAATTTCTCTTTTTTTTTACAGCGTTGCACGTACCCCAAGTAGTGGGAGATTTCACCTTCTTTATGCAAAAATTACACCAGGCACTAGGCAAAAAAGGGTTAGTGTGTTGCAAGCCAAATTAACATACCTCTGTAGAAACTCCAGGATTGACGCAAGCTCTGCTAGATAGTGAATGTTGAAGCAATAATAGCTCCCGAACATCAGGCAGACTGCAGTCATGAAGGAGGGGATATTGTCGTTCACTATCTGTTTGTCCACACTCAACATGTACCTCTTCGAGGAAAAGCAGGACTGCCCTAAAACGAGAGCAACATAACAGTTTAGCCTAAATAAAAAATAAATAAATAAATAAACATGATAACATTCTTGTTTATCCAGACAATCTTAGTCAAAAGAGGTAAGTTGTAGGCAGTTGGATATCTTTTTGAAGCTTGAAGATATTTTGTCTGTTTCTCTAACAGATTTCTTTAATTCAATTTTTGATTTTGATTTTAATTCACTTTTCCCAGGCATCCCCAATGAAAGAATACCAAGAAAAGAAAAACTTACCACACACAACAATTGTGGGGGTCAACTGGAGTTGGTCCACGTCTACTTCCTGTCCTAGGCAGGTTTCCTCCACATAGCAGAACATTGCAGTTTCTTGGTCATCAAAATAAGACAGTAGAAGGAGGATCATCTCTTTGAGATCTTCAGAGCAACCAATTGCCTCTCCCCTCACCATTTTCAGCTTTGTTAGGGCCTGTAGGAACCTTTTGCTCTTGGTCGGACACACCATGTTTAGGTAGTTCAGAAGGCGTTTCCCTTTCAGATCCACATTCCATGAAGAAGTGTCAGATCAACTCCTGTCAACTGTTTGAAATGAACTGCCATGCCAAATTCTTCAAACCAAAATGGCCACTCATCAAAAAGTTGCTTCACATGTTCCCCCAGGTTCACTTGTTTCCTCTGTGTGTAGTAAGTAGCTTTCATCAGATCTTTGACTTCCAGGGGATTTGCATCAGGTTGTTGAGACATCACCTTCAGCTTTTCTTTTTTCTCCTGCTGCGTCTCAGGTGTCTCTTCTAGGGGAAGAAATTTCACATGCCAATTTATGCACCCATAGGTGTCTTGGACAGCTGCCCTTTTTTCTGGGGGTATTTCATCAGTGTCTGAGTCTGCTGTGAGATGATGTCTTTTTATGATTTTTTGTGTCATGTCTCGCTTTACATATTCAATCCGGTTCTGTAGTTGCTTGGCCAGGGAGTGATAACCACTGCCAATGATGACTCCTTCTATAACGTCTTGCAGGGATTGTGGGTATTTTGCCACCATTTTCTTGGCAACTTCCACACAGTGCCTTTTACCGATGCGTGTCTTTTCTGGATTCAATTCACGGACCAAGATTCGGACCATTTCTCTTCTCAGCCGAGGACTTGGACGTGTCCCTCTAGAGCAGGGGTCTCAGACTCGCGGCCCGCGGGCCAACTGCGGCCTGCGGGACGATAATTTGCCCGTCTTAATATGAAAGATTAATGTTAGTGCGGCCCGCAAAATTGATATGAATGACACTTGTTGTGTGCGGAGCTGAATGAACCAATCACGGTTAGGTATATGGCTCTGGTGGGCGGGACATCGGCAAGGCTGTCCGGTGGCTCAGCTGCGCGCAGGAGAAGCCGTGAAGCCCCTCTCAAGGCCCCGGTATGCTTCTGTGCAATCGTAGTACGCCGCGTTCCGCATCGGAGGATTGCAGCATAGTAGTTACGCCAGCTCTGTAAAGCTCCACCTCGCTACAAGTCTGCCCCGGAGGACACGAAGAAGAGTGTCGTCTCTCTCTCTCTGCGTGTGTGCGAGTCGCAGGGGCCACACACAGGGGAAAAACGGACTTTTAAATGAATATAAACTTCATTAAAAAAGACATGTCTGGGCAAAAGTGGACGTTTTGACACTGTATTTACAGACACGGATCCACAGCGTCTTGCTGCTTCATGTGTACTATGTGTACTTCAATAAGTCCAAGTACAGGTCCAGACTTACTGATGAGCACCTTCAACCCTACTGAGGGTCTCCACTGCTTCTTCCCTCAAGCCAAATGTGGCTCGCCTATGTGAGAAGAAGCGCTGCAGGTCTCTAGCAGCAAGAAGTAGGCAGGAGAAGCCTTGTTCAGAACAGTTCAGGTTTAATGTTATATTCATGTCCAGAAAGTTTAAGGTTAAATAACTATTAATACAGACATTTGAAACTGAATAAAAATATCATTAATTTCTCTAATCAGCCAGTCAGTCAGTTAATATGTGGTTTCTTCAGTCGTCTGTATCTGCTGTATGATCATTTTTAATTTTATTTGTTTATTTAATTCATTATTTTGTGTTAAAAATAAAGGCATTTGAGAACATTGGAATGTTTTATCAGCGCTTTTCTTGTGGAAATCCTGATGCGGCCCAGCCTTACCCAGACTCTGCCTCCAGCGGCCCCAAGGTCAATTGAGTTTGAGACCCCTGCTCTAGAGAGACACTGTTTCTGTTTGTTTTAGTTTCTCAGGGAACTTTTCACACGGGATGACGAACTTATCCAGCCAGTTATTGCTTGGGCTGTTGGAGGATGAACTGTTGGGTGATTGCATGGGTGAAGCAGATGAGGTGGATGGTTGTGGTGAGGCATAAACAGATGAGCTGCTGGTTTCAGAAATCTGGACTGCTTGCAACCACAGACAGACACAAACACACAACAAATGTTTCATTACATCACATACCAGGTCCCTAATTTCTATACTTCTATGTATGGTATGTTTTAACTATAAGAACAGGTTGAATCCTATAACTGCATTTACTGACTTACATGTCAGCTTCCAAGTGAGTGAGAGTTGGAGAAGAATCCCTAACACAGGCTGCAACTTTATCAATGGCATCATCTGTCAGACTCAGTTCCCCTCTCAAAAGTGCATGCAGTTTACTTATCGTGTATTCCTGTCCCATTTCATGCAAATTCTGCATTTCTTCAACAATTATTTGTATGGTTGGAGATGGAAGGAGGAGCTGGCCTTGCAATTTAAGGTAGAACATGCACATGTTTCTAAGAAAAGTCTCATTGAAATTCTGAGTCAAACCATTTGTTCCATCATCAGTGGCTACATTCTGGGAGGTGTCATTAAACACAGTATCAGAGGAGGACTGCGGTTAAACCTTCTTATAGATTTGACTTATGTCACTAGCTTATAACACTCCTTATGTTTCCTGGACATGTGCGCAGTAAAGGATGACTTTAGTGTAAAAGTACTTTTGCAGCATGTTACTAGACATGCCACAGGTCTCCCTTCCACAAAATGTTCTTTCAAGTGGGACAAAAGTTCCTTGACGGTCTGAAATTGGCGCGCACACAGTGCAATAGCGCAAGCAAAATTTGAAACAATGGGTGACTTACGACAAACAGCAAAAGCGGGAAAATTGTGGTGGCGATAGAAATGACCCCTAAACGCTGAATAAGTACAAAATGTCTGCGTGCATGCGGCGTATTCACATTTAAAAACACAACGGGGTTCATTTCTGTGAATTTGACAGTGTAGTACATAACCTTTAAAGCTAGCAAAAGTTCGGTTGCAAAACCGACAGACAGAAAGTACATCAAACAATATCACCTAAACATTAATTTAAGAGATGTGTTCTAATACCCCTCAGTAATAGCCAGGTGTCATGACCTGGCTCTGAGAGTCATGGCAAAAAGGGAGTTCACACCATGTACGTTTGTTTAAACAATACTTTATTAAATCAAATTAAACAATCATAACGGATTTAAAGTTATGGAGTGTGTAGAAGCAGTGGTATCAGTGGTGTAGGGTGTGCATGAGTGACAATTACAAGTATGCATGTGTTGGTAATGTGGAACAAAAGCAAAGGATGACCAAACATACCAAACATGACAAACTGAACTAAACCAAACCAAACCAAACCAAACATGACTAGGGACAGAAGAGCCCAGAACAGGGCCCAGCCAGAAAGAGATCAGAGAAGAGAATGAGTACCAGCCTGCAGTGGTATAAATACCCAAAGTAATTAATAGAAAACACCTGCAACCAGAAACCACACCCAGAGAAGAGGAGGAGAAAGAAAGAGACCACACCCAGGAGAGGAGGAGGAAGGTACACACACTCAGGATGCCACATAGGGCATCACACAGGTAACACAATAACATTGTATTTATTTATATGATTCTCTTGAGGCTCATTTTACCAGTTTTTAAAAATTGAAATTGAGGGCTATACTGACAAAAAAAGGCTGAGAGGCCCACACCAAAAATATTAAAACCAATATTTTCACGAATAAGTTAGCCTAACAATGTAACCAAGAGATGAGAAACTAATTGGATGATAGATGATTGCATTTAGTGTATTTTAGAGATGATTAAAAACACGGGTCAAAACCGACCCGTTAACATCGGAGATGGTAACATAAAGCTAAGACCAGACGAAGGTTAAGATAATTTTACTTACGTGCTCTTTAGTCGCGTTGTGCCAGAAGAAAAAAACAAACTGCATCACCGTGCAGACTCCCGCGCAGTTTGAATTGCGTGACCGTTACGTTGCGCGTGTCTCTCTCTCCTGTGTGTGTGCGCACGTCTCTATCTCCGTCACAGGTTGGCGGGCCTCACAGGCCCCCTCTTCCCTCTCCCCCCACCAGTCAACTGAGAGCAGAGTGCACACCATGTGCACACAATATTCTCCACATACTCTGCAGTCACAGCAGGCCCGTTTTGAGGATTATATTATCTTTGTATAGTGTCCTTGGGTGTTTTGAAAGGCGCTCTGAAATAAAATGCATTATTATTATTATTATTATTATAATGCTGAACTCACATACTCAAAAGTACACATCTGCAAAATCTGACATTACGGTTTGACATTACGGTGAAAATATACATTTTGGTCAAATTAATGGTCATTTGACCAAAAATGTATATTTCCACAGTAAAAACGTATTATGACAGCAAAAATTTAAGGTATGTATCGTTTCTTGACTTAGGGTGGTAAACTGATGTTTTACTCTCCATAGGCTTTTCTTTCAAACATTTTTTACCATATTTTTACCATCTTATTTCCATATAAATTAGGGTGTGTTCTTGCTGAATTGTAAACAGTTTTATACCATACATTTTAAAGTACACATCAGCAAAATCTGTAATTTAAACAGCATTAAAGTGTTAATTTTAGTGTGATTACATATTTGTGACATTATAATATTTCCCCGTTAATTTTACCAAAGTATTATATATTCCACAGTAAAATTATGTGTTTTTTACATTACGTTACAGTATAAATTAAAGTTCTGAACCGTTTGTTAATTTAGGGTAATCCTATGTATCTACTACACTGATATACTGGTTTCAATTTTACAGTCTTTTACTGTTGGTATTTAACAGTTTTTTACTGTAAATTTGACGAACATTTCTTACAGTGTATTACGGTAGATGATCAATTTCAATGCCATATGAGAGTACAAGGTCAAGAGTGTGGTTCAGACAATGAGTTGATTTGTTTACACTCTGACAGAAGCCAATTGAGTCTAACAAAGAGATAAATGCAGTACTAAGACTATCACTATGGTTGTCGACATGAATATTAAAATCACCTACAATAATTACTTTATCTGTTTTAACGACCAAGCCTGATGCAAATTCTGCAAATTCAGATAGAAATTCAGAATAAGGACCTGGAGCTCGATACAATATAACAAATAATATTGGCTGTAATGTTTTCCAGGTTGGGTGAGTCAGGCTAAGGACGAGACTTTTGAGGATTAATGAGTAAACTAGAGTCAAATATGGCTCCAACTCCACCACCTCGACCAGTACTTCGAGGAATATGATATCGAGGAACAATGCAGAGTCGTTCACCTCAGTTGGACAAAGGATTGAGGTGGCAATAGAATACTTATCTGGCATAATCCACTTAGCATTAGTGCTTTATTTTTATTTTTTTACAGATTTTAATATGTTGTACTGTCATGTGTGTTCTGACATTGTTTATCTGTGCTCTGCTACAAGCCTAAATTCCCCAGGTGGGACAATAAAAATAAACTGAACTGAACTGATCTCACCATAGCCATAAATAAATCAGAAACAAAAACATGTGATCAAACTTGTAGGAACTAGCTTATGAGTCTGCACACTGTGACTCATGGTCTCCACTCTGTAATGAATAGCGCACACATGTCTGAGCAGACATCAGTTGAAGTGGCTTTGACTTGACAGCTGTGTTGTTGTTATGAGCAACACACTTCACCTCTGTCTTACTTATTAATTCAATTTGGAGCACTGCTCTACATTTGTCCTGTCCACAATGGAGTCCACTGTTAGTGTCTGCACTGCAGAGGTTACTGCAGGCTAATGGGGTTACTGAATGTTACTTAAGGTTATATAAATTCAGCTCTAATGGTCTGAATCACAATCTGTCATTCATTACAATGTGATGACATTCTGTGAACTTGTGCTCTCTAGTCTGAAAATGCAGGAAAAACAATTTTCACTCTGTTTATAGTATCTTTTGTGCTGTAAAATCTCAGTTAAATTAAACTGTTCTTTTATTATTAGCTCATACATACAGTATGTGTTTATTTGATGGTGATGTGAAGATGATTGATAAAATCTCCACTGAAACTGTCTTGCTTTTAAAAGGTTTATTACAACTGAGTACAAAACAAAGTTCAGCTTTATACAGGCCCCCTAGGTCCGCCCCGGAGAGCTTCTGCCAATATGAAAAACAGCACAAAAAGACTGGTCATCTTTTATAAAGACTGCTGTTCAGCCTTGACGCTATAGTAACATATTGTTCTGATAATTATTTCTGCACCAAAAAGGAGTGTAGAGGCCCCTATTAGACCTGTTAGCCTTGAACCACTTTAACTTAAACTTCCTTACAGAAAAACACATCACTGATAGACTGTCATGTACCACATGTCTGTCAAGTATAAATTATTTAATTTAAAGTAGTGTCAGAAAAATTATAAAAATACTATATTATCTTATGTTATTTAAAAGACACTGACATGCAATTTACTCATTGTACAAATAGTGGAGCTTAAATACATCCCTGATGTGTTCATTATCACATATAAAGTCTGTACTTCTGTATAATCAATAATGCTTAGTGTCTAATTTATACACAGACTGTTATGCGCAGCATACAGAAGGGGATAGCGTATATTGAATTGTAACAATTTTTGTGACACCAATTATTATTATTATTTTATTATATATATATTTATATAGCACTTTTCCAAATGCTCAAAGACCCTTTTACAGAAAAAGTATAATGCAAAACAAAGGGATTTAAACAAATACATACAAGGATTGTAAACTGTCAAACAGGACTCAACTGCAGAGGTTTCAATGAGCCAATTTATTTTATATAACAAAAACACTCCAAAGGAGAAAAAAAAACAAAAAACAAAACTCTAGAATGGTTTACAAAACTAATGAAATTAAAATCACTCACGACGAGGTACATCAAAAGGCTATAAAACAATATATTTATACTATGATACTATAGGAAACTATCAAAATCAAAAGTCACTCTAAACAGAGGAAAAAAATCAAAAGGCTATAAACAATAATCTTACAATAATTTGCCTGTACAAAAGGCACAACTAGAAAGTATCAACAGAAAATCTCTCATTCGAGGCAGGACTCTCTTGAGGCATGGCAAAAATTTACAAAACACACTGACTATGGCAAAGAAAAGGCTTGGGTGATTGATCAGGAGACGAAACACTTCAGCACGGGAGGGGAACACAGAACTTATATCAACACATAGTGTAGCTGCCATCACAGGCAGGTATATAATTTAAGTTCATTTTTTACTTCAATCAACAATTAAATAATTTATTTTAAAATGATCATATTTTGTTAATACTATATATTTTAAGTTCATGCACAGACAGGTAAATGTTTTGTATACAAAAGCGGAACTAATGTTATGTTGTAGAGAAGGGGAGGGGAGCATTTTTCAGAAGCATCCTACAGCGCAGAAGTAACAGAGCACCTAGCATGTTAATTAGAAGATGATGAAGAAGATTTGAACAAGATTCAACTTTGAAGTTTCCTTTCTTACTCCTTTTAAACGCGGCCAAAGAGGTATGTTGAAGATGTTTATATTGTGTTACACGTGTTGAAGAGAGATAGCTCACGGAGTAATGTGATGGTTAATTACCTGTGTTAATTTTATGTAAACGAAGAATGTTTCAAGCAATTTGAGTACATGATGTGAGGTACTTTTATGTTATATTTCTTATGTGTCTAATTTCTATGAAATCGCTTTGTTAACATGAAACAAGCATTAGGTCATTGGTAACTTTAAGTAGAGCTGTTTCTGTGCTGTGGTGGGTTGTGAAATGACAATGGTTCAAGTCTGTCTAAAAGCAACAATCAGGAGACCATATGCTGTAATTATTCCTCCTGTTCATAATGACCATAATGCACTTACAATGTAATTGATGAGGGATTTCAGTGTCCAAATGAGTCAAATCGAGTAGAGAAGTCTTTTTAGTCTTTCTAGTACCAAAGTTCATCTTTTTGTTGCTATACTTTTTATTAAAAGCCTATATTAAATGCACTTTTTTGGACTAAATGACACACCGTAGATATTGTCCACCATCACTTACACTGAAATCACATTTGAAGGAGATCTTTTAATAGCCAGCATGAACAGGAGGGATGATTACTCTTTCATATTGGCACCTGACATTGATCTAAGACACACTTGAAACATTGTGGAGCAGCGGATGACTACAAGCCTCCCCACAATGCATCCCCCAAATCAGAAACGTTTCGTTATGTTTCGTCTTCTTCCGCTTTTCCGTGGTCGGTTCGCAGGGGCAGCAGCTTCAGCAGGGAAGCCCAGACTTCCGCCAGGGTCCCCGCCTCCGACTGCCGCCCATCTCTCTTCACACACCCCCCCCCTGAGACCCCTCCCATGGGTGGTGGGCCCATGGGATGGGGGTACCGTACCTGGTATTCCCAGGCGGTCTCCCATCCAAGTACTAACCAGGCCCAACCCTGCTTAGCTTCCGAGATCAGACAAATCAGAAACGTCATGCCCATATTATCTTCAATAAATCATTCAACACATCTTGTTGTTGGTGTGGTCCCTGCTAATGAAATAATATTCATGTATTTACTCATATCATGATACAATACTATTTTTGTTTTCTTTTTTCTTCCACAAAAAGGTTTCATCAATAAATTTGTTGTCACCTGTACGTAGCTACAAAAAACTCCAGAGTGCATGATAATGAGAAAAAGGATTACAGCAATGTGGGTAAAAAGGTCATGTGAATGTTGTTGTACCTGTGACCACACCCATTTGCGTATACTGCAGCATTGTGAACACCTCACACTGGGTGTGAACAGAACAGGCAACAGGTGTTACTGTAATGGACGTTGCAGCAAAACAGGATTGTCAACCTGTATTAAGTTGACATTTTGTGTCCTACTTTGGAAGCAGAAAAAAAAAATCATGCCCCACATCCCCCTGTAAGACGCACAGTTTTTCAGGTACATTGTTCAAATAAATTTGATAATTTGACAATAAATAAATACATGAAATTTCCATACAACATCTCCACCTGTTATCATGTGATCAAAGTTACATATTTAGGATTTAGGATAAAAACACTGAAAAGCCCTTTTTAAATATTCTCTGAAGGATGTGTGTGTGTGTGTGTCACAGGTATTCCTGATATTGTATGGATGTAAATCTGTTTACACAGTCTTGTTGTGTTGTGTTATCCTTATGGATTCAAAAAGCAAGTCCCTTCAATGCAAATCAATGATTTTAGGGTGAAGACTTAGTTTAAAGTTAAGGCAGGTTTAGGATTATGTTAAGGTTAATGTAAGGGTTAGAGTTAAGCTTGAGATGGTTATGGTTAAGGAAA
The DNA here is from genome assembly GCA_036937835.1 of Pampus argenteus. Taxonomy (NCBI): domain Eukaryota; kingdom Metazoa; phylum Chordata; class Actinopteri; order Scombriformes; family Stromateidae; genus Pampus; species Pampus argenteus. Next base: position 2,112,404 of record CM072875.1, read on the forward strand.
TTAATGTAAGTCAATGTAATGTCCCTTGAAAAGATGAATAACGTGTGTGTGTGTGTGCCAAAGTTCTTAGAAGGGAAGGCCTTTTTGCTGTATTGGTATTGGCACTGAGTTCAACAGGTAGATACATCAGAACACAGCACACAGACAGGTGTACAAATGTATTGATTTATTATCTGTTTGCACAGCATGTACATGTCAACACCCACACGTGCGTCACACAATCTTTGTTTGATGAAGAACTTTGTTTGGGAACCATATCCATTACTTTCATGAGAAGAGTCACTTAGAAGGTGAAGATATACATATTTAAATATTGGTGTGGAGTTGGGTTCTCATGTTAAAACACTAATATCAATAATATGACCTTTCACTTCAGAAAAGTTTCAAATGACTGAACCTGGATCTTAAAGTGAATGTCCATATCTATCTGCTACATGTAATTGTTACATAATTCACAGCATGAGAGTTCAGAGTGCTGTTTGTGACATAACAGTCCTATTCTTCAGTATGCATATGCACTTCACAACATTAAACCAGCCACAGCTTAGCTTACTGTAAAGCAACTTGTCTTCTAGTAATAATACTGAGAGAGTAGATGTACACTGATATATATCAGCATTGGGCAACAATCAGTTACGTCTCCACTGACATCATTGTTTGAGAGGGAGGCAACCAGAGAGAGCAAACTCCAAGGTCTACTACTACAAGGTGAATTCAAATGATAATGATTACAATAATAAATCTGTTGTTGTTTTTGTCATTTTTAAGAGTTTCAGCATTTACATTTTTAAGAGTTTCAGCATTTACACTTGAAAATGAATGAGCTGACATGAAATGACAAAGTACCAAAGTGGTCAAAGAGCATAATGGAAGAGCTGATGTGTCTCACTGTAATGTGTTGGCTGTGATAATGTTATTTTTAAATGTTCAGTCCATTACTTGCTTACCATATGCACTTTGCACACTTCTTAAAACATTCTATTTTTAGATTGATATCCTTCCAGTTTTCTATTGGTTTTCATTCAATACTACACATATGAATACATAAATTCATGTATTCTCAATTATTCAGTATGAATGTGAGGTTTTAGCATACTGGGTGGATTCAACATAAGAATATCTTCACTTGGTAGGTATCATAAGCTGATGCCAGTAGTTTTAGATTCAATATGTTTTATGTATGGCCCTGTCTGAATCAATCATAGTGAAGACTGTTTTCATTAAAAATATGATTTACATAGTGAAATCAGTGAAAAATATATGGCCCTAGTTCTGTGTCTTCACAAGAATTGAAGATGCTACTCTGCACTTTTAATCTGAAATGCCAGATGACAGGTCCACAGAAGTGGCACAACACCATTAGAAATACACTGAAGACAGACAAACATCTACCATATGTGTAGAATACACAGCAATTCTTCAGCAGCAAATTAAAGAATAATAAGCAACGGAAAATATACAATTCAGTCAATTTACATATACAGCAAGGCCTCAACATGAACATTGTTAAATATACACTATGTACAATATGTACATCAGTCCTTCTGCAGAACAAAATCAGAGCCTAGTAATCTGATTTTAGCTTGTACCTGAAATCCACATCATATGTTGGCTGGAGGATACCCAGGCCAGCACGGGACTGGTCAAGAGGTGGAACTTTGATGGCAGGGTCCAGTAGTTCCATGTCAAAGTATGCCAGCACCAGAGTCAGGAACTGCTTGATCTCATAGATGGCAAAAAATCTGCCAGGGCATTTGGTGACACCAGAGCCAAAAGGCATGTAGAAGTAACGCAGCCGGCGGCCATTGCGGTGGAAGATAGTTTTCTCCTGACCATTGTCATCCAGGAACCGGTCAAATTTATACTCCTGCAGGGTGAAGAGGAGGGAGGGGGATGAATGTTTGTTCTTCCCTAATTATTGACATTGTTTAATAATAATTTATTTTAGCTGTTGCTATCAATGTATTATTATTATGTAACTTATCATGATTCTTACATAGGGGTCCTCATAGATCTCTGGATCATAGTGCAGCATGGGCGGATAGAGGGCAATGACATCATCCTTCCTAATACAGTAAGCTTCCTGGTTATCAAGGTGAAGCAGAAAGTCCTCCTTGGCAATACGCACATTCATGGAAGCGCTGGAAAGACGCATAGCTTCCTTTATGATACTATCTGTAAAAAGAGAGGTCAGAAAGTAAGAAATCTGATTAAAATAATTAGTGGTTGCATTTAAAATCAAATGTTTATACCTGCACATCAATTGAAAAATTCAGTAAACCATTGTGGCTTGTTGTATGTCTGAGCTGAATGTAGCATTTATTCATTATAGGAGTACTTCTATTTTCTACTAATCTTACCCAAAACAGGCATGTTGTCCAGCTGACCTCTGGTCAGGTTTAATGTGGGGTTGCTGTGGTCAACCATCAAGCCTGATCCCTCCAGAACTTTCTGCACCTCCTCACGAGCTGCTTTCATAGCATCTGGACTCCTGAACACAGATACAGGAGCGTCTCAGTTTGTCATGTTACTGTCACTGTAAGGGATGTGCAATATTGACTTTATTTACTGATAACATATCTTATAATGATCATTTTTGGATCACACTGCAGGTATTTGTAGTTTGATTGCATTATCTCCATTTGTCCAGTGGTGGAGTTTACTCATGCAGTTGTAACTGTCACACAGATACAGAACCTGAACTTGAACATCCACTTTCTGATTGCACTGCAAATGTTTATACATTTAGATTGGTTGTAAGACATCAATTAAATGATACAAAATAAATAAGCTTTCTATCACAGCAACCTTCTATCTATCTCAGGTGAATAGGGAAATGGTATACATTAGGCGAAACTGATAAATGCGGAGTAGTATGATATGTAACAACTCTGGCTGCACATTGAAGATTTAGAGACGGTGTACCGAAGGATATTTCTTCAAAATTTTGGTGAATTTGTATTCTCAATTATGCTTCTATAGCTGTTGTCCCATTCGTGCTAGTTTCTACTGCAGAGCAACTTGCTGTAAATTGCTCAGTTCAGTTATTCTGAGTGGTTTAATAGAAAAGCAATTTTAGCTACATAACTAGCTAGCTAAATAGTGAACGAATTTAGCTAACATTGACCTTATAAACTAAATGTTAATGTGCACATCATGTTTACAGCAAGAGTTAGCTACAGTAGCTAATCTGTAGGCATAACTGTTAAATTATAGGATAATTAATATGACTAATTTTCAGCCAGTAACATTAGCCATCCTAGCCCCAGGTTAAGAGCTGTGTTTTCATGGTTATAATTTATGACACCTGCCAATTAACTGTCACAAGGACAAGCACGGTTAGAGACTGCAAGTGTTTTCTATTGTTATTTCCCTCATGCTAAATTTCATGAGGGAAATAACAGTCAACAGTCAAGGCCTTCCAAACAGAAAAATCTTAATTTATTAGATATATAAATAGGTTAAAGCTGTAAACCTGTCTGCCTTTAGTTTGAAAAGTTCTTACCTGAGATTACATGGCAAATTGTCAAATTAGTAATTTTTTGCAACAGATGAATTAAGTGAACTAACTGTTAGATCTCAACCACAGTCAGAGTTTGATTTTACAATCTCAGTCCCAGATTCTTTAACTGACTGGTTCATAGTTACAGATTGCATAGAAATGAACTGGATACTAGAGTAAGTCACATAGTAAATAAAAAGAGAACTGTCAGCGTACCTGATCATATAAAAAAGACTCCAGAAAGTAGCTGGCAGGGTGTTAGCCTGTGAAGCCCAGAGCAATGCGACATGAGTCCTGGCCTTGCTCATGTCATTGAAGGTAGACAAGGAATCATTCAGGATTATCCTCATAGAGATCAGATCAGACATATTCTCTCTCTTGGACAGGTTTTCAACATGCATGGTCTTTGCTAGGTTCTAGATAGGTACAAAAAGACATTAAGTAAAAGTAACACCACAAGGAGTATATTTTATCATTTCATCTTGTGCTAAGTGTGTATGTGTAGGAGAAGCCTACTAACCTCTCTGGCACTGTAGGCACTCTTGAAGACATGGATGGGAAGGCCAGCCACCAATGCTGGGAAGATCTTATCAAACTCCTTGAAGTTCTCCAAGGCATTGAGCACCAAGGCTTTCTGAGCTGCCTGTCGAGCGTGACACTTATCCTCGCCAAACTCCTTACCAAATAGAGTCAGGTAGCCCGACTCAAACATCACCTGGAGGACAGCGCAGCAAATGGAAGACCATCAGCATTTTTGATTTTTGAAAACATTGCTTTTCAGTAGATACCCAGATGGTGTTGGCTATGGAAATGCATAGAAGGTACATAATGCTCAAACTTGAATACACTAAATCTTTTCACAATCTACTCCAGACTGTGTCCGCTATCCACTGCAGAGCCCAGATAACAACCCCCCCCCCCTTTTTTTTTATGTCTTTGTATGATTTCAGCCTAAACACAGTTTAATGACCTTGTAGCAGAAAGCAAAGATGCCTTCCACTTCCCAGTGGTCCTTGCTGGGGCTGAGGGTGTCTGACCTCAGCATGACATCCTGAAGGTGTCCCATCATGGTCTCTATCAGCGATGGCAGTGCCTCGCCTTGCAGGGTCTTCAGAAAGGTCTGGTGGAGGTTTTCTGTGGTGTGGCCATGGCGAGGATCAAAGCTATCATGGCCAAATGCCTAGTTAGGGAATGAATGAAAGGGTTAGGACCATCCAAGAATTCACTAATCACACGCTAAAGCCCCCTGTGAAACAAGAAAATAACTCAGCATAACATTATATGAATGATAAAACACAAATCACAAAAATTCACCTTAACTGATGTAGCAAAGTGAAATTTCCTCCAGTCCAGGTGTCTGCCCTGTCTTATGACTGAGTGGTAAGAGAAGGGGTCACACAGGAAGTGAAAGTACTGGCCTGCAATCTTGCAGGTGAAAATATGCCCGTACTTCTTCTGGCGGCTGCGGAGGAACTCGAGAGGGTTGGCACCGAACTGCAGAGCACAACCCAGATAGGGAATAAAGCCATTTTCAATTGCAGGCTCACCAGGCTGCCTGTGGATATTAAAATAAAAAGTCAAAACCATTTGCCAGTGATGGATGGTCAGCATGTTCTGTATTACAGGGTTTAGTGGGTTGTTTGGACAGCAGGAGGTACTGACAATTACTTCATATTTACTCAAGAATATCTGCTGGAGCACCTTGGTAGTGAAAGGTAATCATAATGTCCATGGTTCAATTTCAGTGGGGGATATTTGTTTCATGTCATCCCCCATCACACGCAACTCATTTTTGGTTGTATCTCAAGGCATACAATGCTATATAAACAACCCCAAAATAGGTATAATAAATAACACATTTTCCTAACAAAGAAAACCAGGATGTTTTTATAGTTACGTCATAATAACTTGGTGTCATTATGATGCATTTCATCAATAGCATACTAAAAAGGACATCTTTCCAAAAGCATTTGTTTGATCAGCACACGCTGCATGCATACATCTGTCATTTGCAGTGGCCTGGTTACATAAGTAGCCACGTGCACCATGTAGTTGCGTTCCAGGAAAAACTATGTCAGTGTTGACTTAAGTGGCCATCAGGCATTTCTTATTGTGTAATGTTATAGGTATGCTGTGAAAGTAAAACACAGCTGCTTAAAAAGAAATGCTGCATACAGTACAATTCTTTTTACACATGAACTCTATAGTCATACCTGTGTCGTGTCCCCACAGCAAGCCACAGAAGGCAGCAGAATCCCACCAGCACTGCCCAGATCAGAGCGATGCTTATCATCATGGTGATAATAGTGTTAATAATGATGAAGATGAAGAGGAAGGAAGAGGAAGATCCAACACACCAGGAGACTCGCTAACAGTAACCCGCTGGTCCACACAGATCACACAGATAGGCCTGTGATTAACTAACAATTACCTATCTCAAGATAATCAGTTCTAGAGAATAAAATATGTCTCAAAGTAACTGCCACAGATTCCCAGAGTTTTCCAACCCAGACACAATAAATGCAAATTGACGCTGTCTGTCACTGCAAATTGTGCAAGCAACCTGTGACAGTGAGCAGTGTTGGTTTAAGCCGGTGTGATGACAGGCAGCGTGTGACAGGTTTTTATACTTTGTCCTTTAGGGTGGGGCCTAAGGCGGCACACACAAGCTGCAAGAGAGCATAAAGAAAAGAAAGAAAAGAGATCAACAAAGTTTCTTTATTTTCTTCTATCACTTGTACATAAAAAAGAGTATAAATTAACCCATCAGCAATTATGTTGTTTTAGATAACATGTATTGTTGGACAGAAAAGGAAAGGGAGCGTAATTATTTAATTTATTGCAAATATATGAAGTGCAATAGAATATATCCCAGACACAAATAATGTTATTGTTGTCACAGAACAAACAAATAACAAGGTGATTCATTTAAAATGCACAAGAAGTCAAATCTGATCTATCTTGTAATCTCACAGGATTTTCTCTCAGATACAAAATTCTAAGCATGCTCTTTGTGTGTGTGTATATGTGAGCGTGTATGTGTGTCTGTGTGTGTGTGTGCATGATGACCTTGACCGGAGTCCATGGACAGTTTTACCTGAAGGACTGCACAGTGATAGTGCATCTGGGTTGGTAAATACATTCAAGGTTCCTGCTTTGCTCCTGTTTTCTGTGTGTGTATGTGCATATGTGTGTGCTAATGTGAGTGGAGGCAGGATCAGCAATGTATAACCTGTTAATACTTGCTGCTGTGCCAATGAGGATACAATCTAGTTAATCCTGAATGACAGCATCAAATGATAACACATTACAGCATGTTTGTACACTGCACAGTTTTACAGATGTCAGAAGGCTGGAGGGAAGTGGTAATGCATTTACTACTTGGTGCTCTAACTATTCTAGGATCAGAGAGAATTGTTAAAATATTAATTGATGAAGGTGAAGTAGTTGCAGAGCAGAATGACAAGCAGCGGCAACAAGACTACAGGCCTTCAGTCTTAGTAGCTCTTTGAGGCTATACATAGACACAGTGGTGCTTTGTTTAAAATCCTTGACATCCAAATGGTAATTCAGTTTGCCATGCTGGATAAAGCAAAGAGTCTGCACACCACTTTTCTTAATGTTAGAAAAAGCAGCTAATGTTAAACCTTATCTTATTTTTTATCATTTGGTTTTGTTTATAGGTGACAATGCCACAACAACAACACCATTGTAACATGCTCACAATGACAACAAATACATCTCTTTGCGGAAACACATGTGTTAAATTAAGATTCCTCATTGTAACTTGTTGCCATTGCCACTAAATGTAGTGCAGAGATCATGGTCCCCTGCTGACTTTTCCTTTAACACCACTACTTTTGCTTTTGAGTAAAATATTTAGTCAGCTATTGGATGATTTGCCGAAAAAAGAAAAAAAACTTTCAAACAGGTTCACCTAAAAATGAACAGTAATCACTCTGGTTATCCTCTGACTTTTCTTCGAGCTCAGTCATCAGGTCAGTTAGCTCAAAACATCCCTGTGCATTCTTCATTCTTACAGAGCTGGTAGAGTCACAAAATATGTTTAATGGCTGTTAAGTTTTGCTTTCACTAATTAAAAATGTTGCTTCTACAACATACTGTAATATCAAAGGAAATGCAAATTCTGAATTTGCCCATACTTCTCCACATCAAAGTGTTGCCAGGCATTAGGGAGTACTACTGCATATTCAAAACAGTACGATATATAAGAGTACTATAAAACCTTTTGCGGCTTCAGAAGGAGCTGTCTGACATTACCAGACCTGTGTAGATCACTCCTCACTCCTCTGCTGAAGGCTTGCAGATCCAGGTTACATTAGCTGCCACTAGCATAACACACCTGAATATCTTTACCGAATTGACAGTGGTTGAGTTGCATTTTGGGTAATGGAGGTGCCGGGTTTTGAAAAGAAAGAATGTGTGGAATAAATAAGATGAAATCTTTTGTTTTGCTGCATCAGTTTTGATCCTTGATCATAGATGGATGGATGGGTGGATCGATGCTCCCAGTATCCTGTAGCTTATAAAACACATGCAATATACAAATTTATACAAGAATTAAATAATAAAAACAACAGGTATGTTATAATAACCTACCAACACTACTGCAGAGAACTGTCATTATGAGTATGTGCCAATAGAGGTAGTGCAAATGCGATAAAAAGGTGATTAAAAGTGCAAGAATAATAATTGCTATAAATGATATAAAATACAAAAGAGATAAATATTTAAACAAATACAAGTGGTGTTCATTTTATTTAAACACTCTCCAACCAAAACCATCAGTCTCTTGATCTATGAATGAATGTGGATGATTTTTACAGTATCTGCTGTCCACAGGAGCTTTATACTGTATAAGTTTATCCTTTAGTATCATTAAATCCTTGCAAGTAGAAAGGCAGCTGGACTCATATGTTAATAAATCTGCAACCTCTGAGAAGTACAGTGGTACACAACATCTCTCTGACCACTGTGTTTACCTTCTTTAAATTTTCTGAAAATGACACCAGACTACAGGCTACAGTATAACCCCAAATAGAGCCAGTTAAAGAGTTAAAGAGCCATTGACATCACTGGCCATGTGACTGCCTCCACAGAGGTTAAATACCTGGGTTTCTACATCAGCTAGTTGGACTAGTCCCAGCCTAGTCAAGCGAGCATGAACTGATGAAGCCTCTTGGATGAGAGGTAAAATGTCTTCAAAGACAAATAACCAAGTCCAGTTTTCGATTTAATCTACTTGAGATAACTATGACCTGGATGAATGAGAATATTCACAGGCCCCAAATACCTTTACAATTAATTACTAAAGTATGTGACTGTGTATTAGGTGAGATATATTATAAGTCAAATATAGTGTTGATCCAATATAATCATATGAACTGATGAAAAAACACCCATACCCTCTGATCTATATTCACCTTCACCCAGCCCTTTTTCACATTGCACTGAGGCACATACCAAAAATAGTCTTGCTTGAGACTTGAAGGTTGAGACTTGAGACTTGCTTGTGACTTGCACATGTGTAGTACTCCCATCTCTGCATATATATCACATAACTATTACTGATGTCATGTTGTAGCAGATGTATGAGCTAATTTTTTGATTCAGTCAAAGTTACAGTCTGTGACTGAACATGCTTCATCACAGTGTCAGTGTTGCTGTGAATATGTTAATTCATTAAGGTTTGTGTTACTTAAAAACTGTTATCCTCAGGCAGTTTACCGCCTGCTGACCTTGTTCTGTAACAGATAAATACAATGGCCTCTTATTAGCACCGCACCTGGAAGGATGACACAAATAGTATTCAACATCATGTGTTTGCCAGTGAATTTCTAACTGAATTGCAGATGTCAGTTATATTGTCTGTCTGAATAATGCCAGCATTTAGGCATAAATGCAGAAAGTCTGTGAATTCTGTGTCTTGTGAAATTAACTCTCATTTCCTCTTACCCGTTTAAATGTTTTCTCAACCATTTGGTTGAGCAAATGTTGAATTATACAATTAGCTGTACTTAGTCAGCCATTACTAGCAGTTGCAGCACAGCAGTTACCCAAACTGCGAGGAAGTGGAAGTGGCTTGATTTCAGGGCATATTGTTCTGTATTTGGCATACTTTTGAAAAGTTAGCATCTTTCGAGGACATAATCTACAGTCGTCTTTCTGTACATGTAGCTAATATGAAGCTTCAGAATCATTTAACATCATTAATCACCAGGAGTGGTTCAACCTCTGCCAGAAACTTGTCTGAATTGAATAGTGTTGTAAAATCTCAGAGGGAAATGTTTGAACTCCCTCCTCTTCAACCTCTTCCTCCTCCAGTGCCAGCACTAAACAAAATGGGTATCATGTTTTACTGTTCTAAGTTAAAGTAAACATGGATCCTGTTGATGCCCAGGATCCGTGTATTGCTTTGAACATTGCATTAGAGGATTTCAATCATGTTCATGCCATTTCTGCGTACCTTCAACTTAGAAAATGAGGCCAACCCCTCCTCCTCCCTATCCTCCTTCTCTGAAGTCTGTGAGCCTTTAAACATAGCCACCCAGTCTTCCAACAACACGCCCAAAATTAAAGTCTCTTGAATAGAACAATTCAGAATAATTGATGCTGCTTTGGAGCTTTTCGAAAGTCGTAGAGGCGGTAATGCGGAGCAAACTCCATTCTCCAGTCATATCTCCAGAGGACAGGAAGTGCATCCTCGATTTTTTAACCACTGCCTCACCAATGGAACAGCAATAGATTTAACAACGATGAAATATTGAAATTTCCCACTCCTTCAAATGTGCCAGATTACAGAGAACTCTACAGCACTGTCATGGGCATGGCTCAGGAACTGTGTGATAGAATCTTTTCACGAGCGCATGCCTAGGATGTTATTCAAATGGAAATTAGAGGACAGTACTTTAGCAAGAGTATGTCCCACTTAGCGAGAACAAACATGGATGACATGGGTCTAACCAAATTTTAAAACTTGCTGGCCGAACTCTTTCACTCTAATATGTCACTTATGATCGATCAAGATCTAGAATTAGTGGCTTAGTTGATTCGAAACCCATGTGGCACTGGAAGAAGAAAGTAGTGAGCTTGTGCACCCTTGCGGCGCAGAGCGGGTGGAATAACACTTGTATGACGTCTTTCTGAAGGGACTGGCGGCTCACATCCAGGAGCTGCTGCTGCCACTTGACCTGCCTGCAGACCTGGACTCCCTTACTGCGCTTGCAAACCGGACAGACAACCGGGTTTGTGAGCTCCGGCAACCGCGGTACAGCGGTTCGACGTCGGAGAGGCCTCCACGCTTCACAGCCCCGGACAGGCAGGTTCCCCGTCATTCGCCGCCAGAGGACGGTCTTTCGTCTTCCACCACCAGGAAAGAGGAGCCCATGCAGCTTGGCAGGACGAGGCTGACACTGAAAGAGTGCAGACGACGCCCGCAGGAGGGGCAGCTGCCTTTCCCAAGGGCCGGTTGTACTCCATCTCCGGTCTGGAGAGGGCAGCCCTGAAGGAGTACATTTAGTCATCGCTGAGGGCGGGGCTTATTCGTCCTTCCTCATCAGTAGCAGGGGCCGGTTTTTTCTTTGTGGTGAAAAAGGACGGATCTCTTAGGCCATGCATTGATTACAGCCCCCTAAACGCCATCACCATAAAAATCGTTATCCCCTGCCCCTCATGACATCTGTTTTTTGACCAACTGCAACAGGCTCAAGTATTCACAAAGTTAGATTTACGCAACGCATATCATTTAATTAGGATCAGAGAAGGGGATGAATGGAAAACCGGATTTAACACTCCTAGCGGTCACTATGAGTACTTGGTCATGCCTTTCAGACTAACCAATGCTCTGGCGGTATTCCAAGCCATGATAAATGATGTACTCTGTGATTTTCTAGACTGGTTTGTGTACGTTTACCTGGACGATATTCTCATTTACTCCCCAGATTTAGAGACCCACAAAAAACATGTAACACAGGTCCTCCAAAACAAGCTCTATGTAAAAGCCGAGAAGAGTGAGTTTCATGCCGACACCATCTCTTTCCTAGGCTTCATTGTAGCCCCTGGAATGGTGCAGATGAATCCGGCTAAAGTGAGCACTGTGGCCGACTGGCCCACACCTGATAGCCGCAAAAAATGCCAGCAGTTCCTCGGTTTTGCTAACTTTTATATGCGGTTTATCAGAAGCTTCAGCGCAATAGCAGCCCCGCTCCATGTACTCACCTCCACGAAGGAGCGCTTCTTCTGGTCCCCGGAGGCGGAGGAGGCCTTTCAGTACCTCAAGACCCGTTTCACCACGGCTCCCATCCTCACGATGCCTGATCCTCGGCGGCAGTTTGTGGTCGAGGTGGACGCCTCCAACGAGGGAATCGGAGCGGTCCTGTCCCAGCGGTCTGAAAAGGATGGCAAGATGTATCCATGCGCCTTCTCCGCCTTGGAAGAGTGGAGACAATGGCTTGAGGGGGCAGAGCACCCATTTATCTGGACCGACCATAAGAACTTGGAATACATACGTAAAGCCAAAAGATTGAATTCTCGCCAGGCAAGGTGGGCCCTCTTTTTTAACTGCTTTTCATTTTCTCTTTCTTACAGGCCAGGGTAATGTCAAGGCTGATGCCCTGTCACGACTCTACGATCCCGAGCCTGTTGCCAAGGAACCAGAGCCCATCCTTCCACGAACCTGTGTGGTTCGAGCGGTGACTTGGCAGATAGAAAATGAGGTCAAGCAGGCTAACGGCGAGAGCCTGCCACCCAGTGGGTGCCCTGAGAATCGATTGTTCCAGTTGAGCTGCGCCCACATGTGATCCACTGGGCTCACACCTCGCTGCCAGCCTTACGTCAGGCTATCACCCAGAGGCCAACAGCCAGACCGAGCGGCTCAACCAGCAGCTGGAGACCAGTCTCCGATGTCTGGTCTCCCAGAACCCCTTGAGGTGGAGCAAGCACCTCGTCTGGGTTGACTATGCTCACAACTCTCTGCCCACGTCAGCTACAGGTTTCTCCCCTTCAAGTGTGTGTATGGTTATGAGTCTCCTGTTTTCGTGGACCAGGATTCTGAAGTGTCGGTGCCTTCTGCCCACGCCATAGTCCGCCGTTGCAGACAGGCAGACTGGGCAGCCGCCCGGCGATCAACTAGGGGTGAGAACACACTTGATCATGTTTATACCAACATCAAGCATGCCTACAGAGCAACCCCCCTCCCCCACCTCGGACAGTCAGATCACCTCTCCCTGCTCCTCGTGCCAGCCTACACCCCCCTCAGAAGGCAAACACAATCAGCCACCCAGACCATCAGAGCCTGGCCTGAGGATGCTCTTGGACAGCTGCAAGACTGCTTCGCCTGCACAGAGTAGAGCATTTTTGAAGATCAGGATCTGGACACATACACCGAGTCGGTCCTCTTTTACATCAAGTGCTGCGTAGAAAATGTCACAGAGGAAAAACGCATCCGGGTATTCCCAAACAGGAAGCCCTGGATGACAAGTGAAGTCCAGACCCTGATCAGAGCTCGAAACTCGGCCTTCAGGACGGGGGACAGAGCTCAGTACAGCATTGCCAGGGCCGACCTGAGGAGGGGCATCAAACAGGCCAAGGACACTTATAAGACGAAAATGGAGGTATACCATATGGACAACAACCTGCGTCGGATGTGGAAGGGCATCCAGGCCATGGACACACACACACACACACACAAGGACCTTCATAAAACCACCAACCCCACAACAACCAACAATCTACCTATCCCACCCTCCAGCACCTTAATCTTTAAGCACCCCGTCACTTTATTGGTATTTGTACTGTAGATTTGCACTTTATTGCGTTTTGCACTGTTTTCTTTAAATTGCACTGTACTGTGTTGTTATATTCTGTGTTTTTCTTTTGTACTATTATTATTTTCTTGGTGACACTGCAGGAGCATCCCTCAATTTTTCGTTGTACAAAATACAGTGACAATAAAGATGATTCTGATTCTGATTTGTGCGCAACCGGGGCCGGGGCAGGCAGTACTTGGTGGACTGGGAGGGGTACGGGCTGGAGGAGCGTCATAGTCACAGTGTGTTCTTGTAAGTTTATGTGTCGCCGATGGAGAGCAGTTTGTCAGTGAGTTTGTGGGGGGATGACTGTATTGAACGCAGAGCTGTAATCAATAAAGAGCATCCTTATGTAGGAGTCTTTATTCTCCAGGTGTTTGACATATTGACTGCTGCATTTCTCAAAAACAGGAAAAAAACAGTTGCAAGGATTGTCAAATGGGCAGAAAATACTTCACCCCCCACTTCTCAACTCTAATGCAGTAATTTCTGTTTCATTTGAGCAACTTATTATATTTAATTAAAAAGACAATTTTTGCACTGTTCAGTATGACATCCGATTACAATGATGGACATAGAATCTGTGCAAGCACTTTATATAGTTACTTCATTCTTATTAAAAAAATGAAGTTCTTTCAAAATATACACCAAAATACATAATGAGCAAAATGAGCATAGGACTGGCAGGTAGAGTGAAGTTTCTCTCAATGTCAGCAGCAGTGACAGACACCTTAAAAGTTAAGAGCAAGTACAACAAAATAATAATGTTATAATACATGTACAATCACTAGAATCATTTAACAATAACTGATCAATACTTACATTAATATGAATCATCAGTCCATCTGGGCTCTCACCAAAATGAGCCATAACAAGCTTAACTACCAGGAGAGTCAGATCCCTATCCAGACCCTGGGAAACAAGAGCTTGGACATCACGGTGGTTTGATTTTGTCCTAAAGTACTCCACAACTGCTTGACCATATTCCTCCATGGAAAGCTCCAAAACTTGCAGGGCTTTGATATCTGTCAGCAGCTCAAAATGAGCATAGATGCCCCTCTGTGTAAAAAGGTATGGCCATTTCATCCATAGATCCTCAACAGAGGGTGCTGGCATTTCATTTATGTGGAGATGCTGAAGGCTGTATGTAGTTTCCATGAGATGTATCACCTCTGCCCTCTGTCCTCCATTCAAGCCCTCTTGCTTGTAAATGTTCTCAATTCGGCAACGTTTCTCTTCTAAAGTGTCAGTAGTCTCCCTTGCTTCTCCTCTTGCTTTAGTTAAATGTCTGTCTTTGACAACAAAAATGTACTTTCATCTTTAGTGTAAGAAAAGAACTTCTGACATTCAAGAAAAACAAAGTAGGCTACTGTATGTTAGCCAAACACAACAATACATGGCTAATATGGCTAATATCGTGCAGTTTAAATGTCCAGACTATATGATGAAATTTAAAAAAGTTAAAGAATTTTACTCATGCAGAAAGACAGCTACTACTACAATGGAGTACATAATAAATGTGTTTGATGTTTTTATTGTTGCTCCTGGCAGGAACACAATGACAGACCTTACTTCTTCACCTGGTGTGAGACTGGCGATTGTAGGTCTAACTCACCCCCTTTGGAAAATCTGCTCAAAGTCAGCTCTATAAGGCTACGTTTACACGTAGCCGGGTATGTTGAGAAACGAATATTTCCCTCCCTCCGTTTTCCAAAATAACCTCGTGCACATAGCATCGTTTTCAAAAAAGTTTTCGTTTATATCAACCCGCATAAAAACGCCATCAAGCGCGTCCCATGTAAGGACGCAGCAAGTCGGAGAGTGCCAACAGTGATGACCGCGACATCCTAAAATTTTCACGCCACTCCTCCGGGACAACCACTTCATTTTCAAAATTATCCCACCATACAGCAGTCCTCCCGGGTCGGACCCAAAACCGGCGACGTTGGCGGTGACGGCGACTGGGTCTTCGAATAGGTGGGAGAAGTGATAAAAGTGCTGACCTCCAAGCCCTCATTCGTCTCTGGTCATCGACATGATGCATCAGCTGTGTATGCAAATGCAAACACATAAGAAGTGTTTGCACCAGAATAAATGCGACTGCTACTCTGAGCGCTTCCATGATCGTCGTCATAGCAACAAGTAAACATTGGTCGCACTTTTAGCGCATCAGCTGCCTAAAACTCCGTTTATCTCAATTTACACGCAAACGCAAAACCGGAGTTTTCCAGAATCTCCACTCTAGCCGGAGTTTTTAGAAAGATTCGTTTTCAGAGGCGAATTCACCGTTTGCGTGTAAAAGATAGGTACAAACGAAGGGAAATGTCTCCGTTTTTAAAAATACCCGTGTACGTGTAAACAGGGCCTAAAAGCACAAGTCAAGACAAGTTAGTTATATCTTCACAAAATTGGCGATTAACTGTAATAACATAACAATCTCTGAGATGTTAATAACACCTACATTTTATAATAATAATAAAAAAAACTTTATGAAGGTCAGCAATACCTATGGCTAACTGAGCTCAAGCTAGCTAAAGAGCTTGCTTTCACTTAACCAGGCAACCTGAACTAAAGAAACAGACAGTAATTAAACATCTGAAATGACAAGAGCTCAATAATCATGCAGACACTACCAAATTTGGGAGATAACATAACTGTACTTTACCTGCTCTGTTAAACTTCACAAGTACTTCTCAAATGATATGACAGAGCTGTGCTCTTCAAAGTCAAGTTCAGGAATAGCCAGTAAATATATTGCCAAAAATGAGGGGTTTGAGGAATCTGACCAGTAAAGAAATGCTATCATCAAAATAGAAACATAAGTCTGCAATCATCAGTAAGATGAGAAGATGATAAGACTTGAGAAGGGATGTCACTTTATTGTGGATTGATGATTGACAGAAAATAGTGTTTTATGCTGTTAAATCTGTTTCTTATTGTTAACTATGCATTATTCATGTTAATGATGAATCCTCCATGCAAACCAAAGTTTCTCATAGAGTCCCACAAGGTTCTGTATTAGGGCCACTTCTATTCAGTTTATATATGCTTCCACTAGGGAACATCATTAGGAATCATTCAATTAACTTTCACTGTTATGCCGACGACACCCAATTATATTTATCAATCAAGCCTGATGAAACCAATCACTTAACTAAACTTCAAGCATGCATTAAGGACATGAAAAAATTGGATGACCCACGATTTTCTGATGCTAAATTCAGATAAAACTGAAGTTCTCGTAATTAGACCCAAACACCTCAGAAACTATCATTGCAGAGATTTAGCCTTAAATCTAGAATAGAATTTAAAATTATTCTCCTAACATACAAAGCTCTTCATGGTCAGGCACCATCATATCTAAAAGAGCTCATAGTACCTTACCACCCCACTAAAACACTGCGCTCCCAGGATGCTGGGTTCCTTGTGGTTCCTATAGTGTCTAAAAGTAGATTGGGAGCCAGAGCTTTCAGCTATCAAGCTCCTCTTATGTGGAATAAACTATCGATCTATCTGTCGGATACTGTTGTAAATCAGCTGTAAATATACAGTAAGTTGTATATGGGTCTTGGAGATTTTCCTTGAGGCCCAGGAATGAATTAATAAGTGCTTCTTTTTGCATATTTTTGCATAAAGACTAAAAAAAATAATTCAGACTTTAATAATGTAGTGTTTATGTTTTTTTTTTCCACCATCTTATGAAATTTTATTATAATAACATGGCCATTGTTCTTTGTTTTTGTTGTGGCTATCTTTGTTGGTTACAGTGGCTTGCGAAACTATTTGGCCCCCTTGAACTTTGTGACCTTTTGCCACATTTCAGGCTTCAAGATATAAAACTGTAATTTTTTTGTGAAGAATCAACAACAAGTGGGACACAATCATGAAGTGGAACAAAATTTATTGGATATTTTTAACTTTTTTAACAAATAAAAAATGAAAAATTGGTTGTGCAAAATCATTCAGCCCCATTGAGTTAATACTTTGTAGCGCCACCTTTTGCTGCGATTACAGCTGCAAGTCGCTTGGGGTATGTCTCTATCAGTTTTGCACATCGAGAAACTGATATTTTTGCCCATTCGTCCTTGCAAAACAGCTCGAGCTCAGTGAGGTTGGATGGAGAGCGTTTGTGAACAGCAGTTTTCAGTTCTTTCCACAGATTCTTAATTGGATTGAGGTCTGGACTTTTTTGGAAAACGACACTTTTTATGGATATCTTTAAGAAATGGCTTCCTTCTTGCCACTCTTCCATAAAGGCCAGATTTGTGCAGTATACGACTGATTGTTGTCCTATGGACAGATTCTCCCACCTCAGCTGTAGACCTCTGCAGTTCATCCAGAGTGATCATGGGCCTCGTGGCTGCATCTCTGATCAGTCTTCTCCTTGTATGAACTGAAAGTTTAGGGGGACGGCCAGATCTTGGTAGATTTGCAGTGGTCTGATACTCCTTCCATTTCAATATTATTGCTTGCACAGTGCTCCTTGGGATGTTTAAAGCTTGGGAAATCTTTTTGTATCCAAATCCAGCTTTAAACTTCTCCACAACAGTATCTCGGACCTGCCTGGTGTGTTCCTTGTTCTTCATGATGCTCTCTGCGCTTTAAACAGACCTCTGAGACTATCACAGTGCAGGCGCATTTATACAGAGACTTGATTACACACAGGTGGATTCCATTTATCATCGTTAGTCATTTAGGTCAACATTGAATCATTCAGAGATCCTCACTGAACTTCTGGACAGAGTTTGCTGCACTGAAAGTAAAGGGGCTGAATGATTTTGCACGCCCAATTTTTCGTTTTTTATTTGTTAAAAAAGTTTAAAATATCCAATAAAGTGTGTTCCACTTCATGATTGTGTCCCGCTTGTTGTTGATTCTTCACAAGAAATTACAGTTTTATATCTTTATGTTTGAAGCCTGAAATGTGGCAAAAGGTCACAAAGTTCAAGGGGGCCAAATAGTTTCGCAAGCCACTGTATTGTGGCAAGCACAGACATCTCCAATAGCGGAACAAACAAACGCTCCGTCTTTTTGGTTTAACCTATGTGTTTTTATTTAACAGTTTAGTTGCACAAAAGGTTTTATTTCTTTGTCACAGGTTTTGTGAGTAAAATGTGATTGCGATTTATTAATTAATTACAGACCCTGTAATTCACTCGAATAAAATTTTAATCGATTAAAAATTTTAATCGAGTCCCATCACTAATTTTAAACATCCTATGATATTTCTCTGTCATCAATATTGTATTTATATCTTGTGACTTTTACCACATTTATATCACTTAAAATTGATCATGTAATAACACATGATGTGTTGTAGCTATATATGGTAATATGATATCAAACAGTATTGTGACTGTGTGTCCTATCCACAGTCTCTCCAGATAATGGGAGGGAGTGACACATGCCGCCAGTTAAGACTAAGTGGACGAGTGGACTTAGCCTTGTTACTGTAATGCTGCTGTTTGGTGTTTTGCCAACATAATTGCGTCTAATACAAGTGCAGTACTCCCATTCACAGCAGTAGATGTTATTTAGATAGCTGGAAACACAAAATATTTACATTTGGCTTGCAATCTGACATGGTGGTCATATCAAAGAAGTTACATATTTAAACACTTTTTTAGGTGAAGATATGTCTTTCACTATACTGTCATTGGTCTTCATGTCTGTACATACATAGGAATAATTGTGTGCGTTTGAAATAAAATATGCAGTTTTTTGAAAGTCACTGTATTAAATTATATATAGTCAACCAGTACATGTTTTGACTTTAGTCAAGTCTGTGTGCTTGACATTTCCTGCAGAACCTTTCTATCTTAAATGAGAGAGAGTTGATTAGAAATTCAGTTGGTGTGTTATAAATGCTGATAATGAGCGATATGTATTATCCTGGATGAATACAGCAAGGTCAAGGCTATAGTGACTGTAATAATTTGTCAGTTTTCAGTTTCTTATCTCGTAATCATATAGCAGTGTGACCTTTGTGCCCATATCAGAAAGCCTTGAAAAATGGCTTTGCATGCATCTTTTGAGGACTGTAGGGCTTTGTTGTTTATTCCTACAAATCTAATCAAATTTTATTTATATAGAACAAAATCACAAAATATATTTGTCTCAGAGGGCTTTACAATCTGTACAGGGAGTGACACCCTCTGTCCTTAGACCCTCGATTCTAGTGAGGAAAAACTTGCCCACCAAAAAACCTTTTAACAGGAAAAAAGGTGGAAGAAACCTCAGAAAGAGCCACAGAGGAGGGATTCCTCTCCCAGGACGGACAGATGGATGTCACATGTATAGAACAAATCAACACACACATATTGTACACTCACAATGAATTATAATGAATTACAATCGATGATAAAATGAGAATAGGTTACAATGAATGATGAATTATTACAGTAGCAGTGGAACCTGTGATAGAGACACAGATGCACAGCAGCAAATCAATAACTAACTATAATCTGTAATGGGGATATGGTAACAATGATGATGGTGACAACGCAAAATAAAGATTATAATAAACATTTAAAAATATGAATGGTTTGACTAATTATTTTGTAAAATTATAAAAGTTAGTTTATAACTAGTAGTTATACAGAAAAAAAAGTGATTTGTTGACTATGTACATTTCAGTAAATGTTATTGCAATACAAGATAGACTAAATGCAGTTTTATAACTTTCTCCACACTGCTAGGAACAAAATTATGGTGGGAACCGTGGAAATTTTACTTCTTTTTTTATTCTTGTTTATCCCAGAAAGTAGTAAAAGAGTATTTTGTTTAAATCTACTGAAAGCAATGATAAATGCCGTTCTGTTGTGAGAAACTGCAAGATAGTTTGGGGATTTGTCTATGTTGTTATGAGAATGTCATCTCAGTTTCAAGAAATGAGCCAAACCAATGGAGAAAAACTGTAAAACAAGTCAGGTGCCCATACAGATGCTAAAAGAGGGTTTCTGTGCTATAATTGTTAAAATATCTCCTTCAAATGTACTTTAAATGTAAGTAATGGAGGCAAACAGCCATTTAAAAGTATATTTAAAATACAGTAACAAAGAGAGGGATTTTGGCACCAAAAACACTTGATTTGACCCATTTGGATGAAGCTCATATTAATTTCAGATAAACTTTTAAATTTTTCCACACATGGAGTACTATGAATTTTGTAAGTGCATTATGAGGGGATCTTCAATGGGCCAGTATGAACAGGAGGAATGAGTACAGCAAAGGAAAAAAAACTAGTTGATTAGTGATCAGTGATTATTTGGGTTGAAACCTTGTGAACCCATTCTTTAAATCCTTGCGTGAAGCACTGAGATACATCTTTAGGACAGTTGTATCTGACCATGCTCGGCACCTCTGCTGAAAGACACATAACATTGTGTTCCAATATTTGTTTTGTGGTGGCCTTGGCCACTTTAGACAGAGTCCAATATCTACATTATCTTTCCTCACATTAATTCATGCAGAAAAGTATTCTTTAACTGCTCAGATTTTTATTTAGTGTCATCCTACTGTGTTTATTGAGAGTCCTAGTTACTTCCACCCTGTGTTTTAACTTCATACCCAGTGGTATAGTGGTTGTTGTAGGACTGGATGAGGTCAACGAGAAACTAATTTCAGTGGTGTTTTAGTACTTGCTGTTTGATGGTAGTCAATGTCAGTTATGCCCGTGAGAAAAGTGAGAAAAGTGACAGACACAAGAAAGCTCAATATAAGTCAAGTGCCTTTATCGGTGGGAAGTACACCTTACCCCCAGATGCTGAGTACTCTTTATATTTGACCATTAAAACTGCATTCTTTCTTTGAAAACAAAGTGCTTTTGTATTATGTGCATCATGGAATTAATAAAGTCCAGCCAAGATCTAGAGCTGCTCTAAGTCTGACACTTTTTTCTCTTTTGAGGATAATATAATTAGAATGTTCCAGAGTGACCTCTAGCCAGGCAGTTGTTGTCCAGTTCTTATTAGTTCACACTAAAGTAACCTAGAGCTCCCCGCCCCCTGGCAGGTCACTACTGGCTAGATGATATCTGGTATCCTCATTGGATCACATCACATCACTCACACACACACACACACACACGCACGCACGCACGCACACACACACACACACACACACACACACACACACACACACATACACACACACGGAGTCGTCTATCCATCACATGAGAGGACATTACATTGGTCTACATTCATTCCCTAGAGACTTATACTAACCTTGATCATAACTTGCTTTTTTTCCTCATAAGGGAGATGAGTCCCAACATGACTGTGTAAACAGTTTTATGTCCACACAACATGAGGGATACCTGGTCCACATACACAGTGTGACAGTAAATGTTTATATAGTTTAATGCATGTTGATCTATACATAATACATCCATGTTTTTTCTGTATTTGCAAATGTGTCCTGTAAGACAAGTTGTTAAGTTCAATACTATTACTTAAACCGTTTCTATGAAGAGAGGGCTGAAGTTCAAGGAGACAGAGAAAGAGAGTGAAAACAGACAATTCCCTAAACATACAGAGTGAACATCATTCGTAACAATTTATAATAACTGAATAACAATTTGGAAACAATATTACTCTTACAATAAAAGCATAAAGAGATAAGGCACACATTTAAGATTCCAATACTGTTTTATCTCATCTCCTCCTGTTTTTTTCTATTTTAGAGAAAATATGTGAAACGACCTTCTGATGTTTGAAATAGCAGAGGATAAATCGAGACAGACGGAAAAACAAATAATGTATAAAAAAACTCTTCTGATCTTTTTTGTGCAATCCAAATATATATTAAGTGAACTTGTATGGTTGGTTAGGTTTATAATAACACTCAAACATGACAATAAATGTGTTTTGTTTTATGCATGTTGACCTATGCACAGAGATAAAAAACTACAACATATGTCATGTAAAAAAATAGTATGTTACTGGTATATTTATGGCAAACAGCTGCTCCCACCTGAATATGCCACTGATGATTGTGGTTTGGATAGATTTTATTTCGAACATGTTAAAAAAAATAAAAATATACAATAATAAAACAAAACAAGAATAGCCAATATAATTAACAGTAAACATATGCATTAACTCCCAATAAACAACAAAAATAAATATTACATATTTGAAAATGAGTAAGAAGAAGTGAATACTCTTGCCACCTTGTTTTTATGAATATGAATATTCCAACATTCTGCTCCATTGATCACCATACACAAATTGATCAAATAAAATGAAAATACATACATACATAGAAACATTCAAAACTAAATCAGAAACAAAACAATTATAATGAAACAAACAACAACCTGTACCCTGTCTTACCAGTTCCCCTCTATGATCGTGTTCTACATGTGTCCAATTCTTCATTACAGTTATTCCATTGTATGTAATACAATGATATTTTGCAGTCCTCATTGTTTCTTGAACATACAAATTCCTTTTAAATTGTGCTGACTTTCTTTTATTTGAATAACTTTTGGATATACTATAGGTAATAATTGATTATTGCTCTATACATGATTTGAACCATTTTTAAGTCAATCAAATCTTTGAATTTTAGTGCTTTTAATTTGATAAAGAATGGGTTTGTTGGTTCTCTATAAGTGGTTTTGTTTACAATTCTTATGGCTCTTTTCTGAAGGATGCTGTGAGTCCAGCAGGTATTTGGACAGTTTCACATGACTTGCTGAAGTGACTCATAGGTTTGCCTTTTCCATGGTGATGCTCTCCCAGACCTTCACTTCAGATACATTCAGCTCTTACTTGTTGTGGGCTCTCTCTGCCTTTAGTTTGGTCTTCAACAAGTAGAAAGCAGCTCAACGGGATTGAGATCAGGTAATTGGCTTGGCCAGTTGAGGATATTCCACTTTTCAACCTGAACAGCTCATCCTGCTCCAATGAGTTTTACTGCATTTGTCTGAATGAGAGTACACAGAATGTTCCTGTATTCACCCTGAAGCAGCACTAGGTTTGGCAAATGAGGTGCTTTTCTTTGGTTTATAAGCTGTTTTTCCTCTTACCATTCATATTGGATGTGATGAAGCACAGAGCCTTAAAATCTAAAACATGTATATATTTATGTCCAAATACTTGCTAGCTGGACTGTATGTTCAATTGATGCATGCCTTTCTGCAAACCATAGATAAATTAACTATCCACATTTCAGTTGTTTCAATATATATCTTATCAATATTCATACATGACTTAGTTCAGATGACATCTATGAGCTCTATGAACTGACTTTCTGTCTTATACGGAGGAAGTGGGTTGGGAGGTGGTTAGATTGTTAGTTGGCAGAAAAGTTGCACTGCAGCAGAGAGCACTGTTCGAGACCACTTTGAGACCACTTCAACTGATAAAACTTAGTTTTTGCAGCTACAAAACCATGTAATGTAATTAACCCAAACCATGACCTTTCTCTAACTCCAACCAAGTGGATTTTGTGCCTAAACCTAACCAGACTTTAACTACAGCATTGTCACAACATAAAATGTAATTATTTCACTGATAACGGCCATTTCATGCAGCGTTAAATAAAAAGTAAAACATAGAAATTCAACATACGCCGATATTTTATTCTGGTAAATTGGTTGAAGAATGCCATAACATTATATTGGATTATAACTACTTATTCGAGGCAACTGTCATTACTCTCTCACCTCTACATAGCTAGCCTATCACTGCATCTTCCAACTTAGCAAATGAGTGTGTATGTCTGATTCTCGGCTACAGAAAATTACAGAATCACAACCTGGCATGCAGTATACTGGCACATTAATGGCCATTATAGCATGCATAGCCTTGGCTAAAGTTTCACTATTGACACTAACTATATGTCAGTGGGCATGATGTGAAAATATCAGTGTATTTATTTATTTAAGCAATATATGTCAGTGGAGTATAGAGCAATAGTGATATTATGTGTGTTAAGCAGACTGTTACCAGTGGCATACTGTTTTCTAGAAGCCTGGGTTCAAAAAGCCTAGACCTAACAAAATAAGGGACAATGGGGACGACTCCAGTTTCTGGTGTCAGTCCTGTTGTTTTTACACTTAACCATCAAGAACAACAAAAAAACAACATTGCCAGTGAACTTAATTTGGGCAGCGATGGAGGATAACTTCATCAACCAAAGTTTTAATCAAAGGCATGTTTTGGCCTTTTGTACCATTAGGAACAACAAATTTATCAGGAGTGTTGGGCCTTAACCATGCCGTCAGACAAAGTCAGGCCTACCGTACTTTTGTCCTTCAATCTCTGAAACAAAGGAGAGAGGACCAAAAGGCTGCCTACACAGATTCCAACTCCCAAGCCTGCCTTGCAGTTCACACCAGCAGAACAGAGCAGTTCACGCAACACAGCCATGACATCACCTCAGCTGCAAGTACCAGCTACACAGATAGATCCACTGTCTTTCAACTGTAAACCTGCTGTAGGAAACTAGTTTTCCCCGTGAGCCAGTTTACTCAAAAAGGCTAACCAGCTTTCCCGTGCACATGTATTTTCCCTCCCCAAATTTGAAGATTCTGCCCTCACTGGATACGAGAGACAAGACTTCTCCCAACTTTCAACTGAGCACATTTATTTAGTTATTAGCATTCATATTGGAAGTTCAGTGGTTCGATTGGTTTATGGTTCGGCTCCTCCAGTCCACATGTCAAATTGTCCTTGGGCAAGACACTCCCAAATTGCTCCCAGTGTCTGTGTCATTGGTCTGTAAGTGAGAATGATTAACTCTTCCTGATGGCAGCTGGCACCTTGCATGGTATGCTCTGTCATCAGTGTATGCATGTGTGTGAATGTTGTAGTGTGTAGTGCTTTGAATGATCAAAAAGACTAGAAAAACACTATATAAATGCAGTCCATTTAGTTTTTCTAAGTGAACGCCTTTTATGAGACTACCTTATCTACTGTTTGGTTATTGGTCCTGACTTCTGGGTGGTGCCCTAGTATTAGTAATTCATATTTAATTAAATAATTATCTTT
Source organism: Pampus argenteus (assembly GCA_036937835.1). NCBI lineage: Eukaryota > Metazoa > Chordata > Actinopteri > Scombriformes > Stromateidae > Pampus > Pampus argenteus. Next base: position 2,137,732 of record CM072875.1, read on the forward strand.
GACAATTAGTATTAATTTATTAATTATTTAATTATTGCTAATAAATGTATTCATCAACATGAGTTATCCCCTGGGATTCATACCAAAACTGACCTGGATTTGAATAAATATTGTGCACTGAACCACAGTGTTGGATAGACAGTTCGATGTGTACACCACACTGATAAACAGCATTTGTCATCATGCTGGGTAATATTATTAAGCAGTTACACATCCCCAAAGACTTTTAATTTATGTTGGGTTATAAAACAAGATACTGATATCAAATAATGGCTGGTCCAGCAACGTCCTGCTCTTATCTGATGCGGTTATGGAAATGGTGTATTCAGGTTTGACCCCGTCTGTGTTGGGAATAATCAGTAGGCTGATATGGCCTTAACCTGAAATTAACTCAGAGAGGTGTAGATGAAGGCCAGCAGAGAGAGACAGACAGAAGAATGGAGATAAAAAGTTCAAGAGAGCAAAGAGAGATAAATGAAGAGAGACAGAATGAAATGATTGATAGTCACCACACTGCAATAAACAAACACTTCCCTATAATCGACTGCTCAGTCTGCATGGCCTTGAAACTCCTGATAAACTGTAGTAACTCAGTGTAACCACCTGTATGCTGCAAAAAAGCTGATTACCTTATCACAACTTTTATCATGCATATTTGTTATTAGAGGTTACAGCATATTTCAGTAGTGGAGGTCACCAAAACTTTTAAAGAGAGACGTTAGCTTATTTAACAGTTAACAAGCTTTACTTTACTTGTTTACTTAGTGTTATCCATAGCCATCACTATTATGTGTTTGAACAGCATCATTTTCCATTTTTATGCAGACGACTCCCAGATCTATCTCTAATTTGACAGCAGCACAATATAACTAGTCAATCCTGTCTTACATCACTTCTCTCACTTATGTTCTTTATCCTCTTGCATCTAAACCCAGTGCAGAAATCTAGGTGTTATCTTCGATAACAAACTGAACTTTGATCAATAGGTGAAGTTAGTCTTTCAGTCATGCTTTCTACAACTTTGTAATATCTTGAAAATTATTTCTTTATTTCCTACGCTTTCATGACATCATTCTTAGACTACTGTAACCCTAATATCTAACTCAATACAACCTCTCCAAACTTCACAAGTTTAAAATACGGCAGCAAGACTACTCACATATTCCAATAGAAGCCCACATAATGTATATTTTAGCATATTTACTGATTACCTATATATTTTAGAATGTATTTAAGTGTAATGATTTCATTTAAAGCATGTTTGAGGTTGGCCCCTGTTAGACTTACCACGCTGTTTTTTCTTTTAAATTTCAAAAACACTTTTTTTAGAATTGTTTTCTCTTGAAATGGTTATTTTTTTGTTCTTACTTCACCTGTTTTTAACTTGTTTTGATAGGTTTGAAATGCCAGCAAGTCATCTGCTCAGCTGAGAGGGAGATCGGGTGCAACCTACCATCCCTGTATCTCCTGTACACCTCCAGAACTGAGAGACGGGCAAGAAGAATTACAGCTGACCCTTCCCATCCAGGTCATGGACTGTTTGTGACTCTTCCCTCTGGCAGGAAGCTGCAATCCATGAAGACCAGAACCTCCTGTCATAAGAACAGCTTCCGCAGCTGATTCTGATTCATATAGTGCTTGTAAAATCTATTTACTCCTCTTGGGATTTTTAATGTTTATTTATCTAACAATATTAATTGTGAATCAAATGCATTTTCATGTGTTTACTAATCAGCAGGAAAAATGCTCTATTGTCAAAGCCACACTCAAAAAACTGATCCAAGCCCTTCTTTGGTGTGACACATTAAATTGTTGTTTGATTAACTGAAATAAATCTAGTAAACACTAAATATATGTACATTTAATTGTGGTACCATAATAGTTTCACTTTGACATTCATGAACTCAAAACAAATGAGTTTGGCAACACACTGTTTCTACCGGTCAGACTTCTGACTCAACTTCTGCCAACTATCCTGCGTGATTGTTTTTTATGGAGCCACGGAAAGCTTCTGTAATTCCACTCTGTGGTGAATACTCGATTTTGTTATATTTTTAAAAGCTTGACCGCAAAGTGAGACAAATTTGACCAAAAATTGAAGTTGGACATTGGCTAGCGGGTTAGCTGTCTGTGGTTACTTAGACTAGTGTTATAACTTTTACTTGAAAAGTGTACATGAACATGAATTATGAGCTCTTAAAACTAATGAACTAATGAGTTTGTTTGCATAAAAATACTGTTATTCGTCTTTTTTCTATTTTTCCTGTATTTCCTGTCTTCTAGAACCTCCATTTATTCTTCAGGACATTACTGCAACCTAGTGACACGTAGTAGTCCCTGTACACATTGTAAATTATTATACAGAGATACACACCTTAGTGGGGATGGATTTGGTTTCACACTCAAACAATACAATTGCATAGTTTTAAAACTGAAAAATGTTGTCCATAAAGCTGCTAACATCATGTTGCTACATGACAACTGAATGATGAACTGTGGCTCTAAACTGCTGTATGTAGTAATTGTGCATTTATATTTTGTATATGATTTTCTGTTTGTTGTTTAGGATTTTACGTATTTTTGTTTTGTTGTTGTTCAGTCCTCTGCAGCTGAGGATGCAGAGAGTCATGGGGATTTACACAGTCCGAAGAGATGGACATGAGGAGCCAGAGGACATGGGAGTTTTCATCAATCAATCAATCAATCAAATTTTATTTATATAGCCCAAAATCACAAAATACATTTGTCTCAGAGGGCTTTACAATCTGTACAGGGAGTGACACCCTCGATTCGAGTGAGGAAAAACTCTCCCACGACGGACAGGCGTGCAATCATGGGGTTCATCATGCTGTTTGGGCTCATTTATGCCCTTGATCTAGCCTTTCCTGAAAAAACCTTAAGTATACCTTCAAGTTTTTCCAGAAGATCATTATGAACTTGAATGGACACAAACTTAATGCAATGATACAGCAGCTGAAAATCAAGCTGTTTTCATAAGGGGCAAACACTGTATCCACACAGTCAGTGACAGTCAGCATGGATGTTTTTCTTGTTCTAAGAATATGTTAACTACTTGTGTAGCACATTTTAAAGTGTGTTTCTATGGATAGGCCTTCACTGGACTGGACTTTTTTTTCTTTTTTCTTCAACTTTCAGGTTCTGTTTTGTACTTCTGCCATGTGTGTTGTACGTGTATGTTTATTGCACATCTGTTTGTAGGCATTACATATTACAGTTTATAGTAAGTTTACAAGTTTAATGTGAGCTGGTACCACCGAAGGCAGCTGTAGCTAGCCGTCCCCCGGTAGTTCCCGAGCAGCCGGGAGGCTGGGTGACTGTTCGAAGGAGGCATAGCCCCAAACAGAAGCCTACGGTACACCACCAACCACTCCACGTATCAAACAGATTTTCCCCACTCAGCGACACACCCGCTGAGAGGCCAACTCTGGTCATTGGCAGCTCAATCTTAAGAAACGTGAAGTTAGCAACACCGGGGACCATAGTTAAATGCATCCCGGGGGCCAGAGCGGGCGACATTGAATCTAATTTAAAACTGCTGGCTAAAGATAAGAGGAGATATAATAAAATTATTATTCACGTCGGCGGTAATGACACCCGGTTACGTCAATCGGAAGTTACTAAAGTTAATGTGTCATCGGTGTGTGAATATGCAAAAACAATGTCGGACTCCGTAATTTTCTCTGGTCCCCTACCCAATGTAACCAGTGATGACATGTATAGCCGCATGTCGTCATTTCACCGCTGGTTGTCGAGGTGGTGTCCAGATAATGATGTGGGCTTTATAAATAATTGGACACCTTTCTGGGGAAAACCTGGTCTGATTAGGAGAGACGGCATCCATCCCACTTTGGATGGAGCAGCTCTTATATCTAGAAACATGGTCAAGTTTATTAGTCGATCAAATCCATGACAATCCAGAGTTGAGACCAGGAAGCAGAGCTGCAGTCTTACACACTTCTCTGCGCCTCCACTAGAGCAGTTGCCCACCCAATCATCTAGTATAGAGACTGTGTCTGTCCCCCGTCCACCTGCATTATTTAAAGATAAAACAAACAGAAGAGGAGTAAATCATAAAAACCTGATAAATATTAAATCAACATCTCAAAGAGTCCAAAACAAGATAATTAAATGTGGACTCCTGAATATTAGGTCCTTGTCCTCTAAAGCTGTTTTAGTAAATGAATTAATATCTGATTATGATATTGATTTATTCTGCCTCACTGAAACCTGGTTGCAGGAGGATGAATATGTTAGTTTAAATGAATCCACTCCGCCCAGTCATTGTAATACTCATATTCCTCGAAGTACTGGTCGAGGTGGTGGAGTTGGAGCCATATTTGACTCTAGTTTACTAATTAATCCTAAACCTAAACTAAATTATAATTCATTTGAAAGTCTCGTTCTTAGCCTGACTCACCCATCCTGGAAAACATTACAGCCAATATTATTTGTTATATTATATCGAGCTCCAGGTCCTTATTCTGAATTTCTATCTGAATTTGCAGAATTTGCATCAGGCTTGGTCGTTAAATCAGATAAAGTAATTATTGTAGGTGATTTTAATATTCATGTCGACAACCATAGTGATAGTCTTAGTACTGCATTTATCTCTTTGTTAGACTCAATTGGCTTCTGTCAGAGTGTAAACAAACCGACTCATTGTCTGAATCACACTCTTGACCTTATACTCTCATATGGCATTGAAATTGATAATCTAATAGTCTTTCCACATAATCCTATTCTATCTGACCATTTTCTAATAACCTTTGAGTTCATACTACTGGACTATAAGCCTTCTTTCAGAAACTCCTACAGCAGATGTTTATCTGACAGTGCTGTAGCCAAATTTAAGGAAACAATTACTATAGTATTAAATTCAATGCCATGTCTTAATGTTACAGAGGACTTAGCAGCTTCCTGTAGCCCCTCATACATAGATCAGCTCGTTAGTAATACTACAGAGTCATTACATACAACTCTTGACTCTATTGCACCTATGAAAAAGAAGAGAATAAAACAGAGGAGGTTAGCACCATGGTATAGCCAGCACACTCGCAAATTAAAGCAAGAGGCACGTAAATCTGAACGTAAATGGCGTGCCTCTAAACTGGAAGAATCTCGTCTAGCCTGGCAAGATAATCTTGCAATTTATAGGAAGGCTCTGCGTAATGCCAGAACAGACTATTATTCCTCATTAATTGAGGAAAATAAGAACAACCCCAGGTTTCTCTTCAGCACTGTAGCCAGGCTAACAGAGAACCACAGCTCTATTGAGTCATCTATTCCTTTAAGCCTAACTAGTAATGACTTCATGAGCTTCTTTAATGATAAAATTCTAAATATTAGAGACAAAATTCATCACCTTTTGCCCTCATCAGGCAGTCATCTGATTCCAGATACAGCAAGTTTGGAAATAGCTATAAAATCTGACATATATTTAGACTGCTTTTCTCCCGTCGACATTAAACAAATAACTACAATAATTACTTCATCTAAGTCGTCAACCTGTCTCTTAGACCCCATCCCAACCAGGCTGCTTAAAGATGTATTACCTTTAGTTAGCCCGTCCTTATTAAATATGATTAATCTGTCTTTATTATCAGGATATGTACCACAGTCCTTTAAAATAGCTGTGATTAAGCCTCTTCTTAAAAAACCAACTCTAGATCAAGAGGTTTTAGCCAATTACAGACCAATATCAAACCTTTCTTTCATCTCGAAGGTACTTGAGAAAGCCGTAGCCAACCAACTATGTGACTTTCTCCACACAAACAGTTTATTCGAGGAGTTTCAGTCAGGATTTAGAGTAAATCATAGCACAGAGACCGCACTAGTTAAAGTTACAAACGACCTCCTAATGGCATCAGACAAAGGACTCATCTCTGTACTTGTCCTATTAGATCTTAGTGCCGCATTTGACACCATTGACCATCAGATTCTCTTACAGAGACTGGAATACCAAATTGGCATTAAAGGAACCGCCCTAGGCTGGTTTAAGTCATATTTCCTAGACCGTTCTCAGTTTGTTCATGTTCATGATGTAGCCTCCATGCAAACCAAAGTTTCTCATGGAGTCCCACAAGGTTCTGTATTAGGGCCACTTCTTTTCAGTTTATATATGCTTCCCTTAGGGAACATTATTAGGAATCATTCAATTAACTTTCACTGTTATGCTGACGACACCCAATTATATTTATCGATCAAGCCTGATGAAACCAATCACTTGACTAGACTTCAAGCATGCATTAAGGACATAAAAAATTGGATGACCCACAATTTTCTGAAGCTAAATTCAGAAAAAACTGAAGTTCTCCTAATAGGACCCAAACACCTTAGAAACTATCATTCCAGAGATTTAGCCTTAGATGGGATCACCCTGGCCACCAGCTCCACCGTAAAAAATCTTGGCGTTGTTTTTGATCAAGACTTGTCCTTTAATAATTATATAAAACAACTTTCGAGGACTGCATTCTTCCACTTGCGTAACATTGCCAAAATCAGACGCATCATTTCTCAAGTGGATGCAGAAAAACTAGTCCATGCATTTGTTACTTCTAGGCTGGACTATTGTAACTCTTTGCTATCAGGCTGCTCTAATAAGTCTCTTAAGAGTTTGCAGCTGATTCAGAATGCTGCTGCACGCGTTCTGACAGGAACCAAAATCAGAGATCACATCTCTCCCATTTTGGCTTCCTTGCACTGGCTACCCGTTAAATCTAGAATAGAATTTAAAATTCTTCTCCTAACTTACAAAGCTCTTCATGGTCAGGCACCATCATATTTAAAAGAGCTCATAGTACCTTACCACCCCACTAGAACATTGCGCTCCCAGGATGGTGGGTTCCTTGTGGTTCCTATAGTGTCTAAAAGTAGATTGGGAGCCAGAGCTTTCAGCTATCAAGCTCCTCTTCTGTGGAATAAACTACCACTCTGTGTTCGGGAGGCAGACACGATCAACACCTTTAAGAGTAGACTTAAGACTTTCCTTTTTGATAAAGCTTATAGTTAGGGCTGGCTCAGGTCATCCCTTAGTTATGCTGCCATAGAACTAGACTGCTGGGGGACTCACATACTCTCTCGCTCTCTCTCATTCTCTCTCTCTCCTTATCTATCCATCTATCTAATCCATCTATCTATCATGTTACTAATTAAACTTCTTCCCCGGAGTTTCTGTGCTCTCTCGTCCAGCAGGTTCTTGTGGACTGTGTCTGCTGCTGTGGTCCTGCGTGGCGTCTACTGCATGTGTTGTCGCCGTCATCATTGTTGCCATATCCCCATTACAGTTTATAGTTATGTAATGATTTGCTGCTACTGTAATAATTCATCATTCATTGTAAACCTATTCTTATCATCAACTGTAATTCATTATTATTCATTGTGAGTGTACAATATGTGTGTGTTGATTGTTCTGTACATGTGACATCATTGCACGTCTGTCCGTCCTGGGAGAGGGATCCCTCCTCTGTGGCTCTTCCTGAGGTTTCTTCCACCTTTTTTCCTGTTAAAAGGTTTTTTGGTGGTCAAGTTTTTCCTCACTCGAATCGAGGGTCTAAGGACAGAGGGTGTCACTCCCTGTACAGATTGTAAAGCCCTCTGAGACAAATGTATTTTGTGATTTTGGGCTATATAAATAAAATTTGATTTGATTTGATTTGATTTGGTTATACCATGCCTTAGCCTTTACAGATATTGTACTTAATATTAGTGTTGCTCCGATTGATCGGCTGCTGATCATGATCGGCCGATATTGTCTAAAAATAGCCTGATCGCCGATCGGAAAACCATGCCGATCAGGAAGCCGATCACGTGACGTACATTATTAGCGACGTTTCAAACATTTTGAATGTTAAGATTCATATTTTTATTTTGTTCGTTCATTCGTTCGCGCTTTTTCTGTGGTCGGGTCGCGGGGGCAGCATCTTCAGCAGGGAAGCCCAGACTTCCCTCTCCCTAGCCACTTCTGCCAGAGCCAGCTTCTGCAACCGGGGGTCGGACCGCCAGGGTTCCCGTCTCCGACTGCCGCCCATCTCTCTTCGCACCTTTCTAAGGGGTTCCCCCCCCCCTGAGACCCCTCCCATGGGTGGTGAGCCCATGGGAATTTATTTTGAAACATGGATATTGTTGATATTGGTGACATAGATATTGTTCTCAAAGGCTACAGTAAAATAAAGGCATTCTGTACATTTGAAGATTTTGACTGTTTTTTATAGTTAATTATTCAAAATTTTAAATTCATTCTTTGATCGGCAGTGATCGGCAATCGGCAGATCAAGTTTTTTGGTGATCGGTATCGGCGATGGGCCCAAAAAATGGTGATCGGAGCATCACTACTTATTATTATTATTGTACTAGCACTAGGCCTGTGAATATTCTCATTCATCCAAGTCATAGTTATCTCAAGTAGATTAAATCGATCGCAACTGGACTTGGTTATTTGTCTTTGAAGACGTTTCACCTCTCATCCAAGAGGCTTCATCAGTTCATGCTAGCTTGACTAGGCTGGTACTAGCACTAGTACTAGTTACTTTAGTACAATTACAGAGAATACATTTCTTTTCGTTATATAAATCATAGATAAAAAAAAACTTAAATTAAGCTCTCAGTCAAAGTCGAAGTGCATTTTGAACAGTTTAGATTGAGAGTGAAAATAATATTTCATTTTTTGATGTGTGTTAAATGTGGGATATGTATATTTTATGCCAGTTTTTAGGCATGCATTATTTAAAGATAAGATAAACAGAAGAGGAGTTAATCATAAAAACCTAATAAAAATTAAATCAACATCTCCAAGAGACCAAAACAAGATGATTAAATGTGGACTCTTGAATATTAGGTCGTTGTCCTCTAAATCTGTTTTAGTAAATGAATTAATATCTGATTATGATATTGATTTATTCTGCCTCACTGAAACCTGGTTGCAGGAGGATGAATATGTTAGTTTAAATGAATCCACTCCCCCCAGTCATTGTAATACTCATATTCCTCAAAGTACTGGTCGAGGTGGTGGAGTTGGAGCCATAATTCATTTGAAAGTCTTATTCTTAGCCTTACTCACCCAACCTGGAAAACATTACAGCCAATCTTATTTGTTATATTATATCGAGCTCCAGGTCCTTATTCTGAATTGTTATCTGAATTTGCAGAATTTGCATCAGACTTGGTCGTTAAAACAGATAAAGTAATTATTGTAGGTGATTTTAATATTCATGTTGACAACCACAGTGATAGTCTTAGTACTGCATTTATCTCTTTGTTAGACTCAATTGGCTTCTGTCAGATTGTAAATAAACCGACTTTTTGTCTGAACCACACTCTTGACCTTATACTCTCATATGGCATTGAAATTGATCATCTAATAGTCTTTCCACATAATCCTATTCTATCTGACCCTTTTCTTAATAACCTTTGAGTTTATATTACTGTGAGAATATAGTTGGTTAATGATTTGCTACTGTGCAGCTGTATCTTTACCACTAGTTTCACTGTTACTGTAATAATTCATCATTCATTGTCATATTCTCATTTTATCATTGTCATTATTTATCACTATAATTCATTGTGAGTGTACAATATGTGTGTTGATTTGTTCTGTACATGTGACATCATTGCACGTCTGTCTGTCCTGGGAGAGGGATCCCTCCTCTGTGGCTCTTCCTGAGGTTTCTTCCACCTTTTTCCCTGTTAAAAGGTTTTTTAGTGGGCAAGTTTTTCCTCACTCGAATCGAGGGTCTAAGGACAGAGGGTGTCACTCCCTGTACAGATTGTAAAGCCCTCTGAGACAAATGTATTTTGGGCTATATAAATAAAATTTGATTTGAAATGCACTGAGACACAAGTCTCCAGATATGGACAATGTGTGCTTGGCTAAAAGTGTAGCATATAATGGACTAATCTACAAATGTGGGATGATCTTGATCCACGACACACTGGGAGGACTGCCAGAGTTTGGTGAAATCATCCAAATGGTGATACTGCAGGACAAACTAATCTTCATTGTGAAAAAGCCTAGCGGATGGCATATGGAACACTACAGAGCTTATGATCTCAAAACATCACCAAGCAAAGAAGTGGAACTTGTTGAGCCACAAGAACTGCATGATACCTACCCACTGGCAGACTACAAAATTAGAGGGATGCGTCTTGTCACTTTGAAAAGATATGTCCATGTTTAAGGGGTGAGGCCTCAAAATATGATAAATTATTTTCTTAAGTGGGAAAACAAAACCCATACAATACTAATGTGTTCTCAGAACATATTTATTTTATGCGGTGTGATGTCAATGACAACTCATCAGTTGTCTTTTTTTTTTTTTAACGAAGGTTGCTAGATTCCAGTCAGTGAATGCTAATCCTATGCTCTCCCCTTTCTGCTTCTCTTCTTTTTCTTCTTTCCTCTCCTTGTCTACTATATTCTCCTTTCCTCCACCTCTTTGCCTTCTCTCTTTTTCATCTAGTTGGACATTAAATTCTCCTAATTGGAAATGTCAGTGGTTTACATGTTGATCCTCACTGACTGTGCTTGTGCTCTGTTCTCAGACCACCATGGCTGGTTCAACACCTGCAAGACTGAAGGTGATTTTAGGAGAGAACAACATTGAAAAGCTGACTCTTCCAAATGGCATCCCAGAGTCACTTGAAGACCTTCTTGGTACGATAAAGACTACCTTTGGGTTGAAAGATGACCTCAGCCTGCAATACATGGACCAAGACTTTGGCAATGACTTCTTCAATCTGAATTCTACTGGGGACAATCAAAGTGATCCACCTGTGATCAGTGACCTTCTGTCCACTTCATCTGTCTATTTCATTTGAGTCTGATGGTGCTTCGGGGGCATCAACTGACACAATTATTGTCTCATCCCCTGAATCTGTGTCATCTCGAACACAACAGTGGCCAGAAGACTTTGCAATTCCCCAATTTTCATATGACACAGAACTACAGCTAGAGAGGGGGAATACTGAGTACCGTGTGAGCCAAAAAATGTTGACTCTCAGCTCCCGAATGCTGTCTGATATCCTGAAAAGAGTAGCAGAAGAAATTTACCGTTACAAGGCCTATCCAGAGGATGCACATTTTTGCACAGCTGCAGATGCCCTTATCAAAAAGCACCCATGTTTGAAAGAACCTGGTTCATTCAATGGCTGCTACGGTTGGAAACGACTGAAGTACAAAATGGCAAACTACAGGACCCAGCTCAAATTACAGGGGTGTCCTGAGCTGTGTGTAAACTCCTTGAAATCTAAAGCTGCTACTACAGATACTTACCCTGCTAAAAAAGTGAAGAAGCCAAAACGTTCTGAAGCTAACTTTTATCCATCCTTTCCTACTGGTGAGACTCTAGACAGCATGGAAAAAGTGAAACTAGAACTTCTGACAGAGATTGGGATAAGGGACAATGAAAGGGTAATTGAAAACAAAATGGCTAACACGTTTGCCTACAGACGACATGAGGTGGTAAACCAAGAACCAAGCATTCAGGAATTGAAGGACAGATGGCCTGCACTCAACACAGAAAGAGGTAAGAATGGAACTGAAATGATCGAAGACTGTATTTTTCAGGATTTATTGCAGTTAACTTTCATGAATCAGCCATAACCTTTGTGGTTGTGATTGTATAACACTGAACTTAATGACAGAATTTACATTTTGAATTTCCACATGTAGTACTTTTTGGGATATAGACATTTTTGCATACTCGATGAGATCAGTTTAAGCATTTTGTTCCATAATTTAATATCTACTGTCATTTGTTTTGTTTTTAGATAAATACAGAGTCCTAGAGGCTCATGGCTGTTCCTCTTGAGGGAAAGTTCATGGCCCAGTAAAATGAATCTCTGGGCTTGTGAATTACTGTTTTAAATCAACATTTGTTGTTCTAGACTGTGGACATTAATCATCGGAGGGAATGTGTGCTGAAAGCCCTCACCATCTTCCTGGGAGAAGATGCAGATGGCCTGATCAAGGAATACCTTGTAAGTTTCAACAGTTTGTCAGCGCATCTTGTCAAAGGGACACAAACCGTTAGAATAAACATAACACCTGAACCATAGTTGGATTGCTGACATGTTGTATTTATTATCATGGCCAAATATCTCCTCCTCTCCTACTCTTTTCCTTCCATCTTCTCCTCCTCATCTCTTCTTTCCTCCCCCTTTCTTCTTTTTTTTTTCTCTCTTCACCTCATTGTCCTCTCTTCTTCTCCTCCTTTTCTCTCCATATCTCTTTGCCTTCTCCTAGATTTAGTGTACCGTATTTTCACGACTATAAGGCGCATATAAACGTCTTAGATTTTTTTCAGAATGTGCGGCGCGCCCTATAGTGCAGTGCGCCCTATGTGTGTGTTGTTGTTTTTGTTGTTGTTGTAAGGCGGACGTAAAAGAGACCACCATGAGTAGGACGTGGTAGAGAGGGGGATGTGTGGGCGTGGATTGTGTATAAAAGAACAGGTATGTGCTTTATGCAGAACATTGTTGTTTTAACAACTCTGAAAATGGCAAAGAGACACGCTTATGAAGCTCAGTTTAAACTGAAGGCTATCAGCTACGCCGAGGAATATGGGAATCGAGCCGCCACGAGAGAATATAAGATTAACGAGTCGATGGTTCGCAAGTGGAGGAAGCTGGAGAACGAGCTCCAACAGGTGAAGAAGACTCAGCTGAGTTTCCGCGGACATCAGGCGAGGTGGCCGGAGTTAGAGGAAAGACTCGAGCAATGGATCGTTGAGCAAAGAGCGAGCGGGAGGAGCGTTTCGACTGTCACCATCCGACTCAGAGCAGTAACGCTAGCGGAGGAAATGAAAATTGAACATTTCCAAGGAGGTCCGTCTTGGTGCTGGCGTTTTATGAAACGGTGCAATTTTTCCATCCGGACCAGGACTACAGTAGCGCAGCGGCGTCCGGCGGATTGTTATGAACAGCTGGCGAATTTCCGGTCCTACTGCCAGAAGCACATCGCCGAAAAGCGCATCCAGCCGAGCCACATCACCAACATGGACGAGGTGCCGCTAACTTTCGACATCCCGGTGAGTCACACAGTGGAGAAAAGGGAACCAGCACTGTAGCGATCCGCACAACGGGGAACGAAAAGGCTTCGTTTACTGTTGTGCTTGGCTGCCACGCTAACGGACAGAAACTGCCGCCGATGGTGATTTTTAAGAGAAAGACTTTGCCTAAAGAGACGTTTCCAGCAGGCGTCATTATTAAGGCAAACGAAAAGGGCTGGATGGACGAGGATATGATGGAGTGGCTAAGGCAGCTGTATGTAAGGAGACCGGGAGGTTTTTTCCACACATCACCGTCGCTTCTGATTTGTGACTCTATGCGAGCGCATCTCACAGCCGATGTGAAGCAGATGAACGCTACGCTTGCTGTTATTCCGTGAGGTGAACCGGCCGTTCAAAGTGAGGCTGCGAGCGGCGTGGGAGCGATAGATGACCGAAGGAGACCACAGCTTCACGAAGAGTGGTAGGCAGCGGCGGGCGAGCTACGCCACAGTTTGACTTCACATCACCGTCGCTTCTGATCTGTGACTCTATGCGAGCGCATCTCACAGCCGATGTAGGGTGACCAGATGCCCCGCTTTGTGCGCGACAGTCCCGCATTTTGAAATTGAGATAATGTCCCGCATTGTTATTGACAGTGGCACTTGATTTTTTTTAAATGCAGTCTCACAGTAGGTAGGCTATAATCTGGCGTTTACGCAGCGCAAACAGCTGTGTGTATGGACTCGGGAGACGGGAGAGGCTGAGCTGTCATTAGGGGGCGGGCGGGGTGGGCTCTGTCAATCAAGCTAGACGCGAGTGCGCGCGCCCGCTGCACGGCAGCGCCAAAAACAACAACTGCGTCGCATGCAGCAGCCAGCAGGAGACATGGAGGAAAAAGATGGAAGCACTTGTAAAAAAAAAAAAAAAAGTAAATGCAGCTATAACAAGGAGTGGGACCGGCCGTTCAAAGTGAGGCTGCGAGCGGCGTGGGAGCGATGGATGACCGAAGGAGACCACAGCTTCACGAAGAGTGGTAGGCAGCGCCGGGCGAGCTACGCCACAGTTTGACTTCGATGGATTTTATTAATGACTGTTACCGGTAATGTGCTTGTTTTTTACCATGCCGACGCCTATTGATTATTGAGTGATGATTAGAAAATGTTATTACTTTGTAATTAATACTTGAATAAAGCACAACCAAACTCAGTTTTGCTCCCGATCTATTTTTTTAAATACGCACACTTGTATGCGTGTGTGTTGTTGTAAGGCGGACGTACGTATGGTAGTAGAGTATATAAAATGTATATAAAACGTGCGCCCTATCATCAGGTGCGCCCTATGTGTGTGTTAAATACAGAAATGGCACACATAAATGAAACTGCGCCTTTTCATACGGTGCGCCTTTTGGTCGTGAAAATACGGTACTAAAAAAGGAGAAATTTGTTAGTTGTTTGTTGTTAGAACAACCATAACACCCGAACCATGGTTGGATTGCTGACATGCATTTATTATGACTATATTAGACATTATGTAATTCCTAGCAACAACAACATATTGGATTGATTTTTCTTTTTTTTTTTTAACAAAGAAGGGCTTACTTGATTATTTAAGTTCAAAGGAATAGTTTGACATGTTGGGAAATCTAATCTTTCTTGCTTACAATTAGATTAGAGTCAGATTGATACACCTCTCTCTGCTGTTTCTGGTGTGTGATGACACCCAGCCAAGAAGTAGCCCAGCACATAACACATATTGGTACATCACCCAAGCACAGTAAGAAGTGAGGCTCATGATGATTTGTGTTTGTGTCTTGTACCTCTCTGTAGGACTGTGGAGCAGATGATGTTTAGAGGGACCTGGAGCAGGTCACCATGGCAGTGTTTGTGATTCAGAAGGAGGGGGAGGGACTGCAGGACCCACCTGCAGACATTGGCATCGTCATCAAGGGCGTGGAAGTGTTGCATGAACTGACTTCGGTTGCCTCAGCTTGTGCCCTGCTTCTAGGTTTGATTTATGCACTCAACCTAGCTTATCCAAAACCCTTTCGCTTCACTTTTGAAGTGCTCCAAAAAATCTTCATGCAGCTTGATCAGCACAAGATGTCCCCCAAAGTCCAAAATCTGTATATCAAACTTCAAAGCTCCCAGTAATGGCACACAACGATGACCAACAAATGGCCTTGTGCCATGATGCGAAGGAACAACTGTTTGGACATATAGCATGTAAAATATGTGGTCTCTTTTGGATGTTGGGCCTTTTTTATGCTCTGAGACCTCAAACCACAATTTAATGTGCTTTTATACATACTTTGTATCGGGTATGGTATTTTAATTTTTTTTTTTTTTTAGACATACTTCCCTACGTTTCAAGGGAAAGGTTGCATTTCAGGTTTGATGTGCTCAGTTATACAACAAACTGTTGTGACACACTAAAACTTTAAAAGAAGTGTTAATATTTTTTCAACCCCATTGGTCAGCTACACTGTAAAGATATATATTCATTGGCTATAGTTGAAAAGAAATCTCTGTACTATTGGCACTTTTTCATAGTTGACACTATATGTGTTGAGATTGCATAGTTGTGAAATACTGTGTTGCACTATTTTACACTTTGACAGCTTTGTGTGGAATAAACTACCACTCTGTGTTCGGGAGGCAGACACGATCAACACCTTTAAGAGTAGACTTAAGACTTTCCTTTTTGATAAAGCTTATAATTAGGGCTGGCTCAGGTCATCCCTTAGTTATGCTGCCATAGAACTAGACTGCTGGGGGACTCACATAATCTCTCGTTCTCTCTCTCCTTATCTATCCATCTATCTAATCCATCTATCTATCTATCTATCTATCTATCATGTTACTAACTAAACTTCTTCCCCGGAGTTTCTGTGCTCTCTCGTCCAGCAGGTTCTTGTGGACTGTGTCTGCTGCTGTGGTCCTGCGTGGCGTCTTTCTGCATGTGTTGTCACCATCATCATTGTTGCCATATCCCCATTACAGTTTATAGTTAGTTAATGATTTGCTACTGTGCATCTGTATCTTTACCACTACTTTCACTGTTACTGTAATAATTCATCATTTCATTGTAAACATTCTCATTTTATCATTGTCATTATTTATCACTATTATTCATTGTGAGTGTACAATATGTGTGTGCTGATTTGTTCTGTACATGTGACATCATTGCACGTCTGTCCGTCTTGGGAGAGGGATCCCTCCTCTGTGGCTCTTCCTGAGGTTTCTTCCACCTTTTTCCCTGTTAAAAGGTTTTTTTGGTGGACAAGTTTTTCCTCACTCGAATCGAGGGTCTAAGGACAGAGGGTGTCACTCCCTGTACAGATTGTAAAGCCCTCTGAGACAAATGTATTTTGTGATTTTGGGCTATATAAATAAAATTTGAATTTGATATATTTAGACTTCTTTTCTCTCGTCGACCTTCAACAAATAACTTCAATAATTTCTTCATCTAAGCCGTCAACCTGTCTTAGACCCCATCCCAACCAGGCTGCTTAAGCCCTTACTTGTTGGATATGATTAATCTGTCTTTATTATTAGGATATGTACCACAGTCCTTTCAAATAGCTGTAATTGGGCCTCTTGAAGGGCCTGCACTACCATCAAACAGGAATGCATCTTCAACCCCGCTACCAAGGAGAAAACAACCATGGACTGGAAGTACAACAAAAACAAAGAGCAAATTGCCCCAAGACACAGGGATTCTACTAGAGAACAGATTTGCTCCACTTTCCCAAAATCCTGACTCCCCAAAAGAAAGCTCATCTTCCAGCGCTAGAGAAAGGTATGAAGCTAAATCATATGCTAAAAGGCCACAGAAAGAGCTAACGACTGGGCCTGAAACTCTGATAGTGGGTGACGGAGCTGTGGGTGAGATAAAACGCTTTTGCAGCAAGAAAAACACCAAAGTACTCTGTTTTACCAAAGATATGGTGTCTGATATTTCAAAGAAGATCCTGAAGATTGCTACTGATCATCCAACAGTTAAATCACTCATCATACACACAGGAGCCCTCGATGTTGTGAAGCAACAGTCGGAGGTATTAAAACGGGACTTTGTTGATCTGATGAAGAGAGTCCAATGCCTAAATACTGAGGTGTTTTTCAGTGGACCTCTACCAACAGTTCGGCGAGGAGATGAGCGATTCAGCAGGCTGGTGATGTTAAACAGATGGCTCAAAGATACATGTGCTACTCAATCAATAAACTTTATTGACAATTTCAACATCTTTTGGGAACGCAGGCACCTCTTTAAGGCAGATGGATTTTGCCTTAACAAATCAGGAGTACAGCTGTTAAGCTCCAACATTTTTTATTTTCTGCGTCAGACACCAGCAGCCACTGTCAAGGACCAAAGACAAGACAATCCAAAACAACAGATAAGGCGGCGCTCTGGTGAGGGCGCTGAGATTAGGACTGAACAGGGAGGACAGCAGACCCAGAAAGAACCGGCAACATCATTACTCTCACCCCAACAAGTGGAGTCTCCCCCAGCCCCAACAGGGGACACCAAACCTCCACCCCCCCCAGACCCCACCCAGCCCCCACCCAGCCCCCAACTCTCTCCATTCAGTCTGGACGACTCCCCACTTCTGGATTTCACAGACAGGATGAAGAGTCTTGTCAATATGGGAATGCAATTAACACCACGCCAAAATCCCCTATTTTCTCCCCTTAAGCCACCACACCGTCCAGCCCCACCTATTTCACCTCGGAAACAACACTCGACTAAAAGTCACCGAGCCCCCCCACCTCCTTTGAATCATCTTATCTGTGAGTCTGACTGATATGTGCCGGGTCCAGGCTGCAATACTGATATAAATAATCTTCACCAGGAAAAGTCAGGACCCTATGGAGTTCAGATACCCGTCTCAATCCCTGTGATGACAGGTAACAGAAAAGTGGTTAAACTGATGAGAAATAAAAAGGGTTCATTTAAATCTGCCAATCTACTGAGTATAGCATGTCAACCACGAAACTTACCAGTGTCTCCTGTTATCCCCACAAGGATAGCCCTACTCAATATCAGATCACTAGTTAACAAATCACTGATAGTAAATGACATGATTATGACCTATAATCTAGACTTTTTACTTCTTAGTGAAACATGGCTGACTGAATGTAGTTGTGCTACCATTCTTAATGAGGCAGCGCCAACAAATTACAGTTTTATGAGTAAGAGTCGAAATGGCAAGAAGGGCGGGGGTGTTGCTGCCATTTTCAAATCAGTATTTCAGTGCAAGGACATTACATTTGGCGATTTTAGTTCTTTTGAATATCTCTGTTTTTTAATGAAGGGTGATCCAAAAGTCCTTTTTCTAATCATTTATAGACCACCAAGGTACTCAGGAAAATTTATTGATGAGTTTGCTGATCTGATGTCAGTAATCTGCACTGACTACAACTTTTTTATCGTAACTGGGGATTTTAACATTCACATAGACAACAACATGGATACTAATGCCAAAGACTTCTGTTCTCTACTTGACACCTTTGGCCTTGTCCAACACGTCAAAGGGCCCACACACACTCGGGGACACACTCTAGATCTGGTTATCTCTAAAGGTGTTGACATTTCTTCTGTTGTTGTTAAGGACTTGGCTCTTTCTGATCATTTCTGTGTGTTCTTTGACTTACAGATAATTCCAAACATCCAGATAACCTCTGTGTCTGTTAGGAAAAGGTACATAAACGAGAATACTAGTGCTAAGTTTATGGAGGCTATAGCAATGTCGCCAACTGTGAGCGCAGAGACAGTTGATGAACTCCTGGATAATTTCAACTGGAAAATCTCAAATGTCATGGATGCTGTTGCACCTATTAAAACTAAGATGACCATGAGTAGACAGAGATCACCATGGAGGAACACTATGATGGTAAAGGCATTGAAAACAGAATGCAGGAAAGCAGAGCGTAAATGGAGAAAAACTAAACTCCAAATTCACTACGACCTCTACAAACAAAGTCTCAGTAATTTCAACCATGAGTTAATCAAGGCTAGACAGCAACACTTCTCTAAAATTATTAATAAAAACATCAACAACACTCGCACTCTGTTTGCTATAGTCGATAAGCTTACAAACCCCCCAAAAGAGATGGTTTCAGAACTCTCTTCAAAAGAAAAATGCAATGAATTTGCTCACTTTTTCGATGAAAAAATAAAATCTTTAAGGTTAAATATCAACACAAATCTACAAAATGATAAAGTGACGCAATCCCTAAAACCGCCTAGGAATGAATCAACTGTGATGTTAGAATTTAATACAGTTGATCAAAAAAGCATAGAAGAAACAGTTCAGCATCTTAAATCATCGACATGCTGTCTTGACACAATGCCATCTGACTTTTTTAAAGCTATTGTAAAATCTGTCCAAACAGATCTGCAGCAAATAATAAATTGCTCACTTCAATCAGGCACGTTTCCTAAACCCCTAAAAGTAGCTGCCATCAAGCCACTCTTAAAAAAGCGAACGCTGGATACTTTCAAGTTAACCAACTACAGACCTGTCTCAAATCTTCCTTTTATAGCCAAGATTGTTGAGAAAGTGGTTTTTAATCAACTCAGTAATTACTTGAACTCCAGTGGACTTTTTGACAAATTTCAATCAGGTTTTCGAGCTCACCACAGTACAGAAACAGCTCTTATTAGAGTGTTAAATGACATAAGGTTGAACACTGACTCAGGCAAAGTATCAGTTCTGGTCCTGCTGGATCTCAGTGCTGCGTTTGACACTGTGGATCACAGCATACTGCTGAACAGGTTGGAAACATGGGCAGGACTCCGTGGAACAGTCCTAGAATGGTTCAGGTCCTACTTGGAGGAACGGAGTTATTTTGTGACCATTGGAAGTAATCAATCAGATCGAGTGGCTATGACATGTGGGGTTCCTCAGGGGTCAGTTCTTGGACCCCTTTTGTTCAGCCTATATATGCTGCCTTTGGGTCAAATTCTGCAGAATTCTAAGGTCAACTATCATAGTTATGCAGATGACACACAGATATATCTTGCGCTGTCCCCAGATGACTGCAGTCCTATAGAGTCATTGTGTAACTGTCTAGAGCAAGTCAAAAATTGGATGAACCAAAATTTTCTTCAGTTAAATCAAGAAAAAACTGATGTAATTGTTTTTGGCAATAAAGAGAAGAGGGTTGCTGTCAGTAAACACCTTGAGTTACTGTCTCTAAAAACTAAAGACCAAGTCCGAAACCTTGGCGTATTGATAGATTCAGATCTGACCTTCAACAGTCACATAAAATCAGTCACCAAAACAGCCTTCTACCAACTTAAGAACATATCCAGAGTTAAGGGCTTTATGTCCCAAACAGATCAGGAGAAGCTGATCCATGCTTTCATCTCCAGTAGACTTGACTACTGTAATGGTCTTTTGACTGGACTCCCCCAAAAAAGTATCAAACAGCTGCAGCTCATTCAGAACGCAGCAGCTCGAGTTTTGACCAGAACAAAGAGATCAGAACACATCACCCCAGTTCTTAAGTCTTTACACTGGCTCCCAGTTAGCCACAGAATAGATTTTAAAGTTCTGCTACTAGTTTACAAATCACTGAATGGTTTAGGCCCAAAATACATGAATGAAATGTTAGTAGAATATAGACCCAGTAGGTCTCTGAGATCTACTGACTCAGGTCAGATAGTGGAGCACAGAGTTCAAACCAGACACGGTAAAGCAGCATTTAGCAGTTATGCTGCTCACAACTGGAACAAACTACCAGCAGGACTGAAATCAGCCCCAACTCTTAGCACTTTTAAATCCAGGTTAAAAACTTTTCTATTTTCACGTGCTTATGGCTGAGCTCTTTTAAAGAACTTCTTAAGAATTTTTATTCATATTCCAGTGATTCGTTTATTGTTTTAAATTGTTTTAAAATTTGCTATTTTAATTATTTAATATTTAATTAATTTTAAATGACATTCTGATGTTTTTAATTAAATTTTCTTCTCTCTTTAATTTTATTTTTTATTGCTATTTCTTGTCTTAATGTCAAATGTTTTTCCTTGCCTCTGTAAAGCACTATGAATTGCCTTGTGTACGAATTGTGCTATACAAATAAACTTGCCTTGCCTTGCCTTGCCTTGCCTCTTCTTAAAAAGCCAACTCTAGATCAAGAGGTTTTAGCCAATTACAGGCCGATATCAAACCTTTCATTCCTCTCTAAGGTACTTGAGAAAGCCGTAGCCAATCAGCTATGTGATTTTCTCCATACAAACAGCTTATTTGAGGAGTTTCAGTCAGGATTTAGAGTAAATCATAGTACAGAGACCACACTAGTCAAAGTTACAAACAGCCTCCTAATGGCATCGGACAAAGGACTCATCTCTGTACTTGTCCTTTTAGATCTTAGTGCCGCATTTGACACCATTGCCAATCAGATTTTTACAGACAGTGGAACATCAAATTGGCATCAAAGGAACTGCCCTAGGCTGGTTTAAGTCATATTTCCTAGACCGATCTCAGTTTGTTCATGTTAATGATGAATCCTCCATGCAAACCAAAGTTTCTCATGGAGCCCTACAAGGTTCTGTATTGGGGCCACTGCTATTCAGTTTATATATGCCCATTACAGATTATGAAATTTGATTAATTGATTGACTACATAAAGCAGTTAATGGTAAAAAAAATGTTCAGGGCTGGTCTGTTAATTCCACCACCAGTTTGTATTTTTTGGCAAGCCAAGATGTACTGAAACATTGGCATAATCATCTTAAGAAATAGGAATTTGTGGTTGTTTGTTGTTTAAAAGTGACCTTGTTTTTTCCATAGCCTTTTTGTAGACTATTCCTGGCTAAATACTGTAACTATTAGAAGCATTTGAATACCTATACTTAATTGCATTTTGTCATTTGCCAGTCACTGTCAGACTAGCAGAATTGTTCATAGCAAGTTATTATACAGGTGTAATTTCCCAGTTTTTGGGATTAATAAAGTATATCTATCTATCTATCCAACATGTTGTTTTACACTGGCTTTCAACTTAATTGACTGATAAACTATACACTCACACCAATGTTGATCTGAGTGGGCTCAGATAAAATAAAATAATGTTAGGAGAGAAAGGTAAAAATAGAATTAGTGGACTGCATTAATAATAGGCAGCATAAGGAAGTAAATTCAGAGGCAGGTGATTCCTTACTTCCTGCCTCATATTCTTCTCCGTTCACAGCAACGCATCAGACTCAAACCTCAGATCACCCAATCAAACTAGACAGTGCTTATCAAATATAAGTCAAGATTTGTTTCCATCCCACTGCACACCATCACTGTGGATGAAGCATACAACTGCTTCTGCAGTGCCATCTATAAGGCTGCCCACACAGCTATTCTACGTGGCTGCCCCTTCTCTACATCCCATGTCTGGACAAAGAAAGCGCTGCCCTCTTACAAAACTACAAAATATCTGGGGACCTTGAGATGTTCATAGATGGGGCAGCAGCCTTAAGCTAATGCCACAAGCATACAATGTATGCTTGTGGCATTAGCAAAAGTACAGTATATTCCTGGAGGACAAATATCAAACTAAACCTCACATTCTATGGTATGATGATAAGAAGCAACGGCAAGAAAAAAGCTATAGTATGAATAATCTATTGGACCAAGTGGGTGAAGAGGAGGAACGGACAAACCGCATTGTGATGGAGGTTTAACGTTCATAAACTGGCTACTCTGTATTTGCAATCGCGAAGTGTGCGTCTGTTAGAACGCAGTCCATAAAGTTCCCCCAAGACTTAAATAATAATGAAGAAGCCGGAAACAGTCGATCCTTTTATGGCACTTTAATTCAGTACACAGCTGTACAGGTGTATAAATACTGCTGGTGGGTGTGTTTGTGTGTGTGTGGTTCTGGAATAAACAAAAACAATAACAGCCATCAATAAACAGCTCCCCATATGCTTGTTTACAGCACAAAATACAAATAATAATCAGGCATCATTAGCATGAAATTATATAACGTGACATACAAAGGGAATATATATAATATTGCATGTTTAACTGACAGCAGGGAAACGGGCAGTAGCATAAATAACATAAATTGCCGTTTAAGCCATAAGAAATGATAGCTAACTGCTAGAAATGCACACTGTAACAGCAGAGCTAACTTTAGCTAGCATATAACAGTAATAACAGGTAAAATATAGCAACAACTAAAATGCATCCAACAACTAACTATGTAACTTACATTTCTCTGGACGCACACTGAACCACAAACAGCTGATCAACCGCTACAATGTATCGACGTAACCTCTTCTCCGACTCTGCATCTGTCCCGGTGTCAGTCTCTTCTTCTCTCTCTCACCAGCGCTCTGCCCAATGGAGCGCGACAGCGCTCCCTTGTGGCTGAATCAGCTTAAAGTACCTGCTCTGTCTACAGCCTTCAGAACACGCATGATGCCTCTGTTGTTAGGACAAGGTCAGAGCCATTATGTGCCACTGACATGGTGGGGTTTGCAGGGAGATTACCAGAAATCTCAGCAAATACCAAAACGCAACTATTTTTTCATAAATGAATGATTGAGAAAAATAGAACTAACACTATACCTAGATTAAAAAAATGCTATTTTAATGTGTAAAAATATATGTCAAATGTAGCCACAAGGGGGCACAAGCTAGTGTCTTATTGTGCTGGTCCAAAGCCCAGATAAATACAGAGGGTTGAGTCAGGAAGGGCATCTGATGTAAAACCTTGGCCAAATCAAATATGCAAATTGAACCTATGACTTCCATACCAGATCGATCGAGGCCTGGGTTAACAACGACTGCCATCTGTGCTGTTCACCTACAGAGTGACGGTGGAAATTGGACTACTGTTGGTCGAAGAAGGAGAGGAGGAAGAAAGAAAAGATGAAAACCAAGAGTATATGACTGAGAGTAGGGACTTTGAATGTTGGCACTATGACAAGAAAAGGTAGAGAGTTTGTTGACATGGAGAGGAGTATACAAAAACTCCCACTTCCACACATTGGTGAAATATCACTTATTTTTGTATAGTCACAGCCAAAATACTAAACAAATCCTAAAAAAAGGCATTAAAAAAGTAAAATTGATTGGTTTTGTTAAAATACACAAGACATTTTGAGTATTTGGTCATTTCGGTATCAGTGACCCATTAATGAAGTTTGTGCCTTTATCAATAGACATGTTTGCAATGCTTTGTATCTCTATAAAGCCAGCATATTTGAAAGTTCTTCAGAAACAAAAATGGCTAAAACAAGGAACCTAACATGTCTAAGGATACAGATTTTCAGCCAGGAAGGGTACAGCTGCCTCCAGATAGCCATTAAGTGCAGATGCAGTTGTTCAGCAGTTGGATACCCTCTGCACAAATACAGGCAAACCAACAGCTTAAAAGACAAACAAGATCTGGGTGTCCAAGGGTTTCTTTAGCAAGAAATGACAGCATCATGAACCGCATGTGCAGGGAAAACCGCCAAATGACATCACAGAAGCTTCAGCAGCAGTGGTCAAATCAAACTGGTGTCCAGTATTCCAGATAATGCCCCTTGCCACACATCCAGAGCCAGGAGAACCAGGTGAAAGGCTTGTCGGGAACGTGCCAGCCAGGATTAGAGCTCTACTGCATGCTAATGGCAGAACTACTAAATATTAATTTGATGATGTGATGTTTTAGTTTTGGTCAGTTTTGAACAAATTCTCTGCTATTTGAATTTAGTTTTGTTAGTTTTTCTTGTAAGACTGCTGGGGGACACACTTTTCTTCCCTATCTATCTATCTATCTATCTGTCTATCTGTCTATCTGTCTGTCTGTCTATCTAACATGTTATTAACTAAACTTCTTCCCCAGAGTTTCTGTGCTCTCTCGTCCAGCAGGTTCTTGTGGACTGTGCCTGCTGCTGTGGTCCTGTGTGGCGCCTGCTGCATGTGTTGTTACCGTCATCATTGTTACTGTAACATTACCATATCCCCATTACAGATTATAGTTAGTTAATGATTTGTTGCTGTGCATCTGTGTCTCTATCACAGGTTCCACTGTTACTGTAATAATTCACCATTCATTGTAACCTATTCTTATCATCCATTGTAATTCATTGTGAGTGTACAATATGTGTGTGTTGATTTGTTCTGTACATGTGACATCCATTGCACATCTGTCCGTCCTGGGAGAGGGATTTCTCCTCTGTGGCTCTTACTAAGGTTTCTTCCACTATTTTCCCTGTTAAAAGGTTTTTTGGTGGGCAAGGACAGAGAGTGTCACTCCCTGTACAGATTGTAAAGCCCTCTGAGACAAATGTATTTTGTGATTTTGGGCTATATAAATAAAATTTTATTTGAAATTTTATTTTATTTGTAAACAATAAATTAAAAATATATATCATTTGCAAAAAAGTGTACATTTTTAAGGGTGTCTAAAAACTTTTTTTTCACCACTGTGTGTGTCTTTAGTAAGGAACAAACACAAATAAATCATTCAGACACACACATGCAGTCTGAACAAATAAACAAACAAATTACACGTAATCTCAAAAATTAATATGAAGCTTTACATGTAGGATCAATGATTAATGTATTTATTAATGCTTTATTGTCATGAATGTAACAAAGATAATGCCAAAGCAATAAAGAAATCACTCATGATGTAATTGGGCTGCATGGATTGCTTTGATTCCTCTTTTATCAGACCATTATATAATAACCTTTGAATTTCTATTACTGGAATACACACCTTTACACAAAAATGTCTTCACTAAATGTTTATTGTGTATTTTAGACTATAGACCTATATCTAACCTTCCCTTTCTCTCTAGGATCTTCGAGAGGTCACCAGTCAGCGTGTGTGACGTCCTACATAACAATAGTTCATTTGAGGATTTTCAGTCAGGATTTAAAATGCATCACAGCACTTAGACAGTACTGGTGAAAGTTACACATGACTTCTCTCTGTGCTTTTGTTGGATATGAAGTTCCACAATGTACTGTGCTTGAACCAGTCCTATTCACCTCATATATGCTTCCTTTAGGTATTATTATTTGGAAACAATCCATACAGTTTATTGTTATTTTATTGTATGTTACCCGATTATATCTATCAGTGAAGCCATATTAAAACAATCAGTTAACTAAACTTCCAACATATCTTATGGCATAAAGCAATTTTTTGCTACTAATCTTAGATAAAACCAAGTTATTGTGCTTGGCCCTAAACACCTTAGAAACACATTATCTTATGATATAGCTGCTCTAGATAGCATTACCTTGGCCTCCAGCACCACTGTAAGAAATCTGTGAGTTATCATTGATCAGGATATGTCCTTTAACTCCCATATTGCACAAAGAAAGGAGAAATAACCATGACTGAGGTGACTAACACATAGAGTAAGGACTCCCAGAAATACATTGATCACTGCTGAAGTTTTTCTTGTGGTGGGTTGCCTTACAGGCAGCCAACACTGCCACCTGCTAGTATTCTCAGGTAAATCCTGTTCTGTGATCTGTAATATTGCAAAACTTAACAGATGAACAAAAACCTACAATTTTGCACAGGTTTGAAAAAGTAATATTAATGTGCAAATGAATTACACAATAAAATGTGCCTGGTGTCTTCACATCATATTTATGCTGTAGAACTATAAAGCTTTCAAAGATAACCCTAATTTTAATTGTGTTTTAATATCACACATTTTGAAAGTAAGTACATTAATTCAAGCACAAAATAATTTTGAACTATTTGTCCCTAACCTTACCTTAACCACCAAAACCATCACTTCCAGTCATCCTCTCCACCCTCACCAACTGTCTCACCGATATCAAATCCTGGATGAACCACAACTTCCTCAAGCTCAACAGCAATAAAAGTAAAATCATTATTTTTGTTCCAAAATTCATCCTCCCCACCTTCTTAAATTTCTCACTTTGCATCGATGGTCACTCTGTCACTCCCTCCCTCTGGTCTAAAAACCTTCGAAACTTCATGGAACTTGCACTCACCTTTAAGCCTCATATCAACCACGTCATCAAAACATCCTTCTTTCACCTCCGCAATATAGCTCACCTTCGGCCTACTCTGTCCTCTTCTGCTGCAGAAACACTTTTTCACCATGAACTCGACTACTGCAATAGCATCCTGTATGGCCTCCCCTTAACTGTACTTCAAAAATTGCAATATGTACAAAACTATGCTGCCCGACTGCTCACTGCTCAGAGAACACATTACCCCCAGCTTCACTGGCTTCCTATTAACCAGTGTATCCATTTCAAAATCCTCCTCATCGCTTACAAAACCCTAAACAACCCGGCACCACTCCACCATCTGCCAGTTGTGCTCCTCCGATGCCAACGTCCTTACCCCAATCACAAAGTTCAAGCAACGCACCCTGGGGGACAGGTCCTTTACCATCGCTGTCCCCACCCTCTGTAACTCCCTCCCCCCAGCCATCCAGAACTCCGACTCTCTGCCTTCCTTCAAGTCAAATCTCAAAACACATCTCTTCAAGATCACGTTGGGCACCTGATATTCATTCACCGGTCTTTACCAACCCTCTCTCCCCTCCTGTCCCTTTACTGCTCTCATTATCTTTGGTTAAATTCCCCTTGTTTACAATCCTTGTATGTATCTGTTTAAATCCCTGTCTGTTTTGCCTTTTATACTTTCACTGTAAAAGTGCCTTTGAGCATTTGGGAAAGTGCTATATATATAAAAATAACAAAAAACTAAAAAAAAGTATTAACCTAAATATTCCCATATTATACTACTTTGTACTTCTACTCCTTTACATTTCAAAGGGAAATATTGTATGTTTTACCCCACTGCATTCATATGACAGCTGTTCGTTATGCTGCAGATAACCAATACTTTTACTTTTGATTAGAGGTCTTCACTCTCATTATTAACGTTCCATCTGTTTGTATTACTGTGTGTTAATTACCTTGAGTTGTTGAATTCTACTACTGTCACAATCCACTCTGGTCCCCTGCCTGCTTTTCCCTCTTACCTGCACCCAGTAACTTTACACCTGAGAAAGATGTAGTGCTTCACTACGTGTGCATAGATTTTCGGCATGTCTTCCACTGTAGCATTAAATATGCCTGGGATGCCACACTCTGCAATCCAGTCACCCAGGTCTTGCTGGAGTGCATAAATATTTCTCAGTGATTCCAAACTTTGTTAGTATGTCAAATCTGTAAATACAGATTAAGTTTGTTTTTTTCCATATTTACAAGCTAATGTCTTAGCGTAAAAAAGTAATGTTTTCATATTGACAGTGTTTTGTAGTAGTTAAAACTGTAAAGCTTATTTCATGTGTTTACGTGAGAAAGATGTAGTGCTTCACTATGTATGCATAGATTTTCGGCATCAAATCACATCAAATCAAATTTTATTTATATAGCCCAAAATCACAAAATACATTTGTCTCAGAGGGCTTTACAATCTGTACAGGGAGTGACACCCTCTGTCCTTAGACCCTCGATTCGAGTGAGGAAAAACTTGTCCACCAAAAAACCTTTTAACAGGGAAAAAGGTGGAAGAAACCTCAGGAAGAGCCACAGAGGAGGGATCCCTCTCCCAGGACGGACAGACGTGCAATGATGTCACATGTACAGAACAAATCAACACACACATATTGTACACTCATAATGAATTATAATGAATTACAATGGATGATAAAAATAGGCTACAATGAATGATGAATTATTACAGTAGCAGCAAATCATTACATAACTATAAAATGTAATGGGGATATGGCAACAATGATGACGGCGACAACACATGCAGTAGACGCCACGCAGGACCACAGCAGCAGACACAGTCCACAAGAACCTGCTGGACGAGAGAGCACAGAAACTCCGGGGAAGAAGTTTAATTAGTAACATGATAGATAGATGGATTAGATAGATGGATAGATAAGGAGAGAGAGAGAATGAGAGAGAGAGAGCGAGAGAGTATGTGAGTCCCCCAGCAGTCTAGTTCTATGGCAGCATAACTAAGGGATGACCTGAGCCAGCCCTAATTATAAGCTTTATCAAACAGGAAAGTCTTAAGTCTACTCTTAAAGGTGTTGATCGTGTCTGCCTCCCGAACACAGAGTGGTAGTTTATTCCACAGAAGAGGAGCTTGATAGCTGAAAGCTCTGGCTCCCAATCTACTTTTAGACACTATAGGAACCACAAGGAACCCACCATCCTGGGAGCGCAATGTTCTAGTGGGGTGGTAAGGTACTATGAGCTCTTTTAAATATGATGGTGCCTGACCATGAAGAGCTTTGTAAGTTAGTAGAAGAATTTTAAATTCTATTCTAGATTTAACGGGTAGCCAGTGCAAGGAAGCCAAAATGGGAGAGATGTGATCTCTGATTTTGGTTCCTGTCAGAACACGTGCAGCAGCGTTCTGAATCAGCTGCAAACTCTTAAGAGACTTATTAGAGCAGCCTGATAGCAAAGAGTTACAATAGTCCAGCCTAGAACTAACAAATGCATGGACTAGTTTTTCTGCATCCACTTGAGAAATGATGCGTCTGATTTTGGCAATGTTACGCAAGTGGAAGAATGCAGTCCTCGAAAGTTGTTTTATATAGTTATTAAAGGACAAGTCTTGATCAAAAACAACGCCAAGATTTTTTACGGTGGAGCTGGTGGCCAGGGTGATCCCATCTAAGGCTAAATCTCTGGAATGATAGTTTCTAAGGTGTTTGGGTCCTATTACGAGAACTTCAGTTTTTTCTGAATTTAGCATCAGAAAATTGTGGGTCATCCAATTTTTTATGTCCTTAATGCATGCTTGAAATCTAGTCAAGTGATTGGTTTCATCAGGCTTGATCGATAAATATAATTGGGTGTCGTCGGCATAACAGTGATAGTTAATTGAATGATTCCTAATAATGTTCCCTAAAGGAAGCATATATAAACTGAAAAGAAGTGGCCCTAATACAGAACCTTGTGGGACTCCATGAGAAACTTTGGTTTGCATGGATTCATCATGAACATGAACAAACTGAGAACGGTCTAGGAAATATGACTTAAACCAGCCTAGGGCGGTTCCTTTGATGCCAATTTGGTATTCCAGTCTCTGATGGTCAATGGTGTCAAATGCAGCACTAAGATCTAATAGGACAAGTACAGAGATGAGTCCTTTGTCTGATGCCATTAGGAGGTCGTTTGTAACTTTAACTAGTGCGGTCTCTGTGCTATGATTCACTCTAAATCCTGACTGAAACTCCTCGAATAAGCTGTTTGTGTGGAGAAAATCACATAGTTGGTTGGCTACGGCTTTCTCAAGTATCTTAGAGATGAATGAAAGGTTTGATATCGGTCTGTAATTGGCTAAAACCTCTTGATCTAGAGTTGATTTTTTAAGAAGAGGCTTAATCACAGCTATTTTAAAGGACTGTGGTACATATCCTGATAATAAAGACAGATTAATCATATTCAATAAGGACGGGCTAACTAAAGGTAATACATCTTTAAGCAGCCTGGTTGGGATGGGGTCTAAGAGACAGGTTGACGACTTAGATCAGGGGTCTCAAACTCAATTGACCTGGGGGCCGCTGGAGGCAGAGTCTGGGTAAGGCTGGGCCGCATCAGGATTTCCACAAGAAAAGCGCTGATAAAACATTCCAATGTTCTCAAATGCCTTTATTGTTAACACAAAATAATGAATTAAATAAACAAATAAAATTAAAAATTATCATACAGCAGATACAGACGACTGAAGAAACCACATATTAACTGACTGACTGGCTGATTAGAGAAATTAATTATATTTTTATTCAGTTTCAAATGTCTGTATTAATAGTTATTTAACCTTAAACAACCTTGAACAACAACAACAACAACAACAGTAGAACAAAACACAGAGGGACTGACACACACACCCACACAGTCCACACATATGTGTATATGTATATATCTGTTCATAATAGATATTTTTAATGTGTAACGTGCAATAATTCAATGCCTGCCATTTCCACCACTACCGTGTGCAATAACTTGAAATCTCACTCTCAGGGAACCTGCTTTTAATCTTACTTTTTATTTTTATATCTTGTACATTTACAAATATTTTCTATTCCACTGCAATATTTTCTATTCCATTGTATTTATACTGTTTGTATTTTATTATTATTTATGAATATCTAAAGTGCTGCTGGTGATGGAGACCCAATTTCCCTGAGGGAACCTCCCAAAGGGATGAATAAAGTTTCTTTCTATCTATCTATCTATCTATCTATCTATCTATCTATCTATCTATCTATCTATCTATCTATCTATCTATCTATCTATCTATCTATCTATCTATCTATCTATCTATCTATCTATCTTAAACTTTCTGAACATGAATATAACATTAAACCTGAACTGTTCTGAACAAGGCTTCTCTTGCCTACTTCTTGCTGCTAGAGACCTGCAGCGCTTCTTCTCACATAGGCGAGCCACATTTGGCTTGAGGGAAGAAGCAGTGGAGACCCTCAGTAGGACTTGAAGGTGCTCATCAGTAAGTCTGGACCTGTACTTGGACTTATTGAAGTACACATAGTACACATGAAGCAGCGAGACGCTGTGGATCCGTGTCTGTAAATACGGTGTCAAAACGTCCACTTTTGCCCAGACATGTCTTCTTTTAATGAAGTTTATATTCATTTAAAAGTCCGTTTTTGATCCTGCGCTTTGCACAGGCTGTGTGTGTGGCCCCTGCGACTCGCACACACGCAGAGAGAGAGAGACGACACTCTTCTTCGTGTCCTCCGGGGCAGACTTGTAGCGAGGTGGAGCTTTACAGAGCTGGCGCCCACCAGAGCCATATACCTAACCGTGATTGGTTCATTCAGCTCCGCACACAACAAGTGTCATTCATA
Organism: Pampus argenteus; assembly: GCA_036937835.1. Taxonomy (NCBI): domain Eukaryota; kingdom Metazoa; phylum Chordata; class Actinopteri; order Scombriformes; family Stromateidae; genus Pampus; species Pampus argenteus. Next base: position 2,169,570 of record CM072875.1, read on the forward strand.
TCAATTTTTTAACATTAATCTTTCAAATTATCGTCCCGGGGGCCGCAGTTGGCCCGCGGGCCGCGAGTCTGAGACCCCTGACTTAGATGAAGAAATTATTGTAGTTATTTGTTTAATGTCGACGGGAGAAAAGCAGTCTAAATATATGTCAGGTTTTATAGCTATTTCCAAACTTGCTGTATCTGAAATCAGATGAGTGCCTGATGAGGGCAAAAGGTGAAGAATTTTGTCTCTAATATTTAGAATTTTATCATTAAAGAAGCTCATGAAGTCATTACTAGTTAGGCTTAAAGGAATAGATGACTCAATAGAGCTGTGGTTCTCTGTTAGCCTGGCTACAGTGCTGAAGAGAAACCTGGGGTTGTTCTTATTTTCCTCAATTAATGAGGAATAATAGGCTGTTCTGGCATTACGCAGAGCCTTCCTATAAATTGCAAGATTATCTTGCCAGGCTAGGCGAGATTCTTCCAGTTTAGAGGCACGCCATTTACGTTCAGATTTACGTGCCTCTTGCAGAATCTTGCGTTTTGACTTGTAGTACCTGTCCTCCAGTTCCCTGCCTCTTTCATCTATGCCTCAGTCTGTCAAACTTCTCCATATAAATCATTGCTTTTTTCCCCCAACATATCCCAGAACACCTCCACCTCTCCACCAAATCCCCCCATCATCAGTCAGAACATCAGCAGAATCAGTACTATGATTCAAACCCACCCAACTTCGCAATGATTGGTGATTCAATCTGTCATCACCTTTCACTGCTGTGTGTTGATGTACTGAACTATTATTAACTAGTTACTTTTTTTAGCTTTATTAATTAGTTTCATTTACTTTATGTGCCTGCAGGATTTTCTCTGTCTTGTCAACATGATGAAATAAATCATAAGTCACTAAAACAGGTTCACTGATCAAACCCACATTTTTAAAGTACTGATATAACATCATCTTATTGTTTATTCAGATTTAGTATAACAGTTAGGACAGTGTAGCCACTGATGCTAGATCAGCTTTTACTATGAAAGGAGTCACAGACAGTTTGCCAATTTCTATTGTAGAGCCCAATTTCACAAATCAGAGAGAGAGAAATAGAAAGAGAGAGAAAAACTCTTTATCTCAGCTTTGGCCTGAAATATCCATATTGTTCACAAACAAAGAAAAAACATTCATCACGAGATGTGGAGTTTGCAGGATGTAGCTATTAATACCAAACAAGTAGGGTCTACTCTGAAATACCTGAAGTTGCATTATTGGAAGTTTAGGATCTAGTCGTGCTTGGAGGAGTTTCAACCTGCTTTCAAATCATGCATCTAATGAATCATGACCTGTAAAGTGTGAGCTGCGAGCTATGAGCTCCATCGATGGCTACTTCATATTAACACTGGCCTTTTCTCGACTTTAGCAAATACTAGCCCTTTACACAACTACCCTTCACAACATCTAAAGCTATCTCTTTTCTCATCATATTGCACACAGATTGTATAAAAATTATCGATGTAGCCATCATGATGTCACCGATTAGTTTGTGGAACCTGACCTCATAATTCAGTACATGATGACCTCATGGCACTTAGTGATCCCAAGCACACTCATGTTTTATTGTGACCTCATTCATTGCATATCTGAATATATAGATAGATAGATAGATAGATAGATAGATAGATAGATAGATAGATAGATAGATAGATAGATAGATAGATAGATAGATAGATAGATAGATAGATAGATAGATAGATAGATAGATAGATAGATAGATAGATACTTTATTAATCCCAAAACTGGGAAATTTAAGTGTAGCAGCAGCATAACACAATACAAATCAAAATCAAATCAAATCAAATTTTATTTATATAGCCCAAAATCACAAAATACATTTGTCTCAGAGGGCTTTACAATCTGTACAGGGAGTGACCCCCTATGTCCTTAGACCCTCGATTCGAGTGAGGAAAACACACACATATTGTACACTCACAATGAATAATAGTGATAAACAATGACAATGATATAATGAGAATGTTTACAATGAATGATGAATTATTACAGTAACAGTGAAACTAGTGGTAAAGATACAGATGCACAGTAGCAAATCATTAACTAACTATAAACTGTAATAGGGATATGGTAACAATGATGACGGTGACAACGCATGCAGAAGACGCCACACAGGACCACAGCAGCAGACACAGTCCACAAGAACCTGGTGGACAAGAGAGCACAGAAACTCCGGGGAAGAAGTTTAATTAGTAACATGATAGATAGATAGATAGATAGATAGATAGATAGATAGATAGATAGATAGATAGATAGATAGATAGATAGATAGATAGATAGATAGATAGATAGATACGCAATGCGTGGCGTCTACTGCATTGCGTGGCGTCTACTGCATGTGGTGTCGCCGTCATCATTGTTGCCATATCCCCATTACAGTTTATAGTTATGTAATGATTTGCTGCTACTGTAATAATTCATCATTCATTGTAACCTATTCTTATCATCAACTGTAATTCATTATTATTCATTGTACAATATGTGGAGTGTACAATATGTGTGTGTTGATTTGTTCTGTACATGTGACATCATTGCACGTCTGTCCGTCCTGGGAGAGGGATCCCTCCTTTGTGGCTCTTCCTGAGGTTTCTTCCACCTTTTTTCCTGTTAAAAGGTTTTTTGGTGGTCAAGTTTTTCCTCACTCGAATCGAGGGTCTAAGGACAGAGGGTGTCACTCCCTGTACAGATTGTAAAGCCCTCTGAGACAAATGTATTTTGTGATTTTGGGCTATATAAATAAAATTTGATTTGATTTGATTTGATTTGATTTGATTTGATAGATAGATAGATAGATAGATAGATAGATAGATAGATAGATAGATAGATAGATAGATAGATAGATAGATAGATAGATAGATAGATAGATAGATAAGGAGAGAGAGAGAACGAGAGAGTATGTGAGTCCCCCAGCAGTCTAGTTCTATGGCAGCATAACTAAGGGATGACCTGAGCCAGCCCTAATTATAAGCTTTATCAAACAGAAAAGTCTTAAGTCTACTCTTAAAGGTGTTGATCGTGTCTGCCTCCCGAACACAGAGTGGTAGTTTATTCCACAGAAAAAGAGCTTGATAGCTGAAAGCTCTGGCTCCCAATGTACTTTTAGACACTATAGGAACCACAAGGAACCCAGCATTCTGGGAGCGCAGTGTTCTAGTGGGGTAGTAAGGTACTATGAGCTCTTTTAAATATGATGGTGCCTGACCATGAAGAGCTTTATATGTTAGTAGAAAAAATTTAAATTCTATTCTAGATTTAACGGGTAGCCAGTGCAAGGAAGCCAAAATGGGAGAGATGTGATCTCTGATTTTGGTTCCTGTCAGAACACGTGCAGCAGCATTCTGAATCAGCTGCAAACTCTTAAAGAGACTTATTAGAGCAGCCTGATAACAAAGAGTTTATAGTCCAGCCTAGAAGTAACAAATGCATGGACTAGTTTTAATGCATCCGCTTGAGAAATGATGCGTCTGATTTTGGCAATGTTACGTAAGTGGAAGAATGCAGTCCTCGAAAGTTGTTTTATATAACGTATTTTCACGACTATAAGGCGCATATAAATGTCTTAGATTTTTTTCAAAATGTGCGGCGCGCCCTATAGTGCAGTGCGCCCTATGTGTGTGTTGTTGTTTTTGTTGTTGTTGTAAGGCGGACGTAAAAGAGACCACCATGAGTAGGACGTGGTAGAGAGGGGGATGTGTGGGCGTGGATTGTGTATAAAAGAACAGGTATGTGCTTTATGCAGAACATTGTTGTTTTAACAACCCTGAAAATGGCAAAGAGACACGCTTATGAAGCTCAGTTTAAACTGAAGGCTATCAGCTACGCCGAGGAATATGGGAATCGAGCCGCCGCGAGAGAATATAAAATTAACGAGTCGATGGTTCGCAAGTGGAGGAAGCTGGAGAACGAGCTCCGACAGGTGAAGAAGACTCAGCTGAGTTTCCGCAGACATCAGGCGAGGTGGCCGGAGTTAGAGGAAAGACTCGAGCAATGGATCGTGGAGCAAAGAGCGAGCAGGAGGAGCGTTTCGACTGTCACCATCCGACTCAGAGCAGTAACGCTAGCGGAGGAAATGAAAATTGAACATTTGCAAGGAGGTCCGTCTTGGTGCTGGCGTTTTATGAAACGGTGCAATTTTTCCATCCGGACCAGGACTACGGTAGCGCAGCGACGTCCGGCGGATTGTTATGAAAAGCTGGTGAATTTCCGGTCCTACTGCCAGAAGCACATCGCCGAAAAGCGCATCCAGCCGAGCCACATTGTTAGAATCATTATATGTTAGAATCATTATATGTTAGAATCATTATATGTTAGAATCATTATAATAAAGTCATCCCATATTTGCTTTTCCAGTTATATCCATTTGTTCTTGTTGTATTGTTTTGTCTTTTGTTCAAGGTCCGCATGAAGCAGCTGCTGTGAGAAACGTGTTTGTGCTCAAAGTGTCTTTTGTTCAAGGTCCGCATGAAAGCAGCTGCTGTGAGAAACGTTAGGGAGTGACATTGGCCTGTACCGGAGCTGCAGTGAAGGCCATGAGAAGAGACTCCCTTTTGAGGCTTTGTATCAGTTGCGGGAAGATATGCTGTGTGCAAGCCTAGTTGTTTAATAAATGATATCATACACACACACACTAATATACAAGGTGTATTCTTCACCAAGTATCTAACTTGTCCTTGTGTTTTTCCCCCTCCCCTTATGCACATTTGAATTCTATGTAACTAGGGACCTCCTAATTTTTAATAAAAGCAGGTTGGCGGAAGGTGTGCGTCAGAGCGAGTAGGAGATCTGTAACTGAGCACATCTCCCCGTTCTCCTTGCAAGAAAAACTTATACTGTTGTCTTTGCCTCATTTTGTGTGTGTTTTCTTATGTCCTAGGTTGTTTGAACCTGACACACATCACCAACATGGACGAGGTGCCGCTAACTTTCGACATCCCGGTGAGTCACACGGTGGAGAAAAGGGAACCAGCACTGTAGCGATACGCACAACGGGGAACGAAAAGGCTTCGTTTACTGTTGTGCTTGGCTGCCACGCTAACAGACAGAAACTGCCGCCGATGGTGATTTTTAAGAGAAAGACTTTGCCTAAAGAGACGTTTCCAGCAGGCGTCATTATTAAGGCAAACGAAAAGGGCTGGATGGACGAGGATATGATGAAGGAGTGGCTGAGGCAGCTGTATGTGAGGAGACCGGGAGGTTTTTTCGACACATCACCGTCGCTTCTGATTTGTGACTCTATGCGAGCGCATCTCACAGCCGATGTGAAACAGAAAGTGAAGCAGATGAACGCTACGCTTGCTGTTATTCCGGGAGGTGAACCGGCCGTTCAAAGTGAGGCTGCGAGCGGCGTGGGAGCGATGGATCATCGAAGGAGACCACAGCTTCACGAAGAGTGGTAGGCAGCGCCGGGCGAGCTACGCCACAGTTTGACATCACATCACCGTCGCTTCTGATTTGTGACTCTATGCGAGCGCATCTCACAGCCGATGTAGGGTGACCAGATGCCCCGCTTTGTGCGGGACAGTCCCGCATTTTGAAATTGAGATAATGTCCCGCATTGTTATTGACAGTGGCACTTGATTTTTTTAAATGCAGTCTCACAGTAGGTAGGCAATAATCTGGCGTTTACGCAGCGCAAACAGCTGTGTGTATGTGGTCGGACTCGGGAGACGGGAGAGGCTGAGCTGTCGGGGGCGGGCGGGGTGGGCTCTGTCAATCAAGCTAGACACGGGTGCGCGCGCCCGCTGCACGGCAGCGCCAAAAACAACAACAGCGTCGCATGCAGCAGCCAGCAGGAGACATGGAGGAAAAAGATGGAAGCACTTGTAAAAAAAAAGTAAATGCAGCTATAACAAGGAGTGGGACCGGCCGTTCAAAGTGAGGCTGCGAGCGGCGTGGGAGCGATGGATGACCACAGCTTCACGAAGAGTGGTAGGCAGCGCCGGGCGAGCTACGCCACAGTTTGACTTCGATGGATTTTATTAATGACTGTTACTGGTAATGTGCTTGTTTTTACCATGCCGACGCCTATTGATTATTGAGTGATGATTAGAAAATGTTATTACTTTGTAATTAATACTTGAATAAAGCACAACCAAACTCAGTTTTGCTCCCGATCTATTTTTTAAATACGCACACTTGTATGCGTGTGTGTTGTTGTAAGGCGGACGTACGCCTATTTATTATTTATTAGAAAATATTATTATTTTGTAATTTATACTTGAATAAAGCACAACCAAACTCAGTTTTGCTCCCGATCTATTTTTTAAATACGCACACTTGTATGCGTGTGTGTTGTTGTAAGGCGGACTGTGACAGCTTCTCTGTCTCGTGGGTACTATCAGCACAGAGTAGACGGAACACAGCTTGTTTACAACTTTGACGCTTTATTTAACACATATATATCAACCAACACGGCAGCCAATCGCAGGCTACGTGCTGCCGTCTGCCGTGTGTCTTTGTCCGTGTGTCCGTGGCCGTGCTTCACCTGCTTCTCTGTCCAGCACGCCACTATATCGGGAGGTGAGAGTGATTAACCACCTGGGAACCGGTGTGGCAATCACTCTCACCTGGCGCTGCTCTCCCGAGCCCTCCCCACACCTCTCTCCCGCAGCTGATGCACCACGCCCCCTCCACATATCCCCACCGCCCGATTTAGGCCGGGGAGCCGTCCGGCCTAACCTACTCCTCCCCCGCCTCCCCCAAGGGAGCGGGAGCGGAAGTCGTCCACAGGCATCTGCTCCCCCGGCCTGCGGTGGAGTCACCTGAGGGGAATGGGCGCCTCCGCCCGACGCATCAGTCTGCAAGACAAAAAGGGAGAGAGAAGTTAAGGGTGCGGAGAAAGGGCTCCCCACAGAGGGCCTGCTTTACCCTCCTCGCCCTCTACTTTTCAGGGGGGGTGAAGGGGACGAGGAGTCGTGTCTCCTCTCTCTCTCCTGCACAGTGTCTCTGCTCCTCGCCCTCCTGGTTTCCAGTCCAGGAGGTAAAGGAGACAGGTTAGAGGAAGAGTCACTTCTGGCCCTCGAGCGCCTCCCTTCCTCCAGGTCTCTGCTTCTCGAGCGCCTCCCTTTCTCCACGTCTCTACTCCCCTCTTCCTCCCTGTCCACGTCTCTGCTGACAGCCGGGGAACGAGAGGTGGGGGACATGGAAACTCGGGACAGGTGCGCGTCCCTCCCTCCGCAGTTTTCCTGGTGAGGCGGCGACGCCGTCCTCTTCTCCGTCTCCTTCCTTTTGTCCTTACTGGACCGGGGAAGGGCGCCGAAAGGCCGGCAACCCGGATCACCTGCCCGACCTCCCTTACTGGACACTCGCGGCGGAAGTGTCCGGGCCGCCTGCACCTCCAGCACTCCTGTCCTGACGCCCGAGGGACCTTCCGTGGGCTAGGCGCAGCGCCCCTAGCGGCAGGACCCTGTGGCGGAAGAGAAGGAGAAGAAGAAGGGATGTTAGTGCGGGGCGGGGGCGTCGGTCGAGCCGGTGTGTGTCTCTGGGGAACGGGAGCAGGTCTTCTCCGGGGCGCCGGCACGGGACAGGCGGGAGCGGATGGCTGACCCTCCTGCGCCCGGGCTCTGGAGACAACGGCTAGGTGGTCCTCCGCCAGGGTGATGGCCGCGGCCAGGTCCGCCGGGCGGTGCCCGCGCACCCAGTCCGACGTCGCCGCCGGGAGCCCCTCCAAGAACTGCTCCGCCACGATCTGCCCCATCAGCCGTTCCTCGCAGGCGGAGTCCCCCGGTTGCAGCCATCGCGTCGCCGCGTCTTTCAGCTGCCGGGCGAAGATGAACGGCCGATCCGCGGGCCCCAGCCTGGCTCCCCGAAACCGGCGGCGGTGGTCCTCCGCCGCGGAGCCCATCCGACCCAGGATGGCTCTTTTGACGTCCCCGTACCGATCCCGGGAAGGTCCCTGCAGGCCGAGCGCCGCCGTCTGGGCATCCCCCGACAGCAGGGGGAGCAGTCGCACGGCCCACTCCGCCTCCGGCCAGCCGCACGCCGACACCGTTGCCTCGTACATTTCCAGGTATGACTGGGCATCATCGCTCCCAGTCATCCTGGGCAGGGTCATGCCGGAGCGCGAAGGACCCGGCGACGTTGTCCCCTCCCGGACCAACATCGCCTCCAGCAGCTGCGTCTGCCTCTCCCTCTGCTGCTGTAGCGCCGCGAGCTGTTCCCTGGTGAGCACGGCCTGGTCCCGCCTCACTGCGGCGACCTCCGCCACCATCTGGGCCAGCCCCGTCACTTGCTGCGGCTCCGCCATTCCCTCTGTGCTGAGCCACATTGGGTGCCAAAATGTGACAGTCTTACTGTCTCGTGGGTACTTTCAGCACAGAGTAGACGGACCACAGCTTGATCACAGCTTAGACGCTTTATTTACACTATACATAAATCATCAACCCGGCAGCCGATCACGCGTTCGCTGCTCTCGTCTGCCGTATGTCCTTGTCTGTCTCTTGGTCCGGGTGGCTTGGCTCGTGCTTCCCTGGTCATCCTCCTCCCAACTCTGTCCAGCACGCCACTATATCGGGAGGTGAGAGTGATTAACCACCTGGGAACCGGTGTGGCAATCACTCTCACCTGGCGCTGCTCTCCCGAGCCCTCCCCACACCTCTCTCCCGCAGCTGATGCACCACGCCCCCTCCACACGGACGTACGCCTATTTATTATTTATTAGAAAATATTATTATTTTGTAATTTATACTTGAATAAAGCACAACCAAACTCAGTTTTGCTCCCGATCTATTTTTTAAATACGCACACTTGTATGCGTGTGTGTTGTTGTAAGGCGGACGTACGTATGGTAGTAGAGGAGGATATGTATATAAAATGTATATAAAACGTGCGCCCTATCATCAGGTGCGCCCTATTTGTGTGTTAAATACAGAAATGGCACACATAAATTAAACTGCGCCTTTTGGTCGTGAAAATACGGTAGTCATTAAAGGACAAATCCTGATCAAAGACAACTCCAAGATTCTTTACGGTGATCCCGTCTAAGACTAAATCTCTGAAGTGATAGTTTCTAAGGTGTTTGGGTCCTATTTCGAGAACTTCAGTTTTATCTGAATTTAGCATCAGAAAATTGTGGGTCATCCAATTTTTTATGTCCTTAATGCATGCTTGAAGTTTAGTCAAGTGATTGGTTTCATCAGGCTTGATCGATAAATATAATTGGGTGTTGTCGGCATAACAGTGAAAGTTAATTGAATGATTCCTAATAGAGATGCTCCGATCGCCATTTTTTGGGCCGATCACCGATACCGATCACCAAAAAAATTGATCGGCCGATTGCCGATCACTGCCGATCAAAGAATGAATTTAAAATTTTAAATACCGTATTTTCCAGACTATATAGCGCAACTAAATATAAGACGTACCCACTAAAATATGAATGAAATATATATTTTGTCACATATAAACCGCACCGGACTATAAGTCGCCGATATATACATACCCCATACATAAGTGTTTATTCATATACTGAACTGATTGTTTACAAACAGTGCCGCAATAAAAGCATCAAACGCGGCAATAAAAGTGCTGATAAACAAAACAGAAAAGTCATTGATGGTTTTATTGATCTTCCTCCTGCGTACTGAAACCATTATTGTGCAGTGTGCGGGACAGCGGCTGTCACCTTTTCCTCCTGCACACTGTTAAAGCGCAACTGCGCAACGATTAAAGTCGCTTCATTCTCTCATGAAATGAAGCCACACGTCACTATTTATCTTCCTCCTGAGCATTTAAAACTAATGAACACCAAACCACTGTCACTTCATTTCTTCTGCGTACTGAAGACACTGAAGTCGTCCTCTTCAGTGTCAGAGTTGAACAGCGTCAGATAATCTTCATCACATATCGTCTCACCGCGGCTGCACGTCAGCTTGCCGTTAATGAATCTATGGCATCGATTCATTAACGGCAAGCTTACGTGTCCTTACTGTTTACTTCACGGATAGCCAGATCGATGGCATTCAACTTAAAAGCTGCATCATAGGAATTGCTTCGGTTTTCCATTTTGAGGGGGTGAGGGTGTAATAATATTATATACCTGTGACGGAGCAGCTCCGTCAATGACTGCAGCCTACACACACACACACACACACACACACACACACACTGTGGGCTGAAGAAAAATTTATAGAAAAGCAGCGGCTTACAATCCGGAAAATAATATGCCTTTATTTGAAACGTCGCTAATAATGTACGTCTCGTGATCGGCTTCCTGATCGGCATGTTTTTCCGATCGCCGATCAGGCTATTTTTAGACAATATCGGCCGATCATGATCGGCAGCCGATCAATCGGAGCATCTCTAATTCCTAATAATGTTCCCTAGAGGAAGCATATATAAACTGAAAAGAAGTGGCCCTAATACAGAACCTTGTGGGACTCCATGAGAAACTTTGGTTTGTATGGAGGATTCATCATTAACATGAACAAACTGAGAACGGTCTAGGAAATATGACAAACCAGCCTAGGGCGGTTCCTTTAATGCCAATTTGGTATTCCAGTCTCTGTAAGAGAATCTGATGGTCAATGGTGTCAAATGCGGCACTAAGATCTAATAGGACAAGTACAGAGATGAGTCCTTTGTCTGATGCCATTAGGAGGTCGTTTGTAACTTTGACTAGTGTGGTCTCTGTGCTATGATTTACTCTAAATCCTGACTGAAACTCCTTGAATAAGCTGTTTGTGTGGAGAAAATCACATAGCTGATTGGCTACGGCTTTCTCAAGTACCTTAGAGATGAATAAAAGGTTTGATATCGGCCTGTAGTTGGCTAAAACGTCTTGATCTAGAGTTGGTTTTTTAAGAAGAGGCTTAATCACAGCTATTTTAAAGGACTGTGGTACATATCCTGATAATAAAGACATATTAATCATATTCAATAAGGACAGGCTAACTAAAGGTAATACATCTTTAGGTAGCCTGGTTAGGATGGGGTCTAAGAGACAGGTTGACGACTTAGATGAAGAAATTATTGTAGTTATTTGTTGAATGTCGACAGGAGAAAAGCAGTCTAAATATATATCAGGTTTTATAGTTATTTCCAAACTTGCTGTATCCAATTTCAAATGATGAATTTCAGATCAGTGCCTGTTGAGGGCAAAAGGTGATGAATTTTGTCTCTAATATTTATAATTTTATCATGAAAGAAGCTCATGAAGTCATTACTAGTTAGGCTTGAAGGAATAGATGACTCAATAGAGCTGTGGTTCTCTGTTAGCCTGGCTACAGTGCTGAAGAGAAACCTGGGGTTGTTCTTATTTTCCTCAATTAATGAGGAATAATAGGCTGTTCTGGCATTACGCAGAGCCTTCCTATAAATTGCAAGATTATCTTGCTAGGCTAGGCGAGATTCTTCCAGTTTAGAGGCACGCCATTTACGTTCAGATTTACGTGCCTCTTGTTTTAATTTGTGAGTGTGCTGGCTATACCATGGTGCTAACCTCCTCTGTTTCATTGTCTTCTTTTTCAGGGGTGCAATAGAGTCAAGGGTTGTCTGTAATGTCTCTGTAGTATTAATAACGAGCTGATCTATGTGTGAGGGGCTACAGGAAGCTGCTAAGTCCTCTGTAACATTAAGACATGGCATTGAATTTAATACTATAGTAATTGTTTCCTTAAATTTGGCTACACCACTGTCAGATAAACATCTGCTGTAGGAGTTTCTGAAAAAAGGCTTATAGTCCAGTAGTATGAACTCAAAGGTTATTAGAAAATGGTCAGATAGGATAGGATTATGTGGAAAGACTATTAGATGATCAATTTCAATGCCATATGAGAGTATAAGGTCAAGAGTGTGATTCAGACAATGAGTCGGTTTGTTTACACTCTGACAGAAGCCAATTGAGTCTAACAAAGAGATAAATGCAGTACTAAGACTATCACTATGGTTGTCGACATGAATATTAAAATCACCTACAATAATTACTTTATCTGTTTTAACGACTGTGGAGGGGGCGTGGTGCATCAGCTGCGGGAGAGAGGTGTGGGGAGGGCTCGGGAGAGCAGCGCCAGGTAAGCCAGGTGAGCGCACCTGTGGAGGATAAAGCTAATCACGCTTCTTTGTCTCACACAGCAGGGGCTGGACCGGGAGGAGGATCCATAAAGACACGGCCGAGAGCTCAGAGAAGGAGACCGAGAGAGAAGTCGGATGCGAGCGGCCCGGAATGTGATCTACGTACACATTGAGCAGCGAGAAATAAATAAATAAATAAGAGTCAAGCATCTCCCTGGTGTCCTCTATAATTGAACCCTCCGTGGAATCATTCCACGCTACAGTGGCGCCCAACGTGGTTCACCAGGGGGAAAGAGATGTCAGAGCCGCAGCAACCGATGATGTCGCTGGCACAGATGCTGGGGGAGATCGCGGCCATGAACCGGGATCAGGCCGTGCTCACCCGGCAACAGATGGCGACACTCCAAGGCCAGGCAGAAAGACAGACGCAGTTATTAGAGGCAATGGTGAACCGGGTGGGGGCGGCAGCCCCGGCCCCCGCGCTAGCCAGTCTCACTCTCCACAAGATGTCGGAACACGACGACCCACAGACATTTTTGGAGATGTTTGAGGCAACGGCGACAGCATGCGACTGGCCGGGGGCGGAGTGGGCCGTACGGCTGCTTCCCCTGTTGTCGGGGGATGCCCAGACTGCGGCGCTCGGCCTGCCGGGGCCCTCCCGGGGTCTATACGGAGACGTCAAGAGGGCCATCCTTGATTGGATGGGCTTCTCGGCGGAGGACCACCGCCGCCGGTTTCGGGGAGCCAGGCTGGGGCCCACCTGATCGGCCGTTCGTCTTTGCGCGGCAGCTAAAAGATGTGGCGACACGATGGCTGCGACCGGGGGACTCCGCCGGCGAGGAACGGCTGATGGGGCAGATCGTGGCAGAGCAGTTTATGGAGGGGCTCCCTGCGGCGACGTCAGACTGGGTGCGCTGCCACCACCCGGCGGACCTGGCCGCGGCCGTCACCCTGGCGGAGGACCACCTAGCTGTCGTCTCCAGAGCCCGGGCGCAGGAGGCTCGGCCATCATCTCCCGCCTGTCCAGTGCCGGCACCCCGGAGAAGACCTGCTCCCGATCCCCAGCAACACGCACCTGTTCGACCCACGCCCCCGCCCCGTACTAATCCTCCCTCTCTTTTCCTCCCACCCCAGGATCCAGTTGCTACAGGCGCCGCTCCCAGCCCACAGAGGGTCCCTCAGGCGGCAGGGCAGGAGTGTTGGAGGTGTGAACGGCCCGGACACTTCCACCGCGAGTGTCCGCTGATGGAGGTCGGCCAAGTGGTTCGGGTTGTCGGCCCTCCAGCACCCTCCCCCGGTCCAGGGGGGACGTACAGCGTTCCGGTAAGGATTCAGGGGGGTACGCATCAGGCGATGGTGGATTCGGGCTGCATGCAGTCTCTGGTTCACCAGAATCTGATTTGACCCGGGCTTTGATGGAGGCAGGATGGGTGGATATTAGGTGTGTGCATGGGGATAGTCACAGATAGCCTGTAGTTCTGGTGGATATTCGGTTTCAAGGAAAAAAGCATAGAATGAAGGCTGCGGTTAGTTCCCGCCTGACGCACCCCCTGATTCTAGGTACTGATTGGCCGGGGTTTGATGAACTAGTGGGGCAGTGTGTGGGGGTGCGTTCACGGCCGACAGGGACATGGGATATGTGTGCTGTGCTCAGTGGTGACGCGAGGTTGTCCGACACTGCAGACGGAGAGGGGGAGCCGGCGGTGCCTTCACAGGAGGCTCCTGTGTTTGACTCCATGGAAGATTTTCCACTCGAGCAGTCTCGGGACGATACTCTACGCTCTGCCTTTGACCAAGTGATACAAATTGATGGTCACATGGTGCGCCCTGACACAGCGCGAACATATCCACACTTTTCATTACACAGGGACAGACTATACCGAGTGAGCTGTGACACGCAGACCGGTGAAATAATTACCCAGTTGTTGGTACCAAAAAGCCGCCGGGAAATAGTCTTCCAGGCGGCTCATTATAACCCAATGGCCGGGCATATGGGGTGTGAGAAAACACTGAACCGTGTAATGGCCCGATTCTATTGGCCGGGCATTTGGGCGGACGTGCGCCGCTGGTGTGCGTCCTGTCCCGAATGCCAGCTGGTTAATCAGCCGGCCACCCCGAGAGCGCCTTTGCGCCCATTACCATTGATGGAGGTCCCATTTGAACGTATTGGCATGGATCTCATCGGGCCATTTCACCGGAGCACACGTGGATATCGCTTTGTGTTAGTTCTCGTGGATTACGCAACGCGATATCCAGAGGCAGTGCCGCTGCGCACTATTTCGGCAAAAAGCGTAGCACGGGCACTGTTTCAAGTTATCTCCCGAGTCGGGATCCCGAAAGAGATCCTGACTGATCAGGGCACTCAATTTATGTCACGAACACTGCAAGAACTGTACGGATTATTGGGCATCAAGTCAATTCGGACCAGTGTGTACCACCCGCAAACTGATGGCCTTGTCGAGCGGCTGAATAAGACTTTGAAGTCCATGATCCGTAAATTTGTTCACGATGATAGCCGTAATTGGGATCAGTGGTTAGATCCTCTGTTGTTTGCAGTGCGCGAGGTACCCCAGGCCTCCACGGGATTTTCTCCCTTTGAACTGCTGTTTGGCAGGAAACTACGCGGGGTTTTGGACCTGGTTAAAGAAAGCTGGGAGGAAGGTCCGAGCCCCAGTAAAAACGAAGTTCAATACGTTCTGGACCTGAGAGCAAAACTCCACACATTGGGACAGTTATCATGTGAGAATTTGCTCCGGGCACAGGAACGTCAGCAGCGACTGTACAACAGAGGGGCTACGTTAAGACAATTTTCACCGGGAGATAAAGTGCTTGTATTGCTCCCATCTTCCAACTCAAAATTACTCGCCAAGTGGCAAGGGCCCTTTGTGATCACACGGCGAGTGGGTGATGTTGACTATGAGCTTGTGCGATCTGACAGGGGAGGGGCGACACAGATCTATCACCTCAACCTCCTTAAAGCTTGGAGAGAGGCGGAGTCTGTTTCCCTGGTGACGGCAATTACAGAGAGAGAGGAGCTGGGGCCTGAGGTACCAAAATCGACCAAACCTGCCTCGCTCTGTTGTGAAGACCACCTCTCACTGTCCCAGAGAACAGACATAGCCAGGTTGCAGCAGCGTTACGCTGATGTGTTTTCCCCCCTGCCAGGACGCACAAGCCTTATTCAACACCATGTTGAGACTCACCCGGGCGTGATGGTGCGTTCATGACCCTACCGGTTACCGGAACACAAAAGAAAAGTTGTTCAGGCAGAATTGGAATCTATGTTGGAAATGGGGGTAATAGAAGAGTCCCACAGTGCGTGGTGTAGCCCCATCGTTCTTTTAGTCAAGAAGGATGGGTCTATCCGGTTCTGTGTGGACTATCGCAAGCTGAATGACGTTTCACGGTTTGATGCCTATCCTATGCCCCGAGTCGACGAACTCCTGGATCGCCTTGACTGACCTCACCCGAAAGGGTGCCTCAGATCCGGTCCAGTGGTCGGAGCAGTGCCAGGTGTCGTTTGAGAGGGTAAAGCAGGCCCTCTGTAGGGAGCCTCTTCTCCACACACCTAACTTCTCTCTCCCGTTTGTCTTGCAGACTGACGCGTTGGGCAGAGGGCTGGGGGCCGTTCTGTCCCAGCAGGTGCGGGGTGTCGACCGCCCGATTCTCTACATCAGCCTGTACAGCACAGTGGAGAGGGAGTGCTGGCCATTCGGTGGGCGGTCGATGCTCTGCGGTACTACCTGCTGGGGCGCCCATTCACCCTCTGCTCGGACCACGCTCCCCTCCAGTGGCTCCACCGCATGAAAGATACCAACGCGCGGATCACCCATTGGTATCTGGCTCTGCAGCCATTTAAGTTCAGGGTGATCCATAGGCCGGGGGCGCAGATGGCTGTGCCTGACTTCCTTTCCCGTTCCCATGGGGGGGGGGAGGATAAGGCTAATCACTCTCCTTTGTCTCACACAGTAGGGGCTGGACTGCGAGGAGGAGGAGGATACATAAAGACACGGCCGAGAGCTCAGAGGAAGGCGACCCAGAGAGAAGTCGGATGCGAACGGCCCGGCATGTGATTTATGTGTACATTGAGCATCAAGAAATAAACAAGAGTCAAGCATCTCCCTGGTGTCCTCTATAATTGAACCCTCCGTGGAAACGATCCACGCCACAGGCACTAAGATCTAATAGGACAAGTACAGAGATGAGTCCTTTGTCTGATGCCATTAGGAGGTCGTTTGTAACTTTAACTAGTGCGGTCTCTGTGCTATGATTTACTCTAAATCCTGACTGAAACTCCTCGAATAAGCTGTTTGTACGGAGAAAATCACATAGCTGGTTGGCTACGGCTTTCTCAAGTACCTTAGAGAGGAATGAAAGGTTTGATATCGGCCTGTAGTTGGCTAAAACCTCTTGATCTAGAGTTGGCTTTTTAAGAAGAGGCTTAATCACAGCTATTTTAAAGGACTGTGGTACATATCCTGATAATAAAGACAGATTAATCATATTCAATAAGGAAGGGCTAACTAAAGGTAATACATCTTTAAGCAGCCTGGTTGGGATGGGGTCTAAGAGACAGGTTGACGACTTAGATGAAGAAATTATTGTAGTTATTTGTTGAATGTCGATGGGAGAAAAGCAGTCTAAATATATGTCAGGTTTTATAGCTATTTCCAAACTTGCTGTATCTGAAATCAGATGAGTGCCTGTTGAGGGCAAAAGGTGATGAATTTTGTCTCTAATATTTAGAATTTTATCATTAAAGAAGCTCATGAAGTCATTACTAGTTAGAGGTGCAATAGAGTCAAGAGTTGTCTGTAATGAGTCTGTAGTATTACTAACGAGCTGATCTATGTGTGAGGGGGTACAGGAAGCTGCTAAGTCCTCTGTTACATTAAGACATGGCATTGAATTTAATACTATAGTAATCGTTTCCTTAAATTTGGCTACAGCACTGTCAGATAAACATCTGCTGTAGGAGTTTCTGAAAAAAGGCTTATAGTCCAGTAATATGAACTCAAAGGTTATTAAAAAATGGTCAGATAGAATAGGATTATGTGGAAAGACTATTAGATGATCAATTTCAATGCCATATGAGAGTACAAGGTCAAGAGTGTGGTTCAGACAATGAGTTGATTTGTTTACACTCTGACAGAAGCCAATTGAGTCTAACAAAGAGATAAATGCAGTACTAAGACTATCACTATGGTTGTCAACATGAATATTAAAATCACCTACAATAATTACTTTATCTGTTTTAACGACCAAGCCTGACGCAAATTCTGCAAATTCAGATAAAAATTCAGAATAAGGACCTGGAGCTCGATATAATATAACAAATAATACTGGCTGTAATGTTTTCCAGGTTGGGTGAGTCAGGCTAAGAACGAGACTTTCAAATGAATTATAATTTAGTTTAGGTTTAGGATTTATATCTCAAGTAGATTAAATCGATCGATTGATAGATGGTTTGAAAGAGGAGTAAAAGAAGCCATCTATGTGAAATTAGAAAAACCATCCCTAAACAGAGGAGGAGGTCTGAGACACCATCTATCTCCAATTTACAATGCTACCCTTTCATCTATTCCCAGGAGATTCAGGAGTTTAGCCTCGAAGAACAACAGCCATTCACAAAAGACCCCATGTGACTCTAACGACTGTCGTTATAACACAATAGAACACTAACGAAGTCGAAACTAACTTTCACCACCCCCAACGACTGTCACTAAACGACTGTCGTTGGGCACATGGAGTGTTAATGAGCCAATGACATCACTGGCTATGTGACTGCCTCCACAGAGGTTAAATACCTGGGTTTCTACACCAGCTAGTTGGACTAGTCCCAGCCTAGTCGAGCGAGCATGAACTGATGAAGCCTCTTGGATGAGAGGTGAAACGTCTTCAAGACAAATAACCAAGTCCAGTTGCGATCGATTTAATCTACTTGAGATAACTATGACCTGGATGAATGAGAATATTCACAGACTTTTTAGGATTTATAAGTAAACTAGAGTCAAATATGGCTCCAACTCCACCACCTCGACCAGTACTTCGAGGAATATGAGTATTACAATGACTGGGGGGAGTGGATTCATTTAAACTAACATATTCATCCTCCTGCAACCAGGTTTCAGTGAGGCAGAATAAATCAATATCATAGTCAGATATTAATTCATTTAATAAAACAGCTTTAGAGGACAAGGACCTAACATTCAGGAGTCCACATTTAATTATCTTGTTTTGGACTCTTGGAGATGTTGATTTAATTTTTATCAGGTTTTTATGATTTACTCCTCTTCTGTTTATTTTATCTTTAAATAATGCAGTTGGACGGGGGACAGACACAGTCTCTATACTAGATGGTTGGGTGGGCAGCTGCTCTAGTGGAGGCGCAGAGAAGCGTGTAAGACTGCAGCTCTGCTTCCTGGTCTCAACTCTGGATTGTCATGGATTAGATCGACTAATAAACTTGGCCATGTTTTTCGATATAAGAGCTGCTCCATCCAAAGTGGGATGGATGCTGTCTCTCCTAATCAGACCAGGTTTATCCAGAAAGGTTTCCAATTATTTATAAAGCCCACATCATTATCTGGACACCACCTCGACAACCAGCGGTGAAATGACGACATGCGGCTATACATGTCATCACTGGTTACATTGGGTTGGGGACCAGAGAAAATTACGGAGTCCGACATTGTTTTGGCATATTAACACACTGATGACACATTAATTTTAGTAACCTCCGATTGACGTAACCGGGTGTCATTACCGCCGACGTGAATAATAATTTATTATATCCCCTCTTATCTTTAGCCAGCAGTTTCAAATTAGATTCAATGTCGCCCGCTCTGGCCTCCGGGATGCATTTAACTATGGTCCCCGGTGTCGCTAACTTCACGTTTCTTAAAATTGAGCTGCCAATGACCAGAGTTGGCCTCTCAGCGGGTGTGTCGCTGAGTGGGGAAAATGGGTTAGAGACGTGGAGTGGTTGGCGGTGTACCGTAGGCTTCTGTTTGGGGCTATGCCTCCTTCGAACAGTCACCCAGCCTCCCGGCTGCTCGGGAACTACCGGGGGACGGCTAGCTATAGCTGCTTTCGGTGGTACCGCACCGGCTACAGGGAACTTGCTAACTATAACAGATTTTTCGGTGCTGCGGTACCGTGCCTCTAAGTCGCTAACCCTCGCCTCCAGAGCTACAAATAAATTACATTTAAGGCATTTACCATTTTCGCTAAAGGAGGACGAGGAGTAACTAAACATCTGGCACACAGAGCAGGAGAGAGGAGAAGAGAGAGTGGGAGAGGAGAGAGAAGCCATTTTCTAGCTAGGCTAGCTAGTGAGACAAACAACAAACTGATAAAAACTATCGAAGTGTGGTTGCTAAAGTTAAGAGACCTGTCCGTGTACAACCAGAACAAGTCTATGTGGTGGTGCAAAGTTGTAAAAACACTCGCCAATGTGAGGAATATATGACAATCTGACTAGGTGAGCAGAACAGAGAGCACCGTGTCAGTAACACCAGTAACCGGAAGTGACAGAATACGCTTACCGTAAAGCAGGTCAACTAGAACTTTTTTCAACACAATGAAATAAAAAGAACAACCAACAATTAAGATAATAATTAATAATTCAATAAGAATAAGATAATTTAAAAAAGAATAAGAAAATTAAGATAATAATTAAATAAGAATAAGTAAAATAAAATATAATATAATAATATTATAATATATGACCGGATTTTAGCTATTATTATACATGCTGATGACCTGTGGCAGGAAAGATTTCCTGTATCTTTCCCTACGACAGCGGAGCTGGAGCAGTCTGTGGGAGAAAGTGCTCCCACAGACTGTACTGTGTGTTATGTTATGAACTGGTAAAGCAGCACTAAAATATTGGTAGATGAGAACCATAGCAATGGAATGACCTGACCTCTGAAGCCACTGTACAAAACTGTAGTTTTGATAAGTAGAAGTACAAATCCCCTTTACCGCCTCAGTCACATTGCTTTGAAAAATGGATTTGGTCTCAAATCTTTTCTCTAAGAACTTTTATGCAGCAAGACTGTATGTAGAAAATCTGTGCGGTATGGTATGCACGATAGACGACACATACTGTTAATAAATATGGAGTAGTTTGTGTCATAAATCTTCAAGCAGTCATGTACAGCACACTATGGAAAAACAGTTGAGAATAAATGTGTATATATTACAATATATATATATGTATATATACATATACACACACACACACAATACAATATAACAAATTAAACTACTGCAGAAAAATAACAAGACCTGAAAAAGACACTGTAGGCTGTGGTATTGGTGCTCTGTAGTCCAGCATTGTCTGCACAGAATGGATTAGAATGGAATACATAGTAGTAGCCAAGTAGATTTGAGGAGAGTTAACTGTAGAATAGCTGATTGATAGTGCTCAGAAAGGGCACAATCACACTGCAGCAGACATATATTTTCAGTAGAGCTGACCTGTGCTGTTCTCCACTAAAAAGCTGTAGTCCTCCTCAGTGTTCTTAGCACTTTCTCTTCTTCTTTGGTGATCTTGATCTTCAACTCTTCCTGAGAGCTGCTATATCAACAGCTGTTCGATGAAATTCATGGCATGGAATTTTGTAAAGACATTCATATTCCACAGACAATTATATAAATTAATTAATTAACCGTAAATACTGACCACAAATTATTATATTATTTTCTTAAGTAACAAATTCTAATAAAATATTTATTAGAATTTCTCACTCAAGAAAATAATCTTGAATTTTATGTAGTGTATGTAATTTCCTTTATAGAAATACAAATGAAAAATATTCCTATCACTGAGTATATATTGTTTAGGATTGTATCCCAAAACCTATGCCTTAACTTTATACAAGAGAACCTAATAATTTGTAACCCCATATGAGTGAAACTACAGCATTTTCATCATATTCCTGTTAACGCTTAATACAATACCATTCTGTTATAATTTACATTGGTAATATTATTTGAATGGTCATATAAGGTAAGAAGAAATAATATCAAAGCATTTAATGATATTATTATTATTATTATTATTATTATTATATTATTATTATATTATTAATAATAATATAATAATAATAAAATCGAGCCTGAGGACACCCAGAGCGAGAAACCAGAAGGATGAGGGGTAAAATGGCTGTTTTCAGATCAGCTGAGTCAGTGCCTCACTTAAAAAAAGCCTTTGAAAACCCGCCTGTACATACTGGCATCTATATAATATTTTCATTATGTTCATTCAGGTGTTTTAATGCTGTTTTTATTAAATTTTGTTTTAGCTCTCTATGTTTGACCAAGACTTTAGGCTAAGTAAAAACCCTGTAGGCTATATTCATCTAGGGGTTTGAGGGGATTTAGTGTTTGTATGTGTTTATTATTAGGGTATGTGTGTGCTAAATAGCTAAGGCAAGGTAAAGTGGTTGGTAGTAACTTAATTGCCTAAACTAAATTAACATCCAAAACGTATGACCAATTTATAAATTATATTATTATAGATTACCCATTTCCCCATTTCCATGGCTCTATTGCCTTTGGACAGTTTGCTCCAATGAGTAAGCCTACATCTGCTTCTATTCTTCTACTGGCTAGTGTATTTCTTTGATGTAAGGCCACTTCTCTTTATCTGATTGCTTTGGTATGTTGTTAGTGTGGACAGGTATGTGGCTATGAGTGTACACCTTGGGTAACTGAATATACTTCTTGTCTTTTAGTCCACATGGTTCCAGATTCAATAACACATAACTATTCATGAGTTTTTGTTCTCCAGGTTTGTTTTGACCCATGGTGCTATGAAGAACGTTGCAGTATTTCCTGGATACATGACAGCAAAAGTTTCCACATACTTGTCACTCTTTTTTGACTTAATCTTCACTGGTAAAATTGACAGTATGCATTCAGATTCTCTGGCCTGTGAGGCTACAGGATTCTTGAGTGATAGAAACTTGAGCACATGATACTTCTTCTTTGTGAGCACCATACATTTTCTCAGATGACACAGAATGTTCTTTATTTCCTTGGCTACCATCATTCTTGTCAGGTCAAACAGAAACTTCCCTTTTTACTCTGTGTAGAATGTCTGGGTGCCTTAGTGCACATTCTTTACACTCAGAGGAGTTCATCATAAAAACTGACTAAAAATTAAATCAACATCTCCAAAACAAGAAAATTAAATGTGGACTCTTGAATATTAGATCCTTGTCTTCTAGCTGTTTTAGTTAATGAATTAATATCTGATTATGATATTAATTTATTCTGCCTCACTGAAACCTGGCTGCAGGGGGATGAATATGTTAAGCTTAAATGAATCCACTTTTTCCAGTCATTGTAATATTCATATTCCTTGAAGTACTGGTCGAGGTGATGGAGTCTAGTCAGGCTTGAACATTAAAACAGATAAAGTAATTATTGTAGGTGATTTTAATATTCATGTTGAAACCCACAGTGATAGTCTTAGTAGTGCATTTATCTCTTTGTTAGATTCAATCGGCTTCTGTCAGAGTGTAAATAAACCAACTCATTGTCTGAACCACACTCTTGACCTTGTCCTCTCATATGGCATCGAAATTGATTATCTAATAGTCTTTCCACAGAATCCTCTTCTATCTGACCATTTTTTAATAACCTTTGAGTTCATATTACTGGACTATAATCCTTTTTGCAGAAACTCCTACAGCAGATGTATATCTGACAGTGCTGTAGCCAAAGTTAAGGAAATGATTCCTACAGTACTGAATTCAATTCCATGTCTCAATGCTACAGAGGACTTGTCAGCTTCCTTTAGCTCCTCACAAATAGATCAGCTCGTTAATAATACTACAGACTCATTACGGACAACTCTCGACTCTATTGCACCTCTATTGCAAGAGGGACATAAATCTGAACAAAAATGGTGCTACTAAACTGGAAGAATGTCGCTTAGCCGGGCAAGATAATCTTGATAATTACAGGAAGGCTCTGCGTAATGCCAGAACAGCCTATTATTCTTCATTAAGTAAGAGTAAAGAGCATGCGGCTCTTTAGCCCCTAGTGGCTCCCTGAAGTTTTTTCAAAAATGTGTGAAAATGGAAAATTAATGAATTTTGTTGTTTTAATATGGTTTCTTTATGGGGAAGACACCTACATCACATCTATGTAATAAATACCGAATTTTAGAATTGTGCTAAATAGCAGAATTGTGTCATGGCCTGCGTCACACCGTGCAGCATGGTGACAGGCGAGTGGCTGTTGTAAACAAACGGGGGGGTGTGATGGGCAAAGCTGTTCAGTGATGTTCGAAAAAAGAAGTCACATTGAACAGGTGAGAACACAATCCCGTCATAGGCGCATATTTAGTAACAAAGTGTCTGTTTTTATGAACGGATTTCAGATTTTTGCCAGTATATATTTGGAATGACACAATTATTGTGTTTTATCATTCAGGTCCGAGGATGTATTGTGCATCTGTTGCTGAGATAAGAGGGGGGGAAGAGAAGAGGAGAATGAACAGAAATCAAACTTACCGGTCTTATTTTCATTTAATTAATTTCAGCTGTTCTACTGTTGTATTTTTTAAGCAAACTGCCTTTTAATTGCAGGCTGTTTCATTACTCGTTTGCAATTGTAGCCTATTTATTTGTGTCTGCCGTGTGGTGGCTCGCTGGTAGTGGACCCAAAAATGCAGAGGAGCAGGGTTTTGCGAAATAAGCAGCCGTTTATTAGAGCACGGGAAAAGGGGGGCTGGGGGTTGCCACGGGCCTCAGGAAGGCAGCAGGAGCAGGGGAGTTCACGGAGGAAGCTTGAGCCAGGGACGAGGTAGGGAGAGGCCGTCGAGGGGTTTAGGCTGGGGCGGACTGGTGCTGAAGCCTGGTGGTTAGGAGGGCGGAGAGCTGGAGTCTGGAGACAGAAATAAAAGTCAAACACTCGGTTAAATCACAGTTTACAAAGTCAAAAGAGAAGCCTAGTTGATCTACCACGATGCGGTGACAATCTGGCCCGGAGTGGTGGAAAAGCCAGTGCTGATATACTGCAGAGGGGATGAGCTGATGGATGGCAGGTGTGGAAGCTGAGAGAGTTGAGCTGATGGCAGGCAGGTGTGGAGGAATCCAGGAGCTGAGAGTGAGTGACAAGGTGGCCACGCCCACGCCAGCACACAGACAAACAAACACGGGGAGAGACAGGGAAACACAAGGGAGAAGGGGGAAGACAAAAGAGGGAGGCACAGCCACAGCTGTGACATGCCGCCGTGTAAGGTGGAGAATTAAAAAGGATTGTTTTATTTATTTTACTCATCTGCACTGACCTAGGCTACTTAACTTTTTATGCATTTGCAGAAAACTAAAGAAAATAGGACAATGCACAGAAATTAAAATTAAACTTGCTCATTTTCATTTTATATAGCCTACCTACCTTTTCAAAAAGCTGTCGTTTTATTTTAAGAATTTCAGGCTGCGTTATAACTGCAGGCTTCATGTTATTACACTCTGTTGCCCAGATAAGGGTCAAAAAAAGAGAAGAGTTGTATTGTCATTGAGGTTTAAAGAGGACTGCATTTAATTTCCATACTGAAGTCTAAAGAAATTACAGGAGGCCTATTATGCACATCCCATTGTTTTTTTTTTCTGATGACACCAAAAATCTGTATTTCTATTTCTTGTATTTCTATAATTCAATCATTGCAACAAAACATAAAACATTAATATTATTATGGAAGTTAAACTTGAAGCACCAAATATCGTACAGCAGCGTAGTCACGTGGTGCATCATTCTCCCCAGCATGCGCTGCAGGGAAAATAAACATTTAACTACAGCTTTCTCAAGTACTCTAGAGAGGAATGAAAGGTTTGATATCGACCTGTAATTGGCTAAAACCTCTTGATCTAGAGCTTTTTAAGAAGAGGTTTAATTACAGCTATTTTAAAGCACTGTGGTACGTATCCTGATAATAAAGACAGATTAATCGTATCCAATAAAGAAGGGCTAACAAGAGGCATTACATCCTTAAGCAGCCTGGTTGGGATGGAGTCTGAGAGACAGGTTGACTGCTAAGATGAAGAAATTATTGAAGTTAACTTGTTGTATCTGAATTCAGATGAGTACCTGTTGAGGGCAAATGATTTACTATGATCAGATTTACGTGCCTCTTGCTTTAATTTGCGAGTGTGCTGACTATACCATGGTGCTAACCTCCTCTGTTTTATTGTCTTCTTTTTCAGAGGTGCAATAGAGTCAAGAGTTGTCTATAGTGACTCTGTAGAATTATTAACTAGCTGATCTGTTTGTGAGGGGCTAAAGGAAGCAGACAAGTCCTCTGTAGCATTAAGACATGGAATTGAATTCAATACTGTAGGAATCATTTCCTTAAATTTGGCAACAGTGCTGTCAGATAAACATCTGCTGAAAAAGGCTTATATTCCAGTAGTATAAACTCAAAGGTTATTAAAAAAAATGGACAGAAAGAATAGGATTCTGTGGAAAGACTATTTGATGATCAATTTTGATGCCATATGAGAGGACAAGATCAAGAGTGCGGTTCAGACATTGAGTCGGTTTATTTGCACTTTCATAGAAGCCAATTGAGTCTAACAAAGAGATAAATGCAGTGCTAAAACTATGATTGTGGTTGTCAACATGAATATTAAAATCACCTACAAAAATTACTTTATCTGTTTTAACGATCAAGCCTGATGCAATTTCTGCAAATTCAGATAAGAATTCAGAGTAAGGACCGCGATATATCATAACAAATAACACTGGCTGTAATGTCTTCCAGGTTGGGTGAGTAAGGCTAAGAACGAGACTTTCAAATGAATTATAATTTAGTTTAGGTTTAGGATTTATAAGTAAACTAGAGTCAAATATGGCTCCAACTCCACCACCTCGACCAATACTTCGAAGAATATGAGTATTACAATGACTGGGAGGAGTGGATTCATTCAAGCTGACATATTCATCCTCCTGCATCCAGGATAAAGTGAGGCAGAATAAATCAATATCATAATCAGATATTAATTGAATGACTAAAACAGCTTTAGAAGACAAGGACCTAATATTCAAGAGTCCACACTTAATTCTCTTAAAAAATCCTGTTTCTCTTAGAGATGTTGGATTTAATTTTTATCAAGTTTTTATGATGAACTCCTCTTCTGTTTATTTTTTCTTTAAATAATGCAGGTGGACGGGGGACAGACATAGTCTCTATACTAGATTATTGGGTGGGCATCTGCTCTCGTGGAGGCGCAGAGAAGCGTCTCTGGTTTCTTGTCTCAACTCTGGAGTGTCACGTGTTAGATCGACTAATAAACTCTCCTAATCAGGTTTTCACCAGAAAGGTGTCCGATTATCTATGAAGCCCACATAATTTTCTGGACACCCCCTCGACAGCCAGCTGTGAAATAACGACATGCAGCTATACATGTCATCACTGGTCACATTGGGTAGGGGTCCTCAGAGAGTTGCATGTCCTCCTCCTCCTCCTTCTCAGCTGGGTGGGTGGCAGGGGTTTGGAGGAAGGATCCAGTCCTATCCAACACCAGTTCCAAACTCCAGTAAGGGTAAGACACAAATCGTGGTCGAAGACAAAAGGCAGAGTAGTTTACCGGGAAAATGATGGGCAGGTTAGTACAAGACAGGCAGGCTCGATAACAGGAGATCAGTCCAAGTGAAAATGCTGGAAGGTCTAGCATGAAGGCTGAGAACTATCTGGCAATGAGTCTGTGAAGCAGAGAGGCTAAAATACAGGCTGCAACTGAAGAGTGCACAGGTGAACAGAGTTGGCTAATAAGATGGATGTGTCCGGCAGGGAGAGTGGAGCAGAGAGGAGGAGAGTGGAAAATAACTGGCAGCAGAGGAGTGGATGTGACAGTTTTTGCATATTTACACACCAATGATACATTAATTTTAGTGACCTCTGATTGGCGTAACCGGGTGTCATTACTGATAATTATTATCATGATGATAATCTTTTTATATTTATGCTTATGTGACAGATCACAGCTATCTGTGAGATGCAGCTTCAGATTACTGTCGCTTCTACAGGCTATAGACGACGACCAGGTGGATTATGGGGTCTTTTATTGCAACTCTGCAACACAGCATACAAAACCACAGTGGTGAGGGAAATCACATCAGTCTCGGGATAACACCACAGTGGAGTCCTCTTTCCTCTGTGCATATTTAACAGTAAAATAAAATACCAAAACTTACTCTTTTACAAATAAAAATGACATGCTAGTGATCGTATAGTGTATATTATTATTCTACAAATCATAAATGAAAAATCCCCACATATCCATTATGTGACACAAAATATCTTTCAAGAACACATTTAACATTAAATACAGAACCATTTATCTGAACAATGAAAAAGACAGAATACAAAAGAAAACATCATAAAAAGTTATACAAAAAAAGCACAACATATTACCTGCAACACAGCATACAAAACCACAGTGGTGAGGGAAATCACATCAGTCTCGGGATAACACCTAACACGAGGGAAACATTTAAGCTAGTTTAGCAACATTAACAAATCTCTAACATTTTACGGTCTAGTAAGTCGCAGTTATTGCTCAAAACTGTTAACATAGGTTGCAATGAGCACTTGACACGGTAAAATGTGGAGTATAACTTCTGGAACATTTAAAGAAAATTATTATTAATCCCGGACCATGCAAGAGGACGTCTTACCACAGTGGAGTCCTCTTTCCTCTGTGCAGTACCCACTCCAACCACTGCGCTAGTAAATGGCGGTGTTGTACCTTTTTCTGCCATAATTTAACAGGCATAGATCTACTCCGTTACATACACCCCCCTTAAATTATGCTGAATAGGGGCAACATAGACCAAACCTCTAACCTAGAAAATAAATAAATAAATAAAAAGGTTGTGGATATCGAGCAGTGGTGTACGAAAAAGTCAATGTCAGTAATTCTTCCTCAAGAAGTGCGTAAGGAAAGGGTGGTACCAAACCCTATACTTATCACAGACTAACAGAGATGCCATCTACATCTCACAAAACTGTACATTCGTCTGCTCTCCCATTTTAGAGAGCTCCTTCATAAGCAAAACTGAACCAGCAAAACAAAAAAACAAAAAAATGCTCATCATTTAGACACTTAGGTGGTTCTACACACAAAATTTTGCGCACATATTCGCTGCAATAGCACCAACCGCAGACCCTGACATAAGGTCAGTATTCTCCACAAATCTCTGGCCTGACATCTCACAAAAGCCTATTTGGATGTCTAATTGTTCTCCCATATCTCGTGAAAACTGAAGGGGCCTGTACTGTTTGTGGATGTGTGCAAACTACCTCTTCTAACTCAATCTCATCCTGAATGAGGCTTAAGACAGCAGGTACATCAGTAGGTAAGTGTCCAGTGTCGTGCACTGAAACTGATGATAAGGTAGGATGAGCACAAGGGCTGTCATCATCGTCAAAGTTGGCACAGTTTGACAGCATTTCTGAATGTGCTGTCTCCGTGGCAAGCACAAGTGAAGTGACAGCGACAACACTCCCTTCCGAAACACACTCACTCCCAGCCTTAGCCTGGGCAGGTGACTGCATGAGCCAATTCATAGTACGAGATCGAGCATCCTCCTGATTATCCACAACAAGGCTCCGTCCACTCTCACATGACACAGCTGACTGTGCCGCCCCACAGACTGCTTGGGGACCAACTTGCTCAGGGAACGCCAGGAAGTCGACTGGAAGCAGCATATTTCTGTGAACAACTTTCTCCTTCCCAGTAACATTATCTCGGATCCTGTACACATTAACTCCAGCTCTCACAGACACCACATCAAAGGGGGTTGAATTCCACCGATCAGCAACCTTTCTCTTGCCTTTCTCACCTCGATTGGCTAGCAGCACCCTGTCACCCACAGTCAGTGGCAATCCTTTTACTTTGCGATTGTAGATTTTGGCATGACGATCCTGCTCGTCATAGGCACGCTGCTGGGCAATCTGTGCAGCCTCAGAGAGATCCTTCCTCAGGTGGTTCACAAACTCATGGTGGCTCACAATGCTGTCATTCTCCAAGACATGATGGAACATGATGTCAATGGGCAAGCGTGGGATCCGTCCAAACATCAAGTAAAATGGCGCAAAGCCTGTGGTCTCGTGTACTGTGCAGTTATAGCAGAATACCACTTAGACTTAGACTGTGGGGGAAGAGTCCTTATCATGCCACCAAGAGTTCTGTTGAACCTCTCTGTGATACCGTTGCCCATGGGGTGATATGGAGTTGTATGGGACTTGTGTACACCTGCCATCTCAAGAAGATCTTTAATGAGCCTACTCTCAAAGTTAGCTCCCTGGTCAGAGTGGATCCGTTTGGGGAAGCCATAAATGCAAAAGAATTTGTCCCATAAACAGCGGGCTACCTGCTTTGCAGATTGGTCCCTACAGGGAAAGGCGAGAGCCAGCCTTGAAAAATGGTCTGTAACAACAAGGACATCAGTGGTCTTCTGTCGCTTGTCTCTGCTGTCCAAAAGTCAATGCAAACTAGCTCCATAGGAGCTGAGGTGCGAATGTTCTTAAGAGAAGCTCGGGCGTCTGGTTCTGATGTCTTCCCCAAAATGCATCTCTGACAGTGCTTTACATGTGACATAACATCCCTTCCCATGCCTGCCCAGAAAAACCTTTCACTGGCCAGAGAGAGAGTTCGTGAACGGCCCTGGTGACCAGCTGCATCATGGACACCGTGCAGGACATGATGTTTCAGAGACTCAGGTACAACAAACTGTAGGATCTTCCTGTTGATGCGTCGATCCCTCCTCACTCTGTAAAGAATCCCATTACGCACTTTCAATTTCTTCCAATGTTTCAACAACTTGAGTACACAGCTCGACTCAGCTGCCCTTTCATATGCATTTGGCCTCTTATGTCGCTGAACATAAAAAAGTACCCTACACACTGTAGCATCTTGTTGCTGCATGTTGTGCAACTGGCTGTGGGGGATAATGATGGATGGGTCTTCATCAGGTAACTGCAGTGAGGAGGGGCTTGTGCCAGACAGATGGGAGACACCACCAGTGCGATGAGCATCCAACACGGCTGACACTTCGTCTGCACCAATAGCACCTCCAGACAGCGTACAGGTGTCTTGTGCTGGACTAAGATCCACATCAGTGGAGTCATCAGCAGTCTGAATGGCCTGGCAATTGGTGGTTAGGCGGAAGGCATCTTGCACTGTCCCAGTGACAACCCCATTGACTTCATCCAATAAAGACAGATAGGGCTCCTTCACCAGACGATGGCTAACGCTGGACTGGACGAAGGGTTCGCGACTCAGGGCATCAGCGACAGTGTTCTTGGGTCCTGGAACATATTTCAGGTCAAAATCATATGCCGCCAGCTTTGCCACCCACCTTTGTTCACACGCATCCAACCTGGGCTTCGTTAGGATGTATGTCAAAGGGTTGTTGTCCGACCATGCAGTGAAATGCCTTCCTTTCAACCAATGGGAGAACTTGTCACATATGGCCCACTTTAAGGCAAGAAATTCTAGCCTGTGAGCCGGGTAGTTCAACTGGGACTTTGACAGTGTTCTGCTGGCAAAGGCGACCGGCCTTGCAACTTCCTCGCCATGTTGAAGCTGAGATAGGACGGCTCCAATCCCATCGAATGAAGCGTCTACAGCTAGAATGAAGGGCTTCTCGAAGTCCGGATGGGCCAGGGTCACACTGTGTGATAGATCACGTTTCAGGGTGTCAAATGCATCCTGACACTCAGACGTCCAGTCGTTCTCTGAGAGTTTCACCTGACTAGAGCGCTCGTTCACATGCATCCTCTTGCGTCTGGTTTTTCCTTTGGTCTTTTGTTCCGAGAGGAGCTTAAAAAGTGGCCTCGCCTTAGAGGAGCAATCTTCAATGAAATGCTGATAATACAGCACCATCCCCAAGAATGATCGAATCTTCTTTTGCGAGGGAGTGACGCCATCACAGTCCATCAAATCAGACACCTGTACTTGGTTAATAGCTTCAACCTTTCCAGGATCTGTCTGTACCCCTGACTCAGAGATAACATGCCCGAGAAACTTTACAGATCTCCGCAGGAAGTGGCACTTCTTCGGTGCCAGCTTGAGGTTATGGTTCTTTAGACGAGAGAACACCATCTCCAAGCGCTCAAGTGCTATCTGCTCATTCGGCCCAAAGACCAAGAGATCGTCCAAGTAACACAAGAGGCTAGTGAAATTCTCATCTCCAAAGATTGAGAGCATTATGCGCATGAATGTAGCTGGGCTGTTAGACAAACCCTGAGGCATCCGGTTGTATTCATGCAAGCCAAAAGGGGAAGAGAAAGCAGTATACCTCTTGTGGTCCTCATGCATGGGCACATTGTAGAAGCCAGAGGTAAGATCCATGGTGGAAAAGAAGACATTCCCCCCCAGTGCAGCGAGAGCATCAGCCTGATGAGGCAGTGGGTGCGCATCCTTTACTGTCCTAGCATTGAGCCATCTGAAATCTGTGCAGATGCGCAGATCTCCATTTTTCTTCCACACGAGGACAAGGGGTGATGCATACTCGCTGGAAGACTTACGAATGATGCCTTTTTCCTCCACTTTCATTGAGGGCTGTTCTCAGCTTCTCGTAGTAGCTTGGCGGCACTCTACGGTAAGGCAAACGAAATGGCTTCTCATCCACTAGGTGTATCTTGTGCACAAAGTCAGTTGCCTCTCCACAGTCCATCTTATGTCGTGAAAAGATAGATTCATGTCTCTCGATGATCTGGAGGAGCCTGTCTCTCCACATGTCAGAGACTGCGCACGAATCTAAGTCCAGATCAGATAGACCAAGCTCATCCAATGCTCTCCTGACATCCTCCTTAGACCTCGGTGTCGCAGCACCAGCCATGAATTGAGAGTGAACTTGGATGTGGTCAGGTTGGGACAAATCTTCAACTGCAACACAGGGATACACATCTGCCAGTTTTGTGTTCCTCTTCAGCACTATGGGCTCATCGGTGGGGTTAATGATTTTCATGGGCAGACATCGGTCGCCCCACATAGGCGTAACAATCCTGCCAACCAAAATTTGTCTGGGTCTGCATCTCGCTTGAGTCGGTTCAACAATCACTGTGCTGCCAACTGATACAGGTGCTGAGGCAGGTAGCATGCCCCACACAAGGTGTTCACTTTGTGGTTGTAGTGTCACACATCGTTGCAATTTCAGCGTGCCAACCTTGTCAGGCACTGTGTCACCTCTCCACCTCTCTGTGTTGGAAAGAAGAGAGAAGAAGTGATGGCAGTCATCATCAGAGACGCTACTGGGTTCAGACATGAGTCGCCAATAGCCGTCAGTCTTTCTCATCAGTCGGATAATTGTCTTTATGGCATTGCTGCCCAAGATCATGTCATCAGTCTGTCCAGGAACCACGAACATTGGAATTATCATTCTACAATCATACACCTCTACTTCCACCTCACATGTAGCCAAAGGCGTGACCTGATGACCCCCACATCCAATAATGATAACATCATCAGCAGAGTACTGTCTCATATCTGGACACTGTTGAAGGAGGCGCTGTGCAGCTGATACACTCAATGTACATCCTGTCGAACCACTGTCCATCATTGCCTTCAGAGAAACACCTGCTGCAGTGACAGTGGTGTAAAACAAACTGTCTGACTTTAGAATTCTGTGTGTGCCCTGAAACATGACAGCCTTTTCCGAGGGGATGCTGGAACAGACTGACGCAAAGACTGACTCAATGTCCTCAATATCATCTGTGGGAGGGACGCTAATAGGATCCGCACCGTCCTCCCCTTGATGCAGATCCATTAGTTTCCCAACTGTGCAGACGTGGTGGATGTCACCTGCACAGGGCAGCTGCGTCTGGAGTGATCAGGTGAGAAGCACTTAAAGCAGAGTTTCCTGTCACGGCAATGAGTAAGTGCAGAATGGTTTGCATCACTACAGACGGCACATGGTAAGTTATTCAGACCCTCAATCCTGGAGGGTTTCGCTCTAGGATGCCTGGTGGTAGTAGTCTGGGATGGAGTAGATCTCTCCAGCAGAACCTTCTCCAGTATTGTAATGACACGCTCAAGAGCAGCCAAGTCTGGTGACTTGGGTGTGTGAGAGTCTTTTGAGTCAGGTGGAGATGCAGCAGTGTGAAGCACCTCAACTTTGTTCACATACACATTCTCACTGGGCTTCCTACTCACAGCAGCAGCAGCAGCAGCAGCACCCCATGAACCTCTCTCAGAGTGGTACTCATCCAGCACATCTTGAACCTCCACTGCATTCCACTTATCAATTGTTTTTGACCTGAAAGTCATTGCAAGCTCTTTGGAGGGGCAATTCTTTATAAACATACGTGTCACTTCCAGGCTGGAGCAGTTTAGTTCCTTGCCCTGTTCTTTGAGGCGGTCAGCAGCAATGTCTGCTGCTTGGTTGAGCCTCAGCCAGTAGTCATATGCATCCTCATTACTCTTCGGCAGTGTAGTATAAAAGTCTGCCAGGGGAAGAGAAGAACAAGGGACAGCAGCAAAATGCCTACGAAGGGGAGCATAAATGGCATCTGGATTCTGAGTCACATCAATGCCACTGTTCCTCATTGCAAACTTCACAACATCTTTAGCTCGACCTCTGAGGTGAATGAGTATTTCCTCAGCCTGCTGCTCTGGTTTGACATTGGTCCTCTTTACGTAATCCTTCATCAGGTCTACCCATTCGTGCACATCCATAGTGTCTGAGGCATCTCCTCTGAAGATTGGAGGTCCTCCCACTTTCCTGTGAGGCACCAGATGGACTTGCGACAGATCGAGACTGTGTGCAGACACGTCAGCTGGTGCAGTATGCACAGGTGGGGTGCTCGACGTGGGTGTGCTGAGTGTAGAGCCAAGGCGTGCAACTATACTATCTGCCAGCTGCTGGCCAACATGTCTAATTATGTCACTCATCTGACTGACTACATCAGGTGAAGGTGAGACAGAGTCTTGGGTGAGTGTAGCAGTAACCTGTGCGCTTGGTGTAGGTATAGTGTGGTGGCTCTGAGAAGGGACCCTGGCTTCACTGACTGAAGTGGCCTCAGCTAGAACCCGCTCACCCCCCCTCACATGAACAGCACCCTCTGTAACAGGACTGTCAAACTGCAACACCATACCCCTGCCCCTACCTCTACCAATACTAAAAGGTGTACTAGTATTTCCTTGTATGTAGCTCATTATCAGACCCCACTTGACAAAATTTCATGAAACAAAACAAACAGAGAAAAGAAAAAAAATACAACACTACAAAGACTGGTTGAGAAACAACGTGTACCAGTTGCGTCATACACTGTTAAACACACTGTCTACCTGAAAGCACAAGGTAGAAGCCGTCCAGCAAGATGGTCCCGGTCCGGGGTGAAGAGCCAACTCCAGACCAACGAGTCACGGCACCAATGTGACAGATCACAGCTATCTGTGAGATGCAGCTTCAGATTACTGTTGCTTCTACAGGCTATAGACGACGACCAGGTGGATTATGGGGTCTTTTATTGCAACTCTGCAACACAGCATACAAAACCACAGTGGTGAGGGAAATCACATCAGTCTCGGGATAACACCACAGTGGAGTCCTCTTTCCTCTGTGCATATTTAACAGTAAAATAAAATACCAAAACTTACTCTTTTACAAATAAAAATTACATGCTAGTGATCGTATAGTGTATATTATTATTCTACAAATCATGAATGAAAAATCCCCACATATCCATTATGTGACACAAAATATCTTTCAAGAACACATTTAACATTAAATACAGAGATATATAACATATGTGAACCATTTATCTGAACAATGAAAAAGACAGAATACAAAAGAAAACATCATAAAAAGTTATACAAAAAAAGCACAACATATTACCTGCAACACAGCATACAAAACCACAGTGGTGAGGGAAATCACATCAGTCTCGGGATAACACCTAACACGAGGGAAACATTTAAGCTAGTTTAGCAACATTAACAAGTCTCTAACATTTTACGGTCTAGTAAGTCGCAGTTATTGCTCAAAACTGTTAACATAGGTTGCAATGAGCACTTGACACGGTAAAATGTGGAGTATAACTTCTGGAACATTTAAAGAAAATTATTATTAATCCCGGACCATGCAAGAGGACGTCTTACCACAGTGGAGTCCTCTTTCCTCTGTGCAGTACCCACTCCAACCACTGCGCTAGTAAATGGCGGTGTTGTACCTTTTTCTGCCATAATTTAACAGGCATAGATCTACTCCGTTACACTTATCCTTAGCCAGCAGTTTTAAATGGGACTCGATGTCGCCCGCTCTGGCCCTCTGGATGCATACGTATTGACAATTAGGATTGACAAATAGGAATTGATGAAAACTATCGAAATGTGGTTGCTAAGGTTAAGAGACCTGTCTGTCCACAAACAGAACAAGTCTAAATGATGGTGTAATGTTATGTAGACACTCGCCAATGTGTGGAATATATGAAAATCAGATTAGGTGGGCAGAACAGAGAGCACTGTGTCAGTAACTCC
This sequence comes from Pampus argenteus, assembly GCA_036937835.1. Taxonomy (NCBI): domain Eukaryota; kingdom Metazoa; phylum Chordata; class Actinopteri; order Scombriformes; family Stromateidae; genus Pampus; species Pampus argenteus. Next base: position 2,205,128 of record CM072875.1, read on the forward strand.
AGTAACCGGAAGTGACAGAATACGCTTACCGTAAAGCAGGTCGTGTCACCTTCATGATCAAAGTGACAAGTAGCAATGTGTAGTAATGGAAGAGAGAGGATCATGGAGACACACCTCTAGCATTCTGATAATATTCCTAAAATATTTCTGTAATCATTCAGCAGTGTACGTGCTGCCGCAAATACAACCCCAAACTAAGCTACCTCTGTAATAAATTTATAATATTAATATGTAATGTTAATACCATCAAAACTACAAGAGATGAACAAATCACTTACCGCTGATAGTTAAGAAACGATGTCCCTATTGCCTAGCTTGTTCACCAGAGAGCAGACAAGAAGTTAATGTTTAAACTGTAAAATGTAAATGCAAAATGTTCCACTCACAAGAGTCCAACCAATAAATTGGCAAGGTTGATTAATCAAATCAAATCAAATTTTATTTATATAGCCCAAAATCACAAAATACATTTGTCTCAGAGGGCTTTACAATCTGTACAGGGAGTGACACCCTCTGTCCTTGGACCCTCGATTCAAGTGAGGAAAAACTTGTCCACCAAAAAACCTTTTAACAGGGGAAAAAGGTGGAAGAAACCTCAGGAAGAGCCACAGAGGAGGGATCCCTCTCCCAGGACAGACAGACGTGCAATCAGCTGATAAAGCTGAAGGGAAAATCTGAAACGAGAAGAAGAAGAAGAAGATGATGATGATTAATTAAAAGATGTGTATCCAATATATGTAATATAGTCTGGCCGATACAGGATTTTTTAAGGCTATTTGTGGTTTTAAATATAAAACTTGGTGCTTTTTGAACATAATGCTGATAACTGTGATAATTTTGGGCACTATAATCGTGAATATGAATTTTTCATTTGGTTTCATCTCTAGTGGAAACTGCTGCTGCTGTGCTCTTTGGGATTTTTATGAATGGCCCAGCTTTCACTGAGTGTGTGTGTGTGTATGTGTGTGTCTGTTGGTGGATTAATGCATACTGCAGTAGCCGGGGGTGGGGGGGTGGTGGTATAGGAGGAGGTGAAAACATGAAGGGAGGAGTCCTTTCCTTAGCTTTCCCTCGCTTTGTCTGATCCCTTCCCCCCAATTCAGTTTCCATCCCCATGATGGTGCATTCTGCTTCTGTGCATCGATCACCATACACACACACTGACACGTTCACAGAGGCAGCTCCGCCTCCTCTGCAGTGTAGCAAGAGCTAGAAAGAACAGTAATGGAGGAGTCAGCAGTGCAGCAGGAAAAAATAGAGGGATCATGGGAAGGAGGGCATGATGGAGGGAAGGCAGATTGGAAAAATGAATGCTCACTCTCCTCCCTCCTTAAACACTCCTGTCTCTTCTGCTGGTCGTCTCCCAGGGACACTGACTTTGTGGAAACGGATGAGAGAGTCCTCGCCAAAGCAGCCGAGATCAGAGTAAGAAGACCTCAACACCTAGCGCTGGTGTGTGCGTGTGTGTGTTTGTGTGTGCATGTTTGATTTTTATACATCTGTATAAATGTGTTTTATGTTGACATCATATTGTTTGCTGCATTTGTTAATATAGAGTATGTAGATAGGACACCAATCATATGTGCTAGTGTGTATGTGTAGCATTTCTAGTTTGGGATTCCTCCATCACTTCATTTCCCATGATGCTTTCATGTGATTTCATGATGTTGTTATTCTCACACTAGATGATGTGTGAATTCAATATAATAGCATGGTAATGTTAATATGGACCACTGAAGCACAATATAAACTGAAATGATCAAGGCCAAAACCCAGCTGCATTTTAACCTATGTCAAAATGTAGATGAAATACATTCATTATTTCATTTCAGTTGTTATTGTGTATAAGAATGATGTTATTCTATATTTTTCTTATTGTAAACAAAAGCTATTAAAAGACCCAAAACAACAATGCTGTTCGGATATTTCCTTGCGGTGGGTCTACCCTCTCTGTGTCTCTCAGTCATAACCCACTGATTACTACTGAATGTGAAAACAGCTCACAAATATATTGTGCCATTTAAAAAATGTAAGTAATCTCTTAAAACAGCTGGTCACTGCAGTTTTAGCAAATGTTACTTAAATAAAACAATTATATAATAATTATAAACTATTTTCAACAGGGTATTAATATCCATTTGGTGGTCTAATGAGTATTTCTGGCAGCAGGGCAGTGTGTGGGATTGAGTCAAAAGTGAGGCAAAGAGGAATAAAATATATCACACTTTGGATATACAAACTACATTTTTTAGTAGATCATTCCATTGTTGGTTTTTTTTGACAACAAAAATATAGAATACCACTAACACTGATTGCATCAGGGTCAGTATAACATGTGTGGCCTGATTTGAGTAATGACTCAAAGGGTTAATACAATTTCTCCGAAATGAACATAAAGTAAACCTTGGGCAGGATTATATTCCAGTAGAAGAGTACTAGTTGGTTTCTGGGGATCTTAAATGAAGCTGCCATCTGTAGTCACATATTGAGCCAAATCTGGTTTATGTTAATTTGGTAAACCATCATTGGAGGTGATTATCTCTACTCACTTTGGCTTCTCAAACTACTCTACTACTAGGATGATGTGTGTGTGTGTGTACCTTCACATCCTTCACATGCCTGTTTTATAATTCTGAAGATGAGGTTGAAACATGCTTACAGTAAATTCTAATCAAGTGTGTGTGTGTGTGTTTGTGTGTGATTGTAGGAGCTGGAGAATGCAGTGGCTGTGGAGAACGTGGAGCTGCAGGAGCAGCAGTCAGATCGCAAGGAGCTGGAAGAGACTCTGCTTAAATTAGAGACACACAAAGAGAAGCTGGTACAGCAAATAAAGAATACCAGGCAGCTCTGTTATGAAGAGAGTCAACAGGTAATAATAAACTGTAACTGTGCAGCTACTTATCTGTCATTGTAAACTGTACGAGTATTTGTTAAATTAATTAAAAATAATATGTGTTGTACATATCAATACACAACATGCAATAGGTAATGTTAAGGTACATTTAAAATGCTGCCTTCTCTGTTGAAGGGATTTTTTTCTGGAGTTTCTGTTATATTGTTGAAGGATTTCTAATTGGACACTTACATTTTCACTGAGGGGTTTCACTTTTCATGCAGTCTTGCTAAATAATACTGTAGCCTATTATGTATATGTCAATGCTTTAATGACAGAGCCAATTAAAAAAGGCACAGTCCATAAAAATATATATTTATGCTAGTTATTTTGAATGACACAGAAATTGAGTTGATGAAAACCACTTAAGAAACAAAGTACTAATTACATTTTAAAGCTGACATAAACATAAATAACATTAATAACTGAAAAGAGATAAAACAACAAATAATATCAATATCAGGGGGTTAAAGTATCAAGTTGTGTGCAACTTAGAGACATTTCTGGGCTCATTTACCAGTCATACATCTCAGAAAAGTGTACATTTCATTTCTGAAAGCTGCCAAACAAGGCTGTTAGTTATTGTCTGGTTATTAAAATATTTAATATGCAGGTTGGTGATGAAATGAAAAGTGTTTTTGTTTTCAGAATGAATCACCATTCTGTGAAGATAGAAGATAGATATGTAGAAGATAGAAAGTGAAATGTTTTTTTGTTTTTTTCGCCATCTGTTTTTTACCCACATAAGTTTACAAATGAATGAATACATAACTGACTTACAGCCTGTTGTATTATTTCTCTTTGTACTTGCCAGATCCTGTCTTTGCAGGCGGAGGAGGTGCAAAAGGAGAGCCAGGTGGAGGAGTATGAGAGGGAGCTTGCTCGAGCCAGGTGGAGGCTGAGGAAACTCAGAGAGGAGGTGAAACAGGCCAAGAAAAGGGTGGATGAGGCTGGAGAGAGGAACACTCCTCTGCAAGACTCCATCAGACAATCCTATGAAGAAATCTTGCAGGTACACATGGAAGGTGTTGATTTCAGATAAAGATAGTGACCAAGTTCTTATTATGAAAGAAATAGCTAGTTTGAGCCATTTATAATCTATTAAGCAGAATCAAGTCTGTTTTGTAAAACACTTTCCTATTACCTTCTATTTTCGGAACAGTTATATTCAATTTTGAGTATGTGGGGCGTCTTAAGATAAGTCACCTTTGGGCTTTTATAGAGAAATAAGTCTAAATTTATCATTGTCTGCTCACCATTCTCTTCCATGTAGGAGGAGCACACTCTGTGTTCTCTGTCTGGAGGTGCAGTCACCCCAGAAAGCCAGCTGGAGGGATCAACATCTCCTGAAGACACAAATGAAGATGAGCCACCTTTTATGAGGCCATGGGGAAGGAGCCAATCACTGCCTGCCTATGCTGACCTAATTATGGTAAATCAGTAATGTTGCACAGTATATATATATATATATATATATTAGTGTTGCTCCGATTGATCGGCTGCCGATCATGTTCGGCCGATATTGTCTAAAAATAGCCTGATCGGCGATCGGAAAAACATGCCGATCAGGAAGCCGATCACGTCATTAACGGCAAACTTACGTGCAGCCGCGGTGAGACGATATGTGATGAAGATTATCTGACGCTGTTCAACTCTGACACTGAAGAGGACGACTTCAGTGTCTTCAGTGTGCAGAAGAAATGAAGTGACAGTGGTATGGTGTTCATTAGTTTTAAATGCTCAGGAGGAAGATAAATAGTGACGTGTGGCTTCATTTCATGTGAGAATGAAGCCACTTTAATAGTTGCGCAGTTGCGCTTTAACAGGAAAGGTGTCAGCGGCTGTCACCTTTTCTTCCCGCACACTGCACAATAATGGTTTCAGTACGCAGGAGGAAGATAAATAAAACCATCAATGACTTTTCTGTTTTGTTTATCAGCACTTTTATTGCCGCGTTTGATGCTGCTTTTATTGCGGCACTGTTCATAAACAATCAGTTCAGTATATGGATAAACACTTATGTATCGGGGTATGTATATATCGGCGGTTTATAATCCGGTGCGGATTATATGTGACAAAATATATATTTCATTCAAATTTTAGTGGGTGCGCCTTATATTTAGGTGCGCTATATAGTACGGAAAATACGGTATTTAAAATGTTTAATTCATTCTATGATCGGCAGCAATCGGCAGATCAAGTTTTTTGGTGATCGGTATCGGTGATCGGCCCAAAAAATGGTGATCGGAGCATCACTAATATGTATATATATATATATATATATGTGTGTGTGTGTCTGTGTGGTAAAGAATTCACATAAAGAACATCGAATTAAAATGCAAGAATTAAATGCGGACTCTTAAATATTAGGTCCTTGTCTTCTAAAGCTGTTTTAGTCAATTAATTAATATCTGATTATGATATTGATTTATTCTGCCTCACTGAAACTTTGCAGGAGGACGAATATGTTAGCTTAAATTAATCCACTCCCCCCAGTCATTGTAATACTCATATTCCTCGAAGTACTGGTCGAGGTGATGGAGTTGGAGCCATATTTGACTCATGTTTACTTATAAATCCTAAACCTAAATTATAATTCATTTGAAAGTCTTGTTAGCCTTACTTACCCAACATGGAAAATATTACAGCCAGTCTTATTTGTTATATTATATCGAGCTCCAGGTCCTTCCTCTGAATTTGCAGAATTTGCATCAGGCTTGATCGTTAAAACAGATGAAGTAATTATTGTAGGTGATTTTAATATTCATGTTGACAACCACAATCATGGTCTTAGCATTGTGTTTATCTCTGTTAGACTCAATTGGCTTCTGTCAGAGTGTTAATAAACCGACTCATTGTCTGAACCACACTCTTGATCTTGTCCTCACATATGGCATCGAAAGTGATCATCTAATAGTCTTTTCACAGAATCCTATTCTATCTAACCCTTTTTTAAAACCCTTTGAGTTCATACTACTAAACTATAAGCCTTTTGCAGAAAATCCTACAGCAGACGTTTAACTGACAGTGCTGTTGCTAAATTAAAGGAAACAATTCCTACAGTATTAAATTCAATACCATGTCTTAATGCTATAGAGGACTTGTCTGCCCCTCACAAATAGACTTTGGTAATAATACTACAGAGTCACTGCGGACAACTTTCGACTCTATTGCACCTCTGAAAAAGAAGATAATGAAACAGAGGAGGTTGGCACCATGGTATAGCCAGCACACGTAAGAGAGGCACGTAAATCTGAATGTAAATGGTGTGCCACTAAACTGGAAGAATCTCGCCTAGCCTCTCGCCTAGTATTACCTCTAGTTAGCCCTTTTTTATTGGATATGATTAATATGTCTTTATTATCAGGGTACGTAGCACAGTCCTTTAAAATAGCTGTAATTAAACCTCTTCTTAAAAAGCCGACTCCAGATCAAGAGGTTTTAGACAATTACAGACCGATATCAAACCTTTCATTCCTATCTAAGGTACTTGAGAAAGCCATAGCTAATCAGCTGTGTGATTTTCTCCACACAAACAGTTTATTTGAGGAGTTTTAGTCAGGATTTAGAATGAATCATAGCACAGAGACCGCACTAGTCAAAGTTACAAATGACCTCCTAATGGCATCAGACAAAGGACTCATCTCTGTACTTGGAATATCAAAATTGAATCAAAGGAACCGCCTTAGGCTGGTTTAAGTCATATTTCCTGGACCGATCTCAGTTTGTTCATGTTAATGATAAATCCTCCATGCCAACCAGAGTGATGTGATGAAGATTATCTGACGTTGTTCAACTCCGACACTGAAAAGGACGACTTCAGTGGCTTCAGTACACAGAAAAAATTAAGTAACAGTGGTATGATGTTCATTAGTTTTAAATGCTTAGGAGGAAGATAAATAGTGACTTGTGGCTTCAGTGCATGGGAGAATGAAGCGACTTTAACAGTTGCGCAGTTGTGCTTTAACAGTATGCGGGAGGAAAAGGTGACAGTGATTTGGTGTTTAATGGTTTCAGTACACAGGAGGAAGAAAAATAAAGTAAAGTTTTAGTGCACAGGAGGAAGATGAATAAAACCATCAATGGCTTTTCTGTTTTGTTTATCAGCACTTTTATTGCTGCGTTTATTGCAGCACTGATCAGTTCAGGTCAACACCATCAAGAGTAGACTTAAGACATTCCTTTTTGATAAAGCTTATAGTTAGAGCTGGCTCTTGGCTGGCTTTGATTTGATGAATCTTGTCAAATGAGGACCATCAAAAAGCAATCAAAGCTCCAAACACTTCAACACAAAGCACCCAGATGTGTTGGGAAGCTAAAAGAATATTCAGGAGATCACAGTCGTCACAACGTTACAACTCAGTCAAAAGCATCTTTGAAACATAACTATATGGTTGTTCCTTGTGTAGCTCGTAGCAAGAAAGGTTGCACAGGAGCTTATTTTGCTTAGTGCTGTGGATATGTGCCGACAGATACTGGAGGAGAAAGCTGCAACCCAAATTCAGTCAATACTCTCCAGCATAATAATCATTGACATGAGTGATGACATCAATGCGGCTTTGTTGTTAGTTTTTGTAAGATACTGCAGGAACAGTATTCTTCACAAAGCTCTACTGTTTCACAATCAAATCAAATCAAATCAAATTTTATTTATATAGCCCAAAATCACAAAATACATTTGTCTCAGAGGGCTTTACAATCTGTACAGGGAGTGACACCCTCTGTCCTTAGACAGCTGCGTTTATTGCAGCACTGATCAGTTCAGGTCAACACCATCAAGAGTAGACTTAAGACATTCCTTTTTGATAAAGCTTATAGTTAGAGCTGGCTCTTGGCTGGCTTTGATTTGATGAATCTTGTCAAATGAGGACCATCAAAAAGCAATCAAAGCTCCAAACACTTCAACACAAAGCACCCAGATGTGTTGGGAAGCTAAAAGAATATTCAGGAGATCACAGTCGTCACAACGTTACAACTCAGTCAAAAGCATCTTTGAAACATAACTATATGGTTGTTCCTTGTGTAGCTCGTAGCAAGAAAGGTTGCACAGGAGCTTATTTTGCTTAGTGCTGTGGATATGTGCCGACAGATACTGGAGGAGAAAGCTGCAACCCAAATTCAGTCAATACTCTCCAGCATAATAATCATTGACATGAGTGATGACATCAATGCGGCTTTGTTGTTAGTTTTTGTAAGATACTGCAGGAACAGTATTCTTCACAAAGCTCTACTGTTTCACAATCAAATCAAATCAAATCAAATTTTATTTATATAGCCCAAAATCACAAAATACATTTGTCTCAGAGGGCTTTACAATCTGTACAGGGAGTGACACCCTCTGTCCTTAGACCCTCGATTCGAGTGAGGAAAAACTTGCCCACCAAAAAACCTTTTAACAGGGAAAAAGGTGGAAGAAACCTCAGGAAGAGCCACAGAGGAGGGATCCCTCTCCCAGGACGGACAGACGTGCAATGGATGTCACATGTACAGAACAAATGAGCTTGCCTTGACTATTTTTTATTACAGCTGACAGTGGCATAACATATTTACAGTCTACTATATTTTCTTTCTCCATTTTCGCCTTTTTCGTTACTTTTTTTTTCTCATTAATTTGGGAAGATAGTCCTTGCAAATTTTTGAACATTTAGTTAAGTTACAAAAGGTTGAATACCCATGATTTAGACCATTCTTTTTTTAATGTCGCCCAACTGTATGCATATTCTAGCTAGTGATGCTGAGGCTTGCTTGTCTCATACAGATTTCTCAGATTAGAGATCAAGTTGATATGGAAACTATGCTATACACACACTACTAGTTCTCAAACTACATTTACTTAGTAACAAAGAAAGATTTTCACAATTACAATCTTCATTAAGCATAGGCCCATATAAACATATGACCCACCTTTATTTCTTTTTTCATTGGTTTATTAATTTTAATTACCTGCGTCGCTCTCTAGATATTTGTATGATAGCTCATTCTGTGTGTGACATCAGTGCGATTTCTGTATTTTAAAGGTTGATTTGCATTAATATTTTCCACTGCAATCATCCTTGAGACTTGTGTAAATCCCATCTGTGCATTACATCTACACACAGGGGTTTCTCTCACTTTTGTTGAATAACACAATAATTTGATCCAGCAACTATGACTTTTTGAAATTTGTTTGTTTTGTAATTGCTGTAGTACCACCTCAACCAATATAAATCACTTTAATCTTACACAGATTTTTTTTCGATTTTTACTGTAACCTTATGCCCCCAAAACTGAAACAATACCATAATACCACGAAAACCTAGAAAATTGTAGATAAGTTTGCTTGCACCAGTAAACACTGTGGGTGTGGCAGGTGTGACAACAATTTAATTAATTGCAAAAAAAATGCAGAAACCTTATATAATATATATAATAATATATATAATATAGGTAAGAATACCTTTACCCAGTTACATGTTCTTGAGCATTTTCCATGTTACGCCTCTTGTGAATGAACATTTTTCATATTATACCTCTCTGACTGTCTTTGTCTCACTGTTTGTGTGGGGGACTCTACCAGGGTGCCAATGGCTCATCCTTCTGCAATAATCTAGCAGATACCAGAGAGGAAGTGGACGACAGTGTAAGCAGCTCACCAAAGGTAGCTTCATTACCATCTACACCACAAAGTATGTGATATCGAGTTTGAGACAATAATTAAGTGCTTGAACAGAATATATGATAAAAAATAAACAAACTTTTTTTTTTGAGGAATGATACTATATTTTGAATTTATGATCACACTGCAGGTCTACAAACCAGCAGTGGTCACTGCTCAAATAACATGTTCTCCTTGGTTTGTGTGGTCTTGTTCGACAGATGGACAGATCCAACCTGGAGGATGACCCAGAAGAAGATGACAATAAAAATGGGAAGAGAGAGGGACAGAATCAAGAGTGCACTACCAGCCCAAACCTTCTCAACCAACTGGATTTTTACCAAGCTGACCCCTTTGCCCACTGTCAGAGTGAGCATATGTTTCAATTGGACTTGGCAACAAAATTAAGCACAGACTGGTTTGATTAATGTTCATACATTATCAACAAGCATAAAGAGTTGTGAAAAGGAGGAAACCTTCTTTTTCCAGAAATATTTGGCTTGTACCTTTGACTTTTTATCAAAAAAGCAGATATTTTCTAACATAGTTCTTCATCTTTTGTACTAATGATTCAACCGGAAGAATTTTCCATCCAAGCCTTGTCATTCTCAAACTCTGAGACATAAAACACTGTATTTATGCTGTAACTCACTTTTTTTTATCTTGCCACATTGTTTTATTGGTTATGTAAAAAATGTGTTTCCACTTGATTCACAGATGACCTGTTTAATGCAGACATATTCCCTAAAACGGACTTATCAGGTGAGGAATAACACAAATTTTAAGGACTGCATTCTTCCACCTAAAACTTAAAGTGGAGTTAAGGCTCATGTCCTAGATATGTTATTAATGGATTCTAACTGTTTTATGTATAACTACAAATATCAGTGTAAATTATGATCAAATCAAAATAATTTCCTAAAATTATACAGGGTTTTCTATTTGCTGACTTCTGCTCTTAGTATATATGTTATTATAAATTGTTTGTGTCAAGTTATCTGGTTTTAGCTTTCAGCAGCTTCTTTTTACTTGAAATAATTAAATTGTTGAGCTTGAATTTGAGCTAAGTTATTGTTAAATTATTTTCTTTCCAGATGGATTCGCTTCAGACCCTTTCAAAGGCAGTGACCCCTTTGCAGCAGTTATTTTGTTCCCAGGGGCGAACATTGGTCCTGATGAGGGTGTAGTAAATGTCTGTGATGAGGCTGACACTAGCCTGTCCTGTGCTGAAAATAAAGCTTCAACAGGAACTCAGTGCTTTGAGTCTGAGTTTCCTGATGAAGACAGTGACATAGAGATCAGCTACAGCCGAGAGGACCTGAATACAATTGCTGGGGGTGATGATTCCCGTGGATTTAATCCCATCCAGAGCTCATCTGAGGAGCTGGGCCTAGAGCCCACCCAGGGCTGGAGGTCCCAGGGTCAGTATTCTGTAGAATCAGACCCTGATGTGTATGAGCTGGACCTAGCTACTGTCTCCCCTCCATCAAACACAGAAGAGCACAGTCTTGGATCTCTAGCTGGTGAATTTACTGAGGCAAAAACAGGACTGGAACAAGGTAATTTATCCTTAAATCAATTCCCATTTTTAACATTTTATATTAATTTCTTTTAGTTGTGTGGATTGATATTGCAAGTCATTGACCATGATTTCTTACCTATATACACTTAAAGGTATTGTTGAGTGCATTTGTAGCTTTAAACACTAAAGGCCAACTTACATTGTCTAAATAAAAGCCTTAATAGTTTGAAAGAAACGGGGAGAGAGGGAGGGAGAGAAAACAGAATGAGTGGCTGAATCGATTGCATGGCTTTTGTGCCCGCTAAACCTGTCCAAATGAGACAAAAAGATGGAAGAGTGTAATTTGCTAAGGGTGAAATGTACTGCAAACTGCGCTGCCAAGCAAAGCGTCCAAGCCTCATGATGCAACTGTCCCATTTGTATTAATGTAAATGAGGAAAATACGTACATTCTGTGCAAAATTGGTCTCTTTGAATGCAAACGCAGTCATAAAGACATGCGCTAATTATCAAGCGCAATTATGAGTTATTAAATTAATAGCGTTGATGGAGCTCAGGATTAATCTGCAAGCCGTGTGTGCAATTGCGCACAGTCCCTTCCTCAGTTTGAAGATGCACTTGTGGTTTTAGAAGCTGTGTGATGCTGCAGCCTGCTGTGGGCAACAGACAACATTAGTACTGATGTTTCTAAGAAATCCCAGATACATTCAGTAACACCTGATCCACATTATTGTCATATTCAGACATTTATACTCTTTGTATGTTTCTATTGATTATTGTTTTGCAAAATTAAAATTAGTCTAATAAAAAAAAAAAAAAGTTTAATTTGACTCTGATGTTTCATACGTCCAGCCTTTGATCCCTCATTATTATATTTCAGCTCAAAAACAAGCCATGTTGGAACCAGATTGGACAGATGGCAAAGAGCAAACTCTGTCTAATGATGTCACCTCCAGTCAAGGGGCAGAATGGGTTAGCAACATCAAAGAGGAACGTCGAAACCCTGCATCTCCCCAAAACTCACTAGACTCTGAGAACCTCTTCATCAAGCCCAAGTTAGATCAGAACAGAGAACCGAGCTTCAAATTGAGCTACGGATCAACCAGTCAGCCTTCCTTCGACCCATACGGGTTTAAACTCAGTCCAGAACATTCAAGTCATACCCTCTTAGACCCTGATGAAGGTGAATTTAGCCCAGAACCCACAGACCACAATCTGACCTTTGACCTTGAGCCGTCCTGTTCTCAACCAGACCAAGTGAACTTTGATTCCTATGGATTTGACATCACTTCCTCCCAGGTACGGGACTCTGATCCCTATGGCTTTAAGCTGAGCTCTGAGGAGAACCAGGAGGTACTAGACCTCTGTGACCATGGAAACCAGGAAGCAATTGATCTTTGCAGCATTGATAACAAGGATCAAGTAGATCCCTTTAAATATAAACACCAGGAGGTACTGGAACCTTATACCCACGGAAAAAAAGGAGTGATTGAACATCATAGCCACAAAAAACTGCTGGATTGGTGTCATAATGGAAACCAAGAAGTGCTGAAACCTTCAAGTCTTGATAACAGTGAAGTTGTGGAATTAGTTAGCAATGAAAACCAGAAAGTCCTGGATATCTGTAGTCATGACAATCAGGAAGTGGTGAAACCTTACTGCTTCATTGAAGAAGGACTTGAACCCTGTAAATATGATAACCAAGAGATTCTGGAACCTTTTAGCCATGGCAATCGAAAACTGTTTGATTCCACCTGTCCAGAGAATCAGGAAGTGCTGGATTTAGATAATCTTGGCAACCAAGAACTACTGGATTTTGGTAGTGAAGAAAATCCGGAGGTGCTAGTTTTAGGTAGCCACAACAACCAGGGAGTCCTAAATCTCGGTAGCAGTGAAAGTCAGGAATTGCTAGATTTTGGTAGCCATGTCAACCAGGAGGTGCTGGACTTGTTCAGTAAGGATGATTGCCCTGAAGCAAACAATAACCAATGCATCCAGGGACCAGAGCTCAGTGTCAGTCCCACCAGCTTAGAGAGTGATGTGGCATCAGAAGACCTGTTGGGATTGGAGCTCAGTAAAAACATTATCTGTACTACCACAAAAACCAATAATGTTGACACCCTTGAGATGTATGTCAGCAACATCTCTGCCAACCAGGACCTCACTACATCCAATGCTCCCACAAGTCACAACTTGTTAGAAGGTGATCTGGGTTCAGTGTTTGGGGCTGGAGGATACATTGGTTGTCCTGATGTAGCTGATGACCTACAGCCTCTGGACCACAGACAAGTTAATGTAGTAGCAGTGACAGTACGACCACCCAGACCAGTAAGACCTCCTCGGCCTTCGCTCAGGGTAAGTCAGAAAACTTCATACCTCATACTCACAAAGGTTACTTCTAAGAAATGTTCATAGGTCCTCAAGGTTCTAGCATCGAAGACCCAACCTTGAACCACAGATGGTGACAGGTCTTATTGAGTTATGTTGGGCCCTGTTGGATCTCATATCTTTTTAATCTATTCAGATCAAGTCTGACTGTCCTTGTGACATTTCTGATTGGGTCTCCAAGGGTCATGGTTCAGTCACCATTGTATCCCTATATATAATTGGTTTAGTGGGTCCGCCATTCTGGACAGCTAGGAACGGCGCCACTTGGACAAACAGCATAGAGTTTATCTATATATCTATCTTTATTATTAGTTACAGTCTACGGTTTTACATGAGAAGTGCCCTAGACAATTTCTGTTGTGATTTGGAGCTAGCCTATACGCAAAATCTTACACAGAACAATGTTGTTGAACGTGTTTGTCTGAGGCCTGTCTTTTGTTTCTGCCATCGTTGACATTCATTTGACAATAGAGAAACAAGATTTAGATTTAGATAGATAGATAGATAGATAGATAGATAGATAGATAGATAGATAGATAGATAGATAGATAGATAGATAGATAGATAGAAGAATAAACAATGATAATATAATAATAATAGTACTACAATATATAGTCCAACTCCCACGGGAAACAGGTCCGACTTACTGCCGGCAATGCGGACCAAGCTCTGGCACCGAGAGTACAGAGACCGGATAGCCCGTACCAATGGGTCCGGAACCCCATACTCCCGGAGCACCCCCCACAGGACCCCTCGAGGGACACGGTCGAACGCCTTCTCCAAGTCCACAAAGCACATGTAGACAGGTTGGGCGAACTCCTATGCACCCCCCAGGACCGCGCTAAGGGTATAAAGCTGGTCCACAGTTCCACGGCCGGGACGAAAACCACACTGTTCCTCCTGGATCCGAGGTTCGACAATCTTATGGACCCTCCTCTCCAGGACCCCCGAAAAGACCTTCCCGGGGAGGCTGAGGAGTGTGATCCCCCTGTAGTTGGAGCACACCCTCCGGTCCCCCTTTTTGAAGAGGGGAACCACCACCCGGTCTGCCAGTCCAGAGGCACTGCCCCCGATGTCCACGCGATGTTGCAGAGACGTGTCAACCAAGACAGAACAGAGTCCACTCGGACTCAATGTCCCCCGCCTCCCCCGGGACATGAGCGAAGCTCTCCCGGAGGTGGGAGTTGAAACTCTTTCTGACAGGAGATTCAGCCAGACAATCCCAGCAAACCTGCACAGAACGTTTGGGCCTGCCAGGTCTGACCGCCATCCTCCCCCACCATCGGAGCCAACTCACCACCAGGTGGTGATCAGTTGACAGCTCCGCCCCTCTCTTCACCCGAGTGTCCAAAACATATGGCCGCAAGTCCGACGACACGACCACAAAGTCGATCATCGAACTACGACCGCGGGCGTCCTGGTGCCAGGTGCACATGTGGACACCCTTATGCTTGAACATGGTGTTTGTTATGGACAATCCATGACGAGCACAGAAGTCCAACAACAGAACACCACTCGGGTTCAGATCAGGGGGGCCGTTCCTCCCAATCACGCCCCTCCAGGTCTCACTGTCGCTGCCCACGTGAGCATTGAAGTCCCCCAGGAGGGCGAAGGAGTCCCCAGAGGGAGCGCTCTACAGCACCCCCTCTAAGGACTCCAAAAAGGGTGGGTACTCTGAACTGCCGTTCGGCGCATAAGCGCAGATGACAGTCAGGACCCGTCCCCCCACCCGAAGGCGAAGGGAGGCTACCCTCTCGTCCACCGGGGTGAACCCCAACGTACAGGCGCCGAGCCGGGGGGAAACAAGCAGTCCCACCCCCGCTCTGCGAGGTGAGCCCGACTATATCTAGCCGGTACCTCTCAGCCTCGTGCACCAGCTCAGGCTCCTTCCCCGCCAGACAGGTGATGTTCCATGTCCCCAGAGCCAGCTTCTGCAACCGGGGGTCGGACCGCCAGGGTCCTCGCCTCCGACTGCCGCCCATCTCTCTATGCACCACTCCCCCCCTGTGACCCCTCCTGAAGATGGTGCTCGCCACAACCGACTGGTAAAACATCTGCAGCATCTTATTGCAGACGTTAAAAGACCTGAGTCTCCTTAAGAAGTAAAGCCGGCTCTGGCCCTTCTTGTAGATGGCCTCTGTATTGATGGACCAGTCCAGCTTATTGTCCAGTGTGACACCCAGGTATTTGTATGAGTCCACCACATCCACATCTGTCCCACTGATGCTGACAGGGGAGGGCAGGGGCTTGTTCCTCCTGAAGTCCACCACCATCTCCGTCATCTTCGCCACGTTCAGTTGCAGGTGGTTCTCCCCACACCACTTAACAAAGCGGTCCACCAGGTCCCTGTACTCAGCCTCCCTTCCCCCCTTCACACACCCCACTATAGAAGAGGTGCTGGAGAACTTCACAGAGCTGGCTGGAACATGCCTTCAACACACGAGGGATGATGCGATCTGGACCAGCAGCTTTCCTCTGGTTGAGTCTCTCCAGTTCTCTCCTCACCTGGCTGGATGTAATATCGAGACCAGACTGGGGGGTATGGGACACGGCAGGTTCTGAAGTTGATGTCCGCAGTGGGTTTTGGGGTGGAGGTGGTGGCAGTGACGGGAAGAGGTGTCTGCTGCCAAAGGGGGTGGGGAGCTGTGGGAGCTGTGAGGATGTCCTGGAGGCGGGAGGTGCGAAAAGGTCCATGGTGGGTGTCGGCAGGGGGGAAGGCGGCAAGGGTGGTGAGGGGTGATGGTGGGTTGTTGTTTTGTGATGCAGTAGAAGGGTTGCGAGGAGTGGGTGGGATATAAATATACATATATATATATATATATATATATATATGTTTGTTTTGTTTTTTTAAAACTCAACAACAAGAAAGCCCCCCACAATAATATATGCCAATATGTTAAAATCAGGTGGAGACAGCATTGTCGAGTGGTTGACCCACACTTTAACTAGGTGTGGGAGAAAGGCTTCCCAGCGACTGGACTAAAGGAGTCACCCTGCCCTTCTAGAAAAACTCAAGGGTGACAGTCTGCAGCAGGGGTGGTAGTCTGTAGCAACTACCGAGGCATCAACCTATTATCCATCTCTGGCAAGCACTTTACCAGACCACATCTCTGACATTCGCTTGCTCATAGAGAAGACTTATGAATTCAATAAAGATCTGTACATTGCTTTTGTAGATCTGAATGTTGCCTTTGACACCATCTGCCATTCTTCACTAATATCCTACAGACCCTTGGAGCACTACCTAAGATCATTGCCCTGCTTAAGCTGCTTTACAGCAATGCACAGAGCTGTGTCTGTGTGAATGGCATAGACTCCAACTGGTTTCCAAACTCCAGTGGCGTTCGCCAGGGTTGTGTGGCTGCTGCCAATCTCTTTAACTGTATCATTGACCATCTAATGTTCAAGGTCTGTGAGTGGGTCCCTGGAGTGTTTGACAGTTACCATCTGACTGATATGGAGTACGCTGATGACACCATCAGCTGAGAGATGCTCTGGGCATATACAGTGAAGAGGCAGAGAAGCTAAGCCTCTATGTGAGCTGGACAAAACTAAGTTT
Source organism: Pampus argenteus (assembly GCA_036937835.1). Lineage (NCBI taxonomy): Eukaryota > Metazoa > Chordata > Actinopteri > Scombriformes > Stromateidae > Pampus > Pampus argenteus. The sequence continues at coordinate 2,222,123 of CM072875.1, forward strand.
ATGCATGTCGGTAATGGATCAGATCCCCCCACTGTCTCTCTGGAAACCACTCTGGCAGCATCAGACTGTCTCATGCAAGACGAAGCTTCAGATTTACAACTCAGCTGTACTCTCCATCCTGCTATATGGCTCGGAAACATGGAGCCTAAACAAAACTCTGGCTGCAAGAATTGATGTCTTCGTCAACAGGGGTCTCAGAACCCTGGCAAGTCTCCAACAAAGTTCCTGACTGCACAATGCCTCACTCGCTGGTTTTGTTATGTCCTCCACCTTCCTCCTGAACATCCGACAAAGGTCATTCTCTAGTTTGATCCAAGGGCGGCAGTATGGAAACAACCATGAGGCAAGCCCCACACCTGACCTCCAAAAACACAGAGTTGTTGTGGAGGATGCAGAGCTGCTGGCTTTAAGCTGAGAACTGAGGAGAACCAGGAGGTACTAGACCTCTGTGATCATGGAAACCAGGAAGCAATGAATCTTTGTAGCATTGATGCTGGGGGAAATACAAATATTTAGATAATATTCAGTGATATAATATTTAACACATGCAATGACTCATTATACATTATATTAATAATAATAATACATTTTATTTGAAAGACACTTTACAGAGAAGAACATTAAAAAAATACAGTGCACTAAAAACATATTAGACATTAAACGTTAAAAGCAATTTTAAAAAGGTGAGTTTTTGTCAGAGATTTGAAGGTGGGCAAGTCAGTACAGTCACGGATGTGTTTGGGGAGAGAGTTCCAGAGGGAGGGGGCAGCTGCAGAGAAGGCTCTGTCGCCCCAGGTTCGGTGCTTGGTCCTAGATGGAGGAGTCAGGAGGTTTGCATTCGATGAACGGAGGCTGCGGGATGGATTATGGCGATGGAGCAAGTCAGTGAGGTAGGAAGGGGCCTGGTTATGGAGGGCTTTGTGTGTGAGGAGGAGGATTTTGAACTATTATGACTGTCATTACTGAATATTAATGACTGAAATTGCTAACTGTCTGATGGCTTCTCCTTGATGAGGCAGTCTACCCAGGAACTTTTGCAGAACCTTGTGTAGTAAACAGCAGAACATATCTCAAGTAGATTAAATCGTTCGCAACTGGACTTGGTTATTTGTCTTTGAAGACGTTTCACCTCTCATCCAAGAGGCTTCATCAGTTCATGCTCGCTTGACTAGGCTGGGACTAGTCCAACTAGCTGGTGTAGAAATCCAGGTATTTAACCTCTGTGGAGGCAGTCACATGGCCAGTGATGTCATTGGCTCCTTAAACACTCCATGTGCCCAACGACAGTCGTTTAGTGACAGTCGTTGGGGGTGGTGAAAGTTAGTTTCGACTTCGTTAGTGTTCTATTGTGTTATAACGACAGTCGTTAGAGTCGCATGGGGTCTTTTGTGAATGGCTGTTGTTCTTAGAGGCTAAATTCCTGAATCTCCTGGGAATAGATGAAACATACCCCACATTCACTGAGTTGCAATTATTTGCCAAAATCAAAAAAGTTCATTTTATTTCTCAATAATGTACACTTAGCACCCAATCTTGACAGAAAAAACAGAAATGTAGACATTTTTGCAAATGTATTAAAAAAGAAAAACTGAAATATTACACTTTACTCAGTATTGTGTAGAAGCACCCTTTTGAGCTAGTACAGCAATGAGTCTTCTTGGGAATGATGCAAGTTTTTCACACTTGGATTTGGGGATCCTCTGCCATTCTTCCTTGCAGATCCTCTCCAGTCCTCTCATGTTGGATGGTGAACGTTGGTGGACAGCCTTTTTTCAGGTCTCTCCAAAGATGCTCAATTGGGTTTAGGTCAGGGCTCTGGCTGGGCCAGTCAAGAATGGTCACAGAGTTGTTCTGAAGCCACTCCTTTGTTATTTTAGCTATGTGCTTAGGGTCATTGTCTTGTTGGAAGGTGAACCTCCAGCCCAGTCTGAGGTCCTGAGCACTCTAGAAGAGGTTTTCTTCCAGGATATCTCGGTACTTGGCCGCATTCATCTTTCCTTCAATTGCAACCAGTTGTTCTTCAGTCGTCCCTGCAGCTGAAAAACACCCTCATAGCATGATGCCCCCACCATGTTTCACTGTGGGGATTGTATTGGGCAGGTGATGAGTAGTGCCTGGTTTTCTCCAAACATAACACAGAATTGATGCCAAAAAGTTCAATCTTCGTTTCATCAGACCAGATCATCTTATTTCTCATAGTCTGGGAGTCCTTCATGTGTTCTTTGGCAAACTCTATGCAGGCTTTCATATGTCTTGTACTGAGGATAGGCTTACATCGGGCCACTCTGCCATAAAGCCCTGACTGGTGGAGGGCTGCAGTGGTAGTTGACTTTGTGGAATTTTCTCCCATCTCCCTACTGCATCTCTGGAGCTCAGCCACTTTGGGTTCTTCTTTACCTCTCTCACCAAGGCTCTTCTCCCACGATTGCTCAGGTTTGACTGGGCGGTCAGGTCTAGGAAGAGTTCTGGTCATCCCAAACTTCTTCCATTTAAGGATTATGGAGGCCACTGGGCTCTTAGGAACCTGCAGTGCCGCATTTGCTCTGACATGCACTGTGAACTGTAAGGTCTTATACAGGTGTGTGCCTTTCGTAATCAAGTCCAATCAGTTTAATTGAACACAGCTTGACTCCAATTTCTGTCAAGATTGGGTGCTATGTGTACATTAATGAGAAATAAATTAACTTTTTTGATTTTAGCAAATGGTTGCAATAAAACAAAGAGTGAAAAATTTAAAGGGGTCTGAATACTTTCCATACCCAATTGTATATAGAGCACTGTGCAAAAGTTTTAGGCTCTAAGTTAAGTCAGGTTGTTTTCAGTAGTAATTTCAATTATTTATCAAAGGATAACCTCTTGAGATGTACCATCTCATTTTCGAGGGGGTCCTTATTGCCAACAGAGATATACAATGTTTACAAAGACGATACAAAGACGCAGACATCCATTCACCACAATGCTCCACTAGCCCCCTTCCCCATACATATGTATATAGACAAAATAAGAATGATCATAGACAAAATAAGAATGATAAAACACAACTGCAGAAATACAAAAGCAAAACTAAGGCTATTTGTATACATATGCACACATGCACACATAGCACTTATGCATGCCCACCTCAAAATAAAATCAAAAGCAAGAACAAGATGTTTGGAAGTGAATGAGTAGAGAGGATTTAAAGTGATGAAAGGAGGTTATAGACCTAATTGTGCAAGGGAGATTATTCCAGTCTGCTGGGCCTTTAAATTTAAATGCACGTTGACCAATTTCTTTGTTAATTCGTGGAGTAAGAAAGAAAAGTTGATCACTATGCCTTAAATTGTATTGTGAGCTGAGTGGAATCAGATATTGTTTCAAGTAAGAGGGAAAATTGAAGTAGTTGCACTTAAAAATGAGTAGTAACCAGTGAACATGCCTCCTGGACAGTTTAAAGACTGGTACATCTGGCAGTGATGGGTATTATAAGGACACCTCAGTACAAATCGACACCTCAAAGAAAAGCTGTAGCAAATTCTCCAAGTAATGCCATGAATAGTTTTTTTTAATTCATCAATTAACTTCATACTAAGTTGAGTAAACAGATGGTGGTTAAATTAAATAAATACTTGGTGTGAGCAGCTTTGCCTTTAAAACAGTATCAGTTCTCCTCAGTACACCTGCACTCAGTTTTAAGGTACTTAACAGATTGGTTGTTCCAAGTATCTTGGAGAATTTGCTACAGCTTTTCTGTGGATTCAGGCTGTCTCAGCTTCTTCTGCCTCTTCGTGTAAACCAGACTGATTCCATGATAAGATCAGGCTCTCTGGAGTCAAACCATTTGTTACAGGATAGATAGCTCTTCATGACTCTGACTATATGTTTGAGGTCATGCTGCAGAATAAGTTTGGGACTGATTAGATGCATTTCTGATGGTATTGCATTATGGATAAGAATCTAAACATCAATAGAGTAAGTGCCTAAATTCCTTGCACAGTACTGTATATATTGTAAAACCTCATTTGTCATATGATGTGTAGTGTCACATTGTCACTAAAAGGTGCATTTTGGAAATTTTGGTTGAAAAGGAATTAATACACTCAGTTTGCAGTTTATTAGTTCCACCTAGCCATAAGTAATGGTCTCATCTAACAGGCCTGTGATAAATGTTTCAATGTTAGATTCAGCTTTATTTTTGAGGCTGTAGTTTGTGTTGATTAAGATTAAGATTTACTTTTATTCATCCCTCCATGGGGAAATTATTTTTTCACTCTATTTTTTTTATTTTACATGCATTTAACCCGTACACACACACATGCAGTACAACGGCATAGACATGCAAATGTGGAGAGAGATGGTGGAGTGATGGGCAGCCAGCCAGACCGGTGCCCAGTGAGCAGTTGGGGGGGTCGGTGCCTCCAACTCGGCAGTGCCCTGGAGGTGAACTGGCACCTCTCCAGCTACCAGCTCACCTTCCATATTTTTTGGTCCATGTGGGACTTGAACTGCCACACACTGGTTTTCAAGCCGAGTCCCTATGGACTGAGCTACTGCGGCCCCCAAAAACACAGCGCTCACACATGTCCAAGGCACGGACGGTGCTGTTGCTGTTGAATAGTAATTCTTTATACTGAGAGCTGAGCAACTTGTATCGCCTGTCATGATGTACTAGTCCTACAATCAAGGTATTTATTAGCTTTAATTAACAAAGTAGGATCCTAACAATGTTAACTAACTAAGGTTAGCGTTATCCCTCAGCAGTTGGTGAGTTTTACAGGTTAGTTATGCTGCCTGACAAACACACATCAGACGTGACTCTCAAGCCAATATGCTGACTAATTTGAAAGTTAAGACATTAGAAACGAGGACTTACCAGAACAGTACATATCTACATTGAGCTGAACCTCTGATGATCTTTCCCATTCAGCACAGAGCTGTGTTTACCACCAGCTTTACCCGGCCCTGACTTTGATATGATCTTCATCATATCATAAATCACCTAACCTTCTGTCCAAAATGAACCCACACACAACCATTTTCTTCATTGCTGACATTGAACTGGTCTATTTGCTTTGTCCAAGTCCAAGATATTGGACATTGAGAAAAAAATGTATCAAGAATAATAATTAGGGATACAATGGTGACTGGGTCTGCCCACTTACAGCCAAAAAGAAAAAAAAAACACTCTTGAACAAGCAGGTGAAAATTTTGCGAATAGGAGAGCAATACCCTGAGTACACTTTTACTTTAGTCTTGCACAGGACATATAATATGTTATATCCCATTTTGGTGAAACACAAAAAATTGTGCTTTTTTATTTATTAATTTATAAAAGGCTGTCATAGCAAACTGCTTGTCTTAGTAATTTCGGGCAACACCTTTGATCACATTAATCATCACATTCTCTGTTGCCTTTCATGTGTTTTAGGCAAAGGAGAAAGCTCAGTCCCAGATTCAGGACATCGATCTGAAGTGATATCTCATTGACCAACGCTCATGCAGGGTTACCATATAGGCAAGGTTCCCATAACAACAAGAGCAACAAAATATGAAGAGGACAGTAACCAGTACATTCCTGTATCCTCTCAGTCTCTCGTTTATTTCCTTCCTCTCTGACAGGTTTTGACAGGGCCAGTTGGTCCACAGTGAAAATTTCTGTGCTTTTCATGACCGATTTCAGCTTGTTGTTGGAACCTGTGCAAGTGGACTTTGTCACCCAAACAAAATGTATATAAATTATATACTCTGCAACAGTCTATTGTGCTTTTGAGGATATCTAGTTGATTAGTAGTTGTAGCTGTAAAGAGAGTTTGATCAGGTTGTATGGTGACCATCCATATCCATACCTTCACCTTGATAACATGCCAAGTGTTTTCAGTCATCAATTACTTGCTTTAATTTGCTTAAAACATTTTAACATCATTCTTCTTTATTACAGTTTTACCAGGCATCTACACTTCATAAATCCAAATTCCATGCTATATACTAATATTACAAAGTATAAACTATGCACTAATGTTGTCTTTGCACTACTTTGACTCACACTGTATAGAGGAAATCAACAGATGTTAGCTTATTGTCAGTGTATTGGATTTGGCATATATAGTGCCCAGAAAATAAGAAAAAACTACTGCATAGAAATGCCAAAGATATTTTCAATAGTAGAAACAGTGTCTCTATTACATATTTGGTAATGGAATTTATTGCACAATACAAAAAGCAAACAAAGCAAGTTGGATCTGCATCAAAAATGTGTTTTATCAGCCTCATAGATCCGATCTCACTAGGACCACATTATGTGCATATGTTGTATATCATATTTTTCATAGCTGGAACACAATAAATCCATTTAAAGTATTTACTAACAGGAAAGTATATGACACATCAGTCAAACTGACTTTAGAATTCCACTGCCAAAGAAAAAAGGTAGCAAATAACACTTTATATGATTTTCTAGGGTTGTTTGGACTTTATGTATTTATTTATATTCTCTTATTTGTGAGCAGCTGCTCAATAGTCTTTTTGCTTTGCATTGTGGGACAGCAGTGTACAGGTGCTGGTCATCAAATATAGAATATCATAAAAAAGTTGATTTATTTTAGTAATTCCATTCAAAAAGTGATACTTGTGTAATGTATACATTCATTTCACGTAGACTGAGATATATCAAGTGTTTATTTCTTTCTAATTTTATGACCAACACCTGTATATCACCAGTTCACAGATTTAGTAAGCATACTTTTACCTTTTTTGCATATGTAATATTTGAACACACCCTCAAAGGTGCTAAGAATTACAATAGCATGAAGTATGGAATCGTGACCTGGCTAGAATCAGCCATCAGGTAAGATCCTGCAGGAGATTTACTGAATTGCTTTACAGCACACACAGTAGGTTCTGCTGATCTTCCAGCTCTAACAGGGAAGAATTGACTTATATTCCAGTGAGTAAATCCGTTACAGCATGTTTATTCAAGCATTAATTTGCAGCAAACATCTGTCCTGCACTGTTTCTGCCTGTGGTAAGAAACAGAGTACATAATAATACTGTGTAACTAATACATTATAACACATTATCAACAAAATGTTAGAATTTCTGCCTCATTTTGTCATATCACCCACGTTCTGTTGCATTTTGTAATAAACAGCCTGAACACAATATGTGCTAAATCCCGCCACATTTTGAACTCAAAAAATCCATAAACTGTTTGGTTTTGGGTCCTGATTTAAAAGTTTCTAGGATTAAGCTACTTTTAAAATTGACAGGGAGCCTGTTTCAGAGAGGCGTAGCATTATTAATAAAAGGTTGCTTCACCAAGTTTAGCCCTGGCACTTGAACTGAGAGGCCTGGCAAGACTGACTCCTTAAACAGGATCATATGCATTTGGTCCCACTTCATATATTGATTTATAAACAAGCAGCATTGCCTTACATTCAATTCCATGACTGACAGGAAGCCAGAGTAGTGACTTGAGAATTGGGATGATGCTTTCTGTATTTTGAGAAACCTGAAGATTTTTGAAGCTCTTTTGGGGGAGCCCTGTCAAAACACCACATTGCAGTAGTTAATCCTCCTAGAAATAAAGAGTGGATGGGTTTTTACAAGTCAGCAATTCACATGAAGTCCCTGAGTTTGGCTATATTATTATAATATTTGTAAGATCAAAAAAATGATCTTATGCTGCTTATATGTACAGATAAAAACATTTTTGTTGATTATTACGTAGTGCATTGTATTTTATGTATACACTTATTATTATATTTATTTGTAAAGCCCAAAGTCACAAAATACATTTGTCTAAGAGGGCTTTACAATCTGTACAGGGAGTAACACCCTTTGTGCTTAGACCCTCGATTCGAGCGAGGAAAAACATGCCAACCAAAAAACCTTTTAACAGGGAAAAAAGGTGAAAGAAACCTCAGGAAGAGCCACAGACGGGGGATCGCTCTCCCAGGATGGACAGACGTGCAATGGATGTTACGTGTACAGAACAAATCAACACACACATGTTATGCAATCACAATGAATTACATGAATGTTAAAATGAGAATTGGTTACAATGAATGATAATTGTTACAGTAGCAGTGGAACCTGTGATAGAGCGACACAGACGCAAAGCAGCAGCAAATCATTAGCTAACTATAGACTGTAATGGAAATATAGTAAGAATGATGACGGTGACAACACATGCAGTGGATGGCAGGCAGGACCACAGCATTAGCCACAGTCCACGAGAGAACACAAAAATTTTAGAAGTTTAGTTAGTAACATGCAGAGGGGAGAGAAGGGGAGAGGGAGAGAGAGAGGGAGAGAGAGAGGAGAGAAAGAAAAAGAGAGAGAGAGAGAGAGAGAGAGAGAGAGTGAGTCCCCCAGCAGTCTAGTCCTATGGCAGCATAACTAAGGGATGACCTGAGCAAGCCCTAACTAAAAGCTTTATGAAAAAGGAAAGTCTTGAGTCTACTTTTAAAGGTGTTGACCGTGTCTGCCTCCCGAACACAGAGTGGTAGTTTATTCCACAGAAGAGGAGCTTGATAGCTGTATGTTAGGAGAAGAATTTTAAATTATATTCTAGATTTAACGGGTAGCCAGTGCAAGGAAGCCAAATTGGGAGAGATGTGATCTCTGATCTTGGTTCCTGTCAGACCACGTGCAGGAGCATTCTGAATCAGCTGCAAACTCCTAAGAAACTTATTGATGCACCCTGATAACAAGGAGTTACAATAGTCCAGCCCAGAAGTAACACATGCATGGACTAGTTTTTCTGCATCCGCTTGAGATATGATGCGACTGATTTTGGCAATGTTACGTAGATGGAAGAATGCAGTCCTCGAAATTTGTTTTATATGGTCATTTAAGGACAAATCTTTATCAAAGACAACTCCAAGATTCTTTACGGTGGAGCTGGAGGCCAGGGTGATCCCATCTAAGGCAACTAAATTTCTGGAATGACAGTTTCTGAGGTGTTTAAGTCCAATTATGAGAACTTCAGTTTTATCTGAATTTAGCATCAGAGAATTGTGGGTCATCCAATTTTTTATATCCTTAATGCATGCTTGGAGTTTAGTTAAGTGATTGGTTTCATCAGGCTTGATGAATATACACTCACCGGCCACTTTATTAGGTACACCTGTTCAACTGCTCCCTTGAACTGCTGTTCAACACTTAATTTCTAATCAGCCAATCACATGGCGGCAACTCAGTGCATTTAGGTCAAGACAATCTCCTGCAGTTCAAACTGAGCATCAGTATGGGGAAGAAAGGTGATTTGAGTGACTTAGAACGTGGCATGGTTGTTGGTGCCAGAAGGGCTGGTCTGAGTATTTCAGAAACTGCTGATCTACTGGGATTTTCACGCACAACCATCTTTAGGGTTTACAGAGAATGGTCCGAAAAAACAAACAAACCAGTGAGCGGCATTTCTGTGGGCGGAAATGCCTTGTTGATGCCAGAGGTCAGAGGAGAATGGCCAGACTGGTTCTAGCTGATAGAAAGGCAACAGTGACTCAAATAACCACCCGTTACAACCAAGGTAGGCAGAAGAGCATCTCTGAACACACAGTACGTCGAACTTTGAGGCAGATGGGCTACAGCAGCAGAAGACCACACCGGGTGCCACTCCTTTCAGCTAAGAACAGGAAACTGAGGCTACAATTTGCACAAGATCATCGAATGCAATGCTAAGACTATGATTGTGGTTGTCAACATGAATAGGGCTTGCTCAGGTCATCCCTTAGTTATGCTGCCATAGGACTAGACTGCTGGGGGACTCACACACTCTCTCCTTCTCCCTCTCTCCTTGTCTATCTATCTATCTATCTATCTATCTATCTATCTATCTATCTATCTATCTATCTATCTATCTATCTATCTATCTATCTATCTATCTATCTATCTATCTATCTATCTATCTATCATCATGTTACTAACTAAACTTCTTCCCCAGAGTTTCTGTGCTCTCTCGTCCAGCAGTTTCTCGTGGTCCAGTGCATGCGTTGTCACCGTAATCATTGTTACCATATCTCCATTACAGTTTATAATTAGTAATACTTGAGGAATATGACAATTACAATGACTTGGGGGAGTGGATTCATTTAAGCTAACATATTCATCCTCCTGCAGCCAGGTTTTAGTGAGACAGAATAAATCAATATCATAATCAGATATTAATTAATTGACTAAAACAGCTTTAGAAGACAAGATAGATAGATAGATAGAAACTGTATTCATCCCTTTGGAAGGTTCCCTCAGGGAAATTGGGACCTTATATTCAAATTAAATCATCTCCAAGAGTCCAAATTTAATTCTCTTGTTTTGTACTCTTGGAGATGATTCAATTTTTATTAAGTTTTTATAATGAATTCCTCTCCTGTTTGTTTTATCTTTAAATAATGCAGCTCGACAGGGGACAGACACAGTCTCTATACTAGATTAATGAGTGGGCAGCTGCTCCAGTGGATGCGCAGAGAAGCGTTTAAGACTGCAGCTCTGCTTCCTGTTCTCAACTCTGGATTGTCACGAGTTAGATCGACTAATAAACTTGGCCATGTTTCTGGATATGAGAGCTGCTCCATCCAAAGTAGGTTGGATGCCGTCTCTCCTAATCAGACCAGTTTTTCCCCAGAAAGGTGTCCAATTATCTAAGTCCACATCCTTTGCTGGCCTCTCAGCCAACTCTGGTTGGCTTTTTCATCATAAAAAGTCCTGCATTTATTTATTACAAAATGTGGGGAAATGTATTGCATATCGCATTCAGGCTGTTTATTACAAAATGGGTGTTATTTCATAATTAAGTGAACGTGTATTATATTTTGTTAAGTTATTGCATAATGCATTTTATACCCTGGTCTGGTTAACAAAGCAGTACACCTTCAATACACCATATAACCAGTTCAACGATATATACATATAGTATACATATAGAGAATGAACATTATATTCAATAAAGAATATGAATGTATTATAGCATATATGTGTACCTGATGAACATGGTGAGTATATACAGTACTGTGCAAAGGTTTTATGCACTTTAGATCTTTAGATTCTTATCCAAAATCCAATACCGTCAAAAAGGTGTCTTCTTTCAGGATTTCAGGACCACATTTATTCTGCAGCATGCAGCAATGACCTCAAACATTCAGCTAGAGTCATAAATAAGTAGTAAAAGAGTCCTGTAACAGATGGTTTGACCCCAGAGAGCCTGATCTTAACACCATGAAGTCAGTCAAAGGTTAAATTCAAAGTTTTATTCCATTCCGTCTATTAGCAAAGTCATGACTAAAACAGATCCCAACAAAATATCTGCTGAAGTGGAACAGCCATTTTTCAGTTTGTTGGAAGCACACAGCTGCCACTCTTAACTACTGCCTGACTGCTGGACTCACATATTGACATATTAACCTTTTTAGTTGTGTCAGCATGTTTCTGAATGACAACAACTAACTATCCTAGTATTTTTCTTGCCATAGTTCCACGCATACTGCTTCAACACTTCAACTCTTCCACAGCAGTTCATTGTTATAACTGATAGATAACCCATTTCAGAAATAAGTCACAAGTTATAAGAAATTGGTCTTCTTTAGCTGTTAAAATTCTATAATATATATATTTTTGTGTACAATGCTAATGATGAATGCATAATCAATATTATTCAATGTTATTACGATGTTATACAATGGTAAAAGCTGTATATTTCCAGTATGTTTTTTCTTTATTTATTTCTTTTTGTTGTCATTTGGAACCACCTTTTCAGATATAATCTTTTATGTATTATGATTAACACAGTTCACCTGTCATTCACATGATGTGTTCAGTACTGTGAAATCTTTCACTTTGCCTTATCTGGGATAAATCTGTAGGTGGAGCTGTTAGTGTTTGTGGTATCAAAATTCTTCTTCTTCTGTTCATTCTAACATTAAACACAGTGCTTCCTGTTTGTTTGTTTCTCAGCAAAGTTCCTGTTTTAATGAACAAAAAGAAAAAAATCAACCTACCACTCTCAAAAGCTAAACCAACAGGTTTTTGTTTAAATTGAATCTGTTTTGTTACGAAATGTTGGAAATGTACCACTGTACATAGTCACATGTAGCAAAATAAACATCTCATTGTGTGCACAGTAAAAATGTGAATTAGCAAGCAATTTTATTAGTTAAACATATGCGAGTTAAATTATTTGTTATTTCTGACATTTATTTATTTATTTATTGATTTATATATATGTATTTAAAGGCTGCTTATTATTTATTTTGTTATATGATGAAAAATGACATTATGAAAATATTATTGAAAGCAGTTTTTAGAGCAGTAATATTGTTCAGAGAGAAATCATAAATATAAAGTTGCTTCTGGAGCTTTTCATTTTTTGCTGTTTATGTGTTTTATATGGTACAGATATATATACTTCAAAAGCCATGGTTGAGTGAGGGTATTCAAAACAGCTTCTGTGTGGTGCCATGGTTTATTGTGATAATAACTTGATGTGTGATGTTGTATGTGTTGCTGTCTAAATGTGACATTCTGTGTGGAAAAAATAAGAAATAAATCTAATCTATAATTCCAATATATGATGTAGCAATAGTATTTAGGGGGATACAATTAGTTTTGTCAGTTTTTCTTCTTTTAGACTTGTCTTTATTTACATTCAGTGTTTATATTCAGTACTGTACCAAGAAGAGTTTCTACTTCAGCTATTTATCAGCTAACTTTCACTGAGCAACAGTGTGTAACAGCATAACACTCCATATTTGGATTACCAGACAATCAAGGTAAAGGTCATGTCTTGGTGTCAACAAGTCCACTTAATTAAACAACATAAATTTAACTCCTCCCTAAACACATACAAGCACATACAAGCATTTTCTGATCTGAAACCACTATTGACAGGACAGCATCATTTCAAAAATTATTTGATAAGGACACCTGTTTACTACAGGTCAAATTTAGGCACAAAACTTACTTGCTTAAAAAGAAATTGTGATCATGGATGAAGGAAAAAGAAACCAGAGCTGCCATTGGAATAAAAGTGGATGCCAACCTTGATCTGTGTCACATGCTTTGATGATGTTTTCTTGTAGAGAGATTAACTTCTTGTAAAACTGCTTAAGTTCTAAATGCATAAGAACCTTTCAACTTCTTTATGTATGGCATGGGTCTGTACATCTGTAAAGCACAGATGGGGGCTTATTATATGCAGCTAGCATTTCATGTTAAGCAAATAGAAAAAATATGATGATACTATAAACCCACTATAAAATACACTATATAAACATACTGTAGAGCATAGATATCTATAATAATGTTTTCCAGACCGGACAACTAAAGAAAGATGAGCTCCCAGTGTCGTGTTGCTGTGATCCTTTGTGTCCTCAAAATCTGCTCTAGTGTCATGTAATAATTGCTGTTGAAATTTGGTGATATATATATATATATATATATATATATGATTTGATTTGACACTCAAACACACAGACATATACTAAACAACTGTAGATGACTGAGATGTTTGGAGGGCTTTGTTTCTTTGTCGACACCATCTGCAGCAGAGGATGGTCACTGTGATGATGACGATGAGGACTATGAGCAGGATGATGAGTCCACCTATTAACGCTCCATGATTCAATTCTGAAAGGACAGTGAGGGTCAGAATTAGACAGAGAAATCTGGCTCATGTTATATTTTAAATGTGTCTGTCTGCCTGTCTGTCTGTCTGTCTATCTATTCCTTGCAATGGTATATTTATTTATATTTGGTATATTTGACATGCAATATTATATTTTGACATGTAACCTTGCAATGTATGACTTATGATTGCTGAACAAACTGTGTAGGTCTGTAATTGTGTTTTCTTATATGTTTCTCATCACAATTAGCAGAAGTTGTGTCAGGAGTTGTGACAGGAGTTGATTTAAAATCATGTGAAGGTTAGGGAGTAAAATCCTTTTTAAGAACAGGAAAAAGGAAAACACCTCCCGAGGAAAGGAGAAGTCTGTGAACATAATGACCATCTTATGTAATGCATGTATGTACTCCTCTGGTTTGTGATAATAAAAGAACGGACGGCTCATTAGAAGATTGTTCTTTCTCATGCAGCGATCTTTTAGATAGAACTTCATTTTATTTCAAGTTAGTAATGCTAAAGGTCAGAAACACTATAGAGAAAATTAATCACTTGTGATCCATGTTTACTCTGTGGCATTGTATCAGCCACTATTGTAAAATGGGTATGGATTCACATGTAATATTCTTCATTTTTGTGTTTTCATATTGGGGTGGGGGCCTGTAACGTTGAGTGGTATGCCATTTTGATAATCTTTATAGAGGAGCTTAGAGTTTTCCTCCTTTGGAGTGTTTTTTGTTTTCCCTAGTTTAGGTCCGTTTTCATAGTCTCACTCGGTCGAGGGATTTTTTGTTATTAATAAACAAGTTTATTTGACACCTCTGCGTTTGAGTCCTATTCTAAGTCAAACCTGACAGTCTACAGCAGCAGAAGAAGGCTTGTTCTGCAATGTCAAGGTGTTGTTTAAAATAAGCTGTTCCTTATAGCATCTTCAGTGTTCCAGTATGGTATCCAGCCTTTCCAACTTTTTGCAGATTTTGTTATGCACAAAATACTTAAAACTGTACAGATGTTTTATGAGGTAGAAAATGCTTTTATCTTGTTTGTCAAGTCCGGTGTGTTTGGTGATACACACTGAATGTTTATAAAGCTAAGTTTGTTTATAACAAAGCTTTTAGAGGTTTTGAGAAATTGTTTAGCTAAATCTTTAGCTGATGTACTTTGTAGACATTTTTTAAGCACACCAGACAAAAGAACTACTTATTCATAAAACCCACAAGTAGGACTCATGACTTCAGTAGAGCATTTCTAAGTTCTGGTATATGGCTCGCTTTGCCAAAATGTGTACATTGAATTAACAGCGTTAAATGCCAGTCTCCCTTAAGAAAACAACATGTTTTGAATGAGTTTCTGCCCCCTTATCCAGCCTTGGAGTACAAAAAATAAAACATAATCATCTCAAGGATCAAAGAAAGGTCACATTATTACCTTGTAGTGACCATATATTGTCTGTCTAGATGTCGATACCCTGTGTAGTTTATACAGTGGGTGTGTATGTACCTTGTCCATGTGTGCACTGCTGGGTGCTCCAGGCTCCCTGCTGGGAGGTTTTGGGTCTGGAGGGGATGAAAGCTGCTACCATGAAACAGTAACTCTGTCCTGCATCCAGCCCCGACACTTCTGCTATACTGGAGTCAGATATGATGTCTCTCTGTCCGGTAAGAATAGGAAATATTACAAGCACTCACCTAAACATCTAACTTATCATTTTGATAATTAGACATTCAGAAATTATTGATATAACTACCGCATTTATATATCAAAATATGAAAATTTAAATGATGACAAATCTAAGTATATTTATGATATCAAAGCAGGTTTTGATGCTTCTCTATTTTGGTATGAACCTATTTTCAATGTTTATACGTTGCAATATACATTTTTAAAGTCAGTATTTTATATTCAATATAGCAATGCATATTTTGAATACTTAAGCATGTCCTAAGTACCTCCCTCACCTTGAATGAACTGAATCAATCTCAGTTGTCCCTCCCAGCTTCTTTTCAATCAAGATGGTGGTGAAGCTAACAAAAACAGGGTTTTCATTTATCTCATGTTTAACTTTAGTGGATCATAACATATCAGGTATGAAATTGATCTGCAGATGCTCTGCATCAAGATGAGACTAAACGTTTCTTTCGAGCAATGACAAAGGCAAAGAATTGTTGTTGACTCTTTTAAAACAAAAAAGCTAAATTTCAAAAGCATAAACCAAGATTAGATCTAGAATAAAACTACTTTTTATAACACAGCTAAACCACCCTGACGTCGGGTTATTCTGGGTTAATTTAACCTGGTTGGGAACAGTCAACAAGTAAAATCAAACAGCTGTTTTTCTATTTCTAGAAAGAAATCAAGTTTCTAAGAAGTAATGAGATCATTGCATATAAAAGATTTGTTAGCTAGTGATCTGCTCTGTACCACCATCCTAAGCTCTTTACTAGCTCAGAGACTGTTGGCGTTGTCTCTGTGTTTATTTTGAAGGTGCTTTTAGGCTTGCTCTTTGCTTGCTTTTGACTAGAATGAAACCAATATAACTTGATAACTGCATCTTCTACATCAAAAAAGTTGATCACTTAAAAATACCTGATTGTTGTGGTTAACATGTTAGGCATTTAATGGTAGAGGAGTACCTTTCCTGTGCTTCCAGACTTGTAGTAGCTGATCTTGTACTTGAGGTCATTTTTGAGAATGTCTCTGATTGTGAGTTGCTTCCCATGTTGATGGGTACCGGTCAGAGGATCAGTGATGTTCACAGTCACTTTGTTCTCCTCTACAACCTCCACACTGAACTTCACAGCACTGATCTCACCTGGCAGACAAGAAATCAACAGTGATGGTCAAACTACCTGGTAGGCTTATTATTAACACGAAATAAAAGTTTTTTTATTCATAAACTTGAAAGTTGTGAGTCAGTTTAGTGGCACAATCACCACTTTTTAGCATTTGTGTTGAGCTGATCACAGCATTATGAGGACTGAGATGTCATGTGTATATATTCCAAACTGCTTTAAAATGTATTTCCTCCTGTAGAATTCAGATCTCCAAGGGTCAATTTAGGGACCCATATTATTTTCTTTGCTTTGCTTTGCTTCATCCATAGAAATCGCATCTCTTTCTTATTTGGTCTAAATCAACTCCTGAGAAAGATCTCTGTCTCTTAACTGCTAAGTTATAGAATCAAATAACATTCATTTATATTTTGGGCTTATGATATAATTTGAGTGTGTGTAAAACGTTTTTGTGACTGCAGAAATATTTTGTGTATGTGTTATTAAAATTTGTGCAGGAATATTTTAAACAGTGAAGTTTCACAATGTCTAAGAGACAGACTCAGAAATGTTCTACCTTTGTGTGCGACACTGAAGTTACATAAGGGACGGACACACAAGTTTCCTGTATATTAGTGATGCTCCTATCACCATTTTTTGGGCCGATCACCGATACCGATCACCAAAAAACTTGATCTGCCGATTGCCGATCAAAGAATGAATTAAAAATTTTAAATACCGTATTTTCCAGACTATAGAGTGCACCTAAATATAAGGCGCACCCACTAAAATTTGAATGAAATATATATTTTGTCACATATAAACCGCAGCGGACTATAAGTCGCCGATATATACACACCCCGATACATAAGTGTTTATTGATATACTGAACTGATTGTTTACGAACAGTGCTGCAATAAAAGCAGCATCAAACGCGGCAATAAAAGTGCTGATAAACAAAACAGAAAAGTCATTGATGGTTTTATTTATCTTCCTCCTGCGTACTGAAACCATTATTGTGCAGTGTGCGGGAGGAAAAGGTGACAGCGCTGTTAAAGCGCAACTGCGCAACTATTAAAGTCGCTTCATTCTCCCATGAAATGAAGCCACACGTCACTATTTATGTTCCTCCTGAGCATTTAAAACTAATGAACACCATACCACTGTCACTTCATTTCTTCTGTGCACTGAAGACACTGAAGTCGTCCTCTTCAGTGTCAGAGTTGAACAGCGTCAGATAATCTTCATCACATATCGTCTCACCGCGGCTGCACGTCAGCTTGCCGTTAATGAATCTATGGCATAGATTCATTAACGGCAAGCTTACGTGTCCTTACTGTTTACTTCACGGATAGCCAGATCGATGGCATTCAACTTAAAAGCTGCATCATAGGAATTGCTTCGGTTTTCCATTTTAAGGAGGTGAGGGTGTAATAATATTATATACCTGTGACGGAGCAGCTCCGTCAATGACTGCGGCCTGCGCACACACACACACACACACACACACACACACTGTGGGCTGAAGAAAAATTAATAGAAAAGTAGCGGCTTATAATCCAATCCGTAATTAACTATAAAAAACAGTCAAAATCTTCAAATGTACAGAATGCCTTTATTTGAAACGTTGCTAATAATGTACGTCTCGTGATCGGCTTCCTGATCGGCATGTTTTTTTTTTTATTTGACCCTGTTTTTACACCTGAGCTGACTAACCAATCAGGGCGAGGCCCATTAACTAGCAAATTGGCACATTGTTTCTAGGTCCATGGCTCTGTGTGTCGTGCTATGTGTACCTTGTTTAAATAAAAAAATGCATGGTAAGTTCTTCAGTGCGTTAACATTAAAGTTAGGTTAGTATGACATTTCAGTCTATATCATTAGCTCTAATTTTACTTAGACCAAAGCTAGTTAGCATATCTCACGAACAAGTTGCTAATAAAAAAAAACACAGATGACAAAAGGGTAACATTAGAGGTAAGAGTAAAGTTACTAAAGCTGCAACATTACGTTAGTGAACTAATGTGAATGTATTGAAGAACTTAAATTAGTATTTTTTTTTACTCAGATTTATTCAAACAACAATGGACAGCATGTTGAATAGACAGGGTCTTCGATCCGGAAACAATATGCTGATTGGCTAGTTGGCTCAATCGTAAAAACAGGCTCAAAATTTGCACTTGTAACTTCGGTGTCACACACAAAAGTAGGAAAGTAGTGAGTCTGCCTCTCAGATTTTGCGAAACCTCACTATTAATAATTCTCTGCATATTTTAATTACACATACACAAAATATTTCTACAACTACAAAAACTTTTACACAAGCTCAAAACATTAATGACCATAATTTGATTTCAGGCAAAATGCTCCACCATATTCACCAGTTGTCGTTAACTTGTCCTGTCTGCTGTTCAGTTGGAATATTTTTGCCTGTACCATATAGCAAACAGGTTTTTTTTTTTCTTTTTCTTAGCCATTTTGCAAGACATTTATAGCGTACCTTATGTCACAGCTGTAACTGCAATGTGTGTGTGTGTGTGTGTGTTTGTTACCTACTTTCTGTATAGGGGTTGAACTGTGGGGAATAAGTGTGAGGGAACGCTTCCGGGTCATCTGTATAGTCATTGTCCACAATAGCAGGTACTGTTAGGATGTCAGCCAAGTACATTCTGTCAAAATAGGAATACATCAATATGGGCTAGAGAGAAGGGTGGGTTTTTTTGTGCTTGTTTTAGGTTTTTTTAGGATTTTTTGGGGGCATGAGAGATGGGAAACATGGTTATAACATTGTAGTGCACATTACTTCAGTGTAGATGGTTACAATGAAATTGATAACAGTTGACTGCTTAAACTGAATGTTTTTAAACTGTTAATGTTAGGTTATATTTCAATATTAAAGGAGAGAGGGTATAGACCTCTAGTTTCATGGTGGCAAGCTAGGGGAAATTGATCAGTGTGTTGACTGTGGTCTCAACAAATCCTCCAATTTCCACTGGTTTACCCAAGCTGGGTGTGATGATCCTAATATAGGTGTGATATGAATAATTCATCTGCTCTCCAATTCCTTATTATCAGGCTGCCCTAATGCATTTCTAAAGATGTTTGTGTAGGTTCTCAGTCATCCAGGTCATTGTAGTCAAAGTAGTTAAGTTGTAGGCAACTGGACATTCCTTTGAGCTTGTAGACGTTTCACCTTTCATCCAAAAGGGCTTCTTCAATTCTAGCCCGATGATGGGAACCTGGAGCTATAGCTCTGGATCACAGAGGGTGGACCTGTAGACCACACCCCTCATTCCATAACAAGAGTTCACATGAGTCACCCTTCAAGGTGTGAATTGGAATGAGAGTCATTGTGGTCACATGATCCAGAGAATAAACCTGCTCTGATAGTGAAGAGCAGTTAAACTTCCTGGTATGCGATCTGAGAGAAGGCAGGATGGTATGTAGCAGATAGATTATGACGCAGCCCCCCTCCTCCGTTCAAGGTTGGCTGTTCCTCTTTTCTGTGATCCAGAGATATAGCTCCTGGTTTCCATCATCAGGCTAGAACTGAAGAAGCCTTTTGGATGAAAGGTGAAACATTTTCAGTCAGAAGACATTCTACCTATGTTTAAGTTGGCTTAAAATTTTCCTTTTTGAAAAGCTTTTTGAAAAGCTTATAGTTAGGGCTGGCTCAGGCTAGCCTTGGTCAAGCTCTTAGTTGTGCTACTATGGGCTTAGACTGCCGAGGGACCTTTCATAATGCACTGGGCTTCTCTCTCTGAATCTCTCTCTCCTCTTACTGTATATGCATTCATGTCCATTAATGCATGGTGAATCAACTATTCATCGCTTACATTGTCGTATTTTATTAATATTATTACTTTTATTCAAGTCAGATGCATGATGTTGCTTCCTGTTTAAAGGGAGGTTTTTTTCTTGCTGCTGTCACTAAGGGTCTCTGTAATTTAAATTGTATACTCCAGACCTGCTCTATATGCAGAGTGTCATGAGACAGTGATTTGGCACTATATAAATACATCACTGAGGACTAAAGTCACTTAACTCTACCATGTCGGAATATTATGTGGGGCTTATAGAAGATCTTTTACTTTATATAGTTATATATATATACACACGTGGACAAAATTGTTGGTACCCTTCGTTTAATTAAAGAAAAAACTCACAATGGTCAGAAATAACTTCAATCTGTAAAAAGTAATAATAAATAAAAATTCTAAGAAATTTAACCAATGAAAGTCAGGCATTGCTTTTCAACAATGCTTCAAGAGAATTATTTAAAAAAATAAACTCATGAAACAGGCCTGGACAAAAATGATGGTACCCCTAGAAAAGACTGAAAATAATGTGACCAAAGGGACACGTTAATTCAAGGTGTGTCCACTAATTAGCATCACATGTCTCTACAAGCAGTAATCAGTCAGTGGGCCTATATATAGGACTACAGGTAGTCACTGTGCTGTTTGGTGATATGGTGTGTATGACACTCAACATGGACCAGAGGAAGCAAAGGAAAGAGTTGTCTCAGGACATTAGAAAGAAAATGATCAACAAGCATCTTAAAGGTAAAGGCTATAAGACCATCTCCGAGCAGCTTGATGTTCCTGTGACAACAGTTGCACATATTATTCAGAAATTTAAGATTAATGGAACTGTAGCCAACCTCCCAGGACGTGGCCACAGGAGGAACATTGATGAAAAATCAAGGAGAAGGATAATACGAATGGTAACAAAAGAGCCCAGAAAAACCTCTAAAGAGATTAAAGGTGAACTTCAAGCTCAAGGAACATCAGTGTCAGATCGCACCATCCGTCGTTGTTTGAGCCAAAATTGACTTCATGGGAGACGACCGAGGAGGACACCATTGTTGAAAACAAGTCATAAAAATGCCAGACTGGAATTTGCCAAACTACATGTTGACAAGCCACACAGGTTCTGGGACAATGTCCTATGGACAGATGAGACAAAAATGGAACTTTTTGGCAAGGCACATCAGCTCTATGTTTACAGACAAAAAATGAAGCATATAAAAAAAAGAACACTGTCCCTACTGTGAAACATGGAGGAGGCTCTATTATGTTCTGGGGCTGCTTTGCTGCATTTGGCACAGGGTGTCTTGAATCTGTGCAGGGTGCAATGAAGTCTCAAGACTATCAAGGGATTCTAGAGAGAAATGTGCTGGCCAGTGTCAGAAAGCTTGGTCTCAGTCACAGGTAATGGGTCAACGACCCAAAACACACAGCTAAAAACACCCAAGAATGGCTAAGAGGAAAACACTGGACAATTCTAAAGTGGCCTTCTATAAGCCCTGACCTTAATCCTATTGAGCATCCTTGGAAGGAGCTGAAAAATGCCGTCTGGAAAAGGCACCCTTCAAACCTGAGACAACTGGAGCAGTTTGCGCAGGAGGAGTGGGCCAAAATTCCTACTGAGAGGTGCAAAAGTCTAATTGACAGTTAAAGGAATCGTTTGATTCCAGTGATTGCCTCAAAAGGTTGTGCAACATAATATTAAAATGAATTAATTTATAGGGTACCATCATTTTTGTCCAGGCCTGTTTCATGAGTTTATTTTTTAAAATAATTCTCTTGAAGCATCGTTGAAATGCAATGCCTGACTTTCATTGGTTACATTTCTTAGAATTTTTATTTATTATTACTTTTTACAGATTGAAGTTATTTATGTGACCATTGTGAGTTTTTCTTTCATTAAACAAAGGGTACCAACAATTTTGTCCACGTGTATATATATATATATATATATATATATATATATACACCTGCACCTGTGGTGCTACTCTGCAGCTAACATCCATGAAAGCTCTGTTTGTTCATTTGATTGTCCTGTTTTTAGGCCTTTTTGAGCATTCTAATATATATTTTTAACAAGGCATCATTGCGGCGATTTTTTAATATTTACCATCATGTAATGTATGTAAACTGGGATTTTTGCTGCTGATTTTATGGATTCAAATCCATAAAATTAGGGCTGGCTCAGGCTAGCCTTGGCAAAGCCCCTAGTTGTGCTACTATGAGCTTAGACTGCCGAGGGACCTTTCATAATGCACTGAGCTTCTCTCTCCGAATCTCTCTTTCCACTTACTGTATATGCATTCATGTCCATTAATACATGGTGAATCAACTATTCATCGCTTACATTGTCAAATCAAATCAAATCAAAAATTATTTGTATAGCCCAAAATCACAAAATACATTTGTCTCAGAGGGCTTTACAATCTGTACAGGAACCCTCGATTCGGGTAAGGAAAAACTTGTCCACCAACTTGTCATATTTGTATTTTATTAATATTATTACTTTTATTCAAGGCAGATGCATGATGTTACTTCCTGTTTAAAGGGATTTTTTTTCTTGGTGCTGTCACTAAGTGCTTGATGGGTCTCTATAATTTAAACAGTACACTCTAGACCTGCTGTACATGCAAAATCTCATGAGACAGCATTTGTTGCGATTTGGCACTATATAAATATATCACTGAGGACTAAAGTCACTTAACTCTACCACATAGGAATATTATGTGGGGCTCTAAATGATAAACAAACTGAGCTCAACTAGAACACAGAGTCTTGCTTCTACCTGTTGAAGGGTATGAGGTAGTTGGTCAGATCACATTCTGATTCTGACATTTGGATGCAGTCAAGAATCCTCCTCCAGTCATCATCATCCCTGATAGTCACGTGACAAAACACACAAAACATGATAATAATGCTTAAATTAAAAAACTGCTAACATTCTGACACTTTCTATCCATGACATGACCCAACACATTTATTAACAATACATATACAATTAAAATATCACTGGACATATAAATAATACATCAATCCAAAGAAAAATTATAAAATGAGAATATATAAATTGTAATCCTTACAAAAAATGCAGCATAATTATGGGCTGATTATGTTTTTAGTCCCTATAGAATAGAACATTTATTTTTTAGCCTGCTTATAGAAGATCTTTCTTTTACTTTATATAGTTATCTGCCCTGTTTTTAGGCCTGTTTGAGCATTCTAATATATTTTTAACAAGGCATCATTGTGGTGATTTATAATATTTACCATCAACCTGTAAACTGGGATTTTGCTGCTGATTTTGTGGATTAATCAAATTAACAAAAATATGGTTAAACACACTAGGAATACACATAATATAGTACTCCTTTCAGTTGCAGTTAAGCCCACATATTTGCCACAGGAATTTGGACACATTTTGTGACCTTGGTTTATATCCCCCTGGATGAAAAAAAAACCAAAACCATCAGATTAACAATAAACATGGCACCATGTGTCCAGGTAACTGCATTTTGCACTGCAGCAAATGGGAATGCCTTTCCTTTCTGCTGTATGTATGTACTATTTTACGCCCTTTTCTTGTTGTTCAGCAACAAACAGGAATTCCATGCAACTAAATGTTAAGGGGGTGGACAATGGGGGGAAGGTTGAAAAGTTGTCTCCATTTCATGTAGCCCATTGTTGCAAAAACACATACAGGTATGCATATAAACTATCTCGCACTATTTGTGTGTGTGTGTGAACTCACCCAGCAAACTGGACAGTGTATGTGTAGTTAGATGGAGTGGTAGTCCAGGTAAGAGTAGTTTTAAAGTCCAGAGACACCCAGCGTACGTTCTCTGCTTTGGGTACAGAGTCTTCCACTATGAATGACAGAAGGACATTTGAAGGATGGGATAGGAGTTAGACAAATTGTGGGTATTTTCCAAAGTAGCTGTGTTTTTAGTTTAGTTTTTAGTTTCCCTGGACATTCCATTGAGGTTAAACCGCTGGAACCTCATATTAGCTTCAGCTACACTTTAAAAGTCCTTTTTACACAGAATGAGGACAGTGGATTTTGTCCACCATCACTTACACTAAAATCACTAAAAAGGATCTTTTTCCAGCTTTCCTGTATGTACAGGATAAGCAATTACAACCACCAATAATGCTTTCAATGCACATGTGAGGATGTGAGTATTGTATTCAGACAGACTTGAGATAATGAGTCACATTTTATAATTGCATCATGACATTATATCATTGCTGTGCCACTGATGATTTATGATGTATATAAATTTTCTACACTTCCACAATCTCTGAATGTGCTCCCTTCCTGAGTTTTTGTTTTGTTTTGTTGTGTTATTTTTTCAGTGAATCTTTCCTTAAAATAGGTCTAGTCTATTCAGTGTATATTTTAACATGGACATTTTCATATATTTTCTTTATTTCAAATCACATGGTATTAAATAAGCAATTTACACAATCATCATTAGTTAAAACTTTACAGATACAGATCAATCTTTTCAGCTACCTCTGCTCCTTCTTTATTTGCCATAACTTTGCTGCTTGTGACTGAATTTCCCAGACCATTTACATTCTAAGAGGTTAATTTTAATTGACTTGATACTTTGATAACTTTGCATTGTGAGTCTTTGCATATATTTTAAGTCCCTTCAAGCCTATATATAAATCATATCCTACACCCCTGTAGCTGCAAGGAACATGGACATTTGCAATTAAGCTAATTAAGCTCTTGTTTATGGCTTTATGAGTCTGTTAGAATGTGAGTAAAGTGGGAAAATACACTATATTGCCAAAAGTATTTGGCCACCCATCCAAATGATCAGAATCACACAGGTGTATAAAATCAAGCACTAAGCCATGGAGACTGTTTCTACAAACATCTGTGAAAGAATGGTCTCAGGAGCTCATTGATTTTCAGCATGGAACTGTTACAGGATGCCACCTGTGCAATAAATCCAGTCATGAAATTTCCTCGCTCCTAAATATTCCAAAGTCAATTGTCGGCTTTATTATAAGAAAATGGAAGAGTTTGGGATCAACAGCAACTCAGCCATGAAGTGGTAGGCCACGTAAACTGACAGAGAGCGGTCAGCAAATGCTGAAGCGCATAGTGCAAAGAGGTCGCCAACTTTCTGCACAGTCAGTTGCTACAGAGCTCCAAACTACATGTCACCTTCATATAAGCCCACGTACAGTATGCAGAGAGCTTCATGGAATGGGTTTCCATGGCCTAGCAGCTGCATCTAAGCCATACATCACCAAGTCCAATGCAAAGCATCCAATGCAGTGGTGTAAAGCACGTCACCACTGGACTCTAGAGCAGTGAAGACGTGTTCTCTGGAGTGATGAATCACACTTTTCCATCTGGCATCTGATGGACGAGTCTGGGTTTGGAGGTTGTCAGGAGAACAGTACATTTCGGACTGCATTGTGCCGAGTGTGAAATATGGTGGAGGAGGAATTATGGTGTGGCTTGGACCCTTAGTTCCAGTGAAAGAAACTTTGAATGCTCCAGGATACCAAAACATTTTGGACAATTCCAAAACCATGGTCCCAACAGCAGGCCTCTCCCAACATGACTGTGCACCAGTGCACAAAACAAGGTCCATAAAGACATGGATGACAGAGTCTGGTGTGGATGAACTTGACTGGCCTGCACAGAGTCCTGACCTGAACCTAATAGAACACCTTTGGGGTGAATTAGAGCAGAGACTGAGAGCCAGGCAGGTGGCAATATAGTGTATTTTTGTTGAGACTGTATCTACAGTTGCTTTAGCACCTTTTTATCAGGATTTTTTTTTTTTTTACTGTTGAGAACCTGTTGCTCTATGCTGCCTGTGCATGAATGTAATTACATGAAAACCAACACAGTTGGATAAAAAAGAAAATGATATCCACTGCCCCATCTTCTTCTTTCACATTAACAGACATTAATTAAATTACCGTAATTAAAAAATAATTGTCAAGCTTAGCTTCAGTGCAAAGCTGCATATGAATCAGACTGTTACATAATAAAGTCTTTTAGTGGTTTTCTTTCAAAATGTTTATCCAGTTTGATATACTGTATACCCAGCAAACATAGAACATTCTTGTGACATTCCATCAGGTTCTTAGATGTTACATATTTCTTGTAACATTTTAGTTCATCACTTGCATAAAATGTTCGATATATCAACATGTGATTAACTAAAAACACTGTGGCATGATGAGGTAAATACCAACACGAAACATTTACTGATTACTGCAAAGTTCTTATTCCATCAACCACAATAAGATCCTCTCTTTATGAACATGATGAGACTTACAACTTGAACACTGTATTTTTATCTATAGTGTGTATCAGTCAAATTCTGTACCTGTAACATTTAATAGCATTTTCATTTAATAGCAAACATGAAAATGTACTGTCTATTCTTATAAAAACTGTACACAAAACCTGGACAAATAAAACTAAACCCTGCAGCATGTTAAAGTAACAGTATCTGTCTTCTCTTACATAGGCCTAACATACTATTACATAATATATTCTAACCAATGGTGAAGTATTGAGATCCTTATCTTAAGTAAAAGTAGAAAAAAATCTATCTATCTATCTATCTATCTATCTATCTATCTATCTATCTATCTATCTATCTATCTATCTATCTATCTGTCTGTCTGTCTGTCTGTCTGTCTGTCTGTCTGTCTGTCTGTCTGTCTGTCTGTCTGTCTGTCTGTCTGTCTGTCTTGTATTTTTACCTGAAGTAGTGATAATCCAAGCATACAGGCACACCAGATAAAGTGTGATTTTCAGAGAGGCCATGTTCTCTTTGCTGTAGAGGCTTTCTTCTGGGTTTAAGCTGCAGTTTCTGTTCAACAGGACAGAGTGTGGGAGCTGCAGATGGGGGAACTGGGGGTCTGTTATGGGTTAGTCCTATGTGCTATGCTGGCTGATCCCTCCCACATGCCTGCCTGCTGATGGAAGGTTCTACAACGATTTGCTCATCTTGAACTCTTGCATTCACCAAAACATGAATTATAAACAAGAGCATCTGTGGGCCAACACACCACTTCCCTTTAAAACTTAGAATGCCTCATACTATAACTGCCAAATAAGTAAACATACTGGATTAGACAGAAACATGAGTAACTACTTAGTAATAGTTATACTCACCCTGACAAGAACCAAATAGTGGAGTCTTTCCTTGTGGGTATGACATTCTCTGCATTAAGTTGCTCATGTACTCTGTTTTTGTGGAAAAACAAATAAAGTCTTAATGTCCTGTTGTCTTGGCGTCATGGTTTGAATGATTTCAGTGCTCACAGCCAGGATTAGAATTTAAATGCCCAATAATTTATATATGATTTGTATATGGTTGCTCTTATGGAGAACAAATTCACTTGTCAGGATTAATTAGGATTAATTAGTTTATGAAAATGATCCCAAACAAATGCATTTCCACCTATTATTATTTAAGTATTCTTTGCTAAAAACTACAGTGACCAGTTGTTTTAGGAAATTACTGAGCCTTTAAAAAAAAATAAAACTATATATTAGTGAGCTGTTTTTGAAGACTTATGTCTTCATTAGGAACCGGTAGGCTTGAAGATATAGAGAGGATAGCTAAACTTGTTTAAGCCTAGGTAAGTCGTAAACTTAAACATAGCATGCAGTGGTTATCTGTCACATAAAAAAGACCATTTCATCAAATAAAGCTCATACATAATGATTTACCTGCCCTCTGCCCACAGTCAATTAGCCCACTGAAAGAAGAGAATAAAAAACAAGCTAAAGAATGTAGGACTGGATGAAAGCAAAAACTAAAGATCACAGCTAAAGACGGTCATGTGGGAAGCAACGATGCCTGTATTTTTTTTATCTATTTAAAGTAATGGCATTTCAGTATTGAGCAACTGTGGGAACATTGCAGAATCTATGTCACGTGGGGGAAATATCCTGGTAGCAATTACAAACCATCTGACTAGAAGATTCACATGTTCCCGTAAGACATTGCTTACACATACACAGACTCTAAGAAAAATACAGACATCCACAGCAAGTGAATCAGATAGTATTGTATTATTCAAACCTGTCTCCTGTATTGATATGCAACTAATTTACGTTTACAAATACAATACACATAATGTAGTACACATAATGCTGCAGTGATCTTGTACCTATTAAAAAAGTAATTGCTGACTTGACATATGAGACATGATTAACCAAACCCAAACTAAATGATTTAATAGTGTAATCCTAACAACAGGCTGGGATGCAAGATACAGTATAAAGTACTGTCTCCAGGGTCAAAGTCCTTCACTTTGTGTAACGATCCTCAGCTTCCTCTTTATGACATCACACCCCTAGATTGGAAAAACATTGCCAGAGAATGTAATCCTGGGGGCGGGTTCTATCCAGAGATTGAGAAATCATTCCATCATTGTGTGGGAGGATTTTAGATAGCCCTGTAAAACCACCCTCACCCTGCCTTATGGAGCTGATAACCCCTGAAACAAAACTGAAAACCACAGAGAGAACCTGGATGGTCTTATACTGTCTATCAGTGACATCCCCACCCTGACAACATTTATATTTTAAGATTAATACAATTAAATTTATATTTACTTATTTGTTGGTGGTCAAAGTAAAGATAATGATTGTTAACCAAACAGAGTGACAGCTGCTTCATTTTAAGCGAAAGTGAAAAGTAACAGACAGGGCAAACACTGAATAATGCAGCAGGACTCAACTTAAGTTGGTATCAAGCATGGTATCTCATTTATATTCCAAGTCCTATTGCTGTTGTGATATGTTTTAAATGTTACTTTTGTTGTAAGGTGACAGCATTAACATGAGGTCAAAGGGTCTTGTCAATTTCAGGTTTTTTACACCAATGATTTATATAAAGTTTGTCTTAACCAAACCTAATTACTTGCAGCATTCAGCAAAAATAAGTGCACTTGTTGTACTACGCTCCACCTCATATTATTATGGAGTCAAATGGACTAGCTGAACATTATTTCTCAAAGGCGTAAGTTTGGTTTCAGAAGTAATTGGGCACAGTGAAAAATGCATTTTTTATCAACCCATTGTCGTGTAAAAAGTCTTGGAGTCTCAGATTGAAGAAGTTAAAATTATCTCAAAATCAGATCAGAAAAAACTCTTTGGTGTCAAAAAATCGTCAGGAGTCAGTGTCCAGTGCAGCAACAAAGTGTTCTTTTAATGCCAGGCAAAAAAGAAGAGCACATCACAAAACACACAGTGTGTATCAGAGATAACACAGAGATGCTCCAAGATGGCTCTGACCTGCTGGGGCTTTTGCCTCATCTTTTATACCCTTTAGATCACGCCTATGCCCATGTGCCTACGTGACAATTTGCACGATTTCATTTCAGCTGCGTACACCATTAGATAAGTTTCTAGATTCTCATTGGTTACATTTTGTGCACTATAGCTGAAGCAGGTGCCACCGTAATGCTTGTCTGCTTTTCTGCTCCGTCTTGCTCTCCACAACGTCGTTTTTCAATCCTAGAGAGGCGTGCTTTCTCCCTTCTGCGCATTTGGCGATACATAACAGCTTCTTCTTTTGGCAGTTGTGCTACAAACCGTCTGAATTGAGGCACAGACGTAGCAACCAACTCTGTGGCAGTCACGTTGTTTCTGACAGAAGCATTAACTTGGTCTGTTGGAGACAGTCTTTGTGGTATGGGCGTTAGAGCGGTGGTGGTTGGAGCATCATACATCTGCTGCCTACCTTCTGTTACATTGTACATCACAAAGGCACGTCCCTGTGACATGTCTGCCTGGTAGGTTTCTGGCATTGTGGGGGATAGTGTCCCTGAAGCCCAAGATTCTTGGTGTTTGGTCCATTGCTGCTGACCAGAGGCTTCTGGACCCCTTGTAGGGTTAATCCCTGGAGGTAGTTGCTCCAGTGAGACTGGGCTGTAGACATTGGTTACTGTATCTCTGTTGGTGGTGATGACACTGGGCTGTTGTCCTCCTTCTGGCATGATGTTTAGCTGCAGCGCACCATTTATCACCCTTAGCACTGATTGGGGACATGATCCTCTGCTGTGCTAGCTCCTGGTTCTGGGGGGTTCTGATTCTTCAGAGATTCTTGTGATACATGAAATATGATTATAAAACATGAGATATGATTAATCAAATCAAATTTCAAATAAAATTTTATTTATATAGCCCAAAATCACAAAATACATTTGTCTTCGAGGTCTTTAAAATCTGTACAGGGAGTGACACCCTCTGTCCTTAGACCCTCGATTTGGGTAAGGAAAAACTTGCCCACCAAAAAACCTTTTAACAGGAAAAAAAGGTGGAAGAATGTCAGAGTACGGATCAGGATACCCAAATGCGTGTGCAAACAAGTTAAGTTTTATTGAATTCAGGGGAAAAGGTAAGGGGAGAAAGTCTCTGAGGTGGTGAAGGGGCCGGAGGGTCGGGGGGGAAACTGTAGCGTCTGGGGGTCCGCAGGGAGTGGACTTGAGCAGGTGGTGTGGCAGGAGTGGGTGAACGGGCCGGAGGGTCGAGGGCTGACTGGTGTCTGGAGGTCTGCAGGGAGTGGACTGGAGTCTCAGAATCCAAAGAGCGCCGGCACAGAGACAGGTGGAGATACAGGACACTGCCGTCAGGAGCAGCAGCAAACGAGTGGTACATAAGATCGGGTGACCAGAGGGCTTTCATGAACCGGTTTGAGCCTGGAAACGTGGAACGTTGGGTGTACCTTCATGGACCGTGGTAGTTGGAGTCTGACTGCAGACGGGTTGATGATTCTCTGAACGGGAAATGGACCGACAAACTTGGGTGCCAGCTTCCGTGACTCAACTCGAAGAGGTAGATCCCGGGCCGAGAGCCACACCCTTTGACCGACCTGGTAGGTAGGAGCAGGACTTCTCCGTCGGTTAGCTCCGGTGGAATAGCTGGTGGTGGATTTGAGGAGAGAAGGGCAGGTGATATTCCCTTCTTGGCTGGCCAACAGGGGTGGGTGGTTGGTATCCGTAGACGCACTGGAATGGGGACAGACCAGTAGCAGTGCTGGTCAGGGAATTGTGCGCATACTCAATCCACAACAGGTGTTGTGCCCAGGCTCGGGGGTTTCGTGAGGCCATGCAGCGGAGTGCCTTCTCCAACTCCTGATTGATTCGTTCTGCCTGGCCATTTGGCTGGGGGTGGAAGCCAGATGTAAGGCTGGCAGTGGCTCCCAATAGGTGGCAGAACTCCTTCCAAAAGGAGGAAGCGAACTGTGGACCCCTATCAGACACAATATCCTTTGGCAGACCATGGATCCTAAATACCTGTTCGAGGACAATCTGGGCAGTCTCCTTCGCAGATGGCAAGTGTTTCCATCTGAAGGGGGTGGACCAGAGACAAAGTCCAGAGCTATGTGGGACCAGGGCCGCATGGGTATTGGAAGGGGCTGGAGGAGGCCTGCGGGAGCATGACTGGAGGTCTTGTTTTGATTACAGGTAGGGCAAGCCTTTACAAAGTCACGGATATCCCTCCTTAGAGAGGGCCACCAAAAGTGCAATGATCGTGAATCATGCCCCCACTGGATCACTTGGGAGCGGAGGGTTTCCGGGACAAAGAGACAGTCAGGGGGACAGGTGCTTGGGCTGGGTTGGGTGAGGATGGCCTCCCTTACCTGCTCCTCAACATCCTATGTCAGGGTGGCTACCACACAGGGGCTTGGGAGGATAGATGTTGGAACCTCAGCAGAAGTTTCATCTTTCTGGTAAATGCGAGAGAGGGCAACAGGTTTTGTGTTGCGAGAGCCAGGCCGATAGGAGAGGGTAAAATTAAAGCGAGTGAAGAAGAGAGACCAACGTTCCTGACGGGAGTTCAACCTCTTGGCAGCCTGGATGTATTGGAGGTTTTTGTGGCCTGTCCAGACTAAGAATGGAAGCTTACTCCCCTCCAGCCAATGGCGCCACTCCTCCAGGGCAAGTTTGACGACCAGCAGCTCTCGATTGCCGATGTTGTAATTGTACTCTGTGGGTGACAGTCTATGGGAGTAGAAAGCACATGGGTGCATCAGCCGACCTCTGGGAGAGTACTGCTCCGACGCCCACATCGGACGCATCCACCTCCACAACAAACTGCCGTTCCTCATCTGGCATCCAGAGGATTGGGGCTGAGGTGAACCAAGCTTTGAGAGACTGGAATGCTCTGTCAGCTGCAGGGGTCCATTCAAACGGGCGTTTGGTGCTGGTCAACGAGGTGAGAGGAGCTGCCACCGCACTGTATCCGCGTATAAATCTCTTATAGAAATTGGCGAAGCCCAGGAAGTAGTTTTTTACGGCTCTCTGGGATGGGCCATGACGACACTGCCGAGACCTTTGCTGGATCCATCTGGATGCGCTTGAAAAACTGCGGGGGCATTTGTAAGGCCGAAGGGCATGACCAGGTACTCATAATGGCCTGTTGGTGTGTTAAAAGCTGTCTTCCACTCATCCCCTTCTCTCACCCGTACCAGGTGATAGGCGTTTCGGAGGTCAAGCTTTGTGAAGATGGTGTCAAAATGAGAATGGGTTACAATGAATGATAATTGTAATAGTAGCAGTTGAACCTGTGATAGAGAGACACAGATGCACAGAAGCAGCAAATCATTAACTGACTATAAACTGTAATGGCGATATGGTAACAATGATGACGGTGACAACGCATGCAGTGGACGCCATGCAGGTCCACAGCAGCAGGCACAGTCCACAAGAACATGCTGGACTAGAGAGCACAGAAACTTTGGGGGAAGTTTAATTAGTAACATGATAGATAGATTACAAAAGTAATTTCTAGTTCATTTAAAGAAAAAAGTACACCCTCATAATCCCACACATTCTGAAAAGCTCCCACATCCTTCATCACACCACCCTTGTATTGGAAGACATCTAGCTGAAAATCTCAGAAAATAACACCTAAACTATCTGCATGGCTAGATATGTCTAGAGGCACATAGAGAACTATTTTATTTTATTTATTTTATTTTTTTAGGGACATGGTGTAGCTGATGTAGCCAGAACTCAAATTACTGTCAGCATGTGTTCGCGCTCCTAAAAAAGGACAGTAAACACACTTTCACAAATCCCTGCCTTGTTATTTGTAAATAGTGATGCAGTTGGCTGTGTGCGTGGACTGCACCATTACTTACTCACAGTTGAAGAATGAGATCCATCGTCTTGAGTCGGAGCTCCGAAAAAGGGATCAGCTGATCGAGGGCTTTGTCTCGGTTGCTGCTGCCCAGTCAAAACATATCTCACATCTACAGTCCTCAACTTTCACTGCTCCACCAGCACCATCACCTCCTTCACCCATGTCTCCGGTGGTCTCGGATTCCGCGGCCACCCTCTCCTGGCAGACAACGATGCACACCGGCACGTCACCTCTACATGCCCGCCCGGAGGACAATCCATGTGAAAAGAGCGGCCTCTCCTTGGACTGGGAACCGGACGTGGAGACCGTGGGCACCACCAGGGCTGCTGCATTGAGTCTGGATACTTCAACGCTACCGATAGCCACCCAGACACCATCATGATTTTAAACTCCTCTTTGACGCCCTAAAGAACTGTGGAAAGTCGGTTTTTATATCCGACCCCATCCCGACTGTGCGTCGTGGAGCTTGCCGTTTTAGTAGACTCCTCAGCCTTCACACTTGGCTCCAATCCGCCAGCAGGATCTACAACTTTGGTTTTATTGACAATTTTAACTTGTTCTGGGATCGTGACTCTCTTTTTAAACGTGATGGGATCCACCCACATCTGCTCACAACCAGCCCTCTGTTTGCCCTAGAGGACTAAAAGCCCAACCACCAGATATATTTTTTGCCAGCTAAATGCCTCAAAGGGCACAGGTGGCCCTAACTATATTTCTGCTATTGAGGTTATACCGTGTGATTCTTCCTCTCGTTTCCGAGCCCGCCGTTCTTCTCAGCATGGGGTGATTATATCTAATCTCACCTACATACACTGTCATACGCCACTCAAAAACTTCTCTGCATCTTTCTCTCACTCCTTAACTATGCCTGCTATCTCTCCACTATCTACAACTACGCCAACTGTAGTTTGTCCCGTGCCTGCTACAGCGAGCTCAAGTAGCTTTAGGGCGCGTAAAGGACTTGGCATGGTGCAAATCAATGCTAGAAGTTTGTTGCCAAAGATGGACATGCTAAGAATATGGGCATATGATTCTGACCCGGATTTTATTGTGATCTCAGAGTCATGGTTAAATAGCAATGTTTCTAATAATGACATAAATCTTGATGGTTACAATATCGGTAGAGTTGACAGAGTTAAACGTGGGGGTGGCGTAGCAATTTATTTTAGAAACACGATAAACTGCTCTACTATTGTCTCCTCCTCTGTCCCAGATCAGTATGATTTATTAGCTATTAAGGTTCAATTAGGTGGCCACTCCATAGTTCTGGTGGGTGTTTATCGCCCCCCCTCTGCCAGTCCACACGCCCTACATAGTCTATCAAAACAGCTATCAACTTTGGTAGGCTTACATTCTGAAACTGTCATTTTAGGGGATTTTAACCTTGACTGGTTGTCCCCAGCAGCTGATGACTTAAAAGACCTCTGCAATGATATAAGTCTTACTCAATTAGTTACGGAACCAACACGTCCAAACATGAAATTCCCCAGCCGTTCATCTTTACTTGATCTCGTCCTTACTAACAGACCACATCTGTATTTAGATGTCTATGTGTTTCCTTTGGATTTGAGTGATCATTGCCCAGTCGGTTGTATTAGAAATGGAAAAATGAAAAAATCAGAGCCACTGTACATTTGTAAGAGGTCTTTTAGAAAATTTGATGAACAGGCATTTCTGCATGACCTGTATGCAAGTAATCTCAATTCATTAGTCCATATTCCAGATGCTGAGCTAGCATCTGACCATTTCAAGTCAATTTTCAATACACTTGCAGATAAACACGCCCCTTTTAAAACACTTAAAAATAGATGCAATCCCTGGTTTACTCATGATCTTGGTGAGATTATTTCCAAAATAAATAAAGCCTGGGCATCTGCAAGATCCTCTGGCAGTAAAGGAGACTGGCAGACCTTTAGACAGTTAAGAAACTCTTGTACCTACTTGATTAAGAAGGCCAAGTCTGACTACTACCTACACAACCTGTCTAACTGCGGTTCCAATCCAGCTAAATTCTGGAAAGTAATTAAATCCCTTAAAGGTGTTTCTCCACCAACACTCCCTCAACAGCTTCAGGTGGACTCTAAAGTTATCCAAGAACAAATTGAAATATGTAACGCCTTTAATGATCACTTTATTAAGTGTGGCATACTGTTTGATCAGGCTGGTGGGATGGTGTCACAAGGCTTAGATCAGTGTGACCTAACCCAGAAAGAGAACTTTATTTCCTCAAATAATGATTCTGACTCTGTCTTCTCGTTTAGACCATTAAGCCAATACAAAGTTCTCTATGCATTGTGTAGGTCCAAGTGTATGAAGAGCTCAATGGGTGCAGACCAGTTAGACTCTCATCTCTTAAAAATAGCAGCTCCTGTCATCGCTGAACCTCTAACACACATTTTTAACCCTCGTGTGGTATTAGTATTTATGGGTCTGGTGGACCCGCTAGAGTTTTGGGCTTTCAAAACACCACAATCCAATAATTTTCTCTTAAAATACTAAACAAATTTGTTTTGATTTATGTTCTTCACAGAAAATGAGCCAAAGCCAATGAATTTCAGATTGAAAAAATAATTAATTAAACTGAAAACGGGTCCCACAGACCCGAATACCATACAAGGGTTAATGTCTCACTTTTTTCTGGTTCTGTTCCTAAAGCCTGGAAATCAGCACTAGTTACCCCTTTACACAAAGGAGGAAGTGTAAATGAGCTTAACAACTACAGAACAATCTCCAAGCTACCTTGCTTAGGCAAGATGTTAGAGTCTTTTGTAAATGTGCAAATTGGTACGTTTCTCTCTGCCAAAAAAAATTTTCTGAGCCCATATCAGTCTGGTTTTAGAGCTGGCCACAGCACCATTACTGCTGCAACTTCTGTTATAAATGATATAGCTACTACCATAGACTCTAAAAAGCATTGTGCAGCTCTATTTATTGATTTGTCAAAAGCTTTCGACACTGTCAATCATGTTCTCCTTCTAGAAAAACTTTCTCTTTTGGGTTTTGATGATGGTTCCTTTAGATGGTTTCAGAATTATCTTTCTGACAGAACACAGGCTGTAAAGTTAAATGGTTTGACTTCTGAGGCATTAGGCCTAAGAAACGGGGTCCCACAAGGCTCAATTTTAGGCCCGTTATTATTTACTCGTTTTAATAGTCCTAAATTGGTTCTTAATGAATCAAGTTAAGAACCAATTCATGCTTTTTACGAGATCAAGAGTGTGTGATTTTAATGTTTTTTAGAATTTTCTATCTAAATTGAACCCAGATTGAGCAAGTTGCAAAGCTTTCTTCATAAGCTTTCTTTTAAAACACATGTGATTGAGCTTGCAAAGAAGGTAAAAATTAAGCTGGGTGCCTTATCAAATTTCAAATTTTCAAATTTTATTTATATAGCCCAAAATCACAAAATACATTTGTCTCAGAGGGCTTTACAATCTGTACAAGGAGTGACACCCTCTGTCCTTAGACCCTCGATTCGAGTGGGGAAAAACTTGCCCACCAAAAAACCTTTTAACAGGGAAAAAGGTGGAAGAAACCTCAGGAAGAGCCACAGAGGAGGGATCCCTCTCCCAGGACGGACAGACGTGCAATGGATGTCACATGTACAGAACAAATCAACAAACACATATTGTACACTCACAATGAATAACAGTGACAAATAATGACAATGACAAAATGAGAACAACGAATGATGAACCATTACAGCAACAGTGAAACTAGTGGTAAAGATACAGATACACAGTAGCAAATTATTAACTAACTATAATCTGTAATGGGGATATGGCAACAATGATGACGGCGACAACACATGCAGTAGACGCCACGCAGGACCACAGCAGCAGACACAGTCCACAAGAACCTGCTGGACGAGAGAGCACAGAAACTCCGGGGCAGAAGTTTAATTAGTAACATGATAGATAGATGGATTAGATAGATGGATAGATAAGGAGAGAGAGAGAATGAGAGAGAGAGAGCGAGAGAGTATGTGAGTCCCCCAGCAGTCTAGTTCTATGGCAGCATAACTAAGGGATGACCTGAGCCAGCCCTAATTATAAGCTTTATCAAACAGGAAAGTCTTAAGTCTACTCTTAAAGTTGTTGATCGTGTCTGCCTCCCGAACACAGAGTGGTAGTTTATTCCACAGAAGAGGAGCTTGATAGTTGAAAGCTCTGGCTCCCAATCTACTTTTAGACACTATAGGAACCACAAGGAACCCACCATCCTGGGAGTGCAATGTTCTAGTGGGGTGGTAAGGTACTATGAGCTCTTTTAAATATGATGGTGCCTGACCATGAAGAGCTTTGTAAGTTAGGAGAAGAATTTTAAATTCTATTCTAGATTTAACGGGTAGCCAGTGCAAGGAAGCCAAAATGGGAGAGATGTGATCTCTGATTTTGGTTCCTGTCAGAACACGTGCAGCAGCGTTCTGAATCAGCTGCAAACTCTTAAGAGACTTATTAGAGCAGCCTGATAGCAAAGAGTTACAATAGTCCAGCCTAGAAGTAACAAATGCATGGACTAGTTTTTCTGCATCCACTTGAGAAATGATGCGTCTGGCAATGTTACGCAAGTGGAAGAATGCAGTCCTCGAAAGTTGTTTTATATAGTTATTAAAGGACAAGTCTTGATCAAAAACAACGCCAAGATTTTTTACGGTGGAGCTGGTGGCCAGGGTGATCCCATCTAAGGCTAAATCTCTGGAATGATAGTTTCTAAGGTGTTTGGGTCCTATTAGGAGAACTTCAGTTTTTTCTGAATTTAGCATCAGAAAATTGTGGGTCATCTAATTTTTTATGTCCTTAATGCATGCTTGAAGTCTAGTCAAGTGATTGGTTTCATCAGGCTTGATCGATAAATATAATTGGGTGTCGTCAGTATAACAGTGAAAGTTAATTGAATGATTTCTAATAATGTTCCCTAAAGGAAGCATATATAAACTGAAAAGAAGTGGCCCTAATACAGAACCTTGTGGGACTCCATGAGAAACTTTGGTTTGCATGGAGGCTACATCATGAACATAAACAAACTGAGAACGGTCTAGGAAATATGACTTAAACCAGCCTAGGGCGGTTCCTTTAATGCCAATTTGGTATTCCAGTCTCTGTAAGAGAATCTGATGGTCAATGGTGTCAAATGCGGCACTAAGATCTAATAGGACAAGTACAGAGATGAGTCCTTTGTCTGATGCCATTAGAAGGTCGTTTGTAACTTGAACTAGTGCGGTCTCTGTGCTATGATTTACTCTAAATCCTGACTGAAACTCCTCGAATAAACTGTTTGTGTGGAGAAAGTCACATAGTTGGTTGGCTACGGCTTTCTCAAGTACCTTCGAGATGAATGAAAGGTTTGATATCGGTCTGTAATTGGCTAAAACCTCTTGATCTAGAGTTGTTTTTTAAGAAGAGGCTTAATCACAGCTATTTTAAAGGACTGTGGTACATATCCTGATAATAAAGACAGATTAATCATATTTAATAAGGACGGGCTAACTAAAGGTAATACATCTTTAAGCAGCCTGGTTGGGATGGGGTGTAAGAGACATGTTGACGACTTAGATGAAGTAATTATTGTAGTTATTTGTTTAATGTCGACGGGAGAAAAGCAGTCTAAATATATGTCAGATTTTATAGCTATTTCCAACCTTGCTGTATCTGAAATCAGATGAGTGCCTGATGAGGGCAAAAGGTGATGAATTTTGTCTCTAATATTTATAATTTTATCATTAAAGAAGCTCATGAAGTCATTACTAGTTAGGCTTAATGGAATAGGTGACTCAATAGAGCTGTGGTTCTCTGTTAGCCTGGCTACAGTGCTGAAGAGAAACCTGGGGTTGTTCTTATTTTCCTCAATTAATGAGGAATAATAGGCTGTTCTGGCATTACGCAGAGCCTTCCTATAAATTGCAAGATTATCTTGCCAGGCTAGACGAGATTCTTCCAGTTTAGAGGCACGCCATTTACGTTCAGATTTAAGTGCCTCTTGCTTTAATTTGCGAGTGTGCTGGCTATACCATGGTGCTAACCTCCTCTGTTTTATTCTCTTCTTTTTCAGAGGTGCAATAGAGTCAAGAGTTGTCTGTAATGACTCTGTAGTATTACTAACGAGCTGATCTATGTGTGAGGGGCTACAGGAAGCTGCTAAGTCCTCTGTAACATTAAGACATGGCATTGAATTTAATACTATAGTAATTGTTTCCTTAAATTTGGCTACACCACTGTCAGATAAACATCTGCTGTAGGAGTTTCTGAAAAAAGGCTTATAGTCCAGTAGTATGAACTCAAAGGTTATTAGAAAATGGTCAGATAGGATAGGATTATGTGGAAAGACTATTAGATGATCAATTTCAATGCCATATGAGAGTATAAGGTCAAGAGTGTGATTCAGACAATGAGTCGGTTTGTTTACACTCTGACAGAAGCCAATTGAGTCTAGCAAAGAGATAAATGCAGTACTAAGACTATCACTATGGTTGTCGACATGAATATTAAAATCACCTACAATAATTACTTTATCTGATTTAACGACCAAGCCTGATGCAAATTCTGCAAATTCAGATAGAAATTCAGAATAAGGACCTGGAGCTCGATATAATATAACAAATAATATTGGCTGTAATGTTTTCCAGGATGGGTGAGTCAGGCTAAGAACGAGACTTTCAAATGAATTATAATTTAGTTTAGGTTTAGGATTAATGAGTAAACTAGAGTCAAATATGGCTCCAACTCCACCACCTCGACCAGTACTTCGAGGAATATGAGTGTTACAATGACTGGGGGGAGTGGATTCATTTAAACTAACATATTCATCCTCCTGCAACCAGGTTTCAGTGAGGCAGAATAAATCAATATCATAATCAGATATTAATTCATTTACTAAAACAGCTTTAGAGGACAAGGACCTAATATTCAGGAGTCCACATTTAATTATCTTGTTTTGGACTATTTGAGATGTTGATTTAATATTTATCAGGTTTTTATGATTTACTCCTCTTCTGTTTGTTTTATCTTTAAATAATGCAGGTGGACGGGGGACAGACACAGTCTCTATACTAGATGATTGGGTGGGCAACTGCTCTAGTGGAGGCGCAGAGAAGCGTGTAAGACTGCAGCTCTGCTTCCTGGTCTCAACTCTGGATTGTCATGGATTTGATCGACTAATAAACTTGACCATGTTTCTAGATATAGAATCAGGTCTTGCCTTTCTTTTAAGAGCAGAAAGTCCATTGTTGAAACAACCATTTTA
The DNA here is from genome assembly GCA_036937835.1 of Pampus argenteus. Taxonomy (NCBI): domain Eukaryota; kingdom Metazoa; phylum Chordata; class Actinopteri; order Scombriformes; family Stromateidae; genus Pampus; species Pampus argenteus. Next base: position 2,262,683 of record CM072875.1, read on the forward strand.
TCAGTTTTAGATTATGGAGATATAATTTACAAGCATGCATCTCTATCCACTCTGAAAGTTTTTGACACAGTTTACCATAGTGCTATACGTTTCATTACTGGTGACCTTTTTAGAACACATCACTGTAAACTATATGAGAGTGTAGGGTGGTCCTCTCTCCATGAGAGGAGGGAAAGACATTGCCTCCTTTTCATTTACAGAGCACTACAAGGCAAATTACCATCATACCTCACTTCTCTTTTATATTTTAGACACTGCACATATAGCACAAGGTCACAAGGTTTTATGACACTAGAAACACCCCAAATAAGATCAGAAGCTGGCAAATTAGCTTTTCAGTTTTATGCACCCACTAAATGGAACCATCTGCAAGAGACACTGAAATTAGACAAACTTGTGTCCGTAAACCGTTTTAAAGTTTTCAAGGATTCAAGGATTTTTATTTGTCATTACAACACATGTAAACATGGGATGCAACGAAATTGGTTTCCCCTGGTCCTGGAGCAGCCCAAAATCCAAATATAAAATAAAATATAGAATAAAAAATAAAATAAAAAAATATATATACATATGTATATATAGAACATAAAATATAAAAGTAAAGGCAAATTTAAATTTAAGAAAAAGTATATACAATGAATAGAAAAACAACAACAGTATAACACCAGGTTGTGCAAACAGGTGCATTGTGCAAGTAATTGCAGTGCAAAGTATTTTTTGTATTATTGTCTGTGCATCTGTGGTGGGGGGTCCGGATGGGGGATGGGGGGCAGGGGCTACAGGGGTCCTCCAGAGTTCAACAGTCTCACAGCTTCTGGGAAGAAGCTGTTTCTCAGTCTGGTGGTCCTGCTCTTAATGCCCCGCAGCCTCCTGCCCGAGGGGAGAGGGGCAAACAGAGCATGTGCGGGGTGAGTGGGGTCCTTTATGATGCAGGAGGCCCTTTTCCTGCACCTGGAGGTGTAAGTGTCCGTGGTGGTGGGTAGGCTGCATCCCACAGTCCTCTGTGCAGCTTTGACCACCCTCTGCAGAGCCTTCTTCTCTGCTGCAGAGCAGCTGCCGTGCCACACAGTGATGCAGGTGCACATGACGCTTTCCACCACACATCTGTAAAAGGTGGTCAGGACTGAGCTCCCCAGTCCAGCACGCCGCAGCTTCCTGAGGAAGTAGAGGCACTGGTGTGCCTTCCTAACCAGATAGGAAGTGTTGGTGCTCCAGGTGAGGTCGTTTGCGATGTTCACGCCTAGGTACCTGAAGCTGGAGACCACTTCCACCGCTGTCCCTCCGATGTGCAGGGCAGGGGGGAGATGTCTGCCCCTTCTGAAGTCCACGATCATCTCCTTGGTCTTCTTCACGTTGATGCAGAGGTTGTTTTCTCTGCACCAACCCTCCAGGTGTTCCACTTCCTGCCTGTTGCCCGACTCATCGTTGTTAGCGATTCGTCTAACCACAGCTGTGTCATCTGCGAACTTCACGATCAGACAGCTCGGATGTCTCGCTGAGCTGTGGTGGAGAGGAGGATGCTGAATAAACTGTTTACCATCATGGACAATGATCAGCACCCTCTCCATCACACAGACAGCGGAGCACTTTCTCCCACAGACTGCTCCAGCTCCGCTGTCGTAGGGACAGATACAGGAAATCTTTCCTGCCACAGGCCATCAGCGTGTATAATAATAGTTAAATCCGGTCATATATTATATTATATATTATATTATTATATTATATTTTATTTTACTTATTCTTATGTAATTATTATCTTAATTTCTTATTCCTATTTAATTATTAATTATTAATTATTAACCTAATTGTTGGTTGTTCTTTTATTTCATTGTTGTTGTATTTGTGTTATGCTGCTGTTACACTTTAATTTCCCAGTTTTTGGGATTAATAAAGTATATCTATCTATCTATCTATCTATCTTAAAGATGTCTGTCAAGACATCCGTCAGCTGGTGTGCACAGCTCCTCAGCAGCCTCCCGGAGATGTTATCGGGACCCGCAGCTTTGCGTGGGTTAATCCTCTGGAGGGTTCTCCTGACCTCTGCTGGGGTCACGCTGAGAGGCTCTTCACCTGGTGGTGGAGTGAGTCTGGTGCTGGGGGATGTGTTCGGGTCATCAAAGCGGGCGTAGAAAGTGTTGAGAGCGTCGGGCAGAGAGGGGTCCCTGGGGCACTTTGCATCTCTGGTGCTGTAGTCTGTGATGCACTTTATGCCCCTCCACATACTCCGTGGATCGTTAGATGTAAAATGTCCCTCGATCCTCCGGGCATATGTGGCCTTGGCCCTCTTTACTCCTGCTATCAGCCCCGTCTCCTAGCCGCTCTGAGTGCCAGTCTGTCACCTGACCTGAACGCAGTATCCCTGGCTTTCAGCAGAGACCTGACCTCCACATTCAGCCAGGGTTTCTGGTTCGGGTAGACTGTTATTGTCCTGGTGGTGGTGACATCCTCTGCACACTTACTGATGTAGCCGAGGACAGCCGACGTATGTTCCTTCAGGTCCACCTGTCCCTCAAGGGCAGCTGCCTCCCTGAAGATTTGCCAGTCTGTGCGCTGGAAACAGTCCTGCAGTGTCAGGGCGGCATCACTGGGCCACACGGTGATAGTCCTCTGTGTTGGCGTGTGGCGTCTGAGCAGAGGACGGTAGGCGGGGACCAGCATGATGGAGATGTGGTCGGAGAGGCCCAGGTGGGGGTGGGGGACGGCTTTGTATGCGTCTTTTTTGTTGGTGTAAACACGGTCCAGCGTGTTATCTTCCCGTGTCGGTATGGTGACATGCTGGTGAAACTTAGGCAGAGTGTCTGTCAGGTTTACGTGGTTAAAATCCCCCGCAACCACGTAAAATGCCTCCGGGTGCTTGTGCTGGAGCGAGCTGATGATGTCATGAAGCTCCTTAAGCGCTTCGTTAGCATTAGCACCCGGCGGGATGTAAACAGCCATGACAAACACCGCCGTAAACTCACAAGGCAAATAGTGTGGCCGGGCACTTCACAGTCATATACTCTACTGCCTCGGAGCAGTGGCTGTTCACCAAAGCACAGTTCGTACACCAACCTTTGTTGAGGTAGACACATAATTCGCCCCCGCGGGCTTTTCCCGACTGCTGATTACGGTCCGCTCGGAAGAGAAGCCGGCCGTCGATCTGAAAGGCTGAGTCCGGCATGTTGTCGTTCAGCCAGGTTTCCGTGAGACAAAGCACCGCACAGCTCCTCATCTCACGGGAAGCCCCCAGCCTCAGTCGAAGCAGGTCCATCTTGTTGTCCAGAGAACGGACATTGGAGAGGAACAGTGGCGGGATCTGTGGTCTCCCCGCATTAGCCTTTAGCCTGGCTAGCAGTCCGCTCCGTTTACCCCTCTTCTGCTTCCTTGCACACCGCTTCCGTTTGCCGTTTGTCCAGCGGGCACCTCTGCGCCAGCCCGATGTCCTCAGGAGCTGCAGTCTGCCTAGCAAGGCCCTGAGTCCGAGGGCCGCTGTTGTTGTTATTGGTGTTGCTGTTTTTGTTTCTCTGACCGAACCGTCCTTTATTTTGAAAAGTTCGGTTCGGCTATACATAGTACGCTTGTTAACACAAGGTAAAAGTACTAAAAGAGGGCTTGACCCCGGGAGCACGAGAAGCCGCTGCACTGTTGCGCGCCGCCATCTTATCCATCTTTTAATACATGGTATGGGAAATATACACTGTTCTTGCTTTAACTGATCTTGCTTTAAACTGTTTTAAACTGTGTTTTTGATCTTGTTTTAACTGGTTTTACCTGTTTTAACTTGATCTTGTTTTAACTGTTAACTTTCAACCTTTTGGGCTATTTATTGTATATTGTTTGTGTTTGTTGTGATCAGGGCATTGCTGTAAAAGAGCAATTTGCTCAGTCAAGGTTTCCCTGAATAAAGAACGGAAATAATAATAATCTTAACATAATATCTGTATTCCAACATAATACGTGCTCTAACCAAATTCTTGAAAATTACAACAATCACACCTCTGCCCTCTGTCCAAATTTTCCTTTCTACCTACATAAATAGCCAACTTTGCCTGACCAAACAGGAAATTCAATAATCGACCTTTCTTCTTCTTATTCTTACCATACGAAAAGCCAACAATGAATATTTGTTCAGTAAACTTCTCTTTAAAGGACCGCAATAAAGTGCGAAGTGCTCCAAAAAGAGACAATAGCCTCGAACAATGTACAAAACAGTGAAATATAGTCTCTCTGACAGGACAAAAAGGACACTGATCTAAGACTGTTGGATTTAACAGTGACACAAAAGCATTCACTGCCACAACCCCATGTAAAATTCGCCACTGCAAGTCTCCAGTATTTTTTGTTAATGGTGGTTTATAAAGCAGGCCCCATACAGGTTTTACCTCTGAACCCATTTTAAAATGGTCCCTCCAAGGTGTGTCTACTTTTCCATTAAGTTTTCTTTTGTTTAAAGCCTTGACACAGCCTTGATAGAGTATCTTTCCCCCCACAGAGTCCAATGGCATCCACGTTTGATTCTGCTCCAGCAGGGAACTCCGACAGTCTATAAGTTTAGGCCTAATACACAACCTGGGAAAAGGATCAGAATCATCAGGTGTCAGTTGTCCAGCAAACCATCCTGCCAGCAGCGTTTTTTCCTCACTCGACAGCGCCCAGGTGGTCACCCAGGTGAACACCTAAATACTTAATCCTACTCTTCAACCACTTAAAACCAGCAGGTAACTTAGGCTCATTCCCCTGCCATTTCCCCACTATCAATGCTGTGCTCTTTTCCCAGTTTACCTTAGAAGAGGAGACTTTACCAAAGCATTCTGTAATCTTTACTAGTTTCTCAACGTCACTTTCACCATTTACAGCCACCATAATATCATCTGCATATGCAGAAAGATGCAAGGGTAAAAAGGTATCTCTTAGTTTTACTCCCATTAATTGTTTCCTCACCTGACATAACATAGGTTCAATGGCTATAGAATACAGCATACCTGACAGTGCACAACCTTGCCGAATACCCCTCTCTATAGTGAAAGGAGCACTTAAACCATCATTAACTTTCAATATACTTTCAATGTCACAATAAAGAGTCCTAGTCAAGGCAATAAAACCGGGGGAGAAACCAAAAGCCTCAAGAGTTTTCCAAAGGTATTTGTGCTCCACCCGATCGAAAGCCTTCTCTTGGACAAGATAAATCAGACCAAACTTTAAATCCAATAGTTTAGAGATATCCAAATAATCCCGAATTAATGAAATATTATCTCTAACAGATCTGCCAGGGACACAATATGATTGATCAATGTGAACAACCTGCTCCATCACCTTTTTTTAACCTATTTGCGAACACTTTTGAGAAGATTTTATAGTCAGCACACAACAGACTCACTGTCCTCCAATTCTTGATCTCACACAGGTCTCCTTTTTTAGGGAGAAGAGTAAGGACTGCTCTCCGACAGCTGAGAGGCAATCTCCCCCCGGACACACTGTCACTTAGGACCTCAAACAAGTCCTCCCCTAATATGGACCAAAATGACTTATAGAAATCAATAGGAACACCATCCAGACCTGGAGTTTTGCCATTTTCCATACTAATCAACGCCACTTGCAGCTCCTGCATTTTCAGTGGACCTTCTAGTTGTGTGCTGTCTTGTGCTGCTACCTGTGGCAGATTGTCAAAAAAACCCTCAGACATCAGCTGATTCTCTTTGTACTCACTGGCATAGAGTTGGGAGAAGAACTGAACTGCTCTTTTCCTTATGCCAGATGATTCAGTGAGATCCTTCCCATCGACTGATAGAAGGCAATGAATGAGCCAGCTTTGACCATTCTTAAGTTCAAGGTTAAAGAAGAACTTAGATGGAGCATCCATTTCAGAAATACTTTGATGCCCCCTGTGCTCTAAGCCCCAGCAGATCCGCCAAAGTAGCCTTTTTGAACTTGAGCGCCTGAAAGTGGCCTCGATCTCCAGCACTTAAACTCTGCAACTCCATTATACTAGTCTCTAGCTCTCTAATTGACTGGGTGGTCTCTTTTGTGACATTAAAATTGTATTGTTTACAAAACTGTTGTATCTGTATTTTGCCAACATTCCACCATTGTTGTAAAGATGAAAACTGGGACTTTGCAGACCTCCATTGTTGCCAAAAAATCAAAAACATTCTCTAAAATGCCCATTATTTAATAGCACAGTGTTGTGCCAATATGCACTCCTAACTTTAATCCCATTTACGAAAACATTCCCTATTACCAAACAGTGATCTGAAAAAACTACTGGACACAAGAAACAAGATCTAAAAATTTGCACTTGATGTTTAAAACAATAAAATATGTCCAGCCTTGCTAAAGAGATACAGTTATCCTTGCTATGTGCCCAGGAATACTGCCTCGTGTCCCTGTGCTTAGATCGCCACACATCAATCAACTCATAAGTCATCAGTAGTACAGTTAAAATCCCCTCCTACAATTAAAATATCTGTTGAGGCACAATTTGACAAGGTGTTTTTCTAATTCTTCTAGGAAAATGTGTCGTTCACCAGGATTCACTGGGGCACATACATTTAACAAGACTAGGGTGGACTTCTCATATTTAGCAACCACTTTAATTAATCTCCCTTTAACAATCACTTGTAAATCAAAAGAAATAGGCAGAAAACTCTTTGAAAAAAGGATTGCTACCCCAGCACTTACTGTGCTCTTGTGACTTAAAACAATATTCCTATCCCATTCTCTCTTCTATTCAACTACATTTTCATTATTACTGTGTGTTTCTTGAACAAAAGCAATATCAATAAATTTTGTCTTCAAAAGATCATAGCACATTGTTCTTTTCTTAACATCTCTTGCTCCATTAAGATTTAGAGATGCAATTCTGAAACTACTCATGGCAAAACATAAGGTGGTCAGAAAAAAAAAAATATATGAAACTTTTTGATTCATTTATAGCGTTGTGCTTTCACCTTATAAACCAGTTTCCTAAGACGATAAATCTCTGTGTCCTTCAGCCCATCCACACCTCTCTGTCTCATTACCACTGAGCAGATTGAATAAACAACGACTGGTTTGGAAAAAAACTCATCCACAGTGTTACGACCAGCTCGTTGGAAAGGGGGAAAAGGGAAGTAACATAAAAATACCCAGATGTTATGAGGTTTAGAAGTTGTTTTTAATTAACAAAAGGCGCTTGTTTTAAACAAGGAATGACAACAAAAGGGAGGCAAAAACTAAGGGTGCTTCAAAACCAAATTAAAGCAAGAACAAAGAAAAGGACTCTAACAGAGCTATTGTCTTAAAATACAAAAATAACACCCACTACCCCAAAATAACCCGCACAATCAAAACAGCACCCAAACTAAGGTATCTCACAGAGTCAATCTAACAGAGATGGCAATGTAACAACAGCTCAACCTAGTGCCTCACAAAAACAAAAGTCTCTAACAAAGGTTCACAGTTTAGCAAGGTTTCTAAACACACAGAGACACAGCACAGGAGCTCGGCTGGTTACAGCTGGCTGGGGAATGTTGGGTCCACCTGCTTCTTATACTCCCTTCTTCTGCTGATTGGCTGGGGGCGGGCGATCGCCTGTCCAATCAGGGCACACAGCGCAGGTGTTCTTCATCCGCAGAATTGGTCCTCGTTGAGCACACACAGACACGAGAGAGAGAGAGAGAGAGAGAGAGAGAGAAAGAGCCTCCAAGACGGCCACGGCCGTAACACCCCTCCCCTTAAGGTACAAACCTGTACATAAAAGGTTTGTAACAAACACAAAATTACAAAAACATCACAACCTGGACAGCGCATCAGCCACAACGTTCTCAGCCCCCTTTTATGCCGGATCTCTAAATTATAGTCCTGCATAATCAGTGCCCAGCGCATGAGTCTGTGGTTGTGGTTATACATGCGCTGCAGGAAAACAAGTGGGTTGTGGTCAGTGAAGACCACCACCGGCAGATGACTGGATCCTATGTAAACCTCATAGTGCTGGAGTGACCACAACAAGGCAAGTGTTTCCTGTTCTATTGTAGAGTACTTTGTTTGATGTTTATTAAATTTCTTCGAAAAATAGCTCACTGGATGGTCCACTCCATCACTATCTTCCTGAAGGAGCACGGCCCCGGCTCCTACGGCAGAGGCATCCACCTCTAGTTTAAAGACACGAGAGAAATCGGGAGCTGCGAGGACAGGAGCATGGCAAAGAAGAGATTTCGCACTCTCAAAGGCATGCTGACACGTATCAGACCATTTAAACTCTATCTTCGGGCTCATCAGAGCAGTCAGGGGCTGAACAACAGATGAGAAATTTCGGCAAAAATTTCGATAATACCCAGCCATACCTAGAAAACGACGCAAGGCTTTACGGGTATGAGGAGTAGGAAAATCCTGTATGGCAGCTACTTTGGCGGTTAGGGGTTTAACCTGACCCTGGCCCACCTGTCTCCCTAGGTAGGTGACAGTGGCTTTGCCGAATTCACATTTGGCAAGGTTTACCGTGAGGGAGGCATGCGCAAGGCGAGCAAACACCTGCTGGAGACTGCTGAGGTGCTCCTCCCACGTCAAGGAATATACAATAAGGTCGTCTAAATAGGCATTACAATTCGGCAACCCACACAGCACAGTATCAACCAGGCGTTGGAAAGTAGCAGGGGCGTTGCACATTCCAAAGGCCATGACTGTGTACTGCATAAAACAATCAGGAGTCACAAATGCCGAGATTTTGGATGCACGGTCAGTCAATGGGACTTGCCAGTATCCCTTTAACAAGTCTAATTTACTGACGAACGCTGCTGAGCCGAGGGTATCAACACAGTCTTCCATGCGGGGAAGAGGGTACGAATCGGTCACGGTGACAGAATTTACTTTGCGGAAGTCGGTGATGAATCGAGGGGAGCCATCAGATTTTTGCTCTAGTAGACATGGTGAACTCCATGAGCTACAACTAGGAACCGCTAACCCGTTTTCTAAGAGGTAGTCTGTTTCTTGTTTCATCAGTGCACGTTTTACTGGGTTTACTCTATATGGGTGTTGACGGATGGGTTTGGCTGCCCTTACATCGATGTCATGTTGTAAAACGTTAGTGCGAGTTGGGATGTCATTAAAAAGGCATTGGTACTGACCTATCAACGCAGCTATGTCATTTTGTTGCGCGCGAGTTAAATGACCTAACTGGGAAGGTAACTTTTTAATCATCTCTGAGTTTGGCAGACGAGCAGTTTGGTAAGCTGAATGATGGATCTTTAACTCATCGTCACCGATGTTAGGAGACTCAGTAACAATTAACGCACTAACGGCAGCAGGTTTGGGGGAACTTATGGGTGAAACAGCACTTTCAGTTACCTCACGAGAAAAATACGGTTTAAGCATGTTTATGTGGCAAACGCGAGCTTTACGTCTCCTCTCCGGTGTGGCAATGAGATAATCTGTCTCACTGAGGCGTTCATGGACTACATATGGACCTGCAAATTTAGCGGAGAGAGAGGAACCTGGAATAGGCAGCAAGGCAAGAACCTTGTCACCAGTCTTAAAACGGCGAGGAACAGCAGAACGGTCATGGTGGCGTTTCATCACAGATTGGGATGTAAGCAAATACTCTTTAGCGAGTGAATTTGCACGTTGTAATCTATCACGAAATTTACTTACATATTCAAGTACATTCTTCTCGGGTGGAGAGTCGGAGAGAAACGCCTCGTGCAGGGATTTAAGGGGGCCACGGAGTGTGTGTCCGAAAACAAGCTCGGCTGGGCTAAAACCTGTGGACTCCTGGACGGCCTCACGAGCAGCAAACAACACGAAGGGAACTCCTTCATCCCAACTCTTACCTGTTTCTAGGGTGTATTTACGGAGCATTGACTTTAACGTCTGATGCCAACGTTCTAATGCACCTTGGGATTCAGGGTGATAAGGACTCGAAACAGAGTGCTTTATCCCAAGGCTTTTAAGGACTTGATTAAAAAGTCTTGACTGAAAATTTGTGCCCTGGTCCGTCTGGATTACCCGAGGTAGGCCAAAGGTAGAGAAGAACTTAGTCAGAGCCCTCACTACAGAGCTGGATGTGATCTTACGCAGTGGAACAGCCTCGGGGTAACGAGTAGCTGCGCACATTATCGTGAGTAAGTATTGATTTCCGGTTTTAGAGCGAGGTAATGGTCCAACACAGTCTACTATGACACGTTCAAAGGGTTCACCCATAACAGGGATAGGATGGAGTGGAGCAGGAGGTATTACCTGGTTTGGCTTGCCAACAATCTGACATGTATGGCAAGAACGGCAGAATCTGGCAACGTCAGATTTTAACCCAGGCCAAAAGAAGTGTTTTAGAATCAGATTATAGGTTTTAGTGATTCCTAAATGACCTGACCAGTTACTCTCATGTGCTATGGAAAGCACATGTTGCCGGTATACAGATGGCACAACAATCTGTAAAACACTATGTTCCGAGTTGGACACAGAAGGACACCATTTACGCATGAGTATATCTTTATTTAAGACAAAGGCCACTATTTCAACACTTGCTTTGTTGCTACTCACCACACTTTCAAAGCAACACCGCAGGGTCGGGTCAGCCCTCTGCGCGGCGGCGAGACTTTCACTGTCCACCGGCAGCGTCAGACTCTCCGACAAGGGCGGACTCTGACCGTCGGAGCACATCGGCTTGGTGCATACAGAGGGCGGGGATGCGGTAGCTTTCTCCGCCACGGGGCTTGCATTTTCCTCGGAAAAAGCAGACATAATCACCGAATCGGAAAGGGAAAATTCATCAAGTTTCCGGGCTTGTGCCCGGGTGATGGCACAAGAGGGAAAAATTTCAGATTCCACTTCATCGTGGATCTGAACGCTCTGAGGGGAAGCCAATACCTCAAGCGTAGGGACAACTTTACCACCCGCTATGTCGTTTCCCAACAACAATACTACCCCTTTTATGGGCAGAGCAGTACAAACAGCCACAGGATAAAACCCAGTTACCAGTTTGGACTCGAGGTGAATTTTGTGCACAGGCTGGGGTACGTAACCCATCTCAATTCCTTGCAGGGCAACACTATAACCACATGAGGACCTCTCAGAAAATGGTAATGCACTAGCCAGTATAACAGACTGAGAGCCACCGGTGTCTCTCAGGATGCGCACTGGACACTGATCAACAGACTTACCCGTTAGCGATACCAGCCCATCTAACAAAAATGGCTCGAAACATGGATCTGGGTGAACAGAGGACACAAGGTTAGAGTTAGCACATTTCGCCGTGTGAATCAACCCAACGCCTTTAGGAGGCGACCCACTCCCATTTTGTTCTTTTCGTTTTAATGCGGGGCAGTTGGCGATGAGATGTCCAGGTCGGTGGCAATAAAAGCAATCTCGCTCCTCTTTTCTATTAAAAACCCTGGGTTGAACAGTTTGTGGTGCGGAAACACGAGGTTTTTCAGGGGCTGACTGAAACACAGATTTATGCGTTAGCACATATTCATCAGCCAAAATAGAGGCAGCAGAGAGAGACAACACTTTCTGCTCATTTAAATAGACAATGATTCGCTCAGGCAGGCAGTTTTTAAATTCTTCAAGGAGAACTAACTCACGCAGGGATTCATAGTCAGTTGATTTGCATGCAGAAATCCACTTATCGAAAAGGTTTCCCTTTTCCCTCGCAAACTCAACATAAGTTTGAGCAGGGGGCTTCCTGTGGTTCCTAAATTTCTGGCGGTAAGCTTCAGGTACTAGTTCATAGGCACGCAAAATTGATGCTTTAACTTTGTCGTAATTTAAGCTGTCTTCCATAGGAAGAACAGCAATTGCTTCTTGGGCCTTACCATAGATTTTGCACTGTAACAGGAGTGGCCACACACTGTACGGCCACCGGAGCGCAGATGCAATGCGCTCAAAGGCGGAGAAATAACTGTCGACCTCAGCTTCTCTGAAGGGAGGAACAAGCGTTATTTGCTTTCCAATGTCAAAATTTTCTAAGGTAGAACTGGTGGAAGGGAGTGATGTACCTGAATCCGCAGGTGCGCTCGGTGCTGGGGTTTCTCTCAGCTGAGCTTCTAGCTCCAGCTGCCGGAGGCGGACTGCCTTGTCAGCCTCTATCTCCATGCGGCGTATCTCCAGCTTAAGCTGATTCTGCCGACTCTCGGCTTTTTCTTGTGACTCCATCTGGAGTCGTGCGAGCCTCACCTTCAGTCTGGCCTCATTCGAGGAATCAGAGCTCGCCGAGGAGGGAGGGTCATAGCGTGGCAGTGTGAACGGCGTTGTGGGCCGCTCTTTAGCCTCCGCAGGCACAGGTGAATCAGGCAGCACCGGCAACACAATCACTCCAAGTTCCACCAACTTACCTACAACCAAGGATTTTAGGTCTCTTTTTAGAACTTGTTTCTGACATGAGATGTTGAAATGGACAGCTATTTGCATCAAATTATCTTTGCGTAATGTATCAATTTTGTCGAGTGAAGGATTTTCCAAGAAGCATGATAAATCAAATGAAGCCATCTCCTTTTTTTTTTTTTTCCCACTTACCAGCCACAACACAAATTTTCTTTTTCAAAAAAAAAAAAACAAGCTTAATTGTTAACTTTTAATTAATTGCTGGGTTTCCTTTAAGGGAAATTGTATCCCGGACGAGCCCCCACTTTATGTTACGACCAGCTCGTTGGAAAGGGGGAAAAGGGAAGTAACATAAAAATACCCAGATGTTATGAGGTTTAGAAGTTGTTTTTAATTAACAAAAGGCGCTTGTTTTAAACAAGGAATGACAACAAAAGGGAGGCAAAAACTAAGGGTGCTTCAAAACCAAATTAAAGCAAGAACAAAGAAAAGGACTCTAACAGAGCTATTGTCTTAAAATACAAAAATAACACCCACTACCCCAAAATAACCCGCACAATCAAAACAGCACCCAAACTAAGGTATCTCACAGAGTCAATCTAACAGAGATGGCAATGTAACAACAGCTCAACCTAGTGCCTCACAAAAACAAAAGTCTCTAACAAAGGTTCACAGTTTAGCAAGGTTTCTAAACACACAGAGACACAGCACAGGAGCTCGGCTGGTTACAGCTGGCTGGGGAATGTTGGGTCCACCTGCTTCTTATACTCCCTTCTTCTGCTGATTGGCTGGGGGCGGGCGATCGCCTGTCCAATCAGGGCACACAGCGCAGGTGTTCTTCATCCGCAGAATTGGTCCTCGTTGAGCACACACAGACACGAGAGAGAGAGAGAGAGAGAGAGAGAAAGAGCCTCCAAGACGGCCACGGCCGTAACACACAGCCACATCTCTTTTCCCTTTGGTCACTTCTAAGAAACTTCGGATTTGCTCAAGGCTGTAGCCATTGCTCTTCTGGCCATCAGGAATAGACGCATCTGAAAGCTTACGCTCACTGTCAGTATCAGATAAACCGTCTGTATCACTTTTCCTTCCTTTCTTTGATTTAACTGTTTTTGAGTCTCTCCTTGTTTTCCTCTTAGAGGATGGCACTTTAAAAATGTTTCCATCATCCAGCAGACTTTTCTCCCCACCATCTATAAGCTTGTCAATATTCATCCCTTCCTGTCCCTCTCCAACACTGATCTGACTCAGCTCACTGTCTACTGCCACAGATATGGTTGCACATTCTCTGTCCTGCCGTGCATCTGTGCCAGGCTCCTGGGCTGTTGTTTCCCTCTGCCCCTCCTGACTCCCGCTGTCTGCCTGATCTCCACTGTCTGCCTGACTCCCGGTATCTGCCTGACTCTCACCCTGCACGCCCTGTGCACCCTTCTTCGCCGCAGTCCCGGCTCAAGAGGGTCAAAGACGCACTTCAGCAACACGAGGAAAGATTCGCCTCCATTACAGCTGACATCCAGCAGGCTACGGTGAACCAGAGACAAGGGTTAGCTATGCTAGCTAACCAGGTCTAGCATCTCACAGTGTCCAGCAAAAGGCCGGACTCACCAGTAGAGGGGGAAGTACTGGTGAGTCGTCCCTCTGAACTATTCCTCCGACAACGATCCTTATGCCATGTTCAGCTGTTACTGGCAGAGGGTTCCAAAACCCTCGCCACCTTCATTGACTCTGGTTCCGATGTCAGCCTCATCGATAAGGACCTGGCCCAGCAACTAGGCATCAACTGGATGCCTGCCCCGGTTCCTGCCCTCGATGGTCATCTCCTGGGGAAAGTGACTCACCAGACCACACCCATCCGCATGCTTATGTCCGGTAACCACCACGAGACAATCCAGTTTCGTTAAGTCAACCTCATTGCCCCCACACTGGCCATATGACTGTGCCATCAACCTGCACCCCGGCTCTACTCCTCCTAGGGGGCGCCTGTACTCACTGTCAGCTCCGGAGAGGGAGGCCATGGAGACCTACTTAATTACTCTTTGGCAGCAGGCATTATCCGTCCCTCCTCGTCCCCTGTTAGTGCTGGCTTCTTCTTCGTCCAGAAGAAAGATAAATCTCTTCTGCCCTGTATTGATTATCGAGGCCTGAATGACGTAACTGTCAAGAACCGCTACCCCCTTCCTCTCATCTCCTCTGCCTTTGAGCTCCTGGAGGGGGGCACCATATTTTCCAAATTGGACCTTCGCAATGCCTACCATTTGGTCCACATCCGGGAGGGGGATGAGTGGAAAGACAGCCTTCATCACCCCCACTGGACACTACGAGTATCTAGTCATGCCCTTCGGCCTCACCAACACCCCTGCTGTCTTCCAGGCCCTGGTTAATGTTGTGCTCCGGGACATGTTGAATAAGTACGTGTTTGTTTACCTGGATCTCTCTTTGTCAAAGCGGAGAAGTGCGAGTTTCACTCCTCCTCTGTTTTCTTCTTGGGTTTCATCGTGGGTCCTGGGAGCATCCAGATGGACCCCGCCAAGGTGTCAGCTGTCTCAGATTGGCCCACTCCTGACTCTCGCAAACGACTGCAACGGTTCCTGGGCTTCGCCAACTTTTACCGGAGGTTCATCAGGGGTTACAGCATGGTAGCCACTCCTCTCACGGCTCTGACTTCCTCCAAGGTGCCGTTCCAGTGGTCATCCGCAGCCGATGAGGCCTTCCGGTCCCTCAAAGCCAGAGAGGGAGAGACTGACTGAGATTTGAGAGAGGGAGAGACTGACTGAGATTTGAGAGAGGGAGAGACTGACTTAGCTTTGAGAGAGAGAGAGAGAGAGAGAGACCGACTTAGCTTTGAGAGAGGGACTGATTGACTTAGCTTTGAGAGAGAGAGACTGACTGAGCTTTGAAAGAGAGAGAGAGAGAGAGAATCGGTGCCTGGAGTCTAGTATTCGCCGATACCAACATTTTCAACAGTACCGGAGCAACTTCTAATTCTGGTATCGGACTTGGAACAGCACTAGATTAAGTCCATCTGACAGTCCCTTTGCTACATGACAATATTCTGTCTTCTTTGAAATCTTGTGTAAGCCACAGATGATGAGAAGACGTTCACGCTGGGGATGGAAGTTGGTATGGTCATGGTGAAGGATGGAGAAGACATCATTGACACAGCAGTGGTCCTTGAGAAAGCAGTGATCATGCCCAATCAGCATGACTTACCAAGTGCCATTGCCTTACTGATGGGTCTTCTTTTTTCTCTGAACATAGACTATCCAAAAGAACTTAGGTACACATTCAAAGTGATTCAAAAGGTCTTGATGAACATAGGTGGGGGACAGTATTCCTCACTTGTACATGGGTAACAGGCTGCTACAAAAAACCATCTGAGATGGTTATCAGAACTCATCTCATGCCTAAGTGTTAAAACTTTTTTTTTCATGTCAAGTTCTTTTTTTGTCTATCATAGTTTTTGCTAATGCAAATTTTCCTGTTTTTCACTTTATTAAATTTGCATTTAGTAATTGTAATTATTTAGCGCTTAATGGACAACTATCTCAAAGGAGACACACCTTTTGTTCACCTGTGCTCCATCCATACACTTCCATTTCGCAGATGTTCTGTTTAGACATATTTGCTATTTAGACCTTGTCAGGCCGCAGAGGACACTTTAATGGTATGCTGTTCTATTTACCAGTGTGGAATATGAGGTTACAAAGGGGACAGATGAACAGAAAAAGAAAATGAGTCATTTAACATTTCAGATCTACTCTGAAACTGTTGGACCTCCAACATTTAATTTAAATAACCGGGTTGTTGCTTCCTTTCCCACAACATACTTACGAAGAGCAGTGTTACTATTTCTGTGTCCCAAGGTTTTTCAGGAGGGGCGTGGGGAAAAGTGAAATTCTGAAGTACTGTTTTTTCATATGCAATTCAATAGTCCCATATAGAGGCTCAACTGTTACTTACCCCCAGTTTTTCGCTTCCTCATTTACTGCCCCTCTGATATGTAAATGCCCAGTTCTTCAGCTGTGTATTGTCACGTCACACTTTATCTTAGAATGTTTAACTGCTGATGTCCAGGTAGAGGGGGGCAGGGGGTTGGATGGACACACTTGACTAAGTGTTCACTTTTTGTTCATCCATAACGCCTGTTCTTGGGTTGGCAATGTCATGCAATATACCAATAAACGTTGAACTTGTTGCATGTTAAGTGTTTGTCATATTTCATTTAGTCAATTACATCTATTGTACTGAAAAAAAGTTTTTCCAACATCAGTTATGTTGACATGGACATTTAACTAAGATAAATTTGCAGGTTCAAACAACTACCTGAAGGAGTTAAGTCAATTCTGAAATCTAAATCAACAAAACAAATGCTGATGTTTACACAACAAGGAATATTTAATGAAGATGACAAATCTTTTTCACTTAACTTAGATTTTTAAGGCAGCCCTTTCACTCATATTTTTAAGTTGAAACGACATGTTACAATCTACAGTGCATGGACTATGATGTTTGCAGATTATATTATGATCTGTAGTGAGAGCAGGTTACAGGTGGAAGAGAAGCTGAAGGTTAGCTGCAGCAAGATGGAGGTACATGTGGGTGAATGAGAGGGACCCGAGTGAAAGAGTAAGGGTATGGGAGAAAAGATAAAGAAGGTGGAGGATTTTAAGTATTTATGGTCAATAGTCCAGAGCAATGGAGAGTGTGGAAAAGAAGTGAAGAAGCATGTGCAGGCAGGTTGGAACGGTCAGGTTTGATGTGTGATAGAAGAGTTTCAGCTAAAATGAAAAGAAAGGTGTACAAAACTGTGGTGAGACCAACAATGTTGTTTGGTCTGTCTCTAGACCAAACACTGTACCACTGAAGAAAAGACAGGAGGCAGAGCTGGAGCTAGGAGGTGAAGATGCTGAGGTTCTCTTTGGGAGTGAATATGATGGATAGGATCAGGAATGAGTACTTCAAAAGAAGAACATGTACATTTTAGAGGTTTTGGAGATAAAATCAGAGATGTCAGACTGAGATGGTTCCGATATGTCCAGAGGAGAGATAGTAAATATATTGGTGGGAGGATGCTGAGTTTTGAACTGCCAGACAGGATGTCTAGACGAAGACCTATTTAAAAGTAATCCAGTCTAAACAAAGTAAACCTGGCCAAACCTGGACAAAATATTAGAACCACTTCAGTATACAGTATGTCATCTCTGAATTGTCGAGTCTCTGTAAATTATAGAGTACGTCTGGACTTGCACTAGATGTAAAATGTCTTGAAGAACGTGTGTAGCCGCTCCCAACTTTTCGTTACTGGTGGATAAAGGTGCAACGATCCGACTGATGGTTCAAACGTTTATTACAGGGATTTTCTATTTTTAAACGCCCAAGACCACCGTGAACACTGCAATGAAATACACAGTGGCATCAGTGAAACAGCCATGTTTCTATGAATTTCTTAACTTAAACTTATTACATACATATTAAAGCAAAAACACATCTTGCACATAAACAAAGAATTACAATCAAATGTCCATACCGTGTGCCCCTCCAACCAGAAGGTTAGGAGTTGCTAAAGGTCCATTTCTTCCATCATTTTTGTCCTTTGCTCTTTGCATGTAACGCTTGCACACGCTGACTGCTCTTCACCAAAAACACGAGACCATGTGATGACCTCACTAATGACGTGGTCAAGTGACATTAATTTAACAATTTTCCATTATATACCAACTATGTAGAAAATAACCAAAATATTTCCAAAAAATATGAAATCAATATTACATGTAAAATAAATTATTACACAAAAAGTATGCTTATGCTTCAGCGTTCGCTACAACGTGTTTGTGTCCACTACCTTGATTTTATGTTGTCACTTTGATATTTGAACTGCTTTGCTCATAATTTTATCTTTTCTTCTCTAATTTCTAATTGATGATTAATAGAGAAAGTAAATGGCAGATTAATCAATCAGTTAAATCCCAGCTGTCACCCAGCTCCAAGTGAATAAAATCCCTCCAGACAACACCAAGTTCCACAAACAAGTCAAATAAGAATGCAGAGAATGTCTCTGTAGAGATAGTCCATTGGTCCTGGTAATCTTAAAAAAAAAAGCAATTTCTACATCTTCTGACAGGAACTTAAAGGGACTTGGCTGTTAGAATAATGTATATAAGTTATCCCATATTTACTCTTTTGCATTCTTTATATATCACCACTCTTTTATTCTTTGTACTACATACTATGATCTGTAAGTTTGTGTTTCGTTCTACACTAAGTTCTCATCTGACTGATGGGACTGGCACCTTTTGTAGAGTTAATGAGTTGTAGAGTTAATCACCATACCATATTGGAAAGTAAAACAAAACAGTTAAGTGTAGAAGAAAACAGACTTTGTTTATTGGTCAAGGAAATTGTGCCTGCCTGAAGCAAAGCAATAAAACCATTACGTTGTTACTGACCTGTGCCTGACCTATGCCCCTCCCCTTTAGAAGCAACATGTATTAGGGACATCCTAAATAAAAAGCAAGAGGGCAGGAGACGAAATCTGAGTAGATAGGAGATTCTGCAGAATGTGCACGTCTCCTGTTGCTCTCCTTGCAAGTAAAACTTAACTCTGTTGTCTTCTCTCCTCTTTGTGTCTGTGAGTTTGATAGTTTAGGTTGTTTAAACCTGACATTGGCGCTGACTACTTTATGTTGTTTCAAACCACTTTATTTATTCTCCTTTTATCCTATTTATTTATGAATGTTTCACAGAAAATCTGTGTTTCTTCCAATTCTTCCCAAAGAACTGCAGTAAAAAAGGTAAGATTTTATTCATAGTTATTATATTAATATAATTATTATAATTATTTTCCTGTAAAAAAAAAACAGGAAATAACTGTAGTTTGTCATTAATGGAATAACACATAAAATAACAGGTGGATTGTTAATTTACAGATAATGTCTCTAAGTTTACTGTTTTTAATACTATTTTTTCTAAATGGGAAAATATTAATTTACTTAATTTTTTACTTTAATTTTACTTTAAAATTACGTTTTGCTTTGTTTTTTTACAGTGTACTTTTTTGAAGTTGTGAGAACTCAGTATAGTTTAAATCAAATCAAGCTGTTACAACTCAAATACTTTGAGTCATATTAACTTTCTACCAAAACAAGTGGGCATCACTTGAATTTCGTATTATACTTCACTTGAGGTATCTTAGTGTAATCCACTTCAATAAAGTTGACAGGAACTCAATAGTAGAAGTCACATTAAGTTAATATACTGTTCCAAAGTAAGTGGGTAGTACTTAAAATTAAATAAATGCACTTAACATACCTTAGTTTAGATTTTTGTTAATACTGTGATTTTTACTGTAATTGTCGAGCCTTAGTCCTGCTAAACATAATATATAATATAATTATGACTTTCTCTAAATTATTTATTATTCTTTATCTGACTGAACTTAAAATATACAGTTACCGTAACCACCACTATATAGTGACATCAATTTTTTCCACATTTCTAATTCTGTATTTTAAATATACTGCTAAACCTTGTATGAACTACAATAAAATTATCGTCAACAATTTCTAACTCTCTTCAACTTAAACCATCACTGCTTCACTGTGTTATGAGACCAGAGTAGGACCCCAAAGCAGAGACAGATCACGTGAAGGTGTTTAACCAAAAATCACTTTAATGTAGTAAAGTCCACAAAAATGAAAATCAAACAAGTAGAAAGGCACTGCAAAGAGCCAATGTCCTCAAAAAACAAAAACATAAAGCGACCTTCTCAGGTGGAGAACTTAAGCCAAGGTGATCTCTCAGGAGAACAAAGGAAACAGACATGCGGTTGGAGCACACGGGAAGTAACACTCTGGCGCTGCAGTCAGGGAAAGCCAGGCCTAAAAGGAAGAGGGAAGAGGCTGATAGGCTGAGGGGTGAGTCTGTAGGCGAGTCTGTAGGCAGGAAAAGGGAGGGGCCAATCACACCTCTGCACCTGCAAGAGAACAGGAAGGAGGAGGGGAGAGACAAGGAGCACCAAAAGGGAAAAACAACAACAGCACAAAACAGACAGAACCAAACCATGACACACTGGACCTTATTAGCCCTTACAACCATCATACAGTTAGCAATTTCAGTCAGTTATCAATATAATTTAGTATTTGAGTCATGTTAAATATTACATCACTGAATAGTTATGGCAAACTATACACATTCACTAGTCTTTGTCAAGGATATTGTGAATCGCCCTCACTCTATAATCAGGCCCTGAGAGCTAGCCTGGACCCATTAGTCCTCAGTCCAGGCACCGCTTTGCTGCAATACGTATATGATTTGCTAATAGCCTCTCCAACTAAAAAACAATGTGAGGTTGATATGCTTGAGCTTCCTAAACACCCGGGAAAAGAAGGCAACAAAGCGAGCCTGTCTAAACTGCAGTATGTTAAACAATCAGTTAAGGTTTTGAGGCATGAGATATCAGGGGAGGGAAAAACACTCTCCCTCGCACGCGTGTAGAGGCAATTGTTAATGTCCCCGAGCCTCTCACAAAAAAACAATTGATGTCATTCCTTGGTACTTGTTTTTATTGTGGAACGTTCATTCCTAACTATGCTGTTCTTGAAGCTCCTTTAGGAGCATTGATCCATGGCAAAAACTTCTCGCCTGGGGCATCATGGTGACTCCGGAAGCGGAGACAGCTTTCATGGACCTGAAGTCAGCTCTTCAACAGGCTCTCACTCCGGGGCTGCCGGATCTGTTGAAGCTGTACAATCAGGTGGTGGATGAATGAGATGGTTGTACGACATCTGTTCTCTTGCAGCCTCATTGAGACAGACCCTGTTCGGTTGCCTACTATTTAGCCAAACTTGATCCAGTGATGGCTGGACTTCCACATTGTTTACGTGCTATGGAAGCATGTGAAAAGGCTTTGCTGGCATCACATGACATTGTGGGATACTAGGATGTCACCCTCCTGGTACCACACTCAGTTTCATTCATTATCTTAGAACAAAAGACTTCTTACCTTTCTAATTCTCGGTGGCTCAGGTATTACACTGTTCTGCTTGATATGCCCAATGTCACTATCAAATGAAGCAATGTTCTTAATCCTGCTTCTCTTTTACCACTCCCACAGGATGGTGAAGAGCACCAGTGTTTGGCTGAGTTGCAGGAGCTGTGTACTCTCATGTTGATCTTTTGGACACTCTTTTGCCCAACAGCTCACACTGCACCTGTTGATCTAGTTTCTCACGACAACACCTGTGCCGATACAGCTGCAAAGGCAGCGGCTCAGGAGCCTCTGTGTCAAACTCATGTCCGTTCCTCACCACTGCCTGGCAATTCTATCCCGTCTGCTCTCTCCACAGTGCAGTCTGCTGCCACTCCAGATGAAAAGCGAGTGTGGGCGTCGTGCGTGGCTCAACTGAAAGATGGTGTCTGGGAAGGACCTGACAGCAAGCCGTGTCTCCCAAAATGATTTTTTCCACATTATGTAAAGTAGTCACATGGGAAAGATCATATGTCAAAAGGGAGGATGCTGGCAAGTATAACAGCTGTGTGGTCTGGTTTACCAAGGGATTTTCCGCGTATGCTCAAAAACATTGCAAAGCATGCGTTTATTTGCGTCACACATAATGTAGGTCGGCCTGTAACAGGAACGACACAAGCTGCGCATACACAACCTACACAACCATTTGAACATATAATGATGTATTTTATCGAGCTAAACCCATCAGAGGGCAAGTCTCACTGCCTGGTCATGGTAGATATGTGGTCAAAGTGGGTTGAACAGATTCTCCCACGATGTAGAATCCCAAGCAGAATATCTAGTGATAACGGTAGCCGTTTTGTAAATGAGGCCATACAACAACTAAGTTCTTATCTCGGATTTGATCTAAAAACACTTTGTGTGTATCACCCAGCCAGTGGAGGAGTGGTCGAGCGAGAAAATAGAACATTGAAAAAAATTGGCAAAGTGTTGTGAGGACTCTGGCCTCACAACAAAAGGCCTGCCCATTGTGCTGATGTATATAAGGATGCGGCAGAGAGTCAGAGCAAACCTGTCACTTTTTGAGGTGTTGTTTGCAATGCATCCTCACATTGGTGTGGAATGCCTATCAGGGGGCACTTTGTCTAGATATAATATGATAACTTATTGTGCTAACCTATCTTCTGCTCTCTCTTCTATAAGAAAACAAGTGGTGACATCCCTCCCGCAGCCAGCATCAACTCCTCTGCATACCATACAACCAGGGGACTACTGGTGGTCGGTTCCAGGTCCTCCTCACGACCCATACAGCTGTAAAGGTTGTGGAAAGAGCAATGTGGATCCACGCGAGCCATTGCAGAAAGGTGCCAGATCCTCTGGAAGAGCAAAACTCCACACCAAAAGTGCAGTCGAGGGTGTCATCATGTCAAATCATTAAAATCCGGTCGACTAACAAGCGTCATATGTGACGTACACAGTTACACTGCCCTCATATTGATATGGCTGATCACTCGTGACATACACCATTCTGATTACGTGACTGACACTGTACAAAGCCTTGACTCTGTCAGCATACTGATTCTTCCTGTGTTATTTGTTCAAGAACTTTTCCATCTCTGATTATTGTATCTGTGCCTATTAATTCCTCACAGTGTGCTAGTAGTACAACTCAAACAGATACCTCTGACTGATGAGCAGGTACCGCCTCACCCTAAAACACCATATCCTATTGGCCCAGGAGAATTTGAGTGTTACCGTATTTTCCAGACTATAAGCCGCTACTTTTTTCCCATACTTTGAGCCATGTGGTTATACAGAGGTGCGGCTTTTTTATTAATTTTTCTTCAGCCCACAGGGGGTATATAATATTTTTACACCCTCACCCCCTCAAAATGGAAAACCCACAAAGAAATTCCTATGATGCAGCTTTTAAGTTGAATGCCATCGATCTGGCTATCCGTGAAGGAAACAGAGCGGCTGCACATAAGCTTGCCGTTGATGAATCTATGGTGAGTCGGTATGTGATGAAGATTATCTGACGCTGTTCAACTCCGACACTGAAGACTTCAGTAGCTTCAGTGCGCAGAAAAAATGAAGTGACAGTGATATGGTGTTAATTAGTTTTAAATGCTCAGAAGGCAGATAAATAGTGACTTGTGGGTTTAATGTGTAACCCACTTGTTGCTACAGAGTGTGAACCAGAGACTAGGTTCGTGGAGGAGGGTTAAAGAGAAAATGACAGACACAATAACCAAATGGAGCCACATGGTACGTTGGAAACAATTAAATGTATTTACCATATAAAAAATGAAATTAAAACAAAAGTGCAATGGTATGTGATCACTCAGTGGTTCACAGTCTCTCTTTATGATAACAAACCAAATAAAAGTGTCCCATTTGACCAATAACATTCCTTTAAATGTTCCTGGAATGTTTAATGTCTTCAAGGTCCTTGAATGTCTTGCCGTCGTTAGTCAGCGCGCGTTGTGTGTATGTCAAGTCAAAGGAAAAGTTAAACCAAAGTCAGGGTCACACATCAGATGTGTGTGGTGGTCCTACCACAGACACTAACAGTAAGGTGAAAGAAGAGTTAGATGTCCTCTTCCGGCTCCAATACTGGTTCCCTACTCCTTAGGCAAGGAGAACTTTACTGGCTCACCATCTCCCTTAACGGGAGAATCCAGATCCTGAGGGGTCTCAAAAACCTAGCCTGTATAAAGACAGGACTATCACTACACAGAATCATCAACTTCTCTTATGGCCATATTCAATACATAAATCTCATCACACTACTAGTACACAATAGTAATTACATGAATTACCGTTGTTTTAACTGTACAGTCCCTTTTTCCTTAAGGTAAGTACTTTCACATATTTTCAATAATTTTTAATCAATATAAATTATTTTAGCTACTTAACTAGCTCACTTTCCACATGAAATATGGTTCATATGGTACATTTGAATCCTTTAACCATTTCACACATTAAATTCACAATATTAGATTATGAACTGAAATTTAGCAAAATGCATCCTTAACACACATCTCAAAATTAATATACACACTGAAAATAAATAGCACACCTCATTTGCTTTTTTATTATAAATATATATATATATATATATATAAATTATACAGTTTTAACTCTTAAACACACAGTTGCCGTAGCGGCAGATCACGTTCATGCATCAACAAGTTTCCACCATGACACGTGCTAATTCACGATGTAGCTCCTACGGTTAGCATGTGCTAGTGCTAGTTAGCTTAAGCAACTCACCAAGTTTCTGCCAAAAATAATATACCACAGATCCTCGACCACCTCTCTGCTGCAGGTAGGTACACTTTCACAGGATATTCTGTGTTGCTAAGTGAGTTAGTAACCGCTGTTTTCGTAACTTCTTATTGACTTTCTCTCTGCTCGTACGGCTACTCCGACTCTGAAACGCTCTGGCCCGCCCCCTCACTCCGCACTGTAACTTCCGCCGGAAAGGGGTAGAACTACTTTCTCTCACAACCCACATAAATAATACATCAAATAAAACTGAGTGTGCAAAATTAATATTACTGACCAAATAATAAACTAAAGAGGGTTTATAAATAAAAGATAATATTGTAAGGGGAACAGCAATAGGGGAACAGCAATAGTAACATCTTCTACTGGGTTACAAGTGCATGGGAGAGTTAAGCGACTTTAAAAGTTGCGCAGTTGCGCTTTAACAGTGTGCAGGAAGAAATGGTAACAGTGATTTTCTGTTTAATGGTTTCAGTACACAGAAAAAAAACAAAGTAACTTAGTTTTAGTGCACAGGAGGAAGATGAATAAAACTATCAATGAGTTTTCTGTTTTGTTTATCAGCACTTTTATTGCTGAGTTTATTGCTACTATTATTGCGGCACTGTTCGGAAACAATCAGTTCATGTATATGAATAAACACTTATGGTACAAAATCTTTCTGTCAAAATAACTTATTTCTCAGCTTGGATATAGGCTGCTTATAGTCCGGTGCGGCTTATATGTGACAAAATACATATTTCATTCAAATTTTAGTGGGTGCAGCTTATATTCAGGTGCGCTCTATAGTCCGGAAAATACAGTAGATTAAACTATCCAACAGTATATATAATACATATATATAAAGTTTAAAAAAACTGTAAAATGGGAAACCATGAAGCACTCAGCATTTTTTGGCAATACAATGAAATCAAAATAAAATAAAATCCTATCCTGTTTCTTAGATGCGGTCTGCAATGCCTACAGCAGGTGTATCTGTCTGCAGCCACAGCGAGCATGACCTTTTACACTGTCCACAACTGTCCGCATGGCCTGTTTTTGTGCGTGAGTCTATGATGACAAGGATGCTGTCTCTGTAGCCTGGTTTTCCACCGTTGCTAGGTAACAGTGTGGGGGTTTGCACACATAACAACACAGACCCTCAGAAGTGTATGTGTGTGTGTGTGTGTGTGTGTGTGTGTGTGTGTCTGTGTGCGTGTGTGTCATAGCATAGAAAAAGCACTGTCTTTCAGCGCAGCAGGAGGGACACGCTAGCAGATTCTTTCTTTCTCTCCTTCTGGCCAGTTTAGCTAAAGATTTCTGGAGGGAGTTTTTATGTCTTATTTAACAGTAGATTATATAGACAGTGCTTGGAGACTTACAGTCAAATGATTACCCCTTAAAGGTGCTTTTTTCTTAAAGAAGACACGATGAAGATGAATAATAATAATACGAAGAATAGATGAATAATATTTCACTTGGCCCAGCCACAGGTGTATAAAATCAAACACTTAGGCATGGAGACTGTTTCTACAAACATTTGTAAAGAATGGGTCAGTCTCAGGAGCTCAGTGATTTCCTGCGTGGAACTGTCATAGGATGCCACCTGTGCAATAAATCCAGTTCCTCGCTAATTTCCTCGCTCTTGAATATTCCAAAGTCAACTGTCAGCTTTGATGGAAAAGTAATGGAAAAGTTTGGGAACAACAGCAACAATCTGGATGAACTTCGGTTGCTGTTGTGGAGGAACAGGGACTTTTCTGCATCCTCTGTTATTTGCTTCACTGAGACGTGGCTGGACGAATCTATACCGGACTCCAGCTCCACAGAGCGCATCGGAGCACAGCTTTTTTCGGCAAAGCGAAGGGTGGAGGTATCTGTTTTTACACTAACAGTAATTGGTGTTGTGATGTGACAGAGATGCAGCGGCATTGCTCCCCTGAGTTGGAAACTTTTTTCATTAACTGTAAACCCTTTAACTCCTCCCATGAGTTTGCTTCATTCATTCTGGTCGGTGTCTACATTACACCACAGGCGCACTGGCGGACCAGGTACTGTGCGTGGAGTTATTGTCCTCTGCAACTTTAACAAAGGCAACCTCAGCCATGACCTCCCTAAATAGACAGTTCATAAAATGTCCAACCAGAGGGGAAAACACGCTACACTTTTAGAAACAATGCTTTTCACGCCATCCCCCCATTGCCCTGGGCCACTCCGATCATGTGATCCACCTCATTCCCACATATAGGCAGAAACTAAAGCTCTGTAAACCTGCTGTGAGAACATGTAGGAAGTGGAGCAAGGAATCTGTGGAGGAACTGCAGGCGTGTTTGGACACTACAGACTGTTATGTTTTCAGGGACTCTACCAGTAACCTGGATCAGTACACAGAGATTCTGGCGTCTGTGTGTATGTCAACAACAGCTGGTGCTTGGACGTACAGGTGGTAGAAAGACACTGCTCAGCTGGCATCGAACTTTTGATGGTGAAATGCCGGCCCGTCTACCTGCTGAGGGAGTTCAGTACAGTGTTTCTACTGTGTGTGTACATCCCGCCTCGGGCAGACTCTGCTAAGGCACTGAATGACATCATCAATAAACATGAGACTGTACATCCGGACGCAGTGTTCATCGCAGCCGGCGATTTCAGACTGTTCTCCCCAAATATTACCAACAAGTCAACTTTCCGACGAGGGAGAACAACACTCTGGACCAAGCCTACTACAACGTGAGGGGAGCCTACAGGGCCGTGCCCCGGCCACATTTGGACAATCTGACCACATCTCAGCTTTCCTCTACCCTGCATACAGACAACGCCTCATGCAAGCCCCCCCAGTGAGTACTACTGTTAAAGTGTGGAATGAAGAGACTGAACTGCTGCTTCAGGACTGCTATGGGAGTACTGACTGGGAAGTTTTGAAAGCTGCTGCCAAGAGGGGTGACTGTACTGTGGACTTAGAGGAATATGCTTCCAGTGTGACGGGTTACATCAGCACATGTGTGGAGAGATTGTGTCTACAAAACGTCACAGGACATACCCAAAGCCCTGGATTAACTGTGAAGTTCGACCATGCTACATGCCCGCTCCACTGCATTTGCCTCAGGCAGCGCTGAGAACTACAACAAGGCCAGATATGACCTGAGTAGATCCATCAGAGATGCCAAGAGGCAATACAGACTGAAGCTGGAGGGTTTCTACTCACGTATCACGGACTACCAGCAAAGGAGCAGAGGCGCCACGACCAGTCAGCCTTCACTACCGGATGAGCTGAATGAGTTCCACGCCCGCTTTAAGGGCCCTCAACATCAACCAACAGAGAGGACCTCTGACCCCGCAGTGTGCACCAGACTCACCGCTCACAGTAACAACAGCAGAGGTTCGTACATCTCTGAGGAGAGCAAACCCACGGAAAGCTGCCCACCTGTTTTAAGTCCACTACGATTGTGCCCCTATTAAAGAGGAACACTGTGACCTCCCCGAATGACTATCGTCCCATAGCACTCACCCCTATAGCAATGAAGTGTTTCAAGAGGATAGTCATGACCCACATAAAGAAGACCATTCCGGACACCTTGGACCCTTTACAGTTCGCGTACCGCTGGAACCGGTCCACCGACGATGCAATCAACACCGTCATCCATACCACCCTCACCCACCTGGAGGCCAAGGACATGTATGTTAGACTGCTCTTCATTGACTACAGCTCGGCGTTTAACACAATCTTACCACAGAAACTCTCGGATAAGCTCCTCAACCTCCTGACACCTGCTCTCTGCAACTGGGTGCTGATTTACCTCACAGACAGACCCCAGTCAGTCAGAGTCGGCAACTGGACATCAGGAATAAGAACTGTAAGCATAGGGCCCCCCCTAGGGTTGCGTGCTGAGTCCGTTGCTGTGCACCCTCTTCATCTACGACTGTGTAGCCACCCAGAACAACACCAGTATCGTCAAGTTCGCGATACTACAGTCATCGGACTAATCACCGGTGGGTCGGACACAGCATACAGGAGAGAGGTGGAAGAACTTGTTTCCTGGTGTCAGGAAAATAATCTCTCCTTGAATGCAGGAAAGACCAAGGAGATGATTATTGACCCAAGGAGGAGGAGAGTGCAGTACACACCACTGTGCATAGGTGAGACAGAAGTGGAGAGGGGGAAAACCTTCAAGTTCCTCAGGACTTTCATCAGTGAGGACCTCACCTAGTCTCACAATGCACAGCAGAGCCTTAAAAAAGCCCAGCAGCGACTGTACTTCCTGAGAAGGCTGAGGAAATTTGGTATGCCATCCAAGATTCTAGGCACCTTCTACAGGTGTACGGTCGAGAGCATCCTTACCAGCTCCATCACAGTCTGGTACGGAAACTGCACCGCCCAGGACAGGAAGGCTCTCCAGCGGGTGATCAAAACTGCACAGTCCATCACTGGAGCAGCCTTCACCTCACTTCAGGACATTTACTCCACTAGGACCATCCGGAGAGCACACAACATCATCAAAGATGCCACCGGAGCCTGAGATCCAGGACCACAAGGCTGTCAAACAGCTTCTACCCACAGGCCATCAGACTATTGAACAGCTCCCTCATTAAAAACTGGATTACATTCACACATCACCCCCACACCCCACTTACCCTCATATACCTTCACACCTCAGCCACCCCCACATACACTACTGCTGCTACCTTGTTGAATGTGCATTACTCCTGAATCTGTGCAATAATAATAATCAAGCCTTAAAGTTTACATGTACATACTCATATATATTTATATACATATGTCTCTAATCTGTATATTTTTGTCTAACTTGTATATTTTTGTCTAATCTGTATATTTTGTGTTCAAACTTTCTATTTCTATTTATTTCTGTGATTTTCAGTTAATGTTTGTGTGGATTAGGTTAATGTCTGTGTAGTATTTGTGTTGTCAGAGCGGATGCAAAGATAGAATTTCATTGTTCAGTGTGACTGTTTGTCTTACTGGGCATATGACAAATAAAAATCTTGAATCTTGAAGAGGCAGCATTCAGGTGTGGAGACAGAGACATATATATAAGGAGTTAAAGTACACGTTTAACAAGGCGGAAAGGGATGCTAAAAGGCTGTACTCTGAGAAACTTTAACAGCAGTTCTTAGCCAATGACTCTGCCTCTGTATGGAGGGGGCTCAAGAAGATTAGAAGAAGACTTCAGAAAGAACCCAGCGCCACCCTCCCCCATCTCCCTGCATTATTTGCCTGTGGACATTGTGGAGTCCTAGCGGTTCCTGGACATCAAGAAAGCACTGCAGAGGATGTACTTCCTGCGGCAGCTGAGGAAATTCAGTCTGCCTAAGGCAATGATGGTCCAGTTCTACACTGCGATTATTGACCTCCTCACCTCCTCCATCACCATCTGGTACACTGCAGCCAAGGACAAAAACAGACTGCAGCGTATCATCCGCTCAGCTGAGAGAGTGATCCGGTGCAGCCTCCCATCCTTGCATCTTCTGTACACCTGTTTCTTTCCATCTGCAATAGGCAATAATCACCAAAACAAATACTTGTTAGTTTTTTTTTTTTTTTACTTACTTGGCAATAAAAAAGATTCTGATTCTGATTCTGACCACGAACTTGTTGGAGATGTTCCCTGAAGTTCCCAGTTTGGGAAAGTACTAGTTGCACAGTGGACAATAATCGTGGCATCTATTGTGTGTGTGACTTTTTTCTGTGCCCTGGCAATAATATGCCACCACAAAATTTTCAGAAGATGAAAACTGAATAAAGTAAGGAGTAAAGTAAGGTTTGCTTTAACTGTTAAAATAAAAAAAAAAAAACATACAGTGTTTTGTCTTCTTGTAGATGTCCTGAAGAAGCCTATGTTTGCAGAGTGCAAAATATATACTGCAGACCAGTGTTAAAATATCCGGGCAGTCAAAGTAGGTAAATGATGATAAGCTCTCAGCCTTAAACAAGGGTGTCTGCTCAAATTATTGGCTGGCACATACCATTTACAGGGTTACTTCCACAGACATCCACACATACATAAAAACATTAACCAAAATATATACCATACCACCTTACCAATACCTTACTAAAGCTAAAATTACTAAAAAATACTCCTTTAAGTGGAACCACGAGGCTTAGCTGAATCCAGAAATAGGCCTAGACCAAAGTATACAAAAGTATCAGGGCATTGACTTTAATTTCCACACACATTCGTTTATTGGTCTTCATCACTTTTTCACAATGAAATGTGCAACCAAATCATGACATAGAGACATAAATGTGTGCATCTTTTTCCTAAAAAATGATTGATGATTGAAAAAATGATGAAAAAAAGACAGAAAGTTGAAAGAGCTTTATGTAGGCGAGCTTCTAATCTGCATTTAGGGATATGCCCTCTTTTTTGGTATGAAAAGAGAGAAACTGCACGTGTGGACCGGTGAGCTGTCAAGGACAAAAACAGGCACTGGCCCTTTAATGACTGGACCACTTTATTCATATTCATATGGGGAGAATTGACTGGCTAACAATTAGATGTACTTACATTAAACACAAAGAATAGTCATGAGGAAGTCCAAAAAAGAGTTCCATTGTAGGTTTATATATCAGAGTGAGAATACACGATGTGGATATAAAATGCAGTACTGAATGGTCAGCCCCTGCCTGCTCGGGCCTGCTGACAATTGCGCAAAGCTCGCAAGCGTTGGGACGATAAGAACCGGAAATACATAAGATCATAAAATTAAAGTACAACTGCTACGCTTTCGTTCACATTATATACTTTATTTAATACATATAAACCCACTTCCCATTCTAATATCTCATAAAGAAAGATAATAGCATATATTTGATCCATATTTGAATTTCTTGACTACATCGAACACACACAATTATCAAAAAGATACAACAGATACACAGATTGCCAGTCCATAATGATTATAGGAAAATCAACAAGCCAGAGACGTTGGAGACAGATTCAACTGGTTTAAAATTAACATTTATGGATAGATGAAAACTAAAACTTGTGAAATAAATGCTTTACATAAGAAAGAACAATCTCTGGCTTACTTGTTATTCTGGGCACATTTTCACGTAAATCTGTGTACCTTTATGTAAACGTCAGCAAAGTTATTGTGAGATTCAATGGTTTTCAGAGAAATTCGACAGTTATTGTGAACGTTGTGACCGGAAGCGTCTGTCCTCATGCTATACGACTTGACAGCGGTCTTACTGGCTGGGAACAGGATGCTGTCAGGCCGAACAGACGCACCGACCTAACGGGTTTTCTACCGCAGCAGCATCTTTTGTTTTCTTAAACTGGACACCAAGGTAAGAATGGCGAAATAGCCCATGATGCTAACTTTCCTGTCTGCCATATCTACAATGAGTCAAATGTCAACTACGTGGTTGACGATACGCTGGATTTGTCTTTTTGCTTCATTTCCAGTCATGTCGAAATCATGGCTATTGTTCGGCACAACGTTACTGTCTAAGAGGCAAGAACAAAGTCACATGCATTTAATGCAGCATGTGTCACTTTAGCTAGAGAGGTAATGCGAGTGGTTGTTGTTTGTTAATGTTGTTGTAGCTGTTTGAATGTTAGCGAAGCGACACATAGCTAGCTTCCAGCTGAGGATAACACATACATTCCGTGCTGTCATAACGCTGCATCCATGGCTGTCTGCTGTGTCAGTGGGGGTTTGGCATTGTATTACAATTATACACCACCAACGCAGTCACGCACACATGAATACATACATGCATGCATGCACGCACGTACGTACGTGCGCACGTACGCAGTCATAGTTTGTGTTGTGTTTAAGATGCTAATGTGCAGCTCCTGAAACATGTCCGCTCTGCACTCATCATGTGCACACTGTTTTGGCTGTGCGGTGACTATAGATTGTAGCAGCGGCTTTTTTGTGAAATAGGCAGATTTTTATATTTCAAGGGTATAAGAGTTTTGTTGACTTTTGTCTCCAGTCTCTTCTCATCTACTGTAGTCAGGTGTACATCTCGCTTATTTATGATGTGGTAGTTTATCTTTTATGCAGCTGTGTCTATGGACAGGAGGCAGTTTCAAATTATGTTTCCTTTGGTTGATGGAATTGGCATTTATTGCATCTTTTGTACATACATTCCATGTTGCCTGTACTGTAGACACAAGACTCAGCTATCTGAGTTGTAGATGGATTGCTAGAATGCCAAGCTAGTGAATCTTCTTGATCTTCAAATCAAAGTACAACATCCAATGGGACTTAGTTCAACAAAGCTAATAACATGTTGGATAACATGTAATAATAGCTACACATGACAAGGCCTGGTTAACACTCTTCTATGATTTTTCTGACTCCTGGCCTTTCTCTTTCCTTCCTCCTATACTCCTCCAGGAGTTCTGGGTTGCTGTAAATCCTCTCACTATGCATTTTAACCTAACACTTGCTGGAGCTTTCTTTTTTTGCACTGGGTTTAACTCTGCAACATAAATCAGAAAAACATCATGTTATTCAATTTAATGGTAGACCTTCAGGTGGTGCTACAGGCACTTCAGTGTACAGATAAAATAAAACATATAACAATAACGCATTAAAGAAGAGTAAAATATCACTATTGCAACAGCAGGCATCACAGTGTAGCGGTATACACATTACATACATTACAATAGAGAATTATGACTCAGCAAAAATGCATCAAGGTTGATGTTAGTCTTTACTTTATAATCAATGTTTTTTTTAAACAATAATCAATTTTGTCGCATATAGGGGTTAAAGGGGGGTTTTATTCAGTTCAATTACTTTATTTATCCCACACCGGAGAAATTCACTTATTACAAGCAGCAAAGAGAAAAAATAGTATATATATATATATATATATATATATATATATATATATATATATATTATTTATTTATTTATTTTTTCTCACATATTTACAAAAGTACTATACAGGTTTATTTTAATTTGTAAAAAATTAAAGCGGCTTAGCTTACCTAATATCAATCATGTAGTTTCTCTTTTTTTGTAAAGCATCTTGGGTGAATAAATCATTTCATTTAAAAATACTGTAGTCTTCACAGGAATGTGAAAAATTGTGGAGGATAAGAATTGCATCCTTAGACACTGTGTTTTTCCACAAAAACAGTTTACTTTGAAAATTAAACTGTATTATGCATCATGTTCTACTTCACTATAATACTAAACTGTATGCATTTTGTTTTAGCTGCTTAGATTGTGGTTGCTGCTGTGGTCCTGTGTAACATCCACTGCATGTATTGTCACTGTCATTATTGTTATCATATCTCCATTACAGTTTATAGTTAGTTAAAGATTTGCTGCTGCTGTGCAACTGTGTCTCTCTATCACAGGTTCCACTGCTACTGTAATAATTCATCATTCATTATAATCTATTCTCATTTCATCATCCATTGTAATTCATTGTGATTGTACAATATGTGTGTGTTGATTTGTTCTGTACATGTGACATCCATTGCACGTCTGTCCGTCCTGGGAGAGGGATCCCTCCTCTGTGGCTCTTCCTGAGGTTTCTTTCACCTTTTTTCCCTGTTAAAAGGTTTTTTTGGTGGGCAAGTTTTTCCTCACTCGAATCAAGGATCTAAGGACAGAGGCCAGATTGTAAAGCCCTCTGAGACAAATGTATTGAATGACTTTGGGCTATACAAATAAAATTTGATTTAATGATTTAGTTAAAATTATTGAGTTAATCCAAAAATGCAATCAAAGATCCATTGAAATTATCTGGATGCATTGCAGTAATGAGAATTTCAGCTAAAATACAATAAAATACAATATAATGAACCTTTATGTGTAAATCACACAAGAGCCCAAATGGACTATTCTAAACTGATTAACTAAAGGTCATGGAAACATTATAGAAACTCAAACACTGCGGGGTTCATGCAAGAAGCACTCATACAAATACATTTGTAAGTAAAGTGGCATGTAGTAGTGGTCTTAAACAATTTGTAGCATTTTCCAATTTTCTACATGTGTTGTTTAGTATGAGTCATGAATAAATTATTTTTGCTACAGGCAGAATTGTCTGACATAAGTATTGTTAAATATGATAATGGAAATAACTAGAGTAAAATATAGCTATAACTACAGCAAAACCAATATTATGTTCACCATGTCATCATCTTTGTGGCCAGTTGACTGAGAGGTTTTTTAGATGAAATGTGTCATATTTCCATTTTCATTTCAGTAATAACAGTTGTGGCAGGGTGTTTCTGCAGCTCTGTCTGTCATCTTCTGACAGACAGAGCCCTCTGAGACAAATGTATTTTGTGATTTTGGGCTATATAAATAAAATTTGATTTGATTTGATTTGATCTTCTGTTGTAGCTGACAGTGTAAGATCACCTACTCTTACTTGTAATATTCTCTCCTCTAATATCTCTGTGACTGTCTTTATTTCTGTTGTAGTACACCAATTCTCTGATGATTCTGCTGATTTCCAGGACTTGAAGCTTTGTGCTGTCTTATTCTTCTTTTCACTTATTGATGACATTTTTTTGAATGAAACATACCCATAAATGGAGCGGAACAGGTCGCCCCTTATGTGGACATTTTAGGGGCAGGACAAATTACATTCTTCAGTTTTTGTTCACCTCATGAACAAATTATATTTTTCAGGTTTTAAGTTTTTCAACAAGTTTGTGTGGTTAAAGAGAGTTTGGTGAACTGGTGATTTGCACGTCCTCTGTGGAGGTGTTGAATGAGCTCAGTTGAAAATGATTAAACTAAACTGATCGAGGAAGAAAGAAAGCTTCCCACTGCGTGTAAGAAACCTAGTCAGATTCAGTTATGTTAGCCTTCCCTTGTCCTCTTCCTCCTCTAGCCTCATATCCCTGATATCATGAAGAGCTGGGATGTAGAGCATTGAATATCCACTGACACGGCTATACAGCATTGTTGGTACACACAGAGAGTTTTGCAGACCACCAGCTGATCTATATTCACCTTTACCCAGTCCTTTGGCACTGCTACACATACAGTACATGACAGAAAAAAACTATGTGTGACTTGCTGACTTGAAACTTCCAGTTATTTCAGTTTTCTGCTGTATATATATATATATATATATCAATTGTAAAGTAATCTCAAGGAAATTAAATGGCCTCTCTGTACCCATATATATATATATATTAGAGATGCTCCGATCGCCATTTTTTGGGCCGATCACCAAAAAAATTTATCGGCCGATTGCCGATCACTGCCGATCAAAGAATGAATTTAAAATTTTAAATACCGTATTTTCCAGACTATATAGCGCACCTAAATATAAGGCGCACCCACTAAAATTTGAATGAAATATATATTTTGTCACGTATAAACCGCACCGGACTATAAGTCGCCGATATATACATA
Source organism: Pampus argenteus (assembly GCA_036937835.1). Lineage (NCBI taxonomy): Eukaryota > Metazoa > Chordata > Actinopteri > Scombriformes > Stromateidae > Pampus > Pampus argenteus. The sequence continues at coordinate 2,298,555 of CM072875.1, forward strand.
CCCCGATACATAAGTGTTTATTCATATACTGAACTGATTGTTTACGAACAGTGCCGCAATAAAAGCATCAAACGCGGCAATAAAAGTGCTGATAAACAAAACAGAAAAGTCATTGATGGTTTTATTGATCTTCCTCCTGCGTACTGAAACCATTATTGTGCAGTGTGCGGGAGGAAAAGGTGACAGCGGCTGTTAAAGCGCAACTATTAAAGTCGCTTCATTCTCCCATGAAATGAAGCCACACGTCACTATTTATCTTCCTCCTGAACATTTTAAACTAATGAACACCAAACCACTGTCACTTCATTTCTTCTGCGCACTGAAGACACTGAAGTCGTCCTCTTCAGTGTCAGAGTTGAACAGCGTCAGATAGTCTTCATCACATATCGTCTCACCGCGGCTGCACGTCAGCTTGCCGTTAATGAATCTATGGTATAGATTCATTAACGGCAAGCTTACGTGTCCTTACTGTTTACTTCACGGATAGCCAGATCGATGGCATTCAACTTAAAAGCTGCATCATAGGAATCGCTTCGGTTTTCCATTTTGAGGGGGTGACGGTGTAATAATATTATATACCTGTGACGGAGCAGCTCCGTCAATGACTGCAGCCTACATACACACACACACACACACACACACACACACACACACACACACACACACACTGTGGGCTGAAGAAAAATTAATAGAAAAGCAGCGGTTTACAATCCGGAAAATAATATGCCTTTATTTGAAACGTCGCTAATAATGTACGTCTCGTGATCGGCTTCCTGATCGGCATGTTTTTCCGATCGCCGATCAGGCTATTTTTAGACAATATCGGCCGATCATGATCGGCAGCCGATCAATCGGAGCATCTCTAATATATATATATATTGCACCAAAAACAGACATTTGCAGCTAGCATAGTCATTTAGCACATTAGCAATGTGGAGAGAGTGAGCATATTCATTTACCACATTAGCAATGAGGAAAGAGTGTATTTCTGATTAGTTTATAGTCATCTTCATTGAAAATAAGCTGTGCTTTTCTTTCAAAAATAAGGAAATTTCTAAGTCACACCAAACTTTTGAACGGTAGTGGATATCAAATCAAATCAAATCAAATTTTATTTATATAGCCCAAAATCACAAAATACATTTGTCTCAGAGGGCTTTACAATCTGTACAGGGAGTGACACCCTCCGTCCTTAGACCCTCGATTCGAGTGAGGAAAAACTTGCCCACCAAAAAACCTTTTAACAGGGAAAAAGGTGGAAGAAACCTCAGGAAGAGCCACGGAGGAGGGATCCCTCTCCCAGGACGGACAGACGTGCAATGGATGTCAAATGTCCAGAACAAACCAACAACCACATATACTCACAATGAATAATAATGATAAATAATGACAATGATAAAATGAAAATAATGACAATGAATGATGAATTATTACAGTAACAGTGAAACTAGTGGTAAAGATATAGATGCACAGTAGCAAATCATTAACTAACTATAAACTGTAATGGGGATATGGTAACAATGATGATGGCGACAACACATGCAGTAGACGCCACGCAGGACCACAGCAGCAGACACAGTCCACAAGAACCTGCTGGACGAGAGAGCACAGAAACTCCGGATATGGAGTTATCCCATCAGTAAGATCCTTTTCATTCAACTGGCTGCAGAAAATGTGTGTTCTAGACTGCTGCTGTCCACAGTATCATCCATCGTTCATTTAAGTAGCTGCACTTTGTCTTTAGTCATGGATGATTAGCATTTAACATTAGCATTTAACCATATGTATTATCACACAGACGGATATCTATAGGTTCTGGTTGAAGTTTAATATAATAAAATAGAATAATAATGCTGCCTATGTTGCAGAGAACTGTCATTTTAAGTATGATATGCAGCTGTTTTTTTAGGGAACACTCTTGCATTGCTGCACATCTCTGTGGCACAGAGGTTTGTATATAAGGCTTGATAACTGTTAAAAGCATGAATCTTAATTCCCAATTGACCAACTTGAGCATAAATAGCACCGAATTTCCAATATGCAGGACCACTACACCAGGAGGGTGAGGTTGAGAGCTCAAAATATCACAAGAGACACTTTTCTTCCTAAAAATGGACTGTTTAGGCTGCTAATGTTTTGTGGACACATCTGCAGTCACATAGCTAAAACCAAAACACTTTATATCCTCAGGCCATCTCAGCACAAAACAGCCCCTTCATTTCACTGCATGTTTTTCCATTTCTGTGCATGTCACAAATGAAGCTCCTTGTATTTATTTGAAAATATCTGCTTGGTAAAGATTTAGAGAATGATAACTAAAATTAGTTCTTGCCTTCCACATTTTAGCAGTTGATATGAGTCACACTGTTTTAGAGAATAATTCCAGTCAATAGGTCCTCACACATTTGTGTGTTGTGACAGGATTGAGGCTAACTGACAGTATGCTATATCTGTGATACTCAAAAACCTTGTCTGTATTAACTTTTGTGTTGCCTCTGATCTGGTTAGCATTACTACCTGTCACAAGACAGCTAGAACTACCTCTGACCCCCAGAGCCTACCAAAGAGTAGATGCTAGACACACCAGCTCTGGTATATATATATAAGTATTTAAGTAGCTGCACTTTGTCTATATATGTATATGTATTGGTTTCGATACTATAGCTATTTAGATTAACTTAAAGGACAGAACTTATGCAAATGCATATCAAAGGGTACTTCATTGAACTGTAGCTCAATTCTATAAATAATAACTTAACAAAATACTGAACAATAAGTAGAATACAATATAGACAGTCTACATTACTGCTGTGATCTTCTCTTAATTTCCCTCCTTTGGCTCCTATAGCTTGGTGGCAGCGCCTGCACAGTGGACGGCCATTGTCTATTGCTTTCCAGTCTGTGCCTTGCTTAAGACCAAAATAGTTCCAAATGTGACTTTTGGAGTTTGGTTTCTTGAGAAAAATTTGTTGTGCTTCGGCAGACTCGCCGCTCGGGTCCGGTGCTTTTCGCGTTTCGTGTTTGTGACCGTGAGCGCGTCTGGGCGAGACAGCCAATCGGCTAACAGACGGGCGTCACCAGTAACAGGCAAACAGCCAATCATTCAGCAGCTGTGTAGTTCGGTTGCAGTTCCATGTTGGTTTGTTTACAAAGGAGTAGCATGCAGTGAGAAGCCGGGAGGAGAGCAGAGGCGGCCGCTATGTAGCGGAGACTGGCACCGGTAGTATCGTAATCCACGGTAATACCGTCGTGTAAAATTTCTAGTATAGTAGCGACGGTTATGATTTGGCACCGCGGAGTACCGGGTATACCGTGGGTATCGTGCAACTCTAACGCCCACCCCTAGTGATAATACTTTGCTTGTGTGCAGCAGGGGTGCTAACAAAGACGATCTGGCATGTCACACCAGATCTTTTTTCTTGTTCTCCAGTAACATAATCCAATCATCTGGCCTGTTTGTCACTCTGCCTGAGGAGAAAATGCTGTACTCATGCTGTTTACTGGGTTGTCATAACTTTGTGAGTGATTGCTGTCATGTCACCCTGGCCTCCAGCTCCACCATAAAGAATCTTGGAGTTGTCTTTGATCAGGATTTGTCCTTTAATGACCATATAAAACTAATTTCGATGACTGCATTCTTCCACCTACATAACATCCACAACACAGAGAGCCCGGAAATGGGTACCCGGAAACCGGAAGTACATTTATCGATAATATTTTTTTACTATATACATAAATAATTATCCATCTAATTAGCTTATTATGACCTTTGACAACATATAAACATTTTCCAAATTATTCATTTAAACCCATGGACATATATTTATTCATTTATTTAGAAAAATGCCTTAAGGGCAACACAAGGCCCATAGAGGTGTGTTTTGTGACTTCATGACATTTCATAAAATTGTAAAGCAGCAGAATAATAAGCAATAATTTAAAAATGTATATAATGGGAACATCAATATGGTGCACTTTGAGAGCAAAATTAAGAGGCTAGATATATGAAAAACTTTACTAGTCAGCATGAGAAACACTAGTTTCTTGGTTAAAATATTGTTAATATTTTATTTTCACACAACGCCAGTTAACTGTGAACATCTATCCGGGGCTAGCCCTCTCTCGAGGTTGACAAACTGGAAGTTAATTAAAAATCTCCTGTAGACTAGCTGTAAAAGATTTGCTGAGAGATTAGCAAGACGATTTGAAACTGGATTGGAATTCAATAAAGTTGCATTGAACCCCATCCACAGTCATTCGCAGTCTACCTTGCAGTCCACATCTGTGCCTGTAGCATGTCCAGGTTGACTATAACTCCTATTGGCCAAGGGCAATAACTGAAGCAATTAGCTATTTGAATTGCATGGACATGCATATTTGTGTTTGTTGAAAATTCTGGATATCAACAAATTATTTCTTACATGATCTACCCTTAATTGAATAGTTGTGTTTTTTTTTTAAGTGATGTTATTCTACATATCCATGGCCATGGCTTCTTGTCACTTTTAATTTGTGTTTTTTTAAAATCAGATGGTTGAGATGTTGGTTCTTCGTTGCATACTGAAAGTTGTAGTTGGCTTAAATTACATTTTGTTTTTTGTTCTGTTTTGTTTCAGTCAAGATTTAGTCAGTGGAACTCAGTGGAAGTTTTTATTTTATACTAATTTTAGTCAGTGTTTTAGTAATAATTTTCTAAGATATTTCTCCTGGCTGTAAAAACTCCATTGAAAAGCATATCTTGTACTATGATCTTAGTCATCTAGGCTGTGAGTGTGTTACTGACTTACTGCACTTATTTGATATATTATAGAACGTTTGTAAAAAAGCAATACAATTATATTGCCTCCATAAGTTGTATTTATTTTCTGCATCTACAACACATATTTTTCCCAATTTCATTTTGTTACTAGGGCATCAAAACACCTATAATCACTTCACAACTTGTGTTGGTGTAACCCTGGAATGTTTTTATGGCTGATCTCTGTTTATTCTGACAAACAAATAGGGAAACCAAACATCCATGTTAATTCTACTGCCTGATCGAGCTCCTACACAAATAAAATAAATATACAAAATGGAAGTTAACTTATTTTTTTCATTTACATTATGTAAAATACAATTTTGTCATGAAATAAAAGGTTGGTAATGAATACTTGTCAAAATATTATTTAACAAAATTAATACTGAGTGTATTTCCCAGTGTTGATGCCCATCAGAAAAGCAGAAAATCAATTTATTATATTCACTCCCTGCATCGACACATCCTAACTACTGTACCTTCGCTACATATGCTATGGATGTCAGTTAACATTCATCAAATGACATTACATTCCCATTTTGCATTTTATGCATTCCCACAGTGATCATTTTAGCAAAATATTTTAGTATGTGACTACCTCTTCCAACTTGTTTCCTACAGTAGTATATTGCTGCCATCATAACAAAAAGTGTTCAGTTTTTATTAGTGGTGAGCCGTTATCGGCGTTAACGCGCTGCAATAATGTGAGACTCTTATCGAGCAATATTAAAAATACCGCCGTTAATCTATTATCAAAATTGGGTTTGGAGCTGGGTCCTATAATAAGCAAACTGATGACTTTCAACGTGATATTTTAGCGCAGATGTATAAATAGCTGAATTGCACTGTAGCGGGCAATTCGGTTTTCGAACCTCTACGCATCTGTGAATTACCCGAACTACCACACCAAACGTGATAGTCTATCATGGATGCAGCCACGAAGCCGCAAGTCTTGCTTAAGGGAAAATTCATTTTTAAGAAGCTTCCCGATGGTGGAATCGACAAGACTAAGGTTGTGTGCACCTTATGCAATGCAGAATTGGTTTACTGTAGGAGTTCTTCCAGTCTCAAAATACCACCTCTACGCAAAGCATCCCTCAGTCAGTGATGCATTTTGCAAACTGATGCATTGTGGCTCCTGTTCTAATGCATCCCCTGGCTTAAGAAACCCGTTCTCAAAGACTTACTTTTGGTCAGTACTTAGGTATTTCGCATTCTGAACGAGCCATTTTAATCTAGATTAATCTACGTCCAGAGCCCCCCCACATGTGTATGTTTACCAGGACATGAGCGTGGAGATTTCTGATACATCAGAAAGTTATCCTTGTAACATGAAATTACTCAGTCGGTATCAACCCTAAAAAGCATTATTTAAGTATATTGATACAAAACATAGCCATTACTAAAAATGGTACATAATTTCTTATCCTGACATGTATCTAATCTTTTCTTCGTAGGCTTCTCAGGCTCTATACAAATCATTTCTCTGTTGGTAAAATTAGCAGATTCCAGGTTTACCCTAATCACATCTGTGACAAAATCATTAAGTGTGTCCTATGTTGTTCAATAAAACAGTGAAATCAGTGAACGAAACAACGAAAAGAGAGCTCTAAAAATTCTGAATAAAATAACTCAAAAGACATTCAGACAGAAAAAGAAGTTAAATATCAGCATACACAAGATAGTCCAGAACACTGTGTCCTATCGGATCAGCTACACACCAGTGATGTAATGTATGTTTAATATTGCTGAGTCAGGCTGGAGAAGCTTAATTTTCTTTATCACTGGGCTGGCAATGTACACTGAAAAAAATCTAACGTTGGCTTAAATTAAAAAAATTGAGGTAATCGATCACAACTAATATTGTGCGGTTATACAACATAAATATTTCATTTGATTTGACCTAAAATATTTAACTTCATGTAAACCAATTTCTGAAGGTTGAACCAAAGCAATTATTTTAGATTCTCCTAAATTAAAACAATTACATTGGATTTATTACTTAATGTAAAAAAATCTATTTTGTCAAACCTGAATATTTTAAATTCATTTAAACAACTTTTGCATATGGGAGCAAACTATTTTTTTTAAGTTGTCTCAAATAAAAATTCAAAGTCAAGCCATTCCTATTTATTTTTGAACATTGCTTCTGAATGATAACAATTTAAATACATACAAACTTAAATACATCAGCAACCAGTAAAAGTCTGCATCTTTAGGTAAAATTATTTTTTTTTCCAGCATTTTTTCTCCATATTGTAGTAACATAGAACAGTGCTTCTCAACCATGTTAGAACAAAGTTATCCCAAAGAACAGAGCAACAGCCGTTGGTGTTGAGGGCACTTTACTGAGGACCTCTGTTCCGTCAATGACGATTTTAATGTCCTCGTTTCCACTGACGATTGCCATGGCTGCTTCGTTTTCTGCATATCCTGCACACACAAAAAAACAACAAATGAGAACAATTAGAGCATTTCTTGAAGACAATGCATGTCAATGCTGAAAACCATTGTTGAAGCAATGCTGTATCTACTGAAGAAACTGCTGAAGCAATGCTGATAAGGCTGATGCAACAGCTGAAAGATATAACTTAAGCTAAGAGATGCATGGTGATGAATTTAAGTACTCAAGTCAGTTGAAATGTTAAAAATGCATGTTTAAGTGTAATAGTTGAGTAGTTTGAATAATTGTTTCTAGTGTATAACAGTGGATTTAGATTCTTCAATCAAATTTGCTGGAACTGTCACTATATTTTGATTAATTAAATGGGTAATTTAGAACAAAATCCAACTCCTCTGGCTGCACTTATATCCAATCACAGTTCTCCACCTACACCGCCTTCCTTCAAATCAGTCTTAAGGTGTCATGTGTTGTGATGTTCTCTCTCTCTACCCTCATCCAGCACAGAAAATTTCTCGACCCACCTCCACCTCCACCCCTTCACCCCCTCAATCAAACTATAGACCATCTCCATCTTCAACCAGAGGTTTCAGTGTCAGGAGGCATCTGTTGCATCTCAAAACAAAATTGGTATATAAGTATTGTCTGTGTTAGTGAGAGAGATGCCCTTACCTGGCATTCTTTAATGAGGCGATGAACAGGTTAGATCACCCAGGTAGATCATCAAAGATTTGAATATGCACTCTCTTCTAGTTGTGATGTCCACAGTCTGAGGAAGAATATGTATAATTAAAAGCACATACAACCCAACTATCCAACTATGGATCCACTGAGAACCAACTCATACATAGATACCTCATCTAAAACCTGCAAAGTTGCCGGTCTGCTCTTTCACATGTCCTCCCTTGCTCCTGATGACCTCAAGCAGTTTTGATGTGTGCTTGTCCAACTGCACTAAGAACTTTGTCTCCAAGGGAACTGTTGTCACCTGCATAAACTCGGCATTAATCTAGAGAAAAAAAAACAGCAACAGAAAGAACTTTGAAAGTGTATTAAATAAATTCTCTTCTGTAAAGACCTTTGTTTTGAAGGCTCAAACATAATCTTTCATAAATGTCTAATTAATGGCATTAATAAATACATTAAGTCCCTCTCCTCTCAAAAATAGGTCTAAAGGTGCCTTACATTTAAAAACATACCTCTTCCATCTGAAAAAGTGCTAGCCATCTTGCCAACATGTCTTCAATGCTCGGCTGCTTGTCCACTATTTCTTGTCTACGGTATAAAAAGAGAAATACAGCACAGTAAGCAATAACACACAAACACAGCACAATAGCACAGTAAGCACCACAGTACCAGTAATATTTATTCCACTATCCATAAGTCAAACACAAGAACATTTGCTCAAAATAGTTTATCTGCCTTTCTAAATCACCATCCTCTCTCCCCTTATCCCACTTTCACCTGTCTGCTCCCATCTCACCTTCTCCCTCTATAACTTAAGTAAATACACGCTTTGTATCTGACGTCACACAATACACCCCCCCCCCCCCCCCCCCCCCCCCCGCTTAAAATATGAACGAGGTCATCAACGATATCGGCCATTGAACGTTTACAGGTATACACATTCAACAACATTTAATTTTATTTCATGGTTAATTAATATTCACCGCAGTTCTGCTGAGCTCCGGTGACCCATAAAACCTCCGCCAGGCCTTGACAACTGCGACGGTTGCGACCCGACCCACCCCCACAACAGAAGAATTAATTGCCCACAAAAGCACAAACTTAAGACGGACTCTTTGTCTGGGGGCTAAAATTTAACCCCAGTTATCTTTAAAAATCAGAATGACTTACCTTAATGTTGCCTCGCTGTCGTAGGACCTGATATTCCTGATATTTTTCTCCGCGTCTTCTGCAATGGCGGTGGGATTGAGGCAGATACGTTGCCGCCAGAAATTTAAAAGTACGCATGCGCGAATCACTCAATCTAATAAAAATGTTTTGATTAAAATAAAAAAAATCAGTTTGGTGCCTCGCTGTCAGTTTACATTAAAGTAAAGTAAAAAAAATCAATTAAACCATGAATATAAATTAAAAAGTTTAGTTTAATTGAGAAAAGTATTTTTTTTTATTTAGTGGAATGAGAAAAAACACATTGAAAGAACAACACCTTTGTTTCACTTTTTTCAGTGTACCAGTACCAACTCTACTATTGGCAACACACTAATCCCTGTGAGTTCAGGGAAACAATCACAGCAGTTGTTTTTTGTGGGTCTGTTATGTTCCTCTGTGGTAAGGTGCTCATTTTCAAGTAAAACACACAACTTTATAATAAATCATGACCTTTCATTTCACCCTTTTGTTCTCTTTGTTTTTGTATTACTTTTATTTGTGAGACAGTCAGTAAGATAGTGTATGTCTAACAAGTAAATGAACAACCTATCATTTTCATCAGTATATTTCCTCTTCATGTTTGGTTTAATTTGTACGGTATTACCTTGAAACAAAAGGAAATATTTGGAACATGGAATTCCTCCCATGTATTAATTGTGTGCAACATCCTACCAATTTAAGGCTAAGCGCCTCATCTTTGAGAAGAGCCAAGAAGTCCTCACATTTTTTCAGGTAGAGGAGTGGGTCAAGAGATATCATCAATGTTGGAAACCTCAGTTTAAATGGACTTTTGGAGATTCCTGATGGATTGTCTACAGGCTGGGTTTGAACACATGTGTGACCATCCAAGGGAGTGTCGAGTTAGGTGAACAGTTGGGGAAGTAGCTGCCACTTCTGACAAGTTGGCAAGGGTAGTCTTATAGTGGGAGATCTCCCTTTGTAGTTGAGTGACAACCTCTGACATGGGGGTAGGTAGGAGTGAAGACTGTTCAGTATTTCAGTGTGAAGGTGACTTCTAGACTCCAGTTAAGAGATGCATTGACTTGTTCTCTCAGATACTTAAATCATTTGTGTCTTTGTTTTTCTTGAGCTCCTCCTGGTGGTGCTGTTAATCTTCAACCAGATTTTCAAAGTGCTGCTGGTTGCTAAATCCAGAGGCATGGGTCTTCCACAGAGGGAAATGAATGCTGGAGACCCTCGTTTTCACCCTTGTTGTCTGGTTGTGTCACATTCGCGGGAATCAAGAGACTGTCAAGTTCAGAATTTGTACAGTGTTCAGCAAGAAGAATATGCAAGACATTTCTTCAGCCAAGGATGTTTTTTTTTTTGTTTTTTTTTGCAACATTTTACTTTGTAGCAGAAACTCAGAGTGGGTAGCCAATTGTTTTTTGCTCCTGCACCGTTATAGTTTCCTTCAATAGAATTACATTCTTCTGCATCTGTTCTTTTCACTCTTACCATAATTTATAGCTGACCATTTTAGTACGGACATCAAAGCATGATATGTCATTTGGAGCAAGAGTTTGTAAATCAGGAGGAATTCTTAATATTAAAAGATGTATACAGGTTTAGAATAAGCCCAGATATTCCTTTCAGTGTCTGCTTATTTATCCAATAAAATAAGTTGAAATACAAATGAGTTAATCTGTTTCACCGATTACTAAGTGTGTCTCGCAGGTGTACTGTCACCAAAGACAAATCTTTACTGATAAGGCTGCATTTGAGCCCACAACAAAATAGGGTTACTTTTTCAGGAGCTCAACCCCAACAAGAGCTTTATTCCGTCAGCAGCCCATTAGAGGCAGCATGACACCACAAATGAATTGCCATATAGGGTGCAGGGTGTTTCTACTCGTTTCTAAAAGTGTTTAAGATAGACAATGGCCTCATTTAGTGACAATTAATTAGAGTTAAACAATAACAACCAAGTTTTAAAACATTTTTGTGCAGTAAGTTTCATGAGTATTAAACAGATGTTGCATCAGTGGATAGTTGAGATTTGCAGACATCAACAGCTACTACTGTCACATCCACTCCTCTGCTCCCAGTTATTTTCCACTCTCCTCCCCTCTGCTCCACTCTCCCTGTCGGCCACACCCACCTCACCACATCACCTCACTCAACTCAGTTCACCTGTGCACTCTTCAGTTGCAGTCTGTATTTTAGCCTCTCTGGTTCACAGACTATCTTTTCCTGATCCTGTCCGTTCTTGGTATAGACAGACCACAGGAACCTGGAGTGTATCCGCACAGCAAAGAGACTCAACTTCCGACAAGCCCGGTGGTCACTCTTTTTCACCCGATTCAACTTCTCCCTCTCCTACAGACCAGGATCTTGCAACATCAAACCTGACGCCTTGTCTCACCAGTTCCAAGAGAGGGAGGATGCTATCCCAGGGCATGTTCCCATCCTTTCTGCCCATTGCACAGTTGCCACTCTCACCTGGGAGATTGAGGAGAGAGTGACGGCCGCTTTGGAGGATCACCCCGGTCCCAGCAACGTTCCCTGTGATCACCTGTTTGTTCCCCCAGCTCTCCAGTCTGACGTCCTCCAGTGGTCTCATTCCTCCAAGCTTATTTGTCACCCAGAAATCCAGAGAACCAAGGACGTGGTTCAGCGATGTCCGGGGGTTTGTCAATGCCATGCCCAGTCTGCAGTCAACACAAGCCATCTCACAAGGCTCCTGCTGGGTTTCTGCAGCCCCTTCCCATTCCTCATCACCCATGGTCTCACATCTCCCTAGACTTTGTTATTGGTCTTCCTCTTTCCGAGGGTAATACAGTCATCCTGACTGTGGTGGACAGATTTAGTAAGATGGCTCATTTTGTGCCCTTACCCAAGCTCCCTTCGGCCAAGGAGACAGCTCAACTGGTCCTGCTCCATTTTTGAGTAAAGATGGCGGCGCGCAACAGTGCAGCGGCTTCTCGTGCTCCCGGGGTCAAGCCCTCTTTTAGTAATTTTAGTACTTTTACCGTTGGTCCCGAGGCCAACTGCACTCGTGTTGCTTGTGTTAGCAAGCGGACTATGTATAGCCGAACCGAACTTTTCAACATAAGGGACGGTTCGGTCAGAGAAACAACAACAACAACAACAACAGCGGCCCTCGGACTCAGGGCCTTGCTGGGCAGACTGCAGCTCTTGAGGACATCGGGCTGGCGCAGAGGTGCCCGCTGGACAAACGGCAAGCGGAAGCGGTGTGCAAGGAAGCAGAAGAGGGGTAAGCGGAGCGGACTGCTAGCCAGGCTAAAGGCTAATGCGGGGAGACCACCGATCCCGCCACTGTTCCTCTCCAATGTCCGTTCTCTGGACAATAAGATGGACCTGCTCTGACTGAGGCTGAGGGCTTCCCGTGAGATGAGGAATTGTGCGGTGCTTTGTCTCACGGAAACCTGGCTGAACGACAACATGCCGGACTCAGCCTTTCCGATCGACGGCCGGCTTCTCTTCCGAGCGGACCGTAACCAGCAGTCGGGGAAAACCCGCGGGGGCGGATTATGCGTCTACGTGGACAAAGGTTGGTGTACGAACTGTGCTTTGGTGAACAGCAACTGCTCCGAGGCAGTAGAGTATATGACTGTGAAGTGCCGGCCACACTACTTGCCTCGTGAGTTTACGGCGGTGTTTGTCATGGCTGTTTACATCCCGCCGGGTGCTAATGCTAACGAAGCGCTTAAGGAGCTTCATAACATCATCAGCTCACTCCAGCACAAGCACCCGGAGGCATTTTACGTGGTTGCGGGGGATTTTAATCACGTAAACCTGACAGACACTCTGCCTAAGTTTCACCAGCATGTCACCATACCGACACGGGGAGATAACACGCTGGACCGTGTCTACACCAACAAAATAGACGCATACAGAGCCGTCCCCCACCCCCACCTGGGACTCTCCGACCACATCTCCATCGTGCTGGTCCCCGCCTACCGTCCTCTGCTCAGACGCCACACGCCAACACAGAGGACTATCACCGTGTGGCCCAGTGATGCCGCCCTGACACTGCAGGACTGTTTCCAGCGCACAGACTGGCAAATCTTCAGGGAGGCAGCTGCCCTTGAGGGACAGGTGGACCTGGAGGAATATACGTCAGCTGTCCTCGGCTACATCAGTAAGTGTGCAGAGGATGTCACCACCACCAGGACTATAACAGTCTACCCGAACCAGAAACCCTGGCTGAATGTGGAGGTCAAGTCTCTGCTGAAAGCCAGGGATGCTGCGTTCAGGTCAGGTGACAGACTGGCACTCAGAGCGGCTAGGAGAAGGCTGATAGCAGGACTAAAGAGGGCCAAGGCCACATATGCCCGGAGGATCGAGGGACATTTTACGTCTAACGATCCACGGAGTATGTGGAGGGGCATAAAGTGCATCACAGACTACAACACCAGAGATGCACAGTGCCCCGGGGACCCCTCTCTGCCCGACGCTCTCAACACCTTCTATGCCCGCTTTGATGACCCGAACACCTCCTCTAGCACCAGACTCACTCCACCACCAGGTGAAGAGCCTCTCAGTGTGACCCCAGCAGAAGTGAGGAGAATCCTCCAGAGGATTAACCCTCGCAAAGCTACGGGTCCCGATAACATCTCCGGGAGGCTGCTGAGGAGCTGTGCACACCAGCTGACGGATGTCCTGACAGACATCTTTAACACCTCCCTCCAACAAGCAGCGGTCCCTACCTGCTTGAAGACTGCCACAATCATCCCCATCCCCAAAACCTCCACAGTGACAGGCCTAAATGACTATCGGCCGGTTGCCCTCACCCCGATAGTCATGAAGTGCTTTGAGAGACTGGTGATGGCCCACATCAAAGACTGCATCAACGTCACTGTGGACCCACACCAGTACGCATACAGGAAGAATCGATCCACAGAAGATGCCATTTCTTCTGTGGTCCACACAGCCCTCACCCACTTAGAGAAGAAGGACTCGTATGTTCGCCTGCTCTTTGTGGACTTCACGTCTGCATTTAACACCATCAGACCGCAGACCCTGGTTTTGAAACTGTCCACACTCGGGCTGAGCTCTACACTCTGCAACTGGGTGCTGGACTTTCTAACGGAAAGGCCGCAGTCTGTGAAGATCCACGACATCTCTTCCTCCACCATCACCCTCAGCACAGGCTCCCCCCAGGGTTGTGTGCTGAGCCCCCTCCTGTTCACTCTGCTCACACACGACTGCTCAGCGAGACACCCGAGCTGCCTGATCGTGAAGTTCGCAGATGACACAGCTGTGGTTGGACGAATCACTAACAACGATGAGTCGGGCTACAGGCAGGAAGTGGAACACCTGGAGGGTTGGTGCAGAGAAAACAACCTCTGCATCAACGCGAAGAAGACCAAGGAGATGATCGTGGACTTCAGAAGGGGCAGACATCTCTCCCCTCCCCTGCACATCGGAGGGACAGTGGTGGAAGTGGTCCCCAGCTTCAGGTACCTGGGCGTGCACATCTCCAACGACCTCACCTGGAGCACCAACACTTCCTATCTGGTCAGGAAGGCACACAAGCGCCTCTACTTCCTCAGGAAGCTGCGGCGTGCTGGACTGGGGAGCTCTGTCCTGACCTCCTTCTACAGATGTGTGGTGGAAAGCGTCATGTGCACCTGCATCACTGTGTGGCACGGCAGCTGCTCTGCAGCAGAGAAGAAGGCTCTGCAGAGGGTGGTCAAAGCTGCACAGAGGACTGTGGGATGCAGCCTACCCACCACCACGGACACTTACACCTCCAGGTGCAGGAAAAGGGCCTCCTGCATCATGAAGGACCCCACTCACCCTGCACATGCTCTGTTTGCCCCTCTCCCCTCGGGCAGGAGGCTGCGGAGCATTAAGAGCAGGACCACCAGAATGAGGAACAGCTTCTTCCCAGAAGCTGTGAGACTGTTGAACTCTGGAGGACCCCTGTAGCCCCTGCCCCCCATCCCCAACCCCACCCCCCATCCCCCATCTGGACCCCCCACCACAGATGCACAGACAATAATACAAAAAAAACCAAACAAACTTTGCACTGAAATTCTTGCACAATGCAGCTATTTGCACAACCTGGACATTTCACCATGGTGTTATTCTATTGTTGTTTTTCTTTTTCTATTTCATTGTATATACTTTGTCTTAAATTTAAATTTGGCTTTACTTTTACATTTTATGTTCCATACAGATGTGTATATATATATATTTTATTTTTATTCTATATTTTATTCTATATTTGATATTGGGCTGCTCCAGGACCAGGGAAACCAATTTCGTTGCATCCCATGTTTACATGTGTTGCAATGACAAATAAAAATCCTTGAATCCTTGAATCCTTGAATCCATGTCTTCTGACTCCATGGTCTCCTGGTAGATGTGGTGTCGGATCGGGGCCCTCAGTTCACTTCAGTTTTTTAGAAGGAATTCTGTGCTCTGCTTGGAGCCACTGTCAGTTTGTCCTCCGGGTTTCATCCTCAGTCTAATGGTCAGGCCGAGTGTATGAATCAGAAAATGGAGACAGCCCTCCGTTGCATGGTTTCTCAGAATCCCACGTCCTGGGCCAAGCAACTCCTGTGAGTTGAATATGCTCACAACACCCTGACCAGCTCTGCCATGGGTCTGTCTCCATTCCAGTGTAACTATGGGTTCCAGCCTCCCCTTTTTCCTGCGCTAGAGAAGGAGGCTTCCTGTCCATCAGTACAAGCCTTCATCCACCGCTGTCACCGCACCTGGAGCCAAGCACGGACCTCCCTCCTCCGCTCTGCAGATCATACTCCATTTCAGCAAATCGACGGTGCACCCAGACTCCTGTTTACCAAGTGGGTCAAATGGTGTGGCTTTCCACTCTGGACATTGCACTCAGGGTGGAGTCCAAGAAACTGGCTCCTAAATTCATCGGCCCATTTGCAATCCAGAAAATCATCAATCCCAGTGCAGTAAGACTGAGACTTCCAAAATCAATGCAAATCCATCCTACTTTCCATGTGTCCAGAGTGAAGCCAGTCAAGGATAGTCCCCTTGTGCCTGCAGCTCCACCTCCCCAACTCATTGCCTGCTGCGCTCTCGTTGTCGGGGTCTCCAATATTTGGTTGACTGGGAGGGTTATGGTCAAGAAGAGAGGTCCTGGGTTCCGACTCAACACATCCTCAACCCCCAGCTTATTGCTGATTTTCACCAACAACATCCTGATCAAGCTGCCAGGCCTGGTCGTCGTCAGAGACGCGTTTCTTCACCCATGCACAACATGTCCGGAGAAGAGGAGCCGGTGTTGGATAGGACTGGATTTTTAATTACAGATTTCATGTGTCTTGGCATGCTCTCATTCAGTCTTTCACATTGTCTTTGGGTGACTTTATTCCACTCCTGGTGCAATAATTCAAATAGCTCAGCTTTGTTCGATGGCTTGTGACCATCCATCTTCCTCTTGATCACATTACAGAGGTTTTGTGCTGGCCACAACAGGGTCTTGATCTGGCGGTCCTTCATCTACACCTTGATTGACCTAGTTGTGTACCTTGACAAATCTGTCCAATTCCAGCCTTGGTGAAGCACCCCCAGATCATCACCAATCCTCCGCCAAAATTCACAATAGCATAATTGTCTTTCTCTATCAGCCACTGGTTGAAATTTGACCATAAAGCAGCCATCTTTGCATGGTTTATATACCACTGACAGGCTGACTTACTTTGGATCGTCCATTGTAAATGTTTTGACTTTTTATTTACTTTGATTGACAGCTGTGACGCCCATTGACAACCTGCAGCACCTGGAAAATTGGAAGGTGTCTACTTCCAACAGTCAATAACATAGCCTAGAACAAAGAAGTAGCCAATAGAGCAACTCCAGACTGCCGTGCTAGCCCATAGGAGAGCTTCAAATTTATAAGGCTTATTACCTCTTATTAATTATCGGTCGTAGTGAGGTGTGATGTCACCCATTTTAGAGTTCCAGTTTACAGTCAGTCTGTACCTTCCAAATAAGGTGATGCCTTTCACACTTTGAAAATGCTTTGAAAATAGACTTAAAACAAAAAGAAATACAGGAGTCAAGGGGGAACACTAAAAGGGCATTGTACACACTTTCTACACTCATAGATGAAGAAAAAACAAGTCTCCCACAACACTGAAAAGAGATTCATTAAAGGCTCATGAGAGTTTTAGGTCTTTTTGATAGATAATCCCAAGCAGTTACCATGAACCCATACTACAGGTGTTTTCAAACCTGTTGTTAGTTTGCTGTGGAGTTCTATTTTATATGTGCTTTCATATGCACCACCCAATCAGGAAGCAGCAACCACTCAATACATAGGATCATCTTCATAGTGAGTGGTTGTTTTTCTGTTTTTTTTCACTCAACCACAGAGTACAGTACCCAACACAAAACCTTCATCATTCAAACCTTGCTCTGCCTCACTCACCTTACTGTAAATGATTTGCATCCACATGGATATGAATCAGGGGTTTGCTCTCCATGTACAATGCTGTGGATTGACTATAATCTCCAATTTTACTGCCAAGTTTCTACACTTTGGGACATCATACCTTTCCAGCCCCACTGGGATGGTGGCGCTGGAGGGTGAAATGAGGAAAGGAGGCATCACTAAACTAAGTTTCCTCACATGGGGTCCATTTGGTTTTGTGTTTTCTTTGTCCCCAAACTTTCTAACTGTGGCCACACTCTGACATAATTTTTCTTAAGTGTAGCCCCAGAGAGAGTGTGAATGCATTATTTACTACAGCAGGGTATTGTTGCCATGCCAGAAAAAGAAAAGCAGATTAGTGTCAGGTTATAATGTAAAAAATGTATTGTTAAGATATTTTCACATTATAGATAGATATACTTTATTAATCCCAAAAACTGGGAAATTATAACAATATACGATTTATCTTGTTATATTGTTACAATAAGATCCGTCTTGGTTAGAGGTGGACTCCCCCTGTAGTGCTTGTGTACTCTAGTGACTCCACCAATGTCATCTTAGTAATAATGCCACTTAGGCTGATCAATGATAAATGAGGCTACCTCCAGATCATTTTAAAATCATTCTAAGTGTACGTATACTTTATCCACTGTGCTCAGTGACATAACAACATACTTCTCTTTCTTATTTTCATTATTTTTTAATAACAGAACATATCACTTACAATCATATTAAAAAATATACAATTTATACAATTTACTTGCATTGCTATCCTTGGATGTGCACATACACACATCTCAGACAACAAATTAAATCAACAACAAACAAACAAATATAACACCTACACATTTATAGGAAGAAATTTAGAAATTAACAGTAAACAAGTATGCTTGGTTAGCGCAATATTGTCCACTTACATTGTCAATAATGTATTGGTGTAGACCAGACCTGGGCATTGTACGGCCCCCGGGCCGCATACGGCCCTTTGGTTGACTCTGACCGGCCCATGTAAGGTTAATTGGAAATTACAAAATAAACACATTTTCTAAATTTACCTCATGCATGGATTAAAACTGCATTGCTTTTATTTTGAAGTTGTTTTTCATTCACGTACATAAAGGCGCAATATGTATATCAAGATGTGCGCGTGATTGGATCGTTGATACGAGCGGGTCAACAGCATCAGACGACTTTAAGCCTCAAAAATGTCCGCTCATGCTAAAAAAAGAAAGGTAGATGCCGAATGCAGGGTTTTCAATAAAAATTGGACTGCTAAGTATTTATTTACTGAAGTCAGAGGTAAAGCCGTGTGTTTGGTTTGTGGGGAGCAGATCGCCGTGTTTAAGGACTACAATTTGAGTCGGCATTACGAGACGAAACACGCGGAAAAATACAAAAACTTGACTGAAGCCGAAAAGGCTCGGACATCGGAAGCTTTGCTAGCTAAACTGCAAAAGCAGCAAGGCTTTTTTACCAAGCTTCAAACATCCAGGGATGCAGCAACCAAGACCAGTTTTGTTATATCCCACAAAATCGCTAAAAACTGTAAGCCATTCTCGGAGGGTGAGTTTGTCAAAGAGTGCTTGGTGGACTCTGCAGCACTAATATGCCCTGAAAAAAAAGAAGCGTTTGAGCAAGTCCCGCTGTCCAGGCGAACCGTGACTAGAAGGATTGAAAACATTGCGCACAATCTGGAGCTTCAGCTGCAACGTGATGTGGGAAGTTTTGACTTTTTCTCCTTGGCTTTGGACGAGAGCTGTGATGTCCGCGACACAGCCCAGCTACTCGTATTTGTCCGTGGGATAACGCAGGACTTCAAGATTACGGAGGAGCTGGCAGCAATGCGGTCGATGAAAGGGACGACGACGGGGAGCGACCTGTTCACGGAGGTAAATGCGTGCATGGACAGACTGGGACTGAAATGGGACAGACTGGCAGGTGTCACAACTGACGGTTGTCCAAATCTTACAGGAAAAAATGTTGGACTTTTGAAACGTATGCAAGATAAAGTGACTGAAATCGATGCAGATCAGAAATTGGTATTTCTGCATTGTATTATACACCAACATGTGTTGTGCAAGTCAGTGCTAAAAATTAACCATGTTATTGATGTTGTTTCTAAAATAGTCAACTTCATCCGGTCACGTGCATTGAATCACAGACAGTTTGTCGCACTTTTGGAGGAGCATGAGACTGAGCATAGAGACATCGGCTACCACACAGCTGTCAGATGGCTTAGCCTGGGCAAAGTGCTAAAAAGAGTTTGGGAACTGAAAGCAGAGATTCGAGAGTTTTGTGAGGAGAAAGGCAAAGACATCCCAGAGCTGTCAGATGAGGACTGGGTGGCAGATTTTGCATTTGCTGTTGATGTGACTGCACAGATTAATGAACTGAACACCAAACTGCAAGGCAAGGGCCTTTTTGTTCATGAAATGCACAGCCTGGTGAAGGCTTTCATGAGAAAGATGCAGTTTCTTTCAAGCCAACTGGAGAGCAACACTCTGACTCACATGCAAACCCTGAAAGAAGTCGCACCATCAGCTAATCGACTCAGCAGGTACTCATTCATGTTAGGAGCATTGCATGGTGAATTTTCAAGGAGATTTGAAGATCTCAGAACAATCGAGGATGAAATGCACATGATTTCCTCTCCCTTTACCTGCAGTGTGGATAATGCCGCCAGTGATGTTCAGCTGGAACTCATTGACAGAGCAATTCAAGTCTGTATCTCTGCTGGATTTTTACTCTTCTCTCAAGGAGGAGAACTTTCCAAACATGAGGAGACATGCTCAGAAGATGTTGGTTCTCTTTGGCTCTACCTATATATGTGAACAAACATTTTCAACGATGAAGTTCACGAAATCCAAGTGTAGATCCTCTCTCACTGATGATCATCTGTCAGCTGTGCTTCGCATCTCCACCTCAGACATTCAACCGGACTTCGATGCACTTGTTAAAGACCAGCAGAGACTAGATTTCTCTCACTAAGCAAGAAAGAAGAGCTTAAAAGCACCAAATAAGGTGGTTAGACCACAAATGTAGACATGTAAAGGCACCAACTAGCAGTGAACTGGGACACTTTCTTTAGAAGCCTTTTTCTCAAAATCACAGTTCAGTGATGTTCAGGGACAGTTCAATATGATGTATCTTTCTTAATGAACACAAAAACAATATTGTGATGTTTTTAGGATGCTAAGAACCTTCACACAACTTTCCAACAGTATATTAAACTTAAAATGTGTTTTAGAGTTAATGTGACTGAAAGTGTTCATTAATATGAGTCACAAATGGTAAAATGTTCACATTTATGTTACCATTGTTTTGAGAAATTGAATTGAATAAATTACATTTTTTGTAAGGCAACCTCAAATTTTCATTGCTTAATTATAACATATACTCTTACAAGCTTTTAAAAAAATGCTATTTACTGCCTTTTTATAAAGAAATACAATTAATATTGGAGAATTGAGTTCAGCCTTTTGGCCTGGCCCTCCAGAATATTTTCCGTTTCTCATGTGGCCCCATGGAGAAAATAATTGCCCACCCCTGGTGTAGACAGTACTCCAATACATATAGGGCAGGGGTGTCAAACTCAAATACACAGTGGGCCAAATTTGAAACTTGAACAAAGTTGCGGGCCAACATTGAACAAATGGATCTTTTAATACGGACCCAAAAAGGTTTTGCTTTGCTACTACAATATAACAATACTGAAAATTTGGATTTAAAATAATTAAATTTGAATAAAAATCGTATGGCTCTTTTCTTTTTGCAGCTTTCTGATTAAATATCAAAATAAACTTTTTCCACAGGCGAATCATTTTCAAAAAAAACAATATAATAATAAATCAATCAACAATTCAAGCCAATGCCATGGAGTAGCAAGAAAAAGTGCATAAAGAAAAGGTTGATTATTGCTCAGTTTTCTACTCATCTGATGTGCCCAAGCCAGATACCTGGCATCTCTTCTTGGATGCTAGTTTATCAATGTCTGGTGTAACCCCTGTCTGAAAGGATGTACAGAGTTAGGTTTCGGTTTCAGTTCTAGAATAGGACCAATCGCAGAAGACTAGGAAATCGCTCACAGAGCCCAGGGGAGTACATCGACATTAACCACACTCACACGAATTGTAGTTCTCAGTAAAATTGTATTCTCAGACATATGAACAACATGAGAATAAATTTGTGTACTTAACATAGAAAATAACAAAGTGCGCGACTTAGAACAAGGAAATAAAAAAAATAAAATGTCTGTGCATACAGTCAGTCAGTCAGTCAGTCAGTTGTGTCTTTATGTCAGTTTTTCTCCCCTTTCTTCGAGCTCAATTTTTATTTTGTTGGGGCCCTTCAATTTCAGTGTTCTTTAATTTAAGTGTTCTTTCGATGTCCTACCACACCGCCGTTAACCAAAGTGAAGTCTTGGGTCCTCAGCTCTGGTTCAGCACGAAGGTGCGTTCCGTCGTCTTCAGCTCTGGCTAGACATCTGATTCAGTGGATCCATCTCTCCAGCAAAATGCCCGAAGCCTCTCGGTCACCGCTGGTTCCTTATCTCTACTGGCGTTGATGTTTCTCTCTCACATCAATCGGCAGTGAATCAAACTCCACAAAAAACCTGACCTAAGAAACAGGTCGCATTCAATCTGTTCAGTAAAATAAAATAAAACCTCTACAGGTCATGAATCTTTAATTAAAAATAAATAAAAAGATAAATAACTGTTTTAAATTGAAACAGTTTCTTTCCTTTACCGATCTATTTAACCTATATCAAACAGAAAAGTATCAAAAATAAATCTAATTCTTTTCCCCATCAATCATCTGGACAAATGCTCAAATATGGCAAAATGTCCTTCATTCTTCCTCACTCTCTCTCTAACTCACACACACACACACAAGATAGCATTTTGTCTGGCTAACCAAATCAGTGGCTCACTATTAGCTCCAATCACACATCACACTCACCCTGGCAGCTATCCTAGTGGCTAATGGCTAACGGCTACATACTGTAGCTAGCTGCTACAATCACATGGCAGTACATCTGAAGTTAGCAGCTAAATTAGCTCCGCGGCTAACCCGCTTTAACTCGATGCAAAACGAACGTGAACTCACCGCCGAGCAGGAAACATGGACCAAACACCCGGTGGACTCAGCCGATGTATTTTCCGACCATTTTCTCAGCTTTCGGTTACGTTATAAGTTTTCACCCAGGGCTCGCTCACACAACTGGACAGTGGCAGGGCCACGGCATAGAAAATGTCTCCTCTCTCTTGTTTTTTCTCTCCCAGAGTGCTTTTCGCACACCTTTACATGATTGGCTACGACGTCACGACGTAATACCTGTCCGCTGCCGGGAACACAGTTAACCCCATAAATGCCTGCTATCACATTCACACACAAAAAATCCTGAATAAAGAAAGTTTTGTCTACCTGCTTATGAAGCCTGGGCTACACTGGGCTCAGGCTCTGTGCTGAGGAAATTCTCAGTATCGAGCGAAGGTGTTCATCAGTCAGACGTCTCCTGTGAGATGTTTTGGTCATCTTCATCGAGGAGAAAAGTTGCTCACATAAATAAGTGCTGCCGAACATGGAGAGCATCTGAGCAGCTTGTTTGCGGAGCTGAGGCATTGTGTCAGGGATGAACTGTGGAAACTGTGCGGCGCCCACAGCATCATACTTTGACTTCAGCGTGTCATTACACTGAAGTTCAATCAGCTCCATTTGGAGGTTTGTTGGTGCGTTTTCCACATCCACTGCGAAGGGATTACTCAGCAGTTCAAACCTACATTTCTGGACATCGAAGTCGGCAAAGCGTGGTTAAACTCAGAACCAAGTACGCTGAGTTTTTCAGTAAACTGTGGGAACGCGGCGGTAGCGATCTGCGTTTTTATGGTTTGGCAGCAGGGAAAATGGCTAAGGATTCCTTGCAGCATCTGATTCTTTCACAGGCACAGTTTAGTTTTGAAAGCCCTCACCGCAGTCACTGCAATCATATCCAGGTCCTTGTACTTGTCATGATGTTTTGTTTCATAGTGTCTTCTAATGTTGTACTCCTTCATTATAGCCACGTTGACTCCGCAAACAAGACAAACAGGTCTGTCTTTTAAGTGTATAAACAGATATTCTTCCTCCCACCTTTTTCAGAAAGCTCCGGTTTTCTGCCTTTCTTTTCGCCATTTTTGGGAAGGGTTATTATAGTGAAATTGCATGTAGCGTGAAGTTGCTATGACTACTGACTATGTCATACTGCGTTTCCGGGTCCTGTACCGATTGACGCGCCAAAACAAAAGCGGCCAAATTTGGCCCACGGGCCAGAGTTTGACACCCATGATATAGGGGATTATTGACAAATTGAATGTGCATCAAGCCAAATATGAAGGATTGAGAATCATGTGGCATGCAACATGATACTTAATAATTTAGCCTTTTGACCAGTCAAGTAGCTTCAAGATTACATAGTTTTGGATCCATTGCTATTTTAATGCCAAGAAATTTCTCAATCTAAGTTTTCCCAAAAAATAGATAATATCATCATCATGAATTATTTTGCCCACTATAATTGTGTAGGAAAAATCTGATATTGTGACAGCTTTAATCTAAATGTGTGAAAACATTTTTAGGAATACATACACACTTTGAATGCGTACAAAATGTCTGAACAAATACATTATTAGTAAATGTGGACTTATTTCTATTAAAATGTAACTTAAAATGACAAGTTAATAAGCGATCCATCAACAATGACTGTTGTTTTAAAAGTTTTATTTCAGAGGACTTTGTGATTAATGTTATTGGTGATGGCTCTCTTGCTAACTCATCATTTTAAGTTACATCTTCCTCTTTTCCTTTTGGCTTTTCCCTTCAGAGGTCACCACAGTGAATCAGTTGCCTCCATCTAACCCTGTCTTCTGTATTCTCTTCTCTCACACCAACTACCTTCATGTCCTCTTTCACTACATCCATATATCTCCTCATTGGTCTTCCTCCCGCCAATTCAAAACTCAGCATCCTTCTACCAATATATTCACTATCTCTCCTCTGGACATGTGTGAACTATCTGACTTTATATCTAAAACCTCTAACATGTGCTGTCCCTCTGATGTACTCATTCCTGAACCTATCCATCCTGGTTACTCCCAAAGAGAACCTCAGCATCGTCATCTCTGCTACCTCCAGCTCTGCCTCCTGTCTTTTTTTTCTCAGTGGCACTGTCTCGGAACAAAACACCCATTCAAACCTGCCTGCACAGACTTCTTCACCTGTTTTCCACACTCTCCATTGCTCTGGATTGTTGACCCTAAATACTTAAAATCCACCACATTCTTTATCTCTTCTCCCTGTAACCTCACTCTTCCACTCTGGTCCCTCTCATTCACACACATGTACTCTGTCTTGCTGCGGCTAACCTTCATTCCTCTCCAGGGCACCTCCACCTGTCTAGCTGCACATCTCCTGTGTTCTTAAAAATGGGCACCCTTACATTTCTCCTCGGGCATCTTCTCACTATCTGAGATACTGTTGAACAATCCAGTCAAAAACTCTACTGCCACCTCACACTTTCATACCTCCATAGGTATATCATCAGGACCGAGTGCCTTTCCACACTTCAACCTCTTCAATGCCTTCCTCACTTATCCTTACTAATTTTTGCTACTTCCTGGTCTACAAAAGTCACCTCTTTTACTCTTCGTTCTCTCTCATTTTCCTCATCCATCAACTCTTCAAAGTACTCTTTTCATCTTCCCATCACACTACTGGCACCTGTCAATACACTTGCATCCTTATCCTTAACCCATATAGCCCTGAGCCTATTTTGGCCATTTTTGAATACTTTTGATTTTGTCTGCATGTACCATATTACAAAATGTTTACTGTGCCCATGTTTGCTGTCATTTTTTCAACACATTTCCTATATGATCTATTATTTTTTCACTTTGACATACTGTATCAACATATTTTGCAAAAAGCACAAATATATATATTTTTTAATACACACAAACATGCTTAATGAAGAATAAAGAAATTAAAAAAACAAACTAATTAATCAGTAGTGATACACTGAAATGTACAGAATTTGAGAGCTACATCAATGCTTTAACTTACTGGAGCTCCAAATAATGCAAATGTAAAATAGAGCAGGTAAAACTGAGGTCCATCAAACAATATACAATTAAAGCAGTTGTCTCCCTACTCCTCCAAAATAAAAAAGTTGAAACCTACAATACAAGCTAATCCAAAAATCTGAAAAATCTAAATGTCTCCCCCAATCACAGCTCTCTATTTCACTGCATTCTACTCATCCACAAACTCTCTAAACTGCTCGAAAATGTACTAAATATCACTAACCTACTCTCTGCTTGCCAAACTCCCGCAAACTCCCGCACGGTTGACTTCCAATTACATGTGCTTGGCACATCCTTCTCACACACACACACACACACACACACACACCTTTATTTTCTGATATAATGAAAAATGATGGAACTTATTGAAATGAATGCAGCATCTGTGCCATCCCATATCGCAGACCGTTAGACACGGGTAACTGTATGATTTTTTATCATATCTCCTGTTTTACTACAAACCGAAACTAGGAAAGACTTTGAAGCCCTCATCAAGTGAATGTGCCTGAATGGCTCTATGTGCGCTCTAGACTGTGCAGTTACGTAATGAAGTGGTCATGTGATTGAATCATGCTGCCGTGATCATTGGCTTCTAAGGGTTAATCACCCTAACCTGCTGCACGTTCTTCCCATCTCTGTCTCTCTGTATAGATCAGTCTCCCCCTCCTTACTGTCCAATCTGTTGGATCCAGTCAGGACTAATTTCGAAAACTATTATTTAGCAGGCAAAAACTTGAGTTTGGCTTTGTCTTACTAGACTAGCAAAAAGTATTACTTAAAATTAAAGGAGTGTATAACGTGAGCAGACATGGACGAACAATGACGAAAAATTTACCAAAAAGGTAGGAAAAAGCAAAAGAACAAAAAGAGCCAAAGAACGAAAATAGCCGAAATAAAAAAAAGAGAAAAAGCTAAGAATGTCTTTCTTTGGCACAAAACAACATTTGTGCGGCTTCAGGAATGCAGTTTGAATTGTCCCAGCCCTAAAAGGGTCCCCTTTGATATGGAGAAAAGGGGCAGGAGCAGATGGGTGGTTTCCTGAGGTGCTCGAAGAGTAGACAATACAGACAATATATGTAATGCTAATCATTGGATGAGTGTTATTCAATCCTTTTTGTTGAATGAGTCCAAACAGGTAATATGCTTAGAGCACAGTTCATAGATTCCATCTGCTAGGGGTGAAGTCCAGGGCAGAATGTCTGTAAAGGGAGAATTTACACTGAAAGAGAGATTCTGGGGAGTCTGAATCATTTGGGGGTTGGGATCTGGCCAAAGTTGTAAATTTGTTGCCCATCAACAAACCTTAACACCTTGGGTCTTTTATCAACTGCACCCTCTCAGAATTAGACAAAGAGACCTTCTTTTCACTTGTGGGTGTGAAAGGAAGAACTTTTAGTCTAGATGCATGTCTCTTGTCTGCTAGAATACTTTATCAACATACTGTAATACATATGCTATGTAGCTATGCATTTGACCTGTATATCTGTATATATGTAACTGTCTGCTCCATCTTTTCTTCCTTTCTTGAAAAGGACATTTATGACATTTGAGAAGTCAAATGTGTTGTTGCATTGCACCCCGATGTACCTATACTGGTCCAATATCTGGGCGCTTCTGGCTTCTATGAAAGTCGGCCACCAACACCTTGGAATACGGATACCGAGCTTCAAGGTGTTCTTGATGCAGCACTATATTATAAAGCTCTCTCTCAAACCTCTGTATTTCTCGTTGTCATTGTGGATTTATTCAATGAGGAGGGAGTCACCAGAGAACTTTTGGAGATGGCAGGTTCCTGAGTTGAAGTGGAAGTCTAAGGTGCAGAGTGTGAACCAGAACAGTGCCAATACAGTTATTTAAGGTGTACCAGTGCTGCTCATCACCACCTACTCCTCCTCACACCTCAGGGAGTGCATCCCTGTCTTTTTGCCATAAAATCCCTTATTATGAAAGGGTCCTAATGTCTTTGTTTATCCATTGTTTCACTAGCAAGGACCACGGCAACAACAAGATGCATTTAAATGATTTAATGAACATTTTCCTAAAATTATTCCCAAATTCTTCGCAGCATTAGTTTATTAGTCGATCTAACCCATGACAATCCAGAGTTGAGACCAGGAAGCAGAGCTGCAGTCTTACACGCTTCTCTGCGCCTCCACTAGAGCAGCCACCCACCCAACCGTCTAGTATAGAGACTGTGTCTGTCCCCCGTCCACCTGCATTATTTAAAGATAAAACATACAGAAGAGGAGTAAATCATAAAAACCTGATAAAAATTAAATCAACATCTCCAAGAGTCCAAAACAAGATAATTAAATGTGGACTCTTTATTATAAGGTCCTTGTCCTCTAAAGCTGTTTTAGTAAATGAATTAATATTGATTTATTCTGCCTCACTGAAACCTGGTTGCAGGAGGATGAATATGTTAGTTTAAATGAATCCACTCCCCCCAGTCATTGTAATACTCATATTCCTCGAAGTACTGGTCGAGGTGGTGGAGTTGGAGCCATATTTGACTCTAGTTTACTCATAAATCCTAAACTAAATTATAATTCATTTGAAAGGCTCGTTCTTAGCCTGACTTACTCAACCTGGAAAACACTACAGCCAATATTATTTGTAATATTATATCGAGCTCCAGGTCCTTATTCTGAATTTTTATCTGAATTTGCAGAATTTGCATCAGGCTTGGTCTTTAAAACAGATAAAGTAATTATTGTAGGTGATTTTAATATTCATGTTGACAACCATAGTGATAGTCTTAGTACTGCATTTATCTCTTTGTTAGACTCAATTGGCTTCTGTCAGAGTGTAAACAAATCAACTCATTGTCTGAACCACACTCTTGACCTTGTACTCTCATATGGCATTGAAATTGATCATCTAATAGTCTTTCCACATAATCCTATTCTATCTGACCATTTTTTAATAACCTTTGAGTTCATACTAAATCAAATCAAATCAAATCAAATTTTATTTATATAGCTCAAAATCACAAAATACATTTGTCTCAGAGGGCTTTACAATCTGTACAGGGAGTGACACCCTCTGTCCTTAGACCCTCGATTCGAGTGAGGAAAAACTTGCCTACCAAAAAACCTTTTAACAGGGAAAAAGGTGGAAGAAACCTCAGGAAGAGCCACAGAGGAGGGATCCCTCTCCCAGGACGGACAGACGTGCAATGGATGTCACATGTACAGAACAAATCAAAAAACACATATTGTACACTCACAATGAATAATAGTGATGAATAATGACAATGATAAAATGAGAATAATGACAATGAATGATGAATTATTACAGTAACAGTGAAACTAGTGGTAAAGAAATATATGCACAGTAGCAAATCATTAACTAACTATAAACTGTAATGGGGATATGGCAACAATGATGACGGCGACAACACATGCAGTAGACGCCACGCAGGACCACAGCAGCAGACACAGTCCACAAGAACCTGCTGGACGAGAGAGCACAGAAACTCCGGGGAAGAAGTTTAATTAGTAACATGATAGATAGATAGATGGATTAGATAGATGGATAGATAAGGAGAGAGAGAGAATGAGAGAGAGAAGAAGAGAGTGTGTGAGTCCCCCAGCAGTCTATTTCTATGGCAGCATAACTAACGGATGACCTGAGCCAGCCCTAATTATAAGCTTTATCAAAGAGGAAAGTCATAAGTCTACTCTTAAAGGTGTTGATCGTGTCTGCCTCCCGAACACAGAGTGGTAGTTTATTCCACAGAAGAGGAGCTTGATAGCTGAAAGCTCTGGCTCCCAATCTACTTTTAGACACTATAGGAACCACAAGGAACCCACCATCCTGGGAGCGCAATGTTCTAGTGGGGTGGTAAGGTACTATGAGCTCTTTTAAATATGATGGTGCCTGACCATGAAGAGCTTTGTAAGTTAATAGAAGAATTTTAAATTCTATTCTAGATTTAACGGGTAGCCAGTGCAAGGAAGCCAAAATGGAAGAGATGTGATCTCTGATCTTGGTTCCTGTCAGAACACGTGCAGCAGCGTTCTGAATCAGCTGCAAACTCTTAAGAGACTTATTAGAGCAGCCTGATAGCAAAGAGTTACAATAGTCCAGCCTAGAAGTAACAAATGCATGGACTAGTTTTTCTGCATCCGCTTAAGAAATGATGCGTCTGATTTTGGCAATGTTACGTAAGTGGAAGAATGCAGTCCTCGAAAGTTGTTTTATATAGTCATTAAAGGACAAGTCTTGATCAAAAACAACTCCAAGATTTTTTACGGTGGAGCTGGAGGCCAGGGTGATCCCATCTAAGGCTAAATCTCTGGAATGATAGTTTCTAAGGTGTTTGGGTCCTATTACGAGAACTTCAGTTTTATCTGAATTTAGCATCAGAAAATTGTCGGTCATCCAATTTTTTATGTCCTTAATGCATGCTTGAAGTCTAGTCAAGTGATTGGTTTCATCAGGCTTGATCGATAAATATAATTGGGTGTCGTCGGCATAACAGTGAAAGTTAATTGAATGATTCCTAATAATGTTCCCTAAAGGAAGCATATATAAACTGAAAAGAAATGGCCCTAATACAGAACCTTGTGGGACTCCATGAGAAACTTTGGTTTGCATGGAGGATTCATCATGAACATGAACAAACTGAGAACGGTCTAGGAAATATGACTTAAACCAGCCTAGGGCGGTTCCTTTAATGCCAATTTGGTATTCCAGTCTCTGTAAGAGAATCTGATGGTCAATGGTGTCAAATGCGGCACTAAGATCTAATAGGACAAGTACAGAGATGAGTCCTTTGTCTGATGCCATTAGGAGGTCGTTTGTAACTTTAACTAGTGCGGTCTCTGTGCTATGATTTACTCTAAATCCTGACTGAAACTCCTCGAATAAACTGTTTGTGTGGAGAAAATCACATAGTTGGTTGGCTACGGCTTTCTCAAGTACCTTCGAGATAAATGAAAGGTTTGATATCGGTCTGTAATTGGCTAAAACCTCTTGATCTAGAGTTGTTTTTTTAAGAAAAGGCTTAATCACAGCTATTTTAAAGGACTGTGGTACATATCCTGATAATAGAGACAGATTAATCATATTCAATAAGGACGGGCTAACTAAAGGTAATACATCTTTAAGCAGCCTGGTTAGGATGGGGTCTAAGAGACAGGTTGACGACTTAGATGAAGAAATTATTGTAGTCATTTGTTTAATGTCGACGGGAGAAAAGCAGTCTAAATATATGTCAGGTTTTATAGCTATTTCCAAACTTGCTGTATCTGAAATCAGATGAGTGCCTGATGAGGGCAAAAGGTGATGAATTTTGTCGCTAATATTTAGAATTTTATCATTAAAGAAGCTCATGAAGTCATTACTAGTTAGGCTTAAAGGAATAGATGACTCAATAGAGCTGTGGTTCTCTGTTAGCCTGGCTACAGTGCTGAAGAGAAACCTGGGGTTGTTCTTATTTTCCTCAATTAATGAGGAATAATAGGCTGTTCTGGCATTACGCAGAGCCTTCCTATAAATTGCAAGATTATCTTGCCAGGCTAGGCGAGATTCTTCCAGTTTAGAGGCACGCCATTTACGTTCAGATTTACGTGCCTCTTGCTTTAATTTGTGAGTGTGCTGGCTATACCATGGTGCTAACCTCCTCTGTTTTTTTGTCTTCTTTTTCAGAGGTGCAATAGAGTCAAGAGTTGTCTGTAATGACTCTGTAGTATTACTAACGAGCTGATCTATGTGTGAGGGGCTACAGGAAGCTGCTAAGTCCTCTGTAACATTAAGACATGGCATTGAATTTAATACTATAGTAATCGTTTCCTTAAATTTGGCTAGAGCACTGTCAGATAAACATCTGCTGTAGGAACAGTGCACTTGAACACATTATTGAAAGGGACTACTTTTTACTCACGCTAAACCCATGCTAAAGACAATGGAAATTAAAATTGAGCTCAGAAAGAAGATAGTGGAGGCTCATGATAAGAAGGAAGGCTATACTGCCATTCCCAAGTGTTTCACAGTGTACAGAACCACTGTACATTGCATCATTGCCAAATACAAGAAGACAAAATCTGTGAGAAAAAAACCCGGGTGTGGTTGTAAGCTCAACACTTCAAAAACTCTAGAGAGGAAAATTGTCAGAGATGTTAGCAAGAACCATCTGCCAAGATGATTGTTGCTGACCTGGCCTCTTCTGGAGTTTGTGTTTCAAGGAGCACAGTTGTGAGGGCACTCCAGTGTGGTGGGCTTCAGGACCATAGTCCATGAAGAACCCATTTACCCCTTTACCTGAGGTTTGCCCATGAACATTTGAAAGATAAAGATGAGATTTGGATGTCTTAGTCTGATGCGTCTAAAATTGAATTGTGAAGAAAGGGAGAGGTGTTCACAGTTCCCACAGTTAAACATGGTGTTGTGAACATCATGCTGAAGGGGTGTTTTGCAGCCTCAGGCACAGAGGTCCTTGTTCAGGTGCATGGCATCATGAAAAAACAAAAAATGATGTTGACATATTGAGGGATAATATGCAGAAACCTGCTTGTAGTATATCTTTAGGTTGTCGCTGGGTCTTTCAACAAGACAATGACTCGAAGCACACATTGAAATTGGTCCAACAGTTCCTGAAGGATACCAAAACTAAGGTCCTGGAGTGGCCCGCACAGAGCCTAGACCTCAATCCTATTGACAATTTGTGGTGGATTCTCAAAGTAATGTTCTTACTTGGAAACCACACAATTTCGACCAGCTGGAACTATTTACAGTAGAAGAATGGGCCAAAATCCCCATTGTTAATGGCCATTTCCATGGGGAAATCACAAGTTCTGTCTTCTACACTTGTATTAAGAGTGTCCTGCATTATAGTGGTATGGGAGATAAACAACATTGAGTACTAGAAAATACTGAAAATACTTGAAATGTTTAGAAGTCCATGCATTCAAGTGTACAAGAAAACTTAATGCTATTGTAACCCACATTAAAAATGAACAAGAATAAATAGCTTCAAAAGATGCATAAATATGTAAAAAGCTGGAATTAATTAATCTGATGTTAACTCATCTAGACTGATTTTGAGTGATAGTATAATGGTGATTTAAAGCTGAAAGATTAAAAGTATGCTTATGTAAATTCATGTAACCGCCCTTTAAACTGGTCACTGCACTGGGTCACGCTGTGCGCACACCTGAGAGAGACAGAGAGACGGAGAGAGAGCAGAGGAGAGATGGGAGAGAGTAAGCGGCAAGCAATTAATTAAAAAAACAACTATTAAATAATACGTACCTGGTCGGGAACTGATGAGGGAAAGGTCGAAACTAAGCTACACCGGTTTTGGTCAGGTTTTTTGTTTGGTTGGATGTTCGGTCGGAGATAGGATTATTCTGCGGTGTGCAGACGTGCACATACAGGCAGGAAACAAGATGGTGAGCCAGACCCGGATTTTCACATCACCTTCTTCGTCGTGTTAGTGGAAAACCCTCTGCATGAAGACTCGCTATCAGAGTGGTAGAAGTATCGGGATTGTGAACTCAACTGAACTTTTCGTTAATGAACTGAACCGAATTGAAACAGTTATACAACTGATTGAAAGCGTCATACTTTTATTGGTGTCTTGTTCATGATTTTGAATGTGTGATCCATTTGATTGGTTTGACTTGACATTGTTTTACCTGCAAAACAAAAAAACAGAGTTAACTCAGGAAAATAGAGGATTTAAAATAGGCTTAACCTACCTGTTAAAAATTATTAAAAAGGCTGGTCAAATTTATTAAAAATAGACTAAACTAACTAACTAATAGATTAAAATAGTCAATAACCTAGGTTAAAAATAAGAGAAATATAGAACAATACTTTTCATTATCTATTGTTTTTGTTATAGTATTAAAACCTGCAGGGTATTTCATTTTATATTTCTGTGTACTGTTTTTGAATTTTTAAATATTGTAAGTAAATTGCTGGCTTCTACATTTTAGTTACGGTCTCTGGTGTAATCATTCTTTGCTCCCAACTCCTTAGAGCCTAGAACTGGTCCAGTGGCACAGTAAGTGGCTATACCATGGTGCTAACCTCCTCTGTTTTATTGTCTTCTTTTTCAGAGGTTAAGTTAGAGTTAAGAGCTGTCTGTAATGTGTCTTTAGTATTATTAACAAGTTGATCTATGTGTGAGGGGCTACAGGAAGCTGCTAAGTCCTCTGTTACATTAAGACATGGCATTGAATTTAATACTATAGTAATCGTTTCCTTACATTTGGCTACAGCACTGTCAGTTAAACATCTGCTGTAGGAGTTTCTGAAAAAAGGCTTATAGTCCATTAGTATGAACTCATAGGTTATTAAAAAATGGAGGAGATTTCAGGAGACTGGTGGTTATTCTCGGAGAGAGAAGGTACTCAACCCCTCAGCAGGACCGATACCTGCTCCTTTGTGCAAGGCGGAAAAGGCTGAGCACTGCTCTACCCTACAGAATGACCTTCAGAGGGCCACTGGTGTGAATGTCTCTACCCAAACAATCAGGAACAGACTTCATGAAGGTCGCCTGAGGGCCTGACGTCCTGTAGTGGGCCCTGTGCTCACTGCCCAGCACCATGGAGCTCGACTGGCATTTGCTCAAGAACACCAGAATTGGCAAGTCCGCCACTGGCGCCTTGTACTTTTCACAGACGAGAGCAGGTTCACCCTGTCCTCTCTGGGACATTATGTTTCGGTCCATTAGGCGCCGCCAAGTTGCTCCTCAGACTGTACAACAGCTCAGGGATGCCCTCACACAGATCTGGGAGGAAATGCCACAAGACAGAATCTGTCGTCTCATTAGGAGCATGCATACAAGCTTGTGGGGGTCACACAAGATACTGAAAAGCATTTTTAATTGCAGAAATCAAGTTTTGGAAAAAATGTACTAGCCTGCCACATCTTCATTTCACTCTGATTTCACAACTCTAACCCAATTGGTTGTTTCTTTCTCTCTATTTCAGATAGTGTGACGAGCTGAAAGGAAAGCTGAAGCAAGGGTGGAGAAGCAGCGATGATCTTTCCTTTCCTACTATCCTCTGCTTTTCCTTCAGCCTTGTGGAAGCACTCATCCACACTACTGCCCTGAAACACAGTCATCACTCTTTTCTGTCACTGCACTCGTTCTTTCATTTTCTATTCATCTATCAGTTCATCTTGCCTGATAAATAGGTCAGTGGAACACCACTAACAATTAGAAATCCACAAGTAAAGACTAGTGAAGTCAGTTTTTATAGGGCTGGTAACACAAAGAGAGCTTTCTACTCAGGCAATGCTGTAGTATTATTTGGCCATAGTTGTTCAGCAGCCCCAGCCCCTGCCAGAGTCAGACTCACAGGGTCCCTCAGGCAATGTGGAGGGCCAGGGGGTTTCTCTCTTTTTAGGCTTTCTCTTTTTCAACTTGTGTCTTAATGTTTTGGGGGTCCTTTGGTGTCCCCGCCCTCTGTCGACCCCCCCGCACCCACTGTCACCACGGCCGGCCACCCCAGACGCCTTGTTGCCATGCCAACAGAGACACTGACTCCAGCCCTGCCAGATAGCAAGGCCGCTAGCCCTGCAACGCCTTTCAGTTCCACTGTACCTCTCCGTATCCTTAACAAAGGCCCGGACTACTTCAGGAGACAGGTACTGTTTTATTCATCTGTGTAATCAGCTGTGTGTATGTCTGTGTATGCAATTAACTGTGTGTGTACTGTATATATATATATATATATATATATATATATATTAGAGATGCTCCGATCGCCATTTTTTGGGCCGATCACCGATACCGATCACCAAAAAAATTGATTGGCCAATTGCCGATCACTGCCGATCAAAGAATGAATTTAAAATTTTAAATACTGTATTTTTCCAGACTATAGAGTACCCACTAAAATTTGAATGAAATATATATTTTGTCACATATAAACCGCAGCGGACTATAAGTCGCCGATATATACATACCCCGATACATAAGTGTTTATTCATATAACAGTGCCACAATAAAAGCAGCATCAAACGGCAATAAAAGTGCTGATAAACAAAACAGAAAAGTCATTGATGGTTTTATTAATCTTCCTCCTGCGTACTGAAACCATTATTGTGCAGTGTGCGGGAGGAAAAGGTGACAGCGCTGTTAAAGCGCAACTGCGCAACTATTAAAGTCGCTTCATTCTCCCATGAAATGAAGCCACACGTCACTATTTATCTTCCTCCTGATCATTTAAAACTAATGAACACCAAACCACTGTCACTTCATTTCTTCTGCGCACTGAAAACACTAAAGTCGTCCTCTTCAGTGTCAGAGTTGAACAGCGTCAGATAATCTTCATCACATATCGTCTCACCGCGGCTGCACGTCAGCTTGCCGTTAATGAATCTATGGCATAGATTCATTAACGGCAAGCTGACGTGTCCTTACTGTTTACTTCACGGATAGCCAGATCGATGGCGTTCAACTTAAAAGCTGCATCATAGGAATTGCTTCGGTTTTCCATTTTGAGGAGGTGAGGGTGTAATAATATTATATACCTGTGACGGAGCAGCTCCGTCAATGACTGCGGCCTGCGCGCGCGCGCACACACATACACACACACACACACATCCGGAAAATAATATGCCTTTATTTGAAACGTCGCTAATAATGTACGTCTCGTGATCGGCTTCCTGATCGGCATGTTTTTCCGATCGCCGATCAGGCTATTTTTAGACAATATCGGCCGATCATGATCGGCAGCCGATCAATCGGAGCAACTCTAATATATATATATATATATATATATTCTAGTACTATAGCATAATTAGTGTTCTAATAGTTGAACTGATACAATAAGGGCTGTAAACTAGAAAGAATATTTAGAATCTTCAGGGACTTCTCTCAGTTGAGTCAAGAACTAATTTTGTAATACTTTAGATCCTTCATTGATGTTGTCCTGTGATGTGTAGTGTACAATGATGCAGCAAATGATGTTTGATGAAAACCATTTTTTAGACTGGAGTACTACATTAAAACAGACTAGATAAGAGTACAGGAAAATAAAGGAAAATAAGTTAAATTATACAATCATCTTTAATAGTTATATAGTAATGCAAACAAGAAGAGGAGAGTAAATAATAGGTAGAAGACAAAGAAAACTGTATAACAACTTTAAATTGAAAAATCGACAAACTAGAATAACCTGAAAGCAGAACACAATACAATATAATATCTATCTATCTAGCTGCCTGGAATATAAAAAAGAAAAAAGACTCAGAAGATAGTATAATAGTTTACAAGAGAATAGTTGAAAACAAATAGAATGAGTGTACTGTAGTATTACTGTTTTTATGATTAATTATTAGTGTGGAACTTTTCAAGTAGTCATAACCTAAACCAGAGGAGTTGTAAGATAATTATGAGGAAAAAAAAACATTTCTGCTGCACAAAATCATACATATTCTAGCTTTTGAAAGTCATGCAAATTACTCAAGACAGAAGGGAAAATCATTCTTCGGATGTTAAATATGTAACAAGGGGATGCAAGTAGACATTGCTTAAGTTTAAGGGATCATAGAGTTAAACTTTTGCGAACTACAAGTTTAAATAACTATGTTAAAATGGATATGCATCCACTTAAAAATAATGTGAGAGGAGTAGTGTAATTTTGAACATACTTTTAAACTGTGTGTTTCAGGTTGAACCTAACCCAAAGCGCCTCAGTGCTGTTGAGAGACTAGAAGCTGACAAGGCAAAGTATGTCAAGAGCCAGGAGGTAATAAATACCAAGCAAGAGCCAATCAAACCACCTGTTCTGGCCAAGCCTCCCGTTGGCCATACCCTTCTGTCCAAAAGGGGCTCTGGGATTGGTGGAGGAGGAAATGAGGGTGGGATACCTTTCAAACTGTCCAATAACAACGCCAAGTCAGACAGCTGTGCGACAAGCAGTGGCAGCAGCAAACGGGAGAATTTAAACCTGGAGATCCTGAAAAACCTTCTAAACTCAACTCCCTCCATAGGAGCAGGCTCTGAAGGGCTTGTGGATGGAGCTAAGACTGCTGTGCCGACGAGGTCATCAGGGGGAATGGCCAGGAGTTGGACACCATCAGGGTAAACTGTTACACTATGCTTAAGTCTAGTGTAATTTTATCTGTGATCTGGATAAATGATTATGTAAAGCACCAGTTAAAAGTTTGGACACACTTTCTCATACAAGTGAATAGGAAAGTGTGTACAAACTTTTGGCTGGTACTGTACATGTGACGAACACACACACACACACACACACACACAATAAATAAATAAATAAATGAACAAATAAAAAACAAAACAAAGCAAAACACATATTCAGTATACAGCAGAAAGGTATGTATAGTTATGTAAAATTACTGGAATAGGCAAGAGAGAAAATCAAATCAAATTTTATTTGTATAGCCCAAAATCACAAAATGCATTTGTCTCGAAGTCTACTCTTAAAGGTGTTGACCGCGTCTGCCTCCCGAACACAGAGTGGTAGTTTGTTCCACAGAAGAGGAGCTTGATAGCTGAAATCTCTGGCTCCCAATCTACTTTTAGAAAATATATGAACCACAAGAAACCCAGCATCCTAAGAGCACAGTGTTTTAGAGGGGTAGTAAAGTATTATGAGCTCTTTTAGATATGATGGTGCCTGACCATGAAGAGCTTTGTATGTTAGGAGAAGAATTTTAAATTCTACTCTAGATTTAACAGGGAGCCAGTGCAAGGAAGCCAAAATGGGAGAGATGTGATCTCAGATCTTGGTTCCTGTCAGAACACGTGCAGTAGCATTCTGAATCAGCTGCAAACTCCTAAGAGACTTATTTGAGCCGTCTGATAACAGCCTAGAAGTAACAAATGCATGGACTAGTTTTTCTGCATCCGCTTGAGATATGATGCGTCTGATTTTGGCAATGTTACGTAGTTACTAGAGGTAATACATCCTTAAGAAGCCTGGATGGGATGGGGTCTAAGAGACAAGTTGACTGCTTAGATGAAGAAATTATTGAAGTTATTTGTTGTAGGTCGATGGGAGACAAGCAGTCTAAATATGTATCAGGTTTTAAAGCTATTTCCAAAATTGCTGTATCAGAAATCAGATGAGTGTTTAGATGATACGTGCCTCTTGCTTTAATTTGCGAGTGTTCTGGCTATACCATGGTGCTAACCCCCTCTGTTTCATTATCTTCTAGGTGCAATAGAGTCAAGGGTTGTCCGTAATGAGTCTGTGGTATTATTAACAAGCTGATCTATGTGTATGATCTATGTATCCATTCATTTAAGGGGATGGTATTGTTAGGTTGGACGTGGAAATTGATGAAAAGATAAGTGTCTTTTGTTAATTAAGAAGTCAGGATTGTTTCAGATGGGAGCGATAGGAGAGATTATGGCTTAGATTTAGACTTAGATTTAGACTCAAATTTAGACTTGACTTTGTCAAAGTCAAAGTCAACTTTATTGTCAATGCTGCTATGTGTACAGGACATACAGAGCATCGAAATTACGTTTCTCTCTTGTCCAAATATGTATATAGAATAATAAATATAAATATAATAATAAAAAAAATACAAATCTAAGAATATATACAAACAAAAGACATCTGTGAGGCAATATGGCACAGTGTAAATGGAGTTATTAGTATAAATATAAGTATGGTAATATGGCAGTATGGACAGGATTTACAGTTATTTACAGTATACATGTACAATCAACAATGAAATATTAGAGAGGGGCCGCTGCATCCGTACGCGCAGCCAGCTTCAGTTATACATGCTGCATCCTAAGGGCGAGCTTGGGATGACTCCTTCAGGGAAAATCATATGTCCAGCAGCATATAAAAAAACAGTTAACATATAAAGAAAGTAATCAGTAAATTCTAGTAGGATATGAATAAACTGTAAACTCTAAATAGTGTGAATAAATAAATATGGCTTCATGTGGAATATGGTTAAATTAAGTTATTAGGTTAAATTAAATGATTGCACTGTTGATAATGTTATTGCACACAAAATAAAGGAAAAAAAGGTGTCCAGGTTTTTTCGAATTGGCGCCGCTCCTGGTGGCAGCCTGTTGCAGCAGCTCCGTATTTTTCTTGTTATTCTTTGTATTTTTTGTTTATTTTAGTTAATTTTAGTATTTTTTGTTTTGTAAAATGACCGGATTAATTTTTGTATACACGCGTCAACAGCTGATGGCGCTGAGTAATCCCGTGGTGCTGCCCGGAGACAGACCTGTAATCCCGCAGGAGTTACGGAGGAGACGCCGGGGTAGCAGGTCTGGTACTAAACGGAGGGATAAAAGAAAAAGACATAAACCAGCGGTACCAGCGATTATAATGGGAAACGTGAGGTCTCTTGGGAATAAGATGGATGAACTGGCAGCACTGGTGAAGACCCAGAGTACCGCGAGTGTAGCATTTTTTGTTTTACTGAAACTTGGCTGCACTCGCACATCCATGCTAACAGCGTCGGGTTGCCTGGTTACAGCTTGGTACGTGGAGACAGAGACTGTTCCTCAAGCCGGAAGAAGAAGGGTGGTGGGATTGCACTTTTTGTGAGTGAGAGGTGGTGCAATCCGGGACATGTCAACCTGAAGGAATGTCTCTGTTCCCCGGACATTGAACTGTTAGCTGTGGGAATGCGCCCCTATTATTTACCGAGAGAGTTCACGTCCACCATCGTGATCATTGTTTACATCCCTCCGTCAGCTGACGCAGCGGTAGCATGTGACGTCATCAGCTCCGCCGCTGCCAAACTACAGACTGAACACCCGGATGCATTCATGGTTATTACAGGAGATTTTAATCATGTCTCATTCAACACTAACTTCCACCAATATGTTGACTGCCCCACCAGAGACAATAAAACGCTGGATCTCCTGTATGCCAATGCCATGGATGCATATGACGTCACAGCCCTCCCCCCCCTCGGCAGATCAGACCACAACTTGGTCATGATGTCTCCAAGATATGTCCCTCTTGTAAGAAAGCAGCCTGTGCTCACCAGGACAGTGAGGAGGTGGACACAGGAGTCTACTGATGCACTGCAGGACTGTTTTGAGTCAACGGACTGGGATGTACTCTGTGAGCCACATGGGGAGGACATAGACAATTTGACTGTCTGCATCACAGACTACATCAAATTCTGTGAGGACACCACCATACCAGCCCGGACTGTGCGCTGCTTTCCCAACAACAAGCCATGGATTACCAGCGACCTGAAAGTACTTCTGAACAAGAAGAAGAAGGCTTTCAGGTCTGGAGATAAAGAGGAGCAGAGAAGAGTGCAGCATGAACTTAGACAAAGACTGAGGACATGCAAGGACAACTACAGGAAGAAGCTGGAGGCCAAACTCCAACAGAACAGTGTGAGGGATGTGTGGACGGGGATGAAACACATCACAGGGATGACAGGAAGAGACCGGCTGACAGCAGGGAGCCTGGATAGAGCAAACCAATTCAACCAGTTTTTCAACAGGTTTAGCTCACCTCCTGTGACCCCTCAAACGTCCCCACCCCTCCACACACCCACACTGTTCCAAATGGCTCAACCCAGCCGGCCTTCTCCTGTACAGCACCTTTCCACCTGCTCCTCCTCCTCCTCCTCCTCCTCCTCCTCCTCCTCCTCATCTCCCACCTCCTCTACTAAAGACATCTGCAGCAACCCCTGCCCAACGGTGACTACAGGCCAGGTTAAGAGGCAGCTGGAAAGACTACACCAGCGAAAGGCTGCAGGTCCTGATGGCATCACACCCAGGATCCTGAAGACCTGTGCCAACCAGCTGTCTCCTGTACTGGGACATCTGTACAACATGAGCCTGAGTCAGCAGAAAGTCCCGCTGCTGTGGAAAACATCCTGCTTGGTTCCAGTCCCCAAGAAGTCGAGGCCATCTGACCTGGCAGACTACAGACCAGTCGCCCTCACATCTCATGTGATGAAAGTCCTGGAGAGACTGGTCTTAGCCCAGCTGAGGCCACGGGTGAGGATGTTTCTGGACCCTTTGCAGTTTGCCTACCAGCCCCATTTAGGTGTCGATGATGCTGTCATCTACCTGTTGCAGCGAACCCATATGCATTTGGATGGTGGTGAAGGCACTGTTAGGATCACTTTCTTTGATTTTTCCAGTGCTTTCAATACCATCCAACCTCTGCTACTGGGTGAGAAGCTGCAGGTGATGGGTGTTGACGACACAGTGATCTCCTGGATTACTGACTACTTGACAGGCAGGCCACAGTTTGTCCGTCTGGGCAGTGTCCTGTCTGATGTGGTGGTCAGTGATACAGGAGCTCCACAGGGAACTGTGCTTTCTCCCTTCCTCTTCACCTTATACACCACTGACTTTCAATACAACTCTGAGTCATGTCATCTACAGAAGTTTTCTGATGACTCAGCTGTTGTTGGGTGTATAAGGGAGGGAGAGGAGGGTGAGTACAGGACGCTGGTGGACAACTTTGTAGAGTGGTCCGAGCAGAATCACCTGAGGCTGAATGTCAACAAGACCAGAGAGATGGTGATCGACTTCAGGAGAAAGAGGATGCCTTCACAGCCTGTACTGATCAGGGGGGAGGTGGTGGAGGAGGTGAAGGACTATAAATACCTGGGCGTAGTGATTGACAACAGACTGGACTGGAAGTCTAACACAGAGGCTGTGTACAAGAAGGGGATGAGTAGACTCTATTTCCTGAGGAAGCTGAGATCCTTCAACGTGTGCAGCAAGATGTTGGAGATCTTCTACCAGTCTGTTGTTGCCAGTGTCATCTTCTTTGCTGCTGTGTGTTGGGGTAGCAGTATCAGAGCCAGCGACACCAACAGACTTGATAAAATCATCAAGAAGGCTGGCTCTGTACTTGGTGTCCGGCTGGAGACGTTTGGTACTGTGGTGGAGAGGAGGATGCTGAATAAACTGTTTACCATCATGGACAATGATCAGCACCCTCTCCATCACACAGTGGACAGACAGCGGAGCACTTTCTCCCACAGACTGCTCCAGCTCCGCT
Source organism: Pampus argenteus (assembly GCA_036937835.1). Classification (NCBI taxonomy): domain Eukaryota; kingdom Metazoa; phylum Chordata; class Actinopteri; order Scombriformes; family Stromateidae; genus Pampus; species Pampus argenteus. The sequence continues at coordinate 2,341,099 of CM072875.1, forward strand.
GTCGTAAGGACAGATACAGGAAATCTTTCCTGCCACAGGCCATCAGCGTGTACAATAATAGCTAAAATCCGGTCATATATTATATATTATATTATTACATATATTATTATATTATTATATTATATTTTATTTTACTTATTCTTATGTAATTATCATCTTAATTTCTTATTCTTATTTAATTATCCTTTATTATTTAATTATTAATTATTAATTATTATCTTAATTGTTGGTTGTTCTTTTTATTTCATTGTTGTTGTATTTGTGTTATAATAGTTAAAATCCGTTCATATATTATATTATATATTATATTATATTTTATTTTACTTATTCTTATGTAATTATTATCTTAATTTCTTATTCTTATTTAATTATCTTTTCTTATTTAATTATTAATTATTAATTATTATCTTAATTGTTGGTTGTTCTTTTTATTTCATTGTTGTTGTATTTGTGTTATAATAGTTAAAATCCGGTCATATATTATATTATATATTATATTATATTTTATTTTACTTATTCTTATGTAATTATTATCTTAATTTCTTATTCTTATTTAATTATCTTTTCCTATTTAATTATTAATTATTATCTTAATTGTTGGTTGTTCTTTTATTTCATTGTTGTTGTATTTGTGTTATGCTGCTGTTACACTTTAATTTCCCAGTTTTTGGGATTAATAAAGTATATCTATCTATCTATCTATCTATTATTGCACAGTGGGTGGCTATCACTCCTTCACTTCTGTCCGCTCTACCCTATGTCTATTCTATGAGTTGTAGAGTGTGATGACATGATGAACAAAGGAGTTCTTAAGCTTGCTAGTCCTGCACTTGGGAAGGAGCAGTCTTACACTGAACAGGCTATTTTGGTTGCTTATGACAGTGGAGGATGGCTGGCACTGTTCATAATATCCAGCAGTTTGTTCAGTGTCCTCATCTCTGTCATCATCACCACAGAGTCCAGCTTCATGCTGTCAACAGAGCTGGTCCGCCTCATCAGTTTTCCAGTCTGCATGTGTCTTTCTTGGATATGCTGCCTCCTCAGCATACCATGGTTTAAAAGAGGGAGCTGGCAACCACAGAGTGGTAACCACAGCAGTTAGCTGCAGATGTTGAAGGACTGCAATATCCTCAAGAAGTACAGCCTGCTTTGTGTCTTCCTATACAGGTTGCTGGTGTTGTCCAGTCCAGTTTATTGTACAGCCACAGCCCAAAGTATTTGTAAGAATCCACAGACTCCACCTCAGCTCCGTCTAACAGGACTAATCGTGGTTTTGGTCTGGACCTCCTAAAGTCAATGATGAGCTCCTCCTTCTTAGAGGTGTTGACCTGCAGGTGGTTAGTGTGGCACCATGCAGCAAAGTCCCCTACTAGTCTCTGATCCTCCTCTCTGTTATCCCCTATGCACCCAATAATTCTGTATGTGACACAGCTCCAAATCCAGGAGCCCAAAGCATGGGCTCCTGGATGGTATTAAAGTCACTAGAGAAGTCTAAGAAGAGAATCTTCCCTTAGCCAGATGGGAGTGGGCTTGATGTAGCAAGAATTTTTTATAGATTTATTATTATTATTAAGTTAAAAACTAACAAGGAATTTGTTTTAGTGATTATTGTTGCTCAGCAAACAACACAGCACAAAGAAAAAGGACAATACGCATACTAAATATATACAATATAGTATAGACAAGTCGTGTGTATATATATATATATATATTTTACAGAAGAGTAAAAAAGTATAAAGAAAAAAAAATGGAGATTGATTGGTGGGATTAGTCCATTTGTTGATGTATTGGAGTTCGTGGGCAATGAAGTAATGGAGAAAGTTTGTACTTGTAAAGTAGCCAATTTGATTCTAGGTGTCTTATTTCTCCAGTAGAATTTTGAGATGATTGCACCTAGGGATTTGATCAATGAGTGTAAGTATTCCCTCGTAGAATAGTAGTATCATGGGCAGTATGTTATTTTGACTGGAGCAATTATGTCAATGAGGAGTATTGGTATTCATCCAGCACTATAAGTTGGACTGACATATCCCATGTATTAAGACTGAGTGGGCAAATGGTGAATTTAGACCAGTTAATAGTTTGGTCCAAGATCTTAGAAATCAAGAGGTGTTTCTGAGATGGATGGTTCCAGGTAAGGAAGTGCAAGGACTTTGAAATTAAATTAAAATAGAAGGTCTTCTGCATAAAAGCTGATCTTGTGCTACATAGTTTTGTTTGGATTCCTGTGATTTATTGACACATATTTGCAACTAAAGATAGGGAGAGTGAGTATCCTTGCCTAATACCCCTGTGGAAAGTGAAGCATTGTGCTATTAGTCCATTGGTGGTGATCGTGACCATTGGTTTCATTTCTTCTGCTTTATCCGTTTGTCGGGTCGCGGGGGCAGCATCTTCAACAGGGAAGCCCAGACTTCCCTCTCCCTAGCTACTTCTGCCAGAGCCAGCTTCTGCAACCGGGGGTCGGACCGCCAGGGTCCCCGTCTCTGACTGCCGCCCATCTCTCTTCGCACCTTTCTAAGGGGTTCCCCCCCTGAGACCCCTCCCATGGGTGGTGGGCCCATGGGAAGGCGGTACAGCACCTGGTATTCCCAGGCGGTCTCCCATCCAAGTACTAACCAGGCCCGACCCTGCTTAGCTTCCGAGATCAGACGAGATCGGGCGTGTTCAGGGTGGTATGGCTGCCGTGACCATTGGTAACAAATACAAAACCCTCACCCAGTGGACGATACACCAAAACCATTTTTTAGTGTAGAAAATCAAAATTCATAATTCTCCGTAGGATGTTAGATGAATGTCTTCCTTTTATAAAGTTTGGTCTGAATAGATGATAGATGGAGTAACTGTTTTGATTTGTGATGGTAGTTCTTTGCTAATGATTTTTCTGTCTGTGATGATGAAAAATAGGGGGCAATAGCTCGATGGGGAGGTAGCGACTTTTAGTAAAAGAAAACATTGTAGCAGTGTTCATGTCTATAGGAAGTTTGGATTTATGTTTAATTTAGGATGTTATTCTGTTGAGAACGAGGTGTAGCTTATTCCAAAGGTGTTTCTCAAGTGCATTTGCTTGGTCTTTAGTAAGCTGTGGAAAATATTGTTAAGAAAGGTGTAGATGTTTTCTTTACTTGGTTTATGTATTGATCACTGTCCATCCAACCTATCAATAATGATAGGTTGGTTCGATGTCTGTATGAACTTCCGTGCTGAATTCAAAATTGTTGGGATTGTCGTTGGTTTTGTGTTACTTGTTTGGTTGTCCAGGTATTTTTCAGATTTATTACTGTATTCAAAGTTTCTGTGTCTGAGTCTGTGTAAGGATTGAATTATTTTATATTTTCTATGTGTTCATTCAGTTGTAAATTGAATTTATGAGTCATTTTGAAATGGACTGTGGGGTTACTTGCAGTCTCTCGTTCTTTAATCTTTTGTTCAAAGTACCTTCCCTGTTCGTTGTCTTGTCTTGTGTGTGGAATATATGATTTTTTGAATACTACTTTCTCTGTTTCCCAAAGTAGTGATAGTGCTACCGCCAGTGAATCATTAACGTGAAAGAAAAAGTTTCTTAGTAACAACAAAAATGAGTCTGACTCATGGAAACAAGGCAATGCGGAGGAAGAACAAATGTATTTATCTACCCCCAGTTCTGACAAAAAATGCAGTGCTTGTACCAGTCAAGGTTGTGCAGTCTACTGTGCTGGAACTGATGTTGATCTTACATTATGCACTTACATTACTTTGCAACCAAAACATTGTAAATTACACCACGCCAAACATCAGCATAATCCCCAATACCCTACCCTGATGTAAAGTAAGATGTAATGTAATGTAATGTAAGAAATGTTACTCAATGACCTCCTACAATTGTTCTTAATGTTGTGCCACCGGCTGTAACTTTACACTAAGTGTTGAGCAGCAGGCAAGGTAGAAATGTAAATGCAGCATTTTGGGGCCACTGGACATTTATTACACTAGAGAACACATTTTTTTGTTGAATTACCATATTTTTCGGACTATAAGACGCATATTAAATAATTACATTTTCTCAAAAATCAACACTGCGCCTTATAATCCAGTACACCTTATGTATGACCTTTGGTTGTGTTCACTAACCTCGAACCGATTTTATGTTATACACATTATGGCTAACAACGTATTACTCCATGAGTCAGGAGCCTCGCAGAGGTTGGAATCATCACTGAACAACCTGGTGACAGCAACGAGACTGACACGGATAATGACGAGAGGGATCCAGGCATGTTGGTTCCTAAAATCGCCCAACTGTTCTCTGAACAACGGTTTTGTATTTTTGTGTTAAAACTGTGCAATGTTGAGATGTATTTTTGTGTTAGCCTAAAACTGAGAGTTATTGTAAATTAGTTGAATAAAGTTCGACTTATTCGACACACGTTTTGTTTTTGCTTATTTCGTCTTATAATCAGATGCGCTTTATAATCCGATGTGCCTTATGTGTGGACAATGACAGCAATTAACATGATAATTGATACTGCGCCTTATAGCCCGAAAAACACGGTAGGTCTAAGAGCTGTTTTTAACTTATCCAAAAGTGATCTCAGTTTTCCCCTATCACGTGAATAAAACACTGATTGAATATTTACAAGCTTTGAAAACTAAAAAAAAAAACAGGTTAAAATGAAAAATAATTTACAATTGGTATGTCCATGGTTAAAAGGTTAAGAGAAAAGCCAGCACAGGGAGGGGGTGAAAATAGTTGTGGAAATAGATTCTTTCTCACCTCATAGATGGCCAATCATGGCGTGAAGAAGATACAGAAATGGTCCTACATAACCATCTTGATCCAATGTTGTAAAGGTGTGGGGGGGTCTTGATATTTGGATTCAGATTAATATTGTTTCTCCATAGTCTCTGAATCAGTCATCATGCCATACTTTTAATTTTTCAGTCTTCCCACATTGTCCTAAGTCACATTATTTGTGTATTTATATTTTTGTTTTCTGCTCCTAGGATGCCATTAACCTATCGATCCACAATGACACTTAATGAACAACCACCAGACTCTGCTCCCAGTCCAAGCACCTCACACTCCCTGCGATCCTTCTCCCATTCCTTGAAGGTCCCTCCAGTCAACAGTGGAGTATGTCGCAGTCTGCAGCAGGGAAGAAACCTCAACCTCAGCAGAGTGCTAGACAAGAGAGGAGAAGGAGGAGTTGAGAGTTCCCGCTCCCCGCTACCGCCTCTGCTCACCTCCCACTCCTCCTCTGACCTCCTGCGACTCTGCAATGGCAAATCACTCCATACAGCTCGATCCAGCAGTTCCTCAGCTCCACCACTCCCTCCAAAACCAAACCCTGCTTCCCTCCCTCCTCCTGCCCTCTCAGTGGCACTGCTTCCACCTTGTACAACTCTGTCCCCCACAGCCTGTGACAACAACACCCTTCAGTCATTATCATGTGATTTCGGAGATCCTTCAACTGATCCCACCCTGGAACTAGAGCTTGGTTCATCGGTGGTTCGCCGCTCCTCACTACATAGGTCTAAATCAGACCTGTCAGATCGGTATGCCCGGGCAGGAGCTGATGTAGAACGCTTCTTTAACTACTGCGGCCTTGACCCAGAGGAGCTGGAGGCAGTTGGTCCAGAGAACTTTGCACGGGCCAACTCTGACATTGTCAGCCTGAACTTCCGGTCAGCTTCCATGATCTCCTCTGACTGCGACCGGTCACGACGATCCTCCAATGACGGGCTATCAGATGGGGATGAGGGTGAGGACGAAGAGGAGGAAGCTGGGGAGCGAGTTCCATATGGAATCTCGGCTGTGGAGCGGAATGCAAGAGTCATCAAGTGGCTGTACAGCATCAAACAGGCGAGAGAGACGCAAAAAGTCTCGCATGTTTAAGAGAAGCACTTCTGTATTGGATGTACTATGAACTACAGACAAACATGCTTCAGAATTGATACATAGGTTTAGAGACTGAGATTTTGAGGGTGATCTGAAAATTTGTCAAAATGTATAGAAGGATGAAAGAGAAAGTCTGACACATCTTACACAAACTAGAAGAATAGAGACACACATCATCCTAGGAACAAATAGAATGCAAATAACAACTTATACAGTCATTTACAAAATGTTTATCAAAGTTCAGTCTGGAGAGACAAACACACACAGGCCATGTACATAAACTAACTGATTGATGGAAAGTTTCTCTATGTATAAACTGACAGACAAATTGTATTTGCTTGAACAAGAGCAAAATGTACTATGATTGTCGAAAGAGCCATGATGTGACTGCTCCACTAGAAGGGAGCCTTTCTCATAAAAGATATTTTAATTTGTCAAACATACATTTGACTAGCATCCCATTCCACTTCTAGACCTTTGAATCACTTCCCACTTCTCTGTTTACTCCAACAATTCAAATAGTTCTGGTGTGCTCATTGCTTATTTCTCCATCATCGATCAAAGCTAATGTTGGTGGGATTAAAAATGCGGGTGTCATAGCTACGTCTTTATAAAAATATCTACAGAAGAATCACAACAAAAATGGCAACGGATGATTTCAGATTTGTTGTTGTGGTAATATAACCCTTTTCTCCATCTGTGGTGTTGAACTCAAAATGTTTCCTCACATTACTTGTCAGGTTGTTTTGTTTTAATTGCCCAATCAGCACGGCATGCTATTTTCCTTCTCCGTCATGAAGAACTACTTTACTCGAAATCACTAACATGATCATGATGCCTGAAACTGAATAAATGGACCTAAATGACCTGTTCAGTTCAATCTGAGTATTAGGCTAATTTACGTATACTAGGTCAATGATTTTGGTATTGTTCATACTGGCTTACTGGCATAACTTAGTAGCTCACCTAAATGGAACAGAGCCTTCACTGACTCATGAAACACAGACTGTGGTAAACTTAGTATCAGATTAAGATTTTGTAATTGCTAAATGAAGGCCTTGGAGTGTGTGATGTGTGTGATAAAGAAAATGGAGAACACAGAGTTAGTCAGCCAGATGCACCAATACAGTATTATGGTTTAATAATAATTTATCATTTCACTGATATATTAGGTCAGTGTTGGAATTGTATGAAGAAATTTAGCAGAATCCTGTTCATGTCAGCCACCATTTCACTGGAACATTTCTGTGCTGTGATGATATTTTTTTATTCAGAGGCTGTTCCCCACAAATCAGAAGTTTTCAATAGTATAATGAAATATTGATTACATATCATTTTGGAGAATTTCTTTAATATTATTTCATTAAAATAGCCAAACTTGGTCAAACATTCAAAGTTACAAGATGTTCTCATAGAATATTAGATCAACTCGTTCAACTGAACCAAACAACTTGGGCCATTAAAATAGATAAACTACTATTGAATGTACACTATATATACCTTTTCAAGCCCATACAGCTTTAAGATGCATAAGCAAGTTAAGTTGTCTTTTCCTTTAAAACATTCAACATTTGGAAAGACCTTTTGTGCTGTTTTGTTTGTATTTTTGTTTGTATTCCACTTACTAACTTTAGCACTGATTCCCACTACTAGTCATTGCTAGTCAACACTATTCATTCAGACAGTTCCTACACACCTCTGTTCTGTGTTGGCCCCACATCATGGAAAGAAGTGGGTCTAACTAAGCAGGAATTGTGGTTCCCCTAAAGATACATGTAAATGTGTGAACCTGCACAAAGAAGGATTCTAATCATAAATTGCAAAGGAAAGCACACATCCAAATCCCAACAACACACAAACCAGCCCTGCGTATTAAACTAGCTGTTTGCTGGATTTAGTTGTTTGTCAGCAGGCAGGTATCGAAGTATCGAAGAAACAACCAAACAAATACCTCAGAGAAAGCCCTTGCAAGTTCACCTAGGTGCAGTCTAAAGAAATAAAGAATTCCACCTTTAGTCCATTTGTGACCTCAGAACTCTGTATGTTATTCCATGAATTGGTCACCTAGTGTTCCCTGTGCAAACCTCAGGGAAAACATTACATCAATACAGTTAGACAATAGACATCTGTGAGATAGAAATACATTTTAGAATGTAATCTGCTGCTAGATAACATGTAAAATGTAGTTTTTACCATACCACCAAGGTTTGTCTAAGGAACATTTATTTGACCAAATTGTGTAGTGTGGAGTTCTGGGTGGAGTGTGGTAACAAATGGGGATAGCATTAGATATCTCTCTAAAATGGATCTAAATTTGGTGATAGCAAATGAGTAGAATGTCAAAACACACAACAACATTTTATTTCAGATGATTTGGTAATCATGGTAAGGAAAAGGGTTTAAGTAGTGTGCTTGTGTCCCTCTATATATTTAGCAGTTCCTCATAAAAAAGTTTGTGTAATGTTGTGACGACACAGCAATTTGTACGCATGTACGATTATAGTACAAGACATATTGTTTTCTGTCTATCCATTATGATTTATAATTTGACTATGTAATAATGCAGACTATCATAGGCCCAAAGCCATACTTAGGTCTGTGCGCAGCGCCTCAATCACCATCCACCATCGGTTTCTGTGTGCCGCACTACCAGCCATCTCCTCATTTTAACCCTTGTGTGGTATTAGTATTTATGGGTCTGGTGGACCCGCTAGAGTTTTGGGCTTTCAAAACACCACAATCCAATAATTTTCTCTTAAAATACTAAACAAATGTGTTTTGATTTATGTCACTTCACAGTAAATGAGCCAAAGCCAATGAATTGAAAAAAATAATTAATTAAACTGAAAACGGGTCCACCAGACCCGAATACCATACAAGGGTTAAATCTGTGATGCTGGTCTACTTCCATTTGAAAAAGCACCACCACAGCTGGGCTTACTCCATTTCATTTCATTTTCCTGCACTGTGTCAGACAAGAAGTTTTTTATGTTGCAGTTTTTAAAGTCAAGAATGAATTTTCACAATGATGCCATGAAATGTTTTGAACACACAGTGATCTCAGACCTGCCACCACTGTTCAGAAAGAAGCTAGCTTACTTAAGAGAAGGAAAATCTACTTTGAGCCCATCAGTTTTCTGGAAAATGTAGGAAGTTTCAGGTTTTGTAATTTGATGCAACAATTCCTCCTATATTTGACTTAAGTGGAAGTGAATGGAACCCAGTCTGGCAGTGAGACCTTTTCCCCATCTTCCTGATCTGTGCAAGCATGTTTCTGCACAATACCCTGAATTGCCATCCCCCTGTGTCTTCCCAGTGAACTCCCAGAAAAACCTTGCTGTCAGCATTAATAAAGACAATATTTTATTGTTCTGGCAGTGTCACTATGCTTCGATTTCAGTCCATGTCTACATGGTGGTATTTTATTTTATTTATTTATTTTAGATTTTGGATTGGATTGACAGTTTTTCTGTGGTATTTGCTTTGTCTTGTTTTTTTCATGTAAAAATATTGTAATAAAAATGGATAAATTTGATCTGACAAAGCAATTTGTTTTGGACTTCTGTTTTTCTCTGTCTGAAGGTTTGTGTGTTAAAAATATTCAGAACAAAAAAAACATTGTTTTGCTAATTGCCCACAGTAAAAAAAACTGTCTGATCAAATCCGGGCAGGAGAGTTAGTATTGACTGTGCTTTTGATGTGGACAGTTTTTTGCTTGATTGAAAAAAAGTGTCCATGTTTAGTTTCTTTGGCATTATTTTAATAAATGGCTTCTTTTGCCATTTCTTACCATTGTTTTTTCAAGTGTTAATTTGTCCAAACTCACTCCATTATTCATTATTAGCCTACTCATCGAATGGATTAATAATTATAATCATAACAATAGATTTTATTAATAGAGCACTTTTCCAGATACTTAATGATTCTTTATGTAACTTAAAAGGATTATAAACTAAAAGAAAAGAAAATAACACAGTTAAAGGACAAGGTAGCACACAACATTAATCACACAATAAAAGCAGTTTTAAAACAACAGTTGTTGGTATCTGCTTTAAATGAACACAGATCTGTGCAGTTGTAGATTTGTTTGCGGAGAGAGTTCCAGAGGGACAGTTAGAGAAAGCTTTGTTACCTAAAGTTCGTAGCTTGGTCCTGAATGGTGGAGAGGTTGGCATCAAGAATGTAGGTGGGAAAGATGGACCTGTGGAGCAGGTCAGTAAGGTAAGAGGTATTTATGAGGGAAAAGACTTTGAATTGTGTTCTCCGTGGGCCAAGGAGCCAGTGGAAGCAGTGAGGAACAGGCAAGTAGCAAACTTTTGGATTTACTGGAGTATATGGTGGGCACCTGTAGTATAATATTTTGTTGAGACTTGTGATGTGCCTAAGAGAACAAACAATTGCATGCAGGATGTGATATTATAATATATATATATTATAAATGTGATATTATATGTGTAAGTTTTAAGTAAGGTTAAGGCAATGTTATAACACCAGATTAATCATATCCCATGTTTTATAATCATATTTCATGTATCACAAGATGTTTGACTTAGTTTCATGTATACTTGACAAATGTTTGATTTAGCACTTGTTATGAAGTTGTTAATCTCACTCAGTGCACTTGTTAAAATTTGAGGTGTGTGTATTAAACTTTATTAAACTAATATTTTTTAAAAATATCCTTAGAAGAAAGCTTAGAAATAAAGGTGTAAAACAGGCAGTAGGAACTTTATAAAAAAATAAGGCCCAAGGGGATTGTGAAGCTATTGGTGTAAAGCTTACAAGAAACAGTAAAAAAAAAAAAAAAAAGAAAGAAGACATGCAAGGTTAGAGTGCCTCATGTGCGACAAGAACAGCTGTGCTGCTTACCTCAGCTGAAGACTAAGTGCCACGGTGATATCACCATCAGCTACAATGAATGAGAAGTAACCAATGAGAATCTAGAAGCTTATCAAATGGTGTATACAGTTATACAGTACATGAAATTGTCACAAAGGCACATGAGGATAGGCGTGACCTAAAGGATATAAAAGATAAGGCAAAAGCCCCAGCAAGTCAGAGCCATCTTATAGCATCTCTGTGTTATCTCTGATACACATTGTGTGTTTTCTGATGTCCTCTCCTTTTTTGCCTGGCATTAAAGAACACTTTGCTGCTGCTCTGAACTCTGTCTCCTGAGGATTTTTTCTGAGACTCTAAGAGTTTTTAAACGACAAAAATTGGCGAGCTAGCCAGGAGGAGTCTGAGATGAACGGGATTGGACCAACACCTGGCGCTGGGACAGCAGACTCCCCCACATGACCACGGGCCCACAAAAATTTAAAGGTAAGCAGAGCCTTTAATATCTGCAAATTTTATCAAAGTGGTGATTATCTAGTATAGAGACTGTGTCTGTCCCCCATCCCCCTGCATTATTTAAAGATACAATAAACAGAAGAGGAGTAAATCATAAAAACCTGATAAAAATTAAATTAACATCTTCAAGAGCCCAAAACAAGATAATTAAATGTGGACTCTTGAATATTAGGTCCTTGTCCTCTAAAGCTGTTTTAGTAAATGAATTAATATCTGACTATGATATTGAATTATTCTGCCTCACTGAAACCTGGTTGCAGGAGGATGGATATGTTAGTTTAAATGAATCCACTCCCCCCAGTCATTGTAATACTCATATTCCTAGAAGTACTGGTCGAGGTGGTGGAGTTGGAGCCATATTTGACTCTAGTTTACTCATAAATCCTAAACCTAAACTAAATTATAATTCATTTGAAAGTCTCGTTCTTAGCCTTACTCACTCAACCTGGAAAACATTACAGCCAATATTATTTGTTATATTATATCGAGCTCCAGGTCCATATTCTGAATTTTTATCTGAATTTGCAGAATTTGCATCAGGCTTGGTCGTTAAAACAGATAAAGTAATAATTGTAGGTGATTTTAATATTCATGTTGACAACCATAGTGATAGTCTTAGTACTGCATTTATCTCTTTGTTAGACTCAATTGGCTTCTGTCAGAGTGTAAATAAACCGACTCATTGTCATTGAATCACATTGAGCATGTTCTCTCATATGGCATTGAAATTGATCATCTAATATTGATCATCGTCTTTTCACATAATCCTATTCTATCTGACCATTTTTTATTAACCTTTGAGTACATGCTACTGGACTATAAGCCTTTTTTGAGAAACTCCTACAGCAGATGTTTATCTGACAGTGCTGTAGCCAAATTTAAGGAAACGATTACTATAGTAATAAATATAATGCCATGTCTTAATTTTACATAGGACTTAGCAGCTTCCTGTAGCCCCTCACACATAAATCAACTTGTTAATAATACTACAGACACATTACAGACAACTCTTGACTCTATTGCACCTCTGAAAAAGAAGACAATGAAACAGAGGAGGTTATAGCACCATGGTATAGCCAGCACACTTGCAAATTAAAACAAGAGGCATGTAAATCCCAACGTAAATGACATGCCTTTAAACTGGAAGAATCTCGCCTAGCCTGGCAAAATAATCTTGCAATTTATAGGAAGGCTCTGCGTAATGCCAGAACAGCCTATTATTCTTCATTAATTGAGGAAAATTCTCTTCAGCACTGTAGCCAGGCTAACAGAGAACCACAGCTCTATTAAGTCATCTATTCCTTTAAGCCTAACTAGTAATGACTTCATGAACTTCTTTAATGATAAAATTCTAAATATTAGAGACAAAATACATCACCTTTTGCCCTCAACAGGCACTCATCTGATTTCGGATACAGCAAGTTTGGAAATAGCTATAAAACCTGACATATATTTAGACTGCTTTTCTCCCGTTGACGTTCAACAAATAACTTCAATAATTTCTTCATCTAAGCCGTCAACCTGTCTCTTAGACCCCATCCCAACCAGGCTGCTTAAAGATGTATTACCTTTAGTTAGCCCTTCCTTGTTGGATATGATTAATCTGTCTTTATTATCAGGATATGTACCACAGTCCTTTAAAATAGCTGTAATTAAGCCTCTTCTTAAAAAGCCAACTCTAGATCAAGAGGTTTTAGCCAACTACAGGCCGATATCAAACCTTTCATTCCTCTCTAAGGTACTTGAGAAAGCCGTAGCCAACCAGCTATGTGATTTTCTACGTACAAACAGCTTATTCGAGGAGTTTCAGTCAGGATTTAGAGTAAATCATAGCACAGAGACCGCACTAGTCAAAGTTACAAACGACCTCCTAATGGCATCAGACAAAGGACTCATCTCTGTACTTGTCCTATTAGATCTAAGTGCCGCATTTGACACCATTGACCATCAGATTTTCTTACAGAGACTGGAATATCAAATTGGCATTACAGGAACCGCCCTAGGCTGGTTTAAGTCATATTTCCTAGACCGATCTCAGTTTGTTCATGTTAATGATGAATCCTCCATGCAAACCAAAGTTTCTCATTGAGTCCCACAAGGTTCTGTATTAGGACCACTTCTATTCAGTTTATATTTGCTTCCTCTAGGGAACATTATTAGGAATCATTCAATTAACTTTCACTGTTATGCAGACGACACCCAATTATATTTATCGATCAAGCCTGATGAAACCAATCACTTAACTAAACTTCAAGCATGCATTAAGGGCATAAAAATTTGGATGACCCACAATTTTCTGATGCTAAATTCAGATAAAACTGAAGTTCTCGTAATTGGACCCAAAGACCTCAGAAACTATCATTGCAGAGATTTAGCCTTAGACGGGATCACCCTGGCCTCCAGCTCCACCGTAAAGAATCTTGGAGTTGTCTTTGATCCGGATTTGTCCTTTAACTATATAAAACAACTTTCGGGGACTGAATTTAAAATTCTTCTACTAACATACAAAGCTCTTCATGGTCAGGCACCATCATATCTAAGAGAGCTCATAGTGCCTTACCACCCCACTACAACACTGCGCTCCCAGGATGCTGGGTTCTTTGTGGTTCCTATAGTGTCTAAAAGTAGATTGAGAGCCAGAGCTTTCAGCTATCAAGCTCCTCTTCTGTGGAATAAACTACCACTCTGTGTTCGGGAGGCAGACATGGTTGACACCTTTAAGAGTAGACTTAAGACTTTCCGTTTTGATAAAGCTTATAATTAGCACTAGCACAGGTCATCCCTTAGTTATGCTGCCATAGGACTAGACTGCTGGGGGACTCACACACTCTCTCCTTCTCTCTCTCTCATTCTCTCTCTCTCCTTATCTATCCATCTATCTAATCCATCAAATCCATCTATCTATCCATCTATCTATCATGTTACTAACTAAACTTCTTCCCCGGAGTTTCTGTGCTCTCTCGTCCAGCAGGTTCTTGTGGACTGTGCCTGCTGCTGTGCTGTCTTCTGCATGTGTTGTCACCGTCATCATTGTTACCATATCCCCATTAGAGATTATAGTTAGTTAGTTAATTTGCTACTGTGCATCTGTATCTCTTTCACAAGTTTCACTGTTATTGTAATAATTCATCATTCATTGTAAACCATTCCTATTTTATCATCCATTGTAATTCACTATAATTCATTGTGAGTGTACAATATGTGTGTGTTGATTTGTTCTGTACATGTGACATCCATTGCACGTCTGTCCTTGCTGGGACAGGGATCCCTCCTCTGTGGCTCTTCCTGAGGTTTCTTCCACCTTTTTCCCTGTTAAAAGGTTTTTTGGTGGGCAAGCTTTTCCTTACTCGAATCGAGGGTCTAAGGACAGATGGTGTCACTCCCTGTACAGATTGTAAAGCCCTCTGAGACAAATGTATTTTGTGATCTGCCCAGGTAAAAGCTGATTTAGTTCAAATTTATGTCTCACTCTTCCTGAACCTAATCGTAGTAAACTAATCAATCACAAGAGGCAGAAAAAAGTAAAGCAGCAGAGTGTTATATGTGTTGTCTGTCTTTGTTTGTCTATATATATTTTGTGTCTGTCCATATGTATTTTGTGGCTCTTTATATGTGTTTTGTGCCTGTTTAAATGCCTCCATAAAACCATGGTGCGGATAAGAATGAATGTGGTTAAATATTGTTCAATGTGTGCATAGTATGCTGGCTGATAGCTGCACTGGTATTTGCTGGGGGTTCGATTAGGTTTGCAGTAAGACGGGAATCGCTAAATACAACAGGGCAGTAAATTCCTGAACCAAGAGGGGATCCGCTAAGAATATTAGAGCAGTAAGTTCGTGAAAATGACAAGTCTTGTTGTTGAAAACTCTGGAATGTCAGGGAAGTGTATTTCTTAGAGTAACAAGTCTTGTTTACAGTTTTGGAAGTGTATTTTCCAAAATACTTTTTATTTTTGTGTGTTATAGAGAACACTGGGTGATTTTGCTGTATCAAGTCAAAAAAGGCATAATTGTCTTTGTTTTATGTTGTGTGTTAAGAAGGCCGATGTCCGGCAGAAGAGAGAAAAAGTCAGAGTAGGGAAACTGGCTGAAGCGAGCACCTGTCCGGGGGAGGCAGGCTGTGGTGAGAAACGTAGTGAGAGAGATACTACGTGTAACTTGTGGATACCGCCTTGTGTTCTTTTCTGCAGGGGTCTGGGCAAAGTCCCAAAGATTCCTGGATAGACAGATAAGATAAATAGGGTCTGACATGGGCAAGGACTACCCGTAATAGAGAAAAGAAAAAAAAAAAAAAAAAAAGAAAGGGGGAGACACACTTGCATGCTTGCGCGCATACACACACATACAGCAATGAGACAGCTGAACTAAGTAGAGGAGTAGCATTTAACACGCACACACATTTGAGAAGTGGGAGGAAAGGTCAGGAAAAGCACACACACACACAAGCTCACCTGTACATGAAAGGAGGAAGAGCAGACTGAAAGAAGGAGTGACAGTGAATAAAATATAATAATTAAGATAATAATAAATAATAATAATAATATTAAAATTAATAGTATAATAGTAAGTATAGTAAAGATAATAATAAATAATAATTATAATAAAATAACAGTACAGTAAAGATAACAATAGTAATAATAAAGTAACAATATAACAAGGATAATAACAATAATAAATAATAACAAAATAACAATATAATATGTCGTGGAAATTTTTCTCTCTGCTGCTGCTGGTGAAGAATGAAATAGAGACTTCTGCCGGTCGACAAGGTTTTTATTACTTTGCAAAGAAAGGTCCATCAACATGCGAGCGGTCAGGATGAAGAAAGACCCCGAACATGGGGAAAACCTAAACATTTATACTTGAAGGGACACCCCTTTCACACACATTGGTATGCTATGGGAGTTGGCCCCTCCAGGGAGTGTTTTTACCTTTTGGTCTTTTACAGATATTGGCGCCAATCCCCCGTTGGTGCCCTTTACACCTGGAGTATCCTGCAGGATCTTGTATTTAGGTGCAAAGTTGGGTCTAGACGTCACAATTTGCAAAGACAAAAGGGCCTGGAACCTTATGTTAGAGGGGGGAAGTTGTGTGTCTCTAGTGGTTGAAGCAAAGATCTTACATTTGCTATTACAATTCCCCCTTTTGATTATTGATTAATCACAAACTGTAAAAAATACCCAAAAAGAATAAAAACAAAAATGGAGAGAGAAAATAAAAATAACAAATATAAAAATAAAAAGAGAAACAAAAACAAACATTCAAAACAAAGCAACATTATTTACATACTGTGATCATCATCAGAGTGATAATCAGAATTGGAGTAAGATTGGGAATCAGAAATGCAAATTGTAACTGGACCTTGATTGTCATTATTGACGTTTACATTAACATATGTGGAGGATTGGATGATCCTTTTGGTGAGTACTTTTGACAGCCATCTTAAAACACACGGAATCAGGGTGCTGAGCAAGAAGAGGATAACTATGACTTGGGCAATTGCTGTTAAGAGCCATGATGACCACCTTTGGCCCCAAGACTTTAACCAAGATAACCATGAGTCTTCTATTACTGGTGGGGGTTGAATGGCATATTTGTTCACCAGAAATTTGCAACATCATCATTCCCAAAGGGACAGTGCATTTTCCATGATCTTCTCTGCCCCAAGATTCTTTCATGTGGCCCTGTAGCACCATGTTTGTCGTCAGGGGTTTTGCTTGAATTTTGGCTGCTGAGGCATGACAAACCCAAAAGGAATCTGCAGTTCTTTTTTGTGTAGCTAGGCACATGCACTGTTGTCGCTGCATTGTCTGAGCGCTTGTTACACTGTGTTGTTTTTGTTATCGACAATGCTGAAGTCGTCTAGGTGATAATCTACCTCAGGGGTTGGTGAGACAGTTTTAACATCTGGTGGCATGTTAAGTGGGGTGTCATATGGGTCTGGTGGCCCACTGACTATGACTATTAGTTGTTTGTACATGTCAGAGCTTGGATATTCAATCCCACACCGATATGTACCTGCATCAGTGGATTTGACATTAGAGATGGTGATCTTGACTCCGTTGGAATTTAGAATTTTTGTTATTGTGAAGTGGGGATCTCTGTTTGGAGCAATGGTTTTATCAGTAGCGGCCATGTTCAAGTGCCAATCATGTGGGCCGCATGGATCCTTGCAGAGATACTTGTCATATTTGACACAATATGAGTGAACTTGGCCTGATCGCCTAACTTCGGGGAAACAGTACAGGTAAAGGTTGCATTTTGTCTTTTTGTCAGAGTGACAGTCTTAGCAGGTTTGTAAGTGTAGGTCTCTGTCATCATTGTTCAACATGATAGGGTCAGGATCAGGTGATGAATGGTGCAGTCTATTGGGAAAAGGGTTTGCATTGTTAATCCTGATGTCTAGTTGGGTGTTGTTGAATTTGAGTTATGTCTTGTGTCGTCCTTTTCTTGCGCTCGTCCATCTCTGCGTTGTCTGTCTCTGGTCATCCCTCTCTGGTCGTCCCTCTCTGGTCGTCCCTCTCTGGTCGTCCCTCTGTGGTCGTCCCTCTGTGGTCGTCCCTGTTGAGAAATTTGGAAGAGAATAGAGGATAAGTTTTTGCAATACTGTCACATGTCATCATCGCATAGGCCAGTGAATGGGAATGGCCTGGTTGTAGGCTACACTCCTAGCTAGTTTTGATTTTGCCATTTTCTCGTTCAACTGCTCCTGCGCTGGCAGGGTGGTATGCACAATGTTGTCTGAGGTCAATGCCAAGAAAATTGCTGATTTGGGTTATTGCAGAATTGACAAAAGGTGTGCCATTGTCGCTGCTCAGTTTGGTTGGTATCTGGGAATAATTTTTGTTAGCATAGCCTTTGCTACCACTTGGCTGCTTTGGTGTCTTGCTGGAAATGTTTCAACCCATTTTGACCACATGTCAACCATCACCAAGCAGTATTTCTTTCCTTCTGCTGGTGAAAGTTCTATGAAGTCCATCATCAAGTGCTCAAATGGTCTATCTGGTGGTGGGTGTGCGGCGTGTGTGATTGTTTTGGTTTTAACTGCGTTATGTTTTGCACAACCCATACATGATTGACACAACTTCTGTGCATGAACTGAAAAACCTTTGGTGAACCAGTGTTGAGTTATGGCATCCAACATTCCCCCTTTTGACACATGGTCCAACCCATGTGTCAATTTTGCAAAGTAGGTAAAGAAGTGTTTGGGCAGGCAAGGTTTGTCGTCGGGTCCCCGCCACACTGCTTCCTTCTGTGTGGCCCTGCAGCGTTTCCATAATGTCTTTTCTTGTGTGTAGCGAAGTTTTGCATTGCTGTAAGAGAACTTGGAATAGAGACTGGGGTTGAAACAAACAAAGGATTAGGGACAGTGGATTGGAGTGCAGCTCTTTTTGCAGCTGCATCAGCTCTCACGTTCCCTAGAGAGACAGAATCTGAGTTGTTGATATGGGCAAGGCATTTACAAACAGACAACAGCGAATCTGACTCTGTTGCGACCGGTTTGTGGATCGCGGGAGGCGGATCCATCTACAAAAATGATCAAATCAGGGTTAACAGGTTTACAGTCTTTGATGAGGCCAACAGCCCATCGTGTCTTCGGGACCTCCAGTAGGGCTGTAATAGCCGTTGCTTGTACTACGGTTAAAAAGAAAAAGGTTTCGGAAGTGCTTTTAGGTACCAGCTGGATTGTTTGTTTTGTTTTTTGCTCTTTTACTTTTTTCTTCTAATCTCGATAGATTTTTAAACTGAGGGATCCCCCTTTTGGAAATCCAAACTCAGCTGTCCAGACATTTAAATATTTTAAACTTTTTATCCCCATGTTTCTGTCTCATAACATTCACAATTGGTTCCTCTAGAAGTCCAACCTCTAGACCTTTCACTCCCCATCCCAGATGGAGGTTATGCACAACTATATACAATTACAGACATCTCTGCAAAGGCTTGCTTCGTTCAGTTACAAGCAAAAAAAACTTTTCCAAATCACTTATTTTAAGGATATAAGTAATTAAAGATTCTGGTCACTTCGTTAACGGAGACAAGTGAGAAGATGCAACACTTCGTTCAAGCCACAAGCGGAAAAGGCAGGTCACTTCATTAACGGAGACAAGTGAGAAAACGCAACACTTTGTTCAGGCCACAAGCGGAAAAGGCAGGCCAGTTGTGGATTCATGAGAGAGGAAATATTATTTATGCAACTTCGCTGAAACTCCTGCTTCACAGACCTCCAACAACACACAGCAACAGAAATTGGGTTTTCAAAAGGGCCCCATACCTCTTTTAATTTGGATCCTCAGCTACTGGTGTGTCCTTGGTCTGCAAAGAGGAGTTTCTGTGGAAGTATGTTCCCTAATTAAACCAAATATTAAAGAGAAGGAAGAAAGAAAAAAAAAACTTTTAAATGTCAATATTTCAGTGCTCACCAGATCAAATCAAATCAAATTTTATTATATATATAGCCCAAAATCACAAAATACATTTGTCTCAGAGGGCTTTACAATCTGTACAGGCAGTGACACCCACTGTCCTTAGACCCTGGATTCGAGTGAGGAAAAACTTGCCCACCAAAAAACCTTGGACGTGCAATGGATGTCACATGTACAGAACAAATCAACACACACATATTGTACACTCACAATAAATTATAGTGAATTACAAGCTAAAAGCTGTAAGAAGCACACAGAAGTGAGTTTTTTGGTCCTACTCATTAGAAATCAGTTACTTGTTGATGGCAAACTAATGGCAAACAGTACTAATCATTTTTGGCCTTCTGTCACCGAGAGAAAGCAATGTCTTTACAAATGTAACTGTAAAAGCTTTAAGAAGCTCGCAGTACTTAGTTTTTTGGCCCTAATCATTAGAAATCAGTTACTTGTTGATGGCAAACATGGTTTTGATTGAAAATATTGCTATTTGTTTAAGAAAAACTATAGTTGTCATTGTTGACAAATCTTACAGTAAAAGTTGTAAGAAGCTCACAGAAGTGAGTATTTTGGTCCTAATCATTAGAAATCAGGTACTTGTTGATGGCAAACATGGTTTTGATTGAAAATATTGCTCTTTGTTTAAGAAAAACTGTAGTTGTCATTTCTGGCCTTCTCTCAGCGAGGAAAAGCTATTTTTTTTTACAAATGTTACAGTAAAAGCTATAATAAGCTCACAAAAGTGAGTTTTTTGGTCCTACTCATTAGAAACCAGTTACTTGTTGATGGCAAACTAATGGCAAACAGTACTAAACATTTTTGGCCTTCTGTCACCGAAAGAAAGCTTTTTTTTTTTTTACAAATGTTATTGTAAAAGCTGTAAGAAGCTTGCAGAAGTAATTTTTTCTGTCCTAATAATTAGAAATCAGTTACTTGTTGATGGCAAACATGGATTTGATTGAAAATATTGCTCTTTGTTTAAGAAAAACTGTAGTTGTCATTCCTGGCCTTCTCTCACCGAGAGAAAGCTACTTTTACAACTGTTACTGTAAAAGCTGTAAGAAGCTCACAGAAGTGAGTTATTTGGTCCGAATCATTAGAAATCAGGTACTTCTTGATGGCAAACATGGTTTTGATTGAAAATAGTGCTCTTTGTTTAATAAAACCTATAGTTGTCATTTTTGGCCTTCTCTCGCCGAGAGAAAGCTATTTTTTACAAATGTTACAGTAAAAGCTGCAGGAAGCTGTCAGAAGTAAGTTTTTTGGTCCAAATCATTAGAAATCAGTTTCTTGTTGATGGCAAACATGGCTTTGATTGAAAATATTGCTCTTTGTTTAAGAAAAACTGTAGTTGTCACTTTTGGCCTTCTCTTGCCGAGAGAAAGCTATTTTTTTTTTTTTACAAATGTTATTGTAAAAGCTGTAAGAAGCTCGCAGAAGTGAGTTTATTGGTCCTAATCATTGGAAATCAGTTACTTGTTGATTGCAAACATGGATTTGATTGAAAATATTGCTCTTTGTTTAAGAAAAACTGTAGTTGTCATTTCTGGCCTTCTCTCGCCGAAAGAAAGCTATTTTTACAAATGTTACTGTAAAAGCTGTAAGAAGCTTGCCGAAGTGAGTTTTTTGGTCCTAATTATTAGAAATCAGGTACATGTTGATGGCAAACATGGTTTTGATTGAAAATATTGCTCTTTGTTTAAGAAAAACTGTAGTTGTCATTTGTGGCCTTCTCTCGCCGAAATAAGCTATTTTTTACAAATGTTATTGTAAAAGCTGTAAGAAGCTTGCAGAAGTGAGTTATTTGGTCCGAATCATTAGAAATCAGGTACTTGTTGATGGCAAACATGGTTTTGATTGAAAATATTTCTCTTTGTTTAAGAAAAATTAGTTTTCATTCCTGGCCTTGTCTCGCCGAGTTAAAAACAATTTTTACAAATGTTATCGTAAAAGCTGTAAGAAGCTTGCAGAAGTGAGTTTTTTGGTCCTAATCATTAGAAATCAGGTACTTGTTGATGGCAAACATGGTTTTAATTAAAAATATTGCTCTTTGTTTAAGAAAAACTGTAGTTGTCATTTCTAGCCTTCTTTCGCCCAGATAAAAACTATTTTTACAAATGTTACTGTAAAAGCTGTAAGAAGCTTGCCGAAGTGAGTTTTTTGGTCCTAATTATTAGAAATCAGGTACATGTTGATGGCAAACATGGTTTTGATTGAAAATATTGCTCTTTGTTTAAGAAAAACTGTAGTTGTCATTTCTAGCCTTCTTTCGCCGAGTTAAAAACAATTTTTACAAATGTTATCGTAAAAGCTGTAAGAAGCTTGCAGAAGTGAGTTTTTTGGTCCTAATCATTAGAAATCAGGTACTTGTTGATGGCAAACATGGTTTTGATTGAAAATATTGCTCTTTCTTTAAGAAAAACTGTAGTTGTCATTCCTGGCCTTCTCTCGCAGAGAGAAAGCTATTTTTACAAATGTTATCGTAAAAGTTGTAAGAAGCTTGCAGAAGTGAGTTTTTTGGTCCGAATCATTAGAAATCAGGGACTTGTTGATGGCAAACATGGTTGTTATTGAAAATATTGCTCTTTGTTTAAGAAAAACTGTAGTTGTCATTTGTGGCCTTCTCTCGCCGAAAGAAAGCTATTTTTTACAAATGTTACTGTAAAAGCTGTAAGAAGCTCACAGAAGTGAGTTATTTGGTCCGAATCATTAGAAATCAGGTACTTGTTGATGGCAAACATGGTTTTGATTGAAAATATTTCTCTTTGTTTAAGAAAAACTGTATTTGTCATTTGTGGCCTTCTCTCGCCGAAAGAAAGCTATTTTTTACAAATGTTACTGTAAAAGCTGTAAGAAGCTTGCCGAAGTGAGTTTTTTGGTCCAGAATCATTAGAAATCAGGTACTTGTTGATGGTAAACATGGTTTTGATTAAAAATATTGCTCTTTCTTTAAGAAAAACTGTAGTTGTCATTCCTGGCCTTCTCTCGCAGAGAGAAAGCTATTTTTACAAATGTTATCGTAAAAGTTGTAAGAAGCTTGCAGAAGTGAGTTTTTTGGTCCGAATCATTAGAAATCAGGGACTTGTTGATGGCAAAAATGGTTTTTATTGAAAATATTGCTCTTTGTTTAAGAAAAACTGTAGTTGTCATTTGTGGCCTTCTCTCGCCGAAAGAAAGCTATTTTTTACAAATGTTACTGTAAAAGCTGTAAGAAGCTCACAGAAGTGAGTTATTTGGTCCGAATCATTAGAAATCAGGGACTTGTTAATGGCAAACATGGTTTTGATAAAAAATATTGGTCTTTGTTTAAGAAAAACTGTAGTTGTCATTTGTGGCCTTCACTCGCCGAAAGAAAGCTATTTTTTACAAATGTTACTGTAAAAGCTGTAAGAAGGTCACAGAAGTGAGTTATTTGGTCGGAATCATTAGAAACCAGGTACTTGTTGATGGCAAACATGGTTTTGATTGAAAATATTTCTCTTTGTTTAAGAAAAATTAGTTTTCATTCCTGGCCTTCTCTCGCCGAGTTAAAAACAATTTTTACAAATGTTATCGTAAAAGCTGTAAGAAGCTTGCAGAAGTGAGTTTTTTGGTCCTAATCATTAGAAATCAGGTACTTGTTGATGGCAAACATGGATTTGATTAAAAATATTGCTCTTTGTTTAAGAAAAACTGTAGTTGTCATTTTTGGCCTTCTCTTGCCGAGAGAAAGCTATTTTTTACAAATGTTATCCTAAAAGTTGTTAGAAGCTTGCAGAAGTGAGTTTTTTGGTCCAGAATCATTAGAAATCAGGTACTTGTTGATGGCAAACATGGTTTTGATTGAAAATAGTGCTCTTTGTTTAAGAAAAACTGTAGTTGTCATTTTTGGCCTTCTCTCGCCGAGAGAAAGCTATTTTAAAAAAATGTTACTGTAAAAGCTGTAAGAAGCTCGCAGAAGTGAGTTTTTTGGTCCTAATCATTAGAAATCAGTTACTTGTTGATGGCAAACATGGATTTGATTGAAAATATTGCTCTTTGTTTAAGAAAAACTGTAGTTGTCATTTTTGTCCTTCTCTCGTCGAGAGAAAGCTATTTTTACAACTGTTACTGTAAAAGCTGTAAGAAGCTTGCAGAAGTGAGTTTATTGGTCCGAATCATTAAAAATCAGGTACTTGTTGATGGCAAACATGGTTTTGATTTAAAATATTTCTCTTTGTTTAAGAAAAACTGTAGTTGTCATTCCTGGCCTTCTCTCGCAGAGAGAAAGCTATTTTTACAAATGTTATCGTAAAAGTTGTAAGAAGCTTGCAGAAGTGAGTTTTTTGGTCCGAATCATTAGAAATCAGGTACTTGTTGATGGCAAACATGGTTTTGAATGAAAATATTGCTCTTTGTTTAAGAAAAACTGTAGTTGTCATTTGTGGCCTTCTCTCGCCGAGATAAAAACAATTTTTACAAATGTTATCCTAAAAGCTGTAAGAAGCTTGCAGAAGTGAGTTTTTTGGTCCTAATCATTAGAATTCAGTTACTTGTTGATGGCAAACATGGATTTGATTGAAAATATTGCTCTTTGTTTAAGAAAAAACTCTAGTTGTCATTTTTGGCCTTCTCTCCCCGAGAGAAAGCTATTTTTACAACTGTTACTGTAAAAGCTGTAAGAAGTTTGCAGAAGTGAGTTTTTTGGTCCGAATCATTAGAAATCGGGTACTTGTTGATGGCAAACATGGTTTTGATTTAAAATATTTCTCTTTGTTTAAGGAAAACTGTAGGTGTCATTCCTGGCCTTCTCTCGCCGAGAGAAAGCTATTTTTACAAATGTTATCGTAAAAGTTGTAAGAAGCTTGCAGAAGTGAGTTTTTTGGTCCGAATCATTAGAAATCAGGTACTTGTTGATGGCAAACATGGTTTTGATTGAAAATATTGCTCTTTGTTTAGGAAAAACTGTAGTTGTCATTTGTGGCCTTCTCTCGCCGAGATAAAAACAATTTTTACAAATGTTATCCTAAAAGCTGTAAGAAGCTCACAGAAGTGAGTTTTTTGATCCTAATCATTAGAAATCAGGTACTTGTTGATGGCAAACATGGTTTTGATTGAAAATATTGCTCTTTGTTTAAGAAAAACTGTAGTTGTCATTTCTTGCCTTCTTTCGTCCAGATAAAAACTATTTTTACAACTGTTACTGTAAAAGCTGTAAGAAGCTTGCAGAAGTGAGTTTTTTGGTCCTAATCATTAGAAATCAGTTACTTGTTGATGCAAACATGGTTTTGATTGAAAATATTGCTCTTTCTTTAAGAAAAACTGTAGTTGTTATTCCTGGCCTTCTCTCGCCGAGAGAAAGCTATTTTTACAAATGTTACAGTAAAAGCTGCAAGAAGCTCACAGAAGTGAGTTTTTTGGTCCTAATTATTAGAAATCAGGTACATGTTGATGGCAAACATGGTTTTGATTGAAAATATTGCTCTTTGTTTAAGAAAAACTGTAGTTGTCATTTCTGGCCTTCTTTCGCCCAGATAAAAACTATTTTTACAAATGTTACTGTAAAAGCTGTAAGAAGCTTGCAGAAGTGAGTTTTTTGGTCCTAATCATTAGAAATCAGGTACTTGTTGATGGCAAACATGGATTTGATTGAAAATATTGCTCTTTGTTTAAGAAAAACTGTAGTTGTCATTCCTGGCCTTCTCTCGCCGAGAGAAAGCTATTTTTACAAATGTTATCGTAAAAGTTGTAAGAAGCTTGCAGAAGTGAGTTTTTTGGTCCGAATCATTAGAAATCAGGTACTTGTTGATGGCAAACATGGTTTTGATTGAAAATATTGCTCTTTGTTTAAGAAAAACTGTAGTTGTCATTTGTGGCCTTCTCTCGCCGAGATAAAAACAATTTTTACAAATGTTATCCTAAAAGCTGTAAGAAGCTCACAGAAGTGAGTTTTTTGGTCCTAATGATTAGAAATCAGGTACTTGTTGATGGCAAACATGGTTTTGATTGAAAATATTGCTCTTTGTTTAAGAAAAACTGTAGTTGTCATTTCTAGCGTTCTTTCGCCCAGATAAAAACTATTTTTACAACTGTTACTGTAAAAGCTGTAAGAAGCTTGCAGAAGTGAGTTTTTTGGTCCTAATCATTATAAATCAGTTACTTGTTGATGCAAACATGGTTTTGATTGAAAATAGTGCTCTTTGTTTAAGAAAACCTACAGTTGTCATTTTTGGCCTTCTCCCGCCGAGAGAAAGCTATTTTTTTAAAATGTTACTGTAAAAGCTGTAAGAAGCTTGCAGAAGTGAGTTTTTTGGTCCTAATTATTAGAAATCAGGTACATGTTGATGGCAAACATGGTTTTGATTGAAAATATTGCTCTTTGTTTAAGAAAAACTGTAGTTGTCATTTCTGGCCTTCTTTCGCCCAGATAAAAACTATTTTTACAAATGTTACTGTAAAAGCTGTAAGAAGCTTGCAGAAGTGAGTTTTTTGGTCCTAATCATTAGAAATCAGGTACTTGTTGATGGCAAACATGGATTTGATTGAAAATATTGCTCTTTGTTTAAGAAAAACTGTAGTTGTCATTCCTGGCCTTCTCTCGCCGAGAGAAAGCTATTTTTACAAATGTTATCGTAAAAGTTGTAAGAAGCTTGCAGAAGTGAGTTTTTTGGTCCGAATCATTAGAAATCAGGTACTTGTTGATGGCAAACATGGTTTTGATTGAAAATATTGCTCTTTGTTTAAGAAAAATTGTAGTTGTCATTTGTGGCCTTCTCTCGCCGAGATAAAAACAATTTTTACAAATGTTATCCTAAAAGCTGTAAGAAGCTCACAGAAGTGAGTTTTTTGGTCCTAATGATTAGAAATCAGGTACTTGTTGATGGCAAACATGGTTTTGATTGAAAATATTGCTCTTTGTTTAAGAAAAACTGTAGTTCTCATTTTTGGCCTTCTCTCACCGAGAGAAGCTATTTTTACAACTGTTACTGTAAAAGCTGTAAGAAGCTTGCAGAAGTGAGTTTTTTGGTCCTAATCATTAGAAATCAGCTACTTGTTGATGCAAACATGGTTTTGATTGAAAATAGTTCTCTTTGTTTAAGAAAACCTACAGTTGTCATTTTTGGCCTTCTCTCGCCGAGAGAAAGCTATTTTTTTAAAATGTTACTGTAAAAGCTGTAAGAAGGATTCAAGGATTCAAGGATTCAAGGATTTTTATTGTCATTACATTACACATGTAAACATGGGATGTAACGAAATTGGTTTCCCCTGGTCCTGGAGCAGCCCAATTATCCAAATATAAAATAAAAAAAAAAAAAAAAAAAAAATAAAATAAGTAAAATAAAATATATATATACATATGTATATATAGAATATAAAATATAAAGATAAGGCACATTTACATTTAAGAAAAAGTATATACAATAAATAGATAAACAACAACAGTAACAGTGTATGAGAGTCCAGGTTGTGCAAACAACTGCAATGTGCAAAGAAAGTGATTACAGTGCAAGTGTTTTTGTGTTATTGTCTGTGCATCTGTGGTGGGGGGGTCCAGATGGGGGACGGGGGGTGGGGGTGGAGGTGGGGATGGGGATGGGGGGCAGGGGTCCTCCAGAGTTCAACAGTCTCACAGCTTCTGGGAAGAAGCTGTTCCTCAGTCTGGTGGTCCTGCTCTTAATGCTCCGCAGCCTCCTGCCCGAGGGGAGAGGGGCAAACAGAGCATGTGCGGGGTGAGTGGGGTCCTTCATGATGCAGGAGGCCCTTTTCCTGCACCTGGAGGTGTAAATGTCCGTGGTGGTGGGTAGGCTGCATCCCACAGTCCTCTGTGCAGCTTTGACCACCCTCTGCAGAGCCTTCTTCTCTGCTGCAGAGCAGCTGCCGTGCCACACAGTGATGCAGGTGCACATGACACTTTCCACCACACACCTGTAAAAGGAGGTCAGGACTGAGCTCCCCAGTCCAGCACGCCGCAGCTTCCTGAGGAAGTAGAGGCGCTGGTGTGCCTTCCTGACCAGATAGGAAGTGTTGGTGCTCCAGGTGAGGTCGTTGGAGATGTGCACGCCCAGGTACCTGAAGCTGGAGACCACTTCCACCGCTGTCCCTCCGATGTGCAGGGGAGGGGGGAGATGTCTGCCCCTTCTGAAGTCCACGATCATCTCCTTGGTCTTCTTCACGTTGATGCAGAGGTTGTTTTCTCTGCACCAACCCTCCAAGTGTTCCACCTCCTGCCTGTAGCCCGACTCATCGCTGTTAGCGATTCGTCCAACCACAGCTGTGTCATCTGCGAACTTCACGATCAGACAGCTCGGATGTCTCGCTGAGCAGTCGTGTGTGAGCAGAGTGAACAGAAGGGGGCTCAGCACACAGCCCTGGGGGGAGCCTGTGCTGAGGGTGATGGTGGAGGAGGAGATGTCGTGGATCTTCACATACTGCGGTCTTTCCGAAAGGAAGTCCAGCACCCAGTTGCAGAGTGTGGAGCTCAGCCCGAGTGTGGTCAGTTTTGAAACCAGGGTCTGCGGTCTGATGGTGTTGAACGCAGACGTGAAGTCCACAAAGAGCAGGCGAACATAAGAGTCCTTCTTCTCTAAGTGGGTGAGGGCTGTGTGGACCACAGAAGAAATGGCATCCTCTGTGGATCGATTTTTCCTATATGCGTACTGGTGTGGGTCCACAGTGACGTCGATGCAGACTTTGATGTGGGCCATCACCAGTCTCTCAAAGCACTTCATGACTATCGGGGTGAGGGCAACCGGCCGATAGTCATTTAGGCCTGTCACTGTGGAGGTTTTGGGGATGGGGATGATTGTAGCCGTCTTCAGGCAGGTAGGGACCGCTGCTTGTTGGAGGGAGGTGTTAAAGATGTCTGTTAGGACATCCGTCAGCTGGTGTGCACAGCTCCTCAGCAGCCTCCCAGAGATGTTATCAGGACCCGTAGCTTTGCGAGGGTTAATCCTCTGGAGGGTTCTCCTCACCTCTGCTGGGGTCACGCTGAGAGGCTCTTCACCTGGTGGTGGAGTGAGTCTGGTGCTGGGGGATGCGTTTGGGTCGTCAAAGCGGGCATAGAAGGTGTTGAGAGCGTCGGGCAGAGAGGGGTCCCCGGGGCACTGTGCATCTCTGGCGTTGTAGTCTGTGATGCACTTTATGCCCCTCCACATACTCCGTGGATCGTTAGATGTAAAATGTCCCTCGATCCTCCGGGCATATGTGGCCTTGGCCCTCTTTACTCCTGCTATCAGCCTTCTCCTAGCCGCTCTGAGTGCCAGACTGTCACCTGACCTGAACGCAGCATCCCTGGCTTTCAGCAGAGACTTGACCTCCACATTCAGCCAGGGTTTCTGGTTTGGGTAGACTGTTATAGTCCTGGTGGTGGTGACATCCTCTGCACACTTGTTGATGTAGCAGAGGACAGCTGACGTGTATTCCTCCAGGTCCACCTGTCCCTCAAGGGCAGCTCACTTCTGCAAGAAGCTTGCAGAAGTGAGTTTTTTGGTCCTAATCATTAGAAATCAGGTACTTGTTGATGTCAAACATGGTTTTGATTGAAAATATTGCTCTGTGTTTAAGAAAAATTATAGTTTTCATTTTTGGCCTTCTCTCGCCGAGTTAAAAACAATTTTTACAAATGTTATCGTAAAAGCTGTAAGAAGCATGCAGAAGTGAGTTTTTTGGTCCTAATCATTAGAAATCAGGTACTTGTTGATAGCAAACATGGATTTGATTAAAAATATTGCTCTTTGTTTAAGAAAAACTGTAGTTGTCATTTTTGGCCTTCTCTTGCCGAGAGAAAGCTATTTTTACAAATGTTATCCTAAAAGCTGTTAGAAGCTTGCAGAAGTGAGTTTTTTGGTCCAGAATCATTAGAAATCAGGTACTTGTTGATGGTAAACATGGTTTTGATTAAAAATATTGCTCTTTGTTTAAGAAAAACTGTAGTTGTTATTTGTGGCCTACTCTCGCCGAAAGAAAGCTATTTTTTAAAAATGTTACTGTAAAAGCTGTAAGAAGCTCACATAAGTGAGTTTTTTAGTCCTAATCATTAGAAATCAGTTACTTGTTGATGGCAAACATGGATTTGATTGAAAATATTGCTCTTTGTTTAAGAAAAACTGTAGTTGTCATTTCTGGCCTTCTCTCGCCGATAGAAAGCTATTTTTACAAATGTTATCCTAAAAGCTGTATGAAGCTCACAGAAGTGAGTTTTTTGGTCCTAATCATTAGAAATCAGGTACTTGTTGATGGCAAACATGGTTTTGATTGAAAATATTGCTCTTTGTTTAAGAAAAACTGTAGTTGTCATTTCTAGCCTTCTTTCGCCCAGATAAAAACTATTTTTACAACTGTTACTGTAAAAGCTGTAAGAAGCTTTCAGAAGTGATTTTTTTGGTCCTAATCATTAGAAATCAGTTACTTGTTGATGCAAACATGGTTTTGATTAAAAATAGTGCTCTTTGTTTAAGAAAACCTACAGTTGTCATTTTTGGCCTTCTCCCGCCGAGAGAAAGCTATTTTTTTAAAATGTTACTGTAAAAGCTGTAAGAAGCTTGCAGAAGTGAGTTTTTTGGTCCTAATCATTAGAAATCAGTTACTTGTTGATGCAAACATGGTTTTGATTAAAAATAGTGCTCTTTGTTTAAGAAAACCTACAGTTGTCATTTTTGGCCTTCTCTCGCCGAGAGAAAGCTATTTTTTAAAAATGTTACTGTAAAAGCTGTAAGAAGCTTGCAGAAGTGAGTTTTTTGGTCCTAATCATTAGAAATCAGGTACTTGTTGATGGCAAACATGGTTTTGATTGAAAATATTGCTCTTTGTTTAAAAAAAACTGTAGTTGTCATTTCTAGCCTTCTTTCGCCCAGATAAAAACTATTTTTACAACTGTTACTGTAAAAGTTGTAAGAAGCTCACATAAGTGAGTTTTTTGTCCTAATCATTAGAAATCAGTTACTTGTTGATGTCAAACATGGTTTTGATTGAAAATATTGCTCTTTGTTTAAGAAAAATTATAGTTATCATTTTTGGCCTTCTCTCATCAGGAGAAAGCTATTTTTTACAAATGTTACAGTAAAAGTTGTAAGAAGCTCACAGAAGTGAGTTTTTTAGTCCTAATCATTAGAAATCAGTTACTTGTTGATGGCAAACATGGATTTGATTGAAAATATTGCTCTTTGTTTAAGAAAAACTGTAGTTGTCATTTCTGGCCTTCTCTCGCCGAGAGAAAGCTATTTTTACAAATGTTATCCTAAAAGCTGTATGAAGCTCACAGAAGTGAGTTTTTTGGTCCTAATCATTAGAAATCAGGTACTTGTTGATGGCAAACATGGTTTTGATTGAAAATATTGCTCTTTGTTTAAGAAAAACTGTAGTTGTCATTTCTAGCCTTCTTTCGCCCAGATAAAAACTATTTTTACAACTGTTACCTTCCTGCAGCTTTTACTGTAACATTTGTAAAAATATCTTTCTCTCAGGCCAAAACTGACAACTACAGTTTTTCTTAAACAAGGAGCAATATTTTCAATCAAAACCATGTTTGCCATCAACAAGTAACTGATTTCTAAAGATTAGGACCAAAAAACTTACTTCTGAGAGCTTCCTGCAGCTTTTACTGTAACATTTGTAAAAATAGCTTTCTCTCCGGCCAAAACTGATAACTACAGTTTTTCTTAAACAAGGAGAAATATTTTCAATCAAAACCATGTTTGCCATCAACAAGTAACTGATTTCTAATGATTAGGACCAAAAAACTCACTTCTGAGAGCTTCCTGCAGCTTTTACTGTAACATTTGTAAAAATAGCTTTGTCTCAGGACAAAACTGACAACTACAGTTTTTCTTAAACAAGGAGCAATATTTTCAATCAAAACCATGTTTGCCATCAACAAGTAACTGATTTCTAATGATTAGGACCAAAAAACTCACTTCTTAGAGCTTCCTGCAGCTTTTACTGTAACATTTGTAAAAATAGCTTTCTCTCAGGCCAAAACTGACAACTACAGTTTTTCTTAAACAAGGAGCAATATTTTCAATCAAAACCATGTTTGCCATCAACAAGTAACTGATTTCTAATGATTAGGACCAAAAAACTCACTTCTGAGAGCTTCCTGCAGCTTTTACTGTAACATTTGTAAAAATAGCTTTGTCTCAGGACAAAACTGACAACTACAGTTTTTCTTAAACAAGGAGCAATATTTTCAATCAAAACCATGTTTGCCATCAACAAGTAACTGATTTCTAATGATTAGGACCAAAAAACTCACTTCTTAGAGCTTCCTGCAGCTTTTACTGTAACATTTGTAAAAATAGCTTTCTCTCAGGCCAAAACTGACAACTACAGTTTTTCTTAAACAAGGAGCAATATTTTCAATCAAAACCATGTTTGCCATCAACAAGTAACTGATTTCTAATGATTAGGACCAAAAAACTCACTTCTGAGAGCTTCCTGCAGCTTTTACTGTAACATTTGTAAAAATAGCTTTCTCTCAGGCCTCTTAAACAAGGAGCAATATTTTCAATCAAAACCATGTTTGCCATCAACAAGTAACTGATTTCTAATGATTAGGACCAAAAAACTCACTTCTGAGAGCTTCCTGCAGCTTTTACTGTAACATTTGTAAAAAAATAGCTTTCTCTCAGGCCAAAACTGACAACTACAGTTTTTCTTAAACAAGGAGGAATATTTTCAATCAAAACCATGTTTGCCATCTACAATAACTGATTTCTAATGATTAGGACCAAAAAACTCACTTCTGAGAGCTTCCTGCAGCTTTTACTGTAACATTTGTAAAAATAGCTTTGTCTCAGGCAAAAACTGACAACTACAGTTTTTCTTAAACAAGGAGCAATATTTTCAATCAAAACCATGTTTGCCATCAACAAGTAACTGATTTCTAATGATTAGGACCAAAAAACTCACTTCTGAGAGCTTCCTGCAGCTTTTACTGTAACATTTGTAAAGATAGCTTTGTCTCAGGCCAAAACTGACAACTACAGTTTTTCTTAAACAAGGAGCAATATTTTCAATCAAAACCATGTTTGCCATCAACAAGTAACTGATTTCTAATGATTAGGACCAAAAAACTCACTTCTGAGAGCGTCCTGCAACTTTTACTGTAACATTTGTAAAAATAGCTTTCTCTCAGGCCAAAACTGACAACTACAGTTTTTCTTAAACAAGGAGCAATATTTTCAATCAAAACCATGTTTGCCATCAACAAGTAACTGATTTCTAATGATTAGAACCAAAAAACTCACTTCTGAGAGCTTCCTGCAGCTTTTACTGTAACATTTGTAAAAATAGCTTTCTCTCAGGCCAAAACTGACAACTACAGTTTTTCTTAAACAAGGAGCAATATTTTCAATCAAAACCATGTTTGCCATCAACAAGTAACTGATTTCTAATGATTAGGACCAAAAAACTCACTTCTGAGAGCTTCCTGCAGCTTTTACTGTAACATTTGTAAAAATAGATTTCTCTCAGGCCAAAACTGACGACTACAGTTTTTCTTAAACAAGGAGCAATATTTTCAATCAAAACCATGTTTGCCATCAACAAGTAACTGATTTCTAATAATTAGAACCAAAAAACTCACTTCTGAGAGCTTCCTGCAGCTTTTCCTGTAACATTTGTAAAAAATAGCTTTGTCTCACGCCAAAACTGACAACTACAGTTTTTCTTAAACAAGGAGCAATATTTTCGATCAAAACCATGTTTGCCATCAACAAGTAACTGATTTCTAATGATTAGGACCAAAAAACTCACTTCTGAGAGCTTCCTGCAGCTTTTACTGTATCATTTGTAAAAATAGCTTTCTCTCTTCGAGAGAAGGCCAAAACTGACAACTACAGTTTTTCTCAAACAAGGAGCAATATTTTCAATCAAAACCATGTTTGCCATCAAAAAGTAAGTGATTTCTAATGATAGGACCAAAAAACTCACTTCTGAGAGCTTCCTGCAGCTTTTACTGTAACATTTGTAAAAAAAATAGCTTTCTCTCAGGCCAAAACTGACAACTACAGTTTTTCTTAAACAAGGAGCAATATTGTCAATCAAAACCATGTTTGCCATCAACAAGTAACTGATTTCTAATGATTAGGACCAAAAAACTCACTTCTGAGAGCTTCCTGCAGCTTTTACTGTAACATTTGTAAAAAATAGCTTTCTCTCAGGCCAAAACTGACAACTACAGTTTTTCTTAAACAAGGAGCAATATTGTCAATCAAAACCATGTTTGCCATCAACAAGTAACTGATTTCTAATGATTAGGACCAAAAAAACTAACTTCTGAGAGCTTCCTCCAGCTTTTAGTGTAACATTTGTAAAAATAGCTTTGTCTCAGGCCAAAACTGACAACTACAGTTTTTTTTAAACAAGGAGCAATATTTTCAATCAAAACCATGTTTGCCATCAACAAGTAACTGATTTCTAATGATTAGGACCAAAAAACTCACTTCTGAGAGCTTCCTGCAGCTTTTACTGTAACATTTGTAAAAATAGCTTTGTCTCAGGCCAAAACTGACAACTACAGTTTTTCTTAAACAAGGAGCAATATTTTCAATCAAAACCATGTTTGCCATCAACAAGTAACTAATTTCTAATGATTAGGAGCAAAAAACTCACTTCTGAGAGCTTCCTGCAGCTTTTACTGTAACATTTGTAAAAATAGCTTTGTCTCAGGCCAAAACTGACCACTACAGTTTTTCTTAAACAAGGAGCAACATTTTCAATCAAAACCATGTTTGCCATCAACAAGTAACTAATTTCTAATGATTAGGACCAAAAAACTCCTGAGAGCTTTCTGCAGCTTTTACTTTAACATTTGTAAAAATAGCTTTATCTCAGCGAGAGAACGCCAAAACTGACAACTACAGTTTTTCTTAAACAAGGAGCAATATTTTCAATCAAAACCATGTTTGCCATCAACAAGTAACTGATTTCTAATGATTAGGACCAAAAAACTCACTTCTGAGAGCTTCTTGCAGCTTTTACTGTAACATTTGTAAAAATAGCTTTCTCTCAGGCCAAAACTGACAACTACAGTTTTTCTTAAACAAGAAGCAATATTTTCAATCAAAACCATGTTTGCCATCAACAAGTAACTGATTTCTAATGATTAGGACCAAAAAACTCACTTCTGAGAGCTTCCTGCAGCTTTTTACTGTAACATTTGTAAAAATAGCTTTCTCTCAGGCCAAAACTGACAACTGCAGTTTTTCTTAAACAAGGAGCAATATTTTTAATCAAAACCATGTTTGCCATCAACAAGTAACTGATTTCTAATGATTAGGACCAAAAAACTCACTTCTGAGAGCTTCCTGCAGCTTTTACTGTAACATTTGTAAAAATAGCTTTCTCTCAGGCCAAAACTGACAACTACAGTTTTTCTTAAACAAGGAGCAATATTTTCAATCAAAACCATGTTTGGCATCAACAAGTAACTGATTTTTTAATGATTAGGACCAAAAAACTCACTTCTGAGAGCTTCCTGTAGCTTTTACTGTAACATTTGTAAAAATAGCTTTTTCTCAGGCCAAAACTGACAACTACAGATTTTCTTTAACAAGGAGCAATATTTTCAATCAAAACCATGTTTGCCATCAACAAGTAACTGATTTCTAATGATTAGGACCAAAAACCTCACTTCTGAGAGCTTCCTGCAGCTTTTACTGTAACATTTGTAAAAATATCTTTCTCTCAGGCCAAAACTGACAACTACAGTTTTTCTTAAACAAGGAGCAATATTTTCAATCAAAACCATGTTTGCCATCAACAAGTAACTGATTTCTAAAGATTAGGACCAAAAAACTTACTTCTGAGGCTTCCTGCAGCTTTTACTGTAACATTTGTAAAAATAGCTTTCTCTCCGGCCAAAACTGATAACTACAGTTTTTCTTAAACAAGGAGAAATATTTTCAATCAAAACCATGTTTGCCATCAACAAGTAACTGATTTCTAATGATTAGGACCAAAAAACTCACTTCTGAGAGCTTCCTGCAGCTTTTACTGTAACATTTGTAAAAATAGCTTTGTCTCAGGACAAAACTGACAACTACAGTTTTTCTTAAACAAGGAGCAATATTTTCAATCAAAACCATGTTTGCCATCAACAAGTAACTGATTTCTAATGATTAGGACCAAAAAACTCACTTCTTAGAGCTTCCTGCAGCTTTTACTGTAACATTTGTAAAAATAGCTTTCTCTCAGGCCAAAACTGACAACTACAGTTTTTCTTAAACAAGGAGCAATATTTTCAATCAAAACCATGTTTGCCATCAACAAGTAACTGATTTCTAATGATTAGGACCAAAAAACTCACTTCTGAGAGCTTCCTGCAGCTTTTACTGTAACATTTGTAAAAATAGCTTTGTCTCAGGACAAAACTGACAACTACAGTTTTTCTTAAACAAGGAGCAATATTTTCAATCAAAACCATGTTTGCCATCAACAAGTAACTGATTTCTAATGATTAGGACCAAAAAACTCACTTCTTAGAGCTTCCTGCAGCTTTTACTGTAACATTTGTAAAAATAGCTTTCTCTCAGGCCAAAACTGACAACTACAGTTTTTCTTAAACAAGGAGCAATATTTTCAATCAAAACCATGTTTGCCATCAACAAGTAACTGATTTCTAATGATTAGGACCAAAAAACTCACTTCTGAGAGCTTCCTGCAGCTTTTACTGTAACATTTGTAAAAAAATAGCTTTCTCTCAGGCCAAAACTGACAACTACAGTTTTTCTTAAACAAGGAGGAATATTTTCAATCAAAACCATGTTTGCCATCTACAATAACTGATTTCTAATGATTAGGACCAAAAAACTCACTTCTGAGAGCTTCCTGCAGCTTTTACTGTAACATTTGTAAAAATAGCTTTGTCTCAGGCAAAAACTGACAACTACAGTTTTTCTTAAACAAGGAGCAATATTTTCAATCAAAACCATGTTTGCCATCAACAAGTAACTGATTTCTAATGATTAGGACCAAAAAACTCACTTCTGAGAGCTTCCTGCAGCT
Organism: Pampus argenteus; assembly: GCA_036937835.1. NCBI lineage: Eukaryota > Metazoa > Chordata > Actinopteri > Scombriformes > Stromateidae > Pampus > Pampus argenteus. Next base: position 2,377,713 of record CM072875.1, read on the forward strand.
TTTACTGTAACATTTGTAAAAATAGCTTTGTCTCAGGCCAAAACTGACAACTACAGTTTTTCTTAAACAAGGAGCAATATTTTCAATCAAAACCATGTTTGCCATCAACAAGTAACTGATTTCTAATGATTAGGACCAAAAAACTCACTTCTGAGAGCGTCCTGCAACTTTTACTGTAACATTTGTAAAAATAGCTTTCTCTCAGGCCAAAACTGACAACTACAGTTTTTCTTAAACAAGGAGCAATATTTTCAATCAAAACCATGTTTGCCATCAACAAGTAACTGATTTCTAATGATTAGAACCAAAAAACTCACTTCTGAGAGCTTCCTGCAGCTTTTACTGTAACATTTGTAAAAATAGCTTTCTCTCAGGCCAAAACTGACAACTACAGTTTTTCTTAAACAAGGAGCAATATTTTCAATCAAAACCATGTTTGCCATCAACAAGTAACTGATTTCTAATGATTAGGACCAAAAAACTCACTTCTGAGAGCTTCCTGCAGCTTTTACTGTAACATTTGTAAAAATAGCTTTCTCTCAGGCCAAAACTGACGACTACAGTTTTTCTTAAACAAGGAGCAATATTTTCAATCAAAACCATGTTTGCCATCAACAAGTAACTGATTTCTAATAATTAGAACCAAAAAACTCACTTCTGAGAGCTTCCTGCAGCTTTTCCTGTAACATTTGTAAAAAATAGCTTTGTCTCACGCCAAAACTGACAACTACAGTTTTTCTTAAACAAGGAGCAATATTTTCGATCAAAACCATGTTTGCCATCAACAAGTAACTGATTTCTAATGATTAGGACCAAAAAACTCACTTCTGAGAGCTTCCTGCAGCTTTTACTGTATCATTTGTAAAAATAGCTTTCTCTCTTCGAGAGAAGGCCAAAACTGACAACTACAGTTTTTCTCAAACAAGGAGCAATATTTTCAATCAAAACCATGTTTGCCATCAAAAAGTAAGTGATTTCTAATGATTAGGACCAAAAAACTCACTTCTGAGAGCTTCCTGCAGCTTTTACTGTAACATTTGTAAAAATAGCTTTCTCTCAGGCCAAAACTGACGACTACAGTTTTTCTTAAACAAGGAGCAATATTTTCAATCAAAACCATGTTTGCCATCAACAAGTAACTGATTTCTAATAATTAGAACCAAAAAACTCACTTCTGAGAGCTTCCTGCAGCTTTTCCTGTAACATTTGTAAAAAATAGCTTTGTCTCACGCCAAAACTGACAACTACAGTTTTTCTTAAACAAGGAGCAATATTTTCGATCAAAACCATGTTTGCCATCAACAAGTAACTGATTTCTAATGATTAGGACCAAAAAACTCACTTCTGAGAGCTTCCTGCAGCTTTTACTGTATCATTTGTAAAAATAGCTTTCTCTCTTCGAGAGAAGGCCAAAACTGACAACTACAGTTTTTCTCAAACAAGGAGCAATATTTTCAATCAAAACCATGTTTGCCATCAACAAGTAACTGATTTCTAATGATTAGGACCAAAAAACTCACTTCTGAGAGCTTCCTGCAGCTTTTACTGTAACATTTGTAAAAATAGCTTTGTCTCAGGCCAAAACTGACAACTACAGTTTTTCTTAAACAAGGAGCAATATTTTCAATCAAAACCATGTTTGACATCAACAAGCAACTGATTTCTAATGATTAGGACCAAAAAACTCACTTCTGAGAGCTTCCTGCAGCTTTTTACTGTAACATTTGTAAAAATAGCTTTCTCTCAGGCCAAAACTGACAACTACAGTTTTTCTCAAACAAGGAGCAATATTTTCAATCAAAACCATGTTTGCCATCAACAAGTAACTGATTTCTAATGATTAGGACCAAAAAAACTCACTTCTGAGAGCTTCCTGCAGCTTTTACTGTATCATTTGTAAAAAATAGCTTTCTCTCTTCGAGAGAAGGCCAAAACTGACAACTACAGTTTTTCTCAAACAAGGAGCAATATTTTCAATCAAAACCATGTTTGCCATCAACAAGTAACTGATTTCTAATGATTAGGACCAAAAAACTCACTTCTGAGAGCTTCCTGCAGCTTTTATTGTAACATTTGTAAAAATAGCTTTCTCTCAGGCCAAAACTGACGACTACAGTTTTTCTTAAACAAGAAGCAATATTTTCAATCAAAACCATGTTTGCCATCAACAAGTAACTGATTTCTAATGATTAGGACCAAAAAACTCACTTCTGAGAGCTTCCTGCAGCTTTTACTGTAACATTTGTAAAAATAGCTTTGTCTCAGGCCAAAACTGACAACTACAGTTTTTCTTAAACAAGGAGCAATATTTTCAATCAAAACCATGTTTGCCATCAACAAGTAACTGATTTCTAATGATTAGGACCAAAAAACTCACTTCTGAGAGCTTCCTGCAGCTTTTACTGTATCATTTGTAAAAAATAGCTTTCTCTCTTCGAGAGAAGGCCAAAACTGACAACTACAGTTTTTCTCAAACAAGGAGCAATATTTTCAATCAAAACCATGTTTGCCATCAACAAGTAAGTGATTTCTAATGATTAGGACCAAAAAACTCACTTCTAAGAGCTTCCTGCAGCTTTTACTGTAACATTTGTAAAAAAAATAGCTTTCTCTCAGGCCAAAACTGACAATTACAGTTTTTCTTAAACAAGGAGCAATATTTTCAATCAAAACCATGTTTGCCATCAACAAGTAACTGATTTCTAAAGATTAGGACCAAAAAACTCACTTCTGAGAGCTTCCTGCAGCTTTTACTGTAACATTTGTAAAAATATCTTTCTCTCAGGCCAAAACTGACAACTACAGTTTTTCTTAAACAAGGAGCAATATTTTCAATCAAAGCCATGTTTGCCATCAACAAGTAACTGATTTCTAAAGATTAGGACCAAAAAACTCACTTCTGAGAGCTTCCTGCAGCTTTTACTGTAACATTTGTAAAAATAGCTTTCTCTCTTCGAGAGAAGGCCAAAACTGACAACTACAGTTTTTCTCAAACAAGGAGCAATATTTTCAATCAAAACCATGTTTGCCATCAACAAGTAACTAATTTCTAATGATTAGGACCAAAAAACTCACTTCTGAGAGCTTCCTGCAGCTTTTACTGTAACATTTGTAAAAAATAGCTTTCTCTCGGCGAGAGAAGCCCAAAACTGACAACTATAGTTTTTCTTAAACAAGGAGCCATATTTTCAATCAAAACCATGTTTGCCATCAACAAGTAACTAATTTCTAATGATTAGGACCAAAAAACTCACTTCTGAGAGCTTCCTGCAGCTTTTACTGTAACATTTGTAAAAATAGCTTTCTCTCAGGCCTCTTAAACAAGGAGCAATATTTTCAATCAAAACCATGTTTGCCATCAACAAGTAACTGATTTCTAATGATTAGGACCAAAAAACTCACTTCTGAGAGCTTCCTGCAGCTTTTACTGTAACATTTGTAAAAATAGCTTTGTCTCAGGCCAAAACTGACAATTACAGTTTTTCTTAAACAAGGAGCAATATTTTCAATCAAAACCATGTTTGCCATCAACAAGTAACTGATTTCTAATGATTAGGACCAAAAAACTCACTTCTGAGAGCTTCCTGCAGCTTTTACTGTAACATTTGTAAAAATAGCTTTGTCTCAGGCCAAAACTGACAACTACAGTTTTTCTTAAACAAGGAGCAATATTTTCAATCAAAACCATGTTTGCCATCAACAAGTAACTGATTTCTAATGATTAGGACCAAAAAACTCACTTCTGAGAGCTTCCTGCAGCTTTTACTGTATCATTTGTAAAAAAATAGCTTTCTCTCTTCGAGAGAAGGCCAAAACTGACAACTACAGTTTTTCTCAAACAAGGAGCAATATTTTCAATCAAAACCATGTTTGCCATCAACAAGTAACTGATTTCTAATGATTAGGACCAAAAAACTCACTTCTGAGAGCTTCCTGCAGCTTTTATTGTAACATTTGTAAAAATAGCTTTCTCTCAGGCCAAAACTGACGACTACAGTTTTTCTTAAACAAGAAGCAATATTTTCAATCAAAACCATGTTTGCCATCAACAAGTAACTGATTTCTAATGATTAGGACCAAAAAACTCACTTCTGAGAGCTTCCTGCAGCTTTTACTGTAACATTTGTAAAAAATAGCTTTGTCTCAGGCCAAAACTGACAACTACAGTTTTTCTTAAACATGGAGCAATATTTTCAATCAAAACCATGTTTGCCATCAACAAGTAACTGATTTCTAATGATTAGGACCAAAAAACTCACTTCTGAGAGCTTCCTGCAGCTTTTACTGTAACATTTGTAAAAATAGCTTTCTCTCAGGCCTCTTAAACAAGGAGCAATATTTTCAATCAAAACCATGTTTGCCATCAACAAGTAACTGATTTCTAATGATTAGGACCAAAAAACTCACTTCTGAGAGCTTCCTGCAGCTTTTACTGTAACATTTGTAAAAATAGCTTTGTCTCAGGCCAAAACTGACAATTACAGTTTTTCTTAAACAAGGAGCAATATTTTCAATCAAAACCATGTTTGCCATCAACAAGTAACTGATTTCTAATGATTAGGACCAAAAAACTCACTTCTGAGAGCTTCCTGCAGCTTTTACTGTAACATTTGTAAAAATAGCTTTGTCTCAGGCCAAAACTGACAACTACAGTTTTCTTAAACAAGGAGCAATATTTTCAATCAAAACCATGTTTGCCATCAACAAGTAACTGATTTCTAATGATTAGGACCAAAAAACTCACTTCTGAGAGCTTCCTGCAGCTTTTACTGTATCATTTGTAAAAAATAGCTTTCTCTCTTCGAGAGAAGGCCAAAACTGACAACTACAGTTTTTCTCAAACAAGGAGCAATATTTTCAATCAAAACCATGTTTGCCATCAACAAGTAACTGATTTCTAATGATTAGGACCAAAAAACTCACTTCTGAGAGCTTCCTGCAGCTTTTATTGTAACATTTGTAAAAATAGCTTTCTCTCAGGCCAAAACTGACGACTACAGTTTTTCTTAAACAAGAAGCAATATTTTCAATCAAAACCATGTTTGCCATCAACAAGTAACTGATTTCTAATGATTAGGACCAAAAAACTCACTTCTGAGAGCTTCCTGCAGCTTTTACTGTAACATTTGTAAAAAATAGCTTTGTCTCAGGCCAAAACTGACAACTACAGTTTTTCTTAAACATGGAGCAATATTTTCAATCAAAACCATGTTTGTCATCAACAAGTAACTGATTTCTAATGATTAGGACCAAAAAACTCACTTCTGAGAGCTTCCTGCAGCTTTTACTGTAACATTTGTCAAAATTGCTTTCTCTCAGCCCAAAACTGACAACTACAGTTTTTCTTAAACAAGGAGCAATATTTTCAATCAAAACCATGTTTGCCATCAACAAGTGACTGATTTCTAATGATTAGGACCAAAAAACTCACTTCTGAGAGCTTCCTGCAGCTTTTACTGTATCATTTGTAAAAATAGCTTTCTCTCTTCGAGAGAAGGCCAAAACTGACAACTACAGTTTTTCTCAAACAAGGAGCAATATTTTCAATCAAAACCATGTTTGCCATCAACAAGTAACTAATTTCTAATGATTAGGACCAAAAAACTCACTTCTGAGAGCTTCCTGCAGCTTTTACTGTAACATTTGTAAAAATAGCTTTCTCTCGGCGAGAGAAGCCCAAAACTGACAACTATAGTTTTTCTTAAACAAGGAGCCATATTTTCAATCAAAACCATGTTTGCCATCAACAAGTAACTAATTTCTAATGATTAGGACCAAAAAACTCACTTCTGAGAGCTTCCTGCAGCTTTTACTGTAACATTTGTAAAAATAGCTTTCTCTCAGGCCTCTTAAACAAGGAGCAATATTTTCAATCAAAACCATGTTTGCCATCAACAAGTAACTGATTTCTAATGATTAGGACCAAAAAACTCACTTCTGAGAGCTTCCTGCAGCTTTTACTGTAACATTTGTAAAAATAGCTTTGTCTCAGGCCAAAACTGACAATTACAGTTTTTCTTAAACAAGGAGCAATATTTTCAATCAAAACCATGTTTGCCATCAACAAGTAACTGATTTCTAATGATTAGGACCAAAAAACTCACTTCTGAGAGCTTCCTGCAGCTTTTACTGTAACATTTGTAAAAATAGCTTTGTCTCAGGCCAAAACTGACAACTACAGTTTTTCTTAAACAAGGAGCAATATTTTCAATCAAAACCATGTTTGCCATCAACAAGTAACTGATTTCTAATGATTAGGACCAAAAAACTCACTTCTGAGAGCTTCCTGCAGCTTTTACTGTATCATTTGTAAAAAATAGCTTTCTCTCTTCGAGAGAAGGCCAAAACTGACAACTACAGTTTTTCTCAAACAAGGAGCAATATTTTCAATCAAAACCATGTTTGCCATCAACAAGTAACTGATTTCTAATGATTAGGACCAAAAAACTCACTTCTGAGAGCTTCCTGCAGCTTTTATTGTAACATTTGTAAAAATAGCTTTCTCTCAGGCCAAAACTGACGACTACAGTTTTTCTTAAACAAGAAGCAATATTTTCAATCAAAACCATGTTTGCCATCAACAAGTAACTGATTTCTAATGATTAGGACCAAAAAACTCACTTCTGAGAGCTTCCTGCAGCTTTTACTGTAACATTTGTAAAAAATAGCTTTGTCTCAGGCCAAAACTGACAACTACAGTTTTTCTTAAACATGGAGCAATATTTTCAATCAAAACCATGTTTGCCATCAACAAGTAACTGATTTCTAATGATTAGGACCAAAAAACTCACTTCTGAGAGCTTCCTGCAGCTTTTACTGTAACATTTGTAAAAATAGCTTTCTCTCAGGCCTCTTAAACAAGGAGCAATATTTTCAATCAAAACCATGTTTGCCATCAACAAGTAACTGATTTCTAATGATTAGGACCAAAAAACTCACTTCTGAGAGCTTCCTGCAGCTTTTACTGTAACATTTGTAAAAATAGCTTTGTCTCAGGCCAAAACTGACAATTACAGTTTTTCTTAAACAAGGAGCAATATTTTCAATCAAAACCATGTTTGCCATCAACAAGTAACTGATTTCTAATGATTAGGACCAAAAAACTCACTTCTGAGAGCTTCCTGCAGCTTTTACTGTAACATTTGTAAAAATAGCTTTGTCTCAGGCCAAAACTGACAACTACAGTTTTTCTTAAACAAGGAGCAATATTTTCAATCAAAACAATGTTTGCCATCAACAAGTAACTGATTTCTAATGATTAGGACCAAAAAACTCACTTCTGAGAGCTTCCTGCAGCTTTTACTGTATCATTTGTAAAAAATAGCTTTCTCTCTTCGAGAGAAGGCCAAAACTTACAACTACAGTTTTTCTCAAACAAGGAGCAATATTTTCAATCAAAACCATGTTTGCCATCAACAAGTAACTGATTTCTAATGATTAGGACCAAAAAACTCACTTCTGAGAGCTTCCTGCAGCTTTTATTGTAACATTTGTAAAAATAGCTTTCTCTCAGGCCAAAACTGACGACTACAGTTTTTCTTAAACAAGAAGCAATATTTTCAATCAAAACCATGTTTGCCATCAACAAGTAACTGATTTCTAATGATTAGGACCAAAAAACTCACTTCTGAGAGCTTCCTGCAGCTTTTACTGTAACATTTGTAAAAAATAGCTTTGTCTCAGGCCAAAACTGACAACTACAGTTTTTCTTAAACATGGAGCAATATTTTCAATCAAAACCATGTTTGTCATCAACAAGTAACTGATTTCTAATGATTAGGACCAAAAAACTCACTTCTGAGAGCTTCCTGCAGCTTTTACTGTAACATTTGTCAAAATTGCTTTCTCTCAGCCCAAAACTGACAACTACAGTTTTTCTTAAACAAGGAGCAATATTTTCAATCAAAACCATGTTTGCCATCAACAAGTAACTGATTTCTAATGAGTAGGACCAAAAAACTCACTTCTGAGAGCTTCCTGCAGCTTTTACTGTATCATTTGTAAAAATAGCTTTCTCTCTTCGAGAGAAGGCCAAAACTGACAACTACAGTTTTTCTCAAACAAGGAGCAATATTTTCAATCAAAACCATGTTTGCCATCAACAAGTAACTAATTTCTAATGATTAGGACCAAAAAACTCACTTCTGAGAGCTTCCTGCAGCTTTTACTGTAACATTTGTAAAAATAGCTTTCTCTCAGGCCTCTTAAACAAGGAGCAATATTTTCAATCAAAACCATGTTTGCCATCAACAAGTAACTGATTTCTAATGATTAGGACCAAAAAACTCACTTCTGAGAGCTTCCTGCAGCTTTTACTGTAACATTTGTAAAAATAGCTTTGTCTCAGGCCAAAACTGACAATTACAGTTTTTCTTAAACAAGGAGCAATATTTTCAATCAAAACCATGTTTGCCATCAACAAGTAACTGATTTCTAATGATTAGGACCAAAAAACTCACTTCTGAGAGCTTCCTGCAGCTTTTACTGTAACATTTGTAAAAATAGCTTTGTCTCAGGCCAAAACTGACAACTACAGTTTTTCTTAAACAAGGAGCAATATTTTCAATCAAAACCATGTTTGCCATCAACAAGTAACTGATTTCTAATGATTAGGACCAAAAAACTCACTTCTGAGAGCTTCCTGCAGCTTTTACTGTATCATTTGTAAAAAATAGCTTTCTCTCTTCGAGAGAAGGCCAAAACTTACAACTACAGTTTTTCTCAAACAAGGAGCAATATTTTCAATCAAAACCATGTTTGCCATCAACAAGTAACTGATTTCTAATGATTAGGACCAAAAAACTCACTTCTGAGAGCTTCCTGCAGCTTTTATTGTAACATTTGTAAAAATAGCTTTCTCTCAGGCCAAAACTGACGACTACAGTTTTTCTTAAACAAGAAGCAATATTTTCAATCAAAACCATGTTTGCCATCAACAAGTAACTGATTTCTAATGATTAGGACCAAAAAACTCACTTCTGAGAGCTTCCTGCAGCTTTTACTGTAACATTTGTAAAAAATAGCTTTGTCTCAGGCCAAAACTGACAACTACAGTTTTTCTTAAACAAGGAGCAATATTTTCAATCAAAACCATGTTTGCCATCAACAAGTAACTGATTTCTAATGATTAGGACCAAAAAACTCACTTCTGAGAGCTTCCTGCAGCTTTTACTGTATCATTTGTAAAAAATAGCTTTCTCTCTTCGAGAGAAGGCCAAAACTGACAACTACAGTTTTTCTCAAACAAGGAGCAATATTTTCAATCAAAACCATGTTTGCCATCAACAAGTAACTGATTTCTAATGATTAGGACCAAAAAACTCACTTCTGAGAGCTTCCTGCAGCTTTTATTGTAACATTTGTAAAAATAGCTTTCTCTCAGGCCAAAACTGACGACTACAGTTTTTCTTAAACAAGAAGCAATATTTTCAATCAAAACCATGTTTGCCATCAACAAGTAACTGATTTCTAATGATTAGGACCAAAAAACTCACTTCTGAGAGCTTCCTGCAGCTTTTACTGTAACATTTGTAAAAAATAGCTTTGTCTCAGGCCAAAACTGACAACTACAGTTTTTCTTAAACATGGAGCAATATTTTCAATCAAAACCATGTTTGCCATCAACAAGTAACTGATTTCTAATGATTAGGACCAAAAAACTCACTTCTGAGAGCTTCCTGCAGCTTTTACTGTAACATTTGTAAAAATAGCTTTCTCTCAGGCCTCTTAAACAAGGAGCAATATTTTCAATCAAAACCATGTTTGCCATCAACAAGTAACTGATTTCTAATGATTAGGACCAAAAAACTCACTTCTGAGAGCTTCCTGCAGCTTTTACTGTAACATTTGTAAAAATAGCTTTGTCTCAGGCCAAAACTGACAATTACAGTTTTTCTTAAACAAGGAGCAATATTTTCAATCAAAACCATGTTTGCCATCAACAAGTAACTGATTTCTAATGATTAGGACCAAAAAACTCACTTCTGAGAGCTTCCTGCAGCTTTTACTGTAACATTTGTAAAAATAGCTTTGTCTCAGGCCAAAACTGACAACTACAGTTTTTCTTAAACAAGGAGCAATATTTTCAATCAAAACAATGTTTGCCATCAACAAGTAACTGATTTCTAATGATTAGGACCAAAAAACTCACTTCTGAGAGCTTCCTGCAGCTTTTACTGTATCATTTGTAAAAAATAGCTTTCTCTCTTCGAGAGAAGGCCAAAACTTACAACTACAGTTTTTCTCAAACAAGGAGCAATATTTTCAATCAAAACCATGTTTGCCATCAACAAGTAACTGATTTCTAATGATTAGGACCAAAAAACTCACTTCTGAGAGCTTCCTGCAGCTTTTATTGTAACATTTGTAAAAATAGCTTTCTCTCAGGCCAAAACTGACGACTACAGTTTTTCTTAAACAAGAAGCAATATTTTCAATCAAAACCATGTTTGCCATCAACAAGTAACTGATTTCTAATGATTAGGACCAAAAAACTCACTTCTGAGAGCTTCCTGCAGCTTTTACTGTAACATTTGTAAAAAATAGCTTTGTCTCAGGCCAAAACTGACAACTACAGTTTTTCTTAAACATGGAGCAATATTTTCAATCAAAACCATGTTTGTCATCAACAAGTAACTGATTTCTAATGATTAGGACCAAAAAACTCACTTCTGAGAGCTTCCTGCAGCTTTTACTGTAACATTTGTCAAAATTGCTTTCTCTCAGCCCAAAACTGACAACTACAGTTTTTCTTAAACAAGGAGCAATATTTTCAATCAAAACCATGTTTGCCATCAACAAGTAACTGATTTCTAATGAGTAGGACCAAAAAACTCACTTCTGAGAGCTTCCTGCAGCTTTTACTGTATCATTTGTAAAAATAGCTTTCTCTCTTCGAGAGAAGGCCAAAACTGACAACTACAGTTTTTCTCAAACAAGGAGCAATATTTTCAATCAAAACCATGTTTGCCATCAACAAGTAACTAATTTCTAATGATTAGGACCAAAAAACTCACTTCTGAGAGCTTCCTGCAGCTTTTACTGTAACATTTGTAAAAATAGCTTTCTCTCAGGCCTCTTAAACAAGGAGCAATATTTTCAATCAAAACCATGTTTGCCATCAACAAGTAACTGATTTCTAATGATTAGGACCAAAAAACTCACTTCTGAGAGCTTCCTGCAGCTTTTACTGTAACATTTGTAAAAATAGCTTTGTCTCAGGCCAAAACTGACAATTACAGTTTTTCTTAAACAAGGAGCAATATTTTCAATCAAAACCATGTTTGCCATCAACAAGTAACTGATTTCTAATGATTAGGACCAAAAAACTCACTTCTGAGAGCTTCCTGCAGCTTTTACTGTAACATTTGTAAAAATAGCTTTGTCTCAGGCCAAAACTGACAACTACAGTTTTTCTTAAACAAGGAGCAATATTTTCAATCAAAACCATGTTTGCCATCAACAAGTAACTGATTTCTAATGATTAGGACCAAAAAACTCACTTCTGAGAGCTTCCTGCAGCTTTTACTGTATCATTTGTAAAAAATAGCTTTCTCTCTTCGAGAGAAGGCCAAAACTTACAACTACAGTTTTTCTCAAACAAGGAGCAATATTTTCAATCAAAACCATGTTTGCCATCAACAAGTAACTGATTTCTAATGATTAGGACCAAAAAACTCACTTCTGAGAGCTTCCTGCAGCTTTTATTGTAACATTTGTAAAAATAGCTTTCTCTCAGGCCAAAACTGACGACTACAGTTTTTCTTAAACAAGAAGCAATATTTTCAATCAAAACCATGTTTGCCATCAACAAGTAACTGATTTCTAATGATTAGGACCAAAAAACTCACTTCTGAGAGCTTCCTGCAGCTTTTACTGTAACATTTGTAAAAAATAGCTTTGTCTCAGGCCAAAACTGACAACTACAGTTTTTCTTAAACATGGAGCAATATTTTCAATCAAAACCATGTTTGTCATCAACAAGTAACTGATTTCTAATGATTAGGACCAAAAAACTCACTTCTGAGAGCTTCCTGCAGCTTTTACTGTATCATTTGTAAAAATAGCTTTCTCTCTTCGACAGAAGGCCAAAACTGACAACTACAGTTTTTCTCAAACAAGGAGCAATATTTTCAATCAAAACCATGTTTGCCATCAACAAGTAACTAATTTCTAATGATTAGGACCAAAAAACTCACTTCTGAGAGCTTCCTGCAGCTTTTATTGTAACATTTGTAAAAATAGCTTTCTCTCAGCCCAAAACTGACGACTACAGTTTTTCTTAAACAAGAAGCAATATTTTCAATCAAAACCATGTTTGCCATCAACAAGTAACTGATTTCTAATGATTAGGACCAAAAAACTCACTTCTGAGAGCTTCCTGCAGCTTTTACTGTAACATTTGTAAAAAATAGCTTTGTCTCAGGCCAAAACTGACAACTACAGTTTTTCTTAAACATGGAGCAATATTTTCAATCAAAACCATGTTTGTCATCAACAAGTAACTGATTTCTAATGATTAGGACCAAAAAACTCACTTCTGAGAGCTTCCTGCAGCTTTTACTGTAACATTTGTCAAAATTGCTTTCTCTCAGCCCAAAACTGACAACTACAGTTTTTCTTAAACAAGGAGCAATATTTTCAATCAAAACCATGTTTGCCATCAACAAGTAACTGATTTCTAATGATTAGGACCAAAAAACTCACTTCTGAGAGCTTCCTGCAGCTTTTACTGTAACATTTGTAAAAAATAGCTTTGTCTCAGGCCAAAACTGACAACTACAGTTTTTCTTAAACATGGAGCAATATTTTCAATCAAAACCATGTTTGTCATCAACAAGTAACTGATTTCTAATGATTAGGACCAAAAAACTCACTTCTGAGAGCTTCCTGCAGCTTTTACTGTAACATTTGTCAAAATTGCTTTCTCTCAGCCCAAAACTGACAACTACAGTTTTTCTTAAACAAGGAGCAATATTTTCAATCAAAACCATGTTTGCCATCAACAAGTAACTGATTTCTAATGATTAGGACCAAAAAACTCACTTCTGAGAGCTTCCTGCAGCTTTTACTGTAACATTTGTAAAAATAGCTTTCTCTCAGGCCAAAACTGACGACTACAGTTTTTCTTAAACAAGGAGCAATATTTTCAATCAAAACCATGTTTGCCATCAACAAGTAACTGATTTCTAATGATTAGGACCAAAAAACTCACTTCTGAGAGCTTCCTGCAGCTTTTACTGTATCATTTGTAAAAATAGCTTTCTCTCTTCGAGAGAAGGCCAAAACTGACAACTACAGTTTTTCTCAAACAAGGAGCAATATTTTCAATCAAAACCATGTTTGCCATCAACAAGTAACTAATTTCTAATGATTAGGACCAAAAAACTCACTTCTGAGAGCTTCCTGCAGCTTTTACTGTAACATTTGTAAAAATAGCTTTCTCTCGGCGAGAGAAGCCCAAAACTGACAACTATAGTTTTTCTTAAAAAAGGATCCATATTTTCAATCAAAACCATGTTTGCCATCAACAAGTAACTAATTTCTAATGATTAGGACCAAAAAACTCACTTCTGAGAGCTTCCTGCAGCTTTTACTGTAACATTTGTAAAAATAGCTTTCTCTGAGGCCTCTTAAACAAGGAGCAATATTTTCAATCAAAACCATGTTTGCCATCAACAAGTAACTGATTTCTAATGATTAGGACCAAAAAACTCACTTCTGAGAGCTTCCTGCAGCTTTCACTGTAACATTTGTAAAAATAGCTTTGTCTCAGGCCAAAACTGACAACTACAGTTTTTCTCAAACAAGGAGCAATATTTTCAATCAAAACCATGTTTGCCATCAACAAGTAAGTGATTTCTAATGATTAGGACCAAAAAACTCACTTCTAAGAGCTTCCTGCAGCTTTTACTGTAACATTTGTAAAAATAGCTTTGTCTCAGGCCAAAACTGACAACTACAGTTTTTCTTAAACAAGGAGCAATATTTTCAATCAAAACCATGTTTGCCATCAACAAGTAACTAATTTCTAATGATTAGGACCAAAAAACTCACTTCTGAGAGCTTCCTGCAGCTTTTATTGTAACATTTGTAAAAATAGCTTTCTCTCAGGCCAAAACTGACGACTACAGTTTTTCTTAAACAAGAAGCAATATTTTCAATCAAAACCATGTTTGCCATCAACAAGTAACTGATTTCTAATGATTAGGACCAAAAAACTCACTTCTGAGAGCTTCCTGCAGCTTTTACTGTAACATTTGTAAAAAATAGCTTTGTCTCAGGCCAAAACTGACAACTACAGTTTTTCTTAAACATGGAGCAATATTTTCAATCAAAACCATGTTTGTCATCAACAAGTAACTGATTTCTAATGATTAGGACCAAAAAACTCACTTCTGAGAGCTTCCTGCAGCTTTTACTGTAACATTTGTCAAAATTGCTTTCTCTCAGCCCAAAACTGACAACTACAGTTTTTCTTAAACAAGGAGCAATATTTTCAATCAAAACCATGTTTGCCATCAACAAGTAACTGATTTCTAATGATTAGGACCAAAAAACTCACTTCTGAGAGCTTCCTGCAGCTTTTACTGTAACATTTGTAAAAATAGCTTTCTCTCAGGCCAAAACTGACGACTACAGTTTTTCTTAAACAAGGAGCAATATTTTCAATCAAAACCATGTTTGCCATCAACAAGTAACTGATTTCTAATGATTAGGACCAAAAAACTCACTTCTGAGAGCTTCCTGCAGCGTTTACTGTATCATTTGTAAAAATAGCTTTCTCTCTTCGAGAGAAGGCCAATACTGACAACTACAGTTTTTCTCAAACAAGGAGCAATATTTTCAATCAAAACCATGTTTGCCATCAACAAGTAACTAATTTCTAATGATTAGGACCAAAAAACTCACTTCTGAGAGCTTCCTGCAGCTTTTACTGTAACATTTGTAAAAATAGCTTTCTCTCGGCGAGAGAAGCCCAAAACTGACAACTATAGTTTTTCTTAAACAAGGAGCCATATTTTCAATTAAAACCATGTTTGCCATCAACAAGTAACTAATTTCTAATGATTAGGACCAAAAAACTCACTTCTGAGAGCTTCCTGCAGCTTTTACTGTAACATTTGTAAAAATAGCTTTCTCTCAGGCCTCTTAAACAAGGAGCAATATTTTCAATCAAAACCATGTTTGCCATCAACAAGTAACTGATTTCTAATGATTAGGACCAAAAAACTCACTTCTGAGAGCTTCCTGCAGCTTTCACTGTAACATTTGTAAAAATAGCTTTCTCTCAGCCCAAAACTGACAACTACAGTTTTTCTTAAACAAGGAGCAATATTTTCAATCAAAACCATGTTTGCCATCAACAAGTAACTGATTTCTAATGATTAGGACCAAAAAACTCACTTCTGAGAGCTTCCTGCAGCTTTTACTGTATCATTTGTAAAAAATAGCTTTCTCTCTTCGAGAGAAGGCCAAAACTGACAACTACAGTTTTTCTCAAACAAGGAGCAATATTTTCAATCAAAACCATGTTTGCCATCAACAAGTCAGTGATTTCTAATGATTAGGACCAAAAAACTCACTTCTAAGAGCTTCCTGCAGCTTTAACTGTAACATTTGTAAAAAAAATAGCTTTCTCTCAGGCCAAAACTGACAATTACAGTTTTTCTTAAACAAGGAGCAATATTTTCAATCAAAACCATGTTTGCCATCAACAAGTAACTGATTTCTAATGATTAGGACCAAAAAACTCACTTCTGAGAGCTTCCTGCAGCTTTCACTGTAACATTTGTAAAAATAGCTTTGTCTCAGGCCAAAACTGACAACTACAGTTTTTCTCAAACAAGGAGCAATATTTTCAATCAAAACCATGTTTGCCATCAACAAGTAAGTGATTTCTAATGATTAGGACCAAAAAACTCACTTCTAAGAGCTTCCTGCAGCTTTTACTGTAACATTTGTAAAAATAGCTTTGTCTCAGGCCAAAACTGACAACTACAGTTTTTCTTAAACAAGGAGCAATATTTTCAATCAAAACCATGTTTGCCAACAACAAGTAACTAATTTCTAATGATTAGGACCAAAAAACTCACTTCTGAGAGCTTCCTGCAGCTTTTACTGTAACATTTGTCAAAATTGCTTTCTCTCAGCCCAAAACTGACAACTACAGTTTTTCTTAAACAAGGAGCAATATTTTCAATCAAAACCATGTTTGCCATCAACAAGTAACTGATTTCTAATGATTAGGACCAAAAAACTCACTTCTGAGAGCTTCCTGCAGCTTTTACTGTAACATTTGTAAAAATAGCTTTCTCTCAGGCCAAAACTGACGACTACAGTTTTTCTTAAACAAGGAGCAATATTTTCAATCAAAACCATGTTTGCCATCAACAAGTAACTGATTTCTAATGATTAGGACCAAAAAACTCACTTCTGAGAGCTTCCTGCAGCGTTTACTGTATCATTTGTAAAAATAGCTTTCTCTCTTCGAGAGAAGGCCAAAACTGACAACTACAGTTTTTCTCAAACAAGGAGCAATATTTTCAATCAAAACCATGTTTGCCATCAACAAGTAACTAATTTCTAATGATTAGGACCAAAAAACTCACTTCTGAGAGCTTCCTGCAGCTTTTACTGTAACATTTGTAAAAATAGCTTTCTCTCGGCGAGAGAAGCCCAAAACTGACAACTATAGTTTTTCTTAAACAAGGAGCCATATTTTCAATTAAAACCATGTTTGCCACCAACAAGTAACTAATTTCTAATGATTAGGACCAAAAAACTCACTTCTGAGAGCTTCCTGCAGCTTTTACTGTAACATTTGTAAAAATAGCTTTCTCTCAGGCCTCTTAAACAAGGAGCAATATTTTCAATCAAAACCATGTTTGCCATCAACAAGTAACTGATTTCTAATGATTAGGACCAAAAAACTCACTTCTGAGAGCTTCCTGCAGCTTTCACTGTAACATTTGTAAAAATAGCTTTCTCTCAGCCCAAAACTGACAACTACAGTTTTTCTTAAACAAGGAGCAATATTTTCAATCAAAACCATGTTTGCCATCAACAAGTAACTGATTTCTAATGATTAGGACCAAAAAACTCACTTCTGAGAGCTTCCTGCAGCTTTTACTGTATCATTTGTAAAAAATAGCTTTCTCTCTTCGAGAGAAGGCCAAAACTGACAACTACAGTTTTTCTCAAACAAGGAGCAATATTTTCAATCAAAACCATGTTTGCCATCAACAAGTCAGTGATTTCTAATGATTAGGACCAAAAAACTCACTTCTAAGAGCTTCCTGCAGCTTTAACTGTAACATTTGTAAAAAAAATAGCTTTCTCTCAGGCCAAAACTGACAATTACAGTTTTTCTTAAACAAGGAGCAATATTTTCAATCAAAACCATGTTTGCCATCAACAAGTAACTGATTTCTAATGATTAGGACCAAAAAACTCACTTCTGAGAGCTTCCTGCAGCTTTCACTGTAACATTTGTAAAAATAGCTTTGTCTCAGGCCAAAACTGACAACTACAGTTTTTCTCAAACAAGGAGCAATATTTTCAATCAAAACCATGTTTGCCATCAACAAGTAAGTGATTTCTAATGATTAGGACCAAAAAACTCACTTCTAAGAGCTTCCTGCAGCTTTTACTGTAACATTTGTAAAAATAGCTTTGTCTCAGGCCAAAACTGACAACTACAGTTTTTCTTAAACAAGGAGCAATATTTTCAATCAAAACCATGTTTGCCATCAACAAGTAACTAATTTCTAATGATTAGGACCAAAAAACTCACTTCTGAGAGCTTCCTGCAGCTTTTATTGTAACATTTGTAAAAATTGCTTTCTCTCAGGCCAAAACTGACGACTACAGTTTTTCTTAAACAAGAAGCAATATTTTCAATCAAAACCATGTTTGCCATCAACAAGTAACTGATTTCTAATGATTAGGACCAAAAAACTCACTTCTGAGAGCTTCCTGCAGCTTTTACTGTAACATTTGTAAAAAATAGCTTTGTCTCAGGCCAAAACTGACAACTACAGTTTTTCTTAAACATGGAGCAATATTTTCAATCAAAACCATGTTTGTCATCAACAAGTAACTGATTTCTAATGATTAGGACCAAAAAACTCACTTCTGAGAGCTTCCTGCAGCTTTTACTGTAACATTTGTCAAAATTGCTTTCTCTCAGCCCAAAACTGACAACTACAGTTTTTCTTAAACAAGGAGCAATATTTTCAATCAAAACCATGTTTGCCATCAACAAGTAACTGATTTCTAATGATTAGGACCAAAAAACTCACTTCTGAGAGCTTCCTGCAGCTTTTACTGTAACATTTGTAAAAATAGCTTTCTCTCAGGCCAAAACTGACGACTACAGTTTTTCTTAAACAAGGAGCAATATTTTCAATCAAAACCATGTTTGCCATCAACAAGTAACTGATTTCTAATGATTAGGACCAAAAAACTCACTTCTGAGAGCTTCCTGCAGCGTTTACTGTATCATTTGTAAAAATAGCTTTCTCTCTTCGAGAGAAGGCCAAAACTGACAACTACAGTTTTTCTCAAACAAGGAGCAATATTTTCAATCAAAACCATGTTTGCCATCAACAAGTAACTAATTTCTAATGATTAGGACCAAAAAACTCACTTCTGAGAGCTTCCTGCAGCTTTTACTGTAACATTTGTAAAAATAGCTTTCTCTCGGCGAGAGAAGCCCAAAACTGACAACTATAGTTTTTCTTAAACAAGGAGCCATATTTTCAATCAAAACCATGTTTGCCATCAACAAGTAACTAATTTCTAATGATTAGGACCAAAAAACTCACTTCTGAGAGCTTCCTGCAGCTTTTACTGTAACATTTGTAAAAATAGCTTTCTCTCAGGCCTCTTAAACAAGGAGCAATATTTTCAATCAAAACCATGTTTGCCATCAACAAGTAACTGATTTCTAATGATTAGGACCAAAAAACTCACTTCTGAGAGCTTCCTGCAGCTTTCACTGTAACATTTGTAAAAATAGCTTTCTCTCAGGCCAAAACTGACAACTACAGTTTTTCTTAAACAAGGAGCAATATTTTCAATCAAAACCATGTTTGCCATCAACAAGTAACTGATTTCTAATGATTAGGACCAAAAAACTCACTTCTGAGAGCTTCCTGCAGCTTTTACTGTAACATTTGTAAAAATAGCTTTCTCTCAGGCCAAAACTGACGACTACAGTTTTTCTTAAACAAGAAGCAATATTTTCAATCAAAACCATGTTTGCCATCAACAAGTAACTGATTTCTAATGATTAGGACCAAAAAACTCACTTCTGAGAGCTTCCTGCAGCTTTTACTGTAACATTTGTAAAAAATAGCTTTGTCTCAGGCCAAAACTGATGACTACAGTTTTTCTTAAACAAGGAGCAATATTTTCAATCAAAACCATGTTTGCCATCAACAAGTAACTGATTTCTAATGATTAGGACCAAAAAACTCACTTCTGAGAGCTTCCTGCAGCGTTTACTGTATCATTTGTAAAAATAGCTTTCTCTCTTCGAGAGAAGGCCAAAAGTGACAACTACAGTTTTTCTCAAACAAGGAGCAATATTTTCAATCAAAACCATGTTTGCCATCAACAAGTAACTAATTTCTAATGATTAGGACCAAAAAACTCACTTCTGAGAGCTTCCTGCAGCTTTTACTGTAACATTTGTAAAAATAGCTTTCTCTCGGCGAGAGAAGCCCAAAACTGACAACTATAGTTTTTCTTAAACCAGGAGCCATATTTTCAATCAAAACCATGTTTGCCATCAACAAGTAACTAATTTCTAATGATTAGGACCAAAAAACTCACTTCTGAGAGCTTCCTGCAGCTTTCACTGTAACATTTGTAAAAATAGCTTTCTCTCAGCCCAAAACTGACAACTACAGTTTTTCTTAAACAAGGAGCAATATTTTCAATCAAAACCATGTTTGCCATCAACAAGTAACTGATTTCTAATGATTAGGACCAAAAAACTCACTTCTGAGAGCTTCCTGCAGCTTTTACTGTATCATTTGTAAAAAATAGCTTTCTCTCTTCGAGAGAAGGCCAAAACTGACAACTACAGTTTTTCTCAAACAAGGAGCAATATTTTCAATCAAAACCATGTTTGCCATCAACAAGTCAGTGATTTCTAATGATTAGGACCAAAAAACTCACTTCTAAGAGCTTCCTGCAGCTTTAACTGTAACATTTGTAAAAAAAATAGCTTTCTCTCAGGCCAAAACTGACAATTACAGTTTTTCTTAAACAAGGAGCAATATTTTCAATCAAAACCATGTTTGCCATCAACAAGTAACTGATTTCTAATGATTAGGACCAAAAAACTCACTTCTGAGAGCTTCCTGCAGCTTTCACTGTAACATTTGTAAAAATAGCTTTGTCTCAGGCCAAAACTGACAACTACAGTTTTTCTCAAACAAGGAGCAATATTTTCAATCAAAACCATGTTTGCCATCAACAAGTAAGTGATTTCTAATGATTAGGACCAAAAAACTCACTTCTAAGAGCTTCCTGCAGCTTTTACTGTAACATTTGTAAAAATAGCTTTGTCTCAGGCCAAAACTGACAACTACAGTTTTTCTTAAACAAGGAGCAATATTTTCAATCAAAACCATGTTTGCCATCAACAAGTAACTAATTTCTAATGATTAGGACCAAAAAACTCACTTCTGAGAGCTTCCTGCAGCTTTTACTGTAACATTTGTAAAAAATAGCTTTGTCTCAGGCCAAAACTGACAACTACAGTTTTTCTTAAACATGGAGCAATATTTTCAATCAAAACCATGTTTGTCATCAACAAGTAACTGATTTCTAATGATTAGGACCAAAAAACTCACTTCTGAGAGCTTCCTGCAGCTTTTACTGTAACATTTGTCAAAATTGCTTTCTCTCAGCCCAAAACTGACAACTACAGTTTTTCTTAAACAAGGAGCAATATTTTCAATCAAAACCATGTTTGCCATCAACAAGTAACTGATTTCTAATGATTAGGACCAAAAAACTCACTTCTGAGAGCTTCCTGCAGCTTTTACTGTAACATTTGTAAAAATAGCTTTCTCTCAGGCCAAAACTGACGACTACAGTTTTTCTTAAACAAGGAGCAATATTTTCAATCAAAACCATGTTTGCCATCAACAAGTAACTGATTTCTAATGATTAGGACCAAAAAACTCACTTCTGAGAGCTTCCTGCAGCGTTTACTGTATCATTTGTAAAAATAGCTTTCTCTCTTCGAGAGAAGGCCAAAACTGACAACTACAGTTTTTCTCAAACAAGGAGCAATATTTTCAATCAAAACCATGTTTGCCATCAACAAGTAACTAATTTCTAATGATTAGGACCAAAAAACTCACTTCTGAGAGCTTCCTGCAGCTTTTACTGTAACATTTGTAAAAATAGCTTTCTCTCGGCGAGAGAAGCCCAAAACTGACAACTATAGTTTTTCTTAAACAAGGAGCCATATTTTCAATTAAAACCATGTTTGCCATCAACAAGTAACTAATTTCTAATGATTAGGACCAAAAAACTCACTTCTGAGAGCTTCCTGCAGCTTTTACTGTAACATTTGTAAAAATAGCTTTCTCTCAGGCCTCTTAAACAAGGAGCAATATTTTCAATCAAAACCATGTTTGCCATCAACAAGTAACTGATTTCTAATGATTAGGACCAAAAAACTCACTTCTGAGAGCTTCCTGCAGCTTTCACTGTAACATTTGTAAAAATAGCTTTCTCTCAGCCCAAAACTGACAACTACAGTTTTTCTTAAACAAGGAGCAATATTTTCAATCAAAACCATGTTTGCCATCAACAAGTAACTGATTTCTAATGATTAGGACCAAAAAACTCACTTCTGAGAGCTTCCTGCAGCTTTTACTGTATCATTTGTAAAAAATAGCTTTCTCTCTTCGAGAGAAGGCCAAAACTGACAACTACAGTTTTTCTCAAACAAGGAGCAATATTTTCAATCAAAACCATGTTTGCCATCAACAAGTCAGTGATTTCTAATGATTAGGACCAAAAAACTCACTTCTAAGAGCTTCCTGCAGCTTTAACTGTAACATTTGTAAAAAAAATAGCTTTCTCTCAGGCCAAAACTGACAATTACAGTTTTTCTTAAACAAGGAGCAATATTTTCAATCAAAACCATGTTTGCCATCAACAAGTAACTGATTTCTAATGATTAGGACCAAAAAACTCACTTCTAAGAGCTTCCTGCAGCTTTTATTGTAACATTTGTAAAAATAGCTTTCTCTCAGGCCAAAACTGACGACTACAGTTTTTCTTAAACAAGGAGCAATATTTTCAATCAAAACCATGTTTGCCATCAACAAGTAACTGATTTCTAATGATTAGGACCAAAAAACTCACTTCTGAGAGCTTCCTGCAGCGTTTACTGTATCATTTGTAAAAATAGCTTTCTCTCTTCGAGAGAAGGCCAAAACTGACAACTACAGTTTTTCTCAAACAAGGAGCAATATTTTCAATCAAAACCATGTTTGCCATCAACAAGTAACTAATTTCTAATGATTAGGACCAAAAAACTCACTTCTGAGAGCTTCCTGCAGCTTTTACTGTAACATTTGTAAAAATAGCTTTCTCTCGGCGAGAGAAGCCCAAAACTGACAACTATAGTTTTTCTTAAACAAGGAGCCATATTTTCAATCAAAACCATGTTTGCCATCAACAAGTAACTAATTTCTAATGATTAGGACCAAAAAACTCACTTCTGAGAGCTTCCTGCAGCTTTTACTGTAACATTTGTAAAAATAGCTTTCTCTCAGGCCTCTTAAACAAGGAGCAATATTTTCAATCAAAACCATGTTTGCCATCAACAAGTAACTGATTTCTAATGATTAGGACCAAAAAACTCACTTCTGAGAGCTTCCTGCAGCTTTCACTGTAACATTTGTAAAAATAGCTTTCTCTCAGGCCAAAACTGACAACTACAGTTTTTCTTAAACAAGGAGCAATATTTTCAATCAAAACCATGTTTGCCATCAACAAGTAACTGATTTCTAATGATTAGGACCAAAAAACTCACTTCTGAGAGCTTCCTGCAGCTTTTACTGTAACATTTGTAAAAATAGCTTTCTCTCAGGCCAAAACTGACGACTACAGTTTTTCTTAAACAAGAAGCAATATTTTCAATCAAAACCATGTTTGCCATCAACAAGTAACTGATTTCTAATGATTAGGACCAAAAAACTCACTTCTGAGAGCTTCCTGCAGCTTTTACTGTAACATTTGTAAAAAATAGCTTTGTCTCAGGCCAAAACTGACGACTACAGTTTTTCTTAAACAAGGAGCAATATTTTCAATCAAAACCATGTTTGCCATCAACAAGTAACTGATTTCTAATGATTAGGACCAAAAAACTCACTTCTGAGAGCTTCCTGCAGCGTTTACTGTATCATTTGTAAAAATAGCTTTCTCTCTTCGAGAGAAGGCCAAAAGTGACAACTACAGTTTTTCTCAAACAAGGAGCAATATTTTCAATCAAAACCATGTTTGCCATCAACAAGTAACTAATTTCTAATGATTAGGACCAAAAAACTCACTTCTGAGAGCTTCCTGCAGCTTTTACTGTAACATTTGTAAAAATAGCTTTCTCTCGGCGAGAGAAGCCCAAAACTGACAACTATAGTTTTTCTTAAACCAGGAGCCATATTTTCAATCAAAACCATGTTTGCCATCAACAAGTAACTAATTTCTAATGATTAGGACCAAAAAACTCACTTCTGAGAGCTTCCTGCAGCTTTCACTGTAACATTTGTAAAAATAGCTTTCTCTCAGCCCAAAACTGACAACTACAGTTTTTCTTAAACAAGGAGCAATATTTTCAATCAAAACCATGTTTGCCATCAACAAGTAACTGATTTCTAATGATTAGGACCAAAAAACTCACTTCTGAGAGCTTCCTGCAGCTTTTACTGTATCATTTGTAAAAAATAGCTTTCTCTCTTCGAGAGAAGGCCAAAACTGACAACTACAGTTTTTCTCAAACAAGGAGCAATATTTTCAATCAAAACCATGTTTGCCATCAACAAGTCAGTGATTTCTAATGATTAGGACCAAAAAACTCACTTCTAAGAGCTTCCTGCAGCTTTAACTGTAACATTTGTAAAAAAAAATAGCTTTCTCTCAGGCCAAAACTGACAATTACAGTTTTTCTTAAACAAGGAGCAATATTTTCAATCAAAACCATGTTTGCCATCAACAAGTAACTGATTTCTAATGATTAGGACCAAAAAACTCACTTCTGAGAGCTTCCTGCAGCTTTCACTGTAACATTTGTAAAAATAGCTTTGTCTCAGGCCAAAACTGACAACTACAGTTTTTCTCAAACAAGGAGCAATATTTTCAATCAAAACCATGTTTGCCATCAACAAGTAAGTGATTTCTAATGATTAGGACCAAAAAACTCACTTCTAAGAGCTTCCTGCAGCTTTTACTGTAACATTTGTAAAAAATAGCTTTGTCTCAGGCCAAAACTGACAACTACAGTTTTTCTTAAACAAGGAGCAATATTTTCAATCAAAACCATGTTTGCCATCAACAAGTAACTAATTTCTAATGATTAGGACCAAAAAACTCACTTCTGAGAGCTTCCTGCAGCTTTTATTGTAACATTTGTAAAAATAGCTTTCTCTCAGGCCAAAACTGACGACTACAGTTTTTCTTAAACAAGAAGCAATATTTTCAATCAAAACCATGTTTGCCATCAACAAGTAACTGATTTCTAATGATTAGGACCAAAAAACTCACTTCTGAGAGCTTCCTGCAGCTTTTACTGTAACATTTGTAAAAAATAGCTTTGTCTCAGGCCAAAACTGACAACTACAGTTTTTCTTAAACATGGAGCAATATTTTCAATCAAAACCATGTTTGTCATCAACAAGTAACTGATTTCTAATGATTAGGACCAAAAAACTCACTTCTGAGAGCTTCCTGCAGCTTTTACTGTAACATTTGTCAAAATTGCTTTCTCTCAGCCCAAAACTGACAACTACAGTTTTTCTTAAACAAGGAGCAATATTTTCAATCAAAACCATGTTTGCCATCAACAAGTAACTGATTTCTAATGATTAGGACCAAAAAACTCACTTCTGAGAGCTTCCTGCAGCTTTTACTGTAACATTTGTAAAAATAGCTTTCTCTCAGGCCAAAACTGACGACTACAGTTTTTCTTAAACAAGGAGCAATATTTTCAATCAAAACCATGTTTGCCATCAACAAGTAACTGATTTCTAATGATTAGGACCAAAAAACTCACTTCTGAGAGCTTCCTGCAGCGTTTACTGTATCATTTGTAAAAATAGCTTTCTCTCTTCGAGAGAAGGCCAAAACTGACAACTACAGTTTTTCTCAAACAAGGAGCAATATTTTCAATCAAAACCATGTTTGCCATCAACAAGTAACTAATTTCTAATGATTAGGACCAAAAAACTCACTTCTGAGAGCTTCCTGCAGCTTTCACTGTAACATTTGTAAAAATAGCTTTGTCTCAGGCCAAAACTGACAACTACAGTTTTTCTCAAACAAGGAGCAATATTTTCAATCAAAACCATGTTTGCCATCAACAAGTAAGTGATTTCTAATGATTAGGACCAAAAAACTCACTTCTAAGAGCTTCCTGCAGCTTTTACTGTAACATTTGTAAAAATAGCTTTGTCTCAGGCCAAAACTGACAACTACAGTTTTTCTTAAACAAGGAGCAATATTTTCAATCAAAACCATGTTTGCCATCAACAAGTAACTAATTTCTAATGATTAGGACCAAAAAACTCACTTCTGAGAGCTTCCTGCAGCTTTTATTGTAACATTTGTAAAAATAGCTTTCTCTCAGGCCAAAACTGACGACTACAGTTTTTCTTAAACAAGAAGCAATATTTTCAATCAAAACCATGTTTGCCATCAACAAGTAACTGATTTCTAATGATTAGGACCAAAAAACTCACTTCTGAGAGCTTCCTGCAGCTTTTACTGTAACATTTGTAAAAAATAGCTTTGTCTCAGGCCAAAACTGACAACTACAGTTTTTCTTAAACATGGAGCAATATTTTCAATCAAAACCATGTTTGTCATCAACAAGTAACTGATTTCTAATGATTAGGACCAAAAAACTCACTTCTGAGAGCTTCCTGCAGCTTTTACTGTAACATTTGTCAAAATTGCTTTCTCTCAGCCCAAAACTGACAACTACAGTTTTTCTTAAACAAGGAGCAATATTTTCAATCAAAACCATGTTTGCCATCAACAAGTAACTGATTTCTAATGATTAGGACCAAAAAACTCACTTCTGAGAGCTTCCTGCAGCTTTTACTGTAACATTTGTAAAAATAGCTTTCTCTCAGGCCAAAACTGACGACTACAGTTTTTCTTAAACAAGGAGCAATATTTTCAATCAAAACCATGTTTGCCATCAACAAGTAACTGATTTCTAATGATTAGGACCAAAAAACTCACTTCTGAGAGCTTCCTGCAGCGTTTACTGTATCATTTGTAAAAATAGCTTTCTCTCTTCGAGAGAAGGCCAAAACTGACAACTACAGTTTTTCTCAAACAAGGAGCAATATTTTCAATCAAAACCATGTTTGCCATCAACAAGTAACTAATTTCTAATGATTAGGACCAAAAAACTCACTTCTGAGAGCTTCCTGCAGCTTTTACTGTAACATTTGTAAAAATAGCTTTCTCTCGGCGAGAGAAGCCCAAAACTGACAACTATAGTTTTTCTTAAACAAGGAGCCATATTTTCAATCAAAACCATGTTTGCCATCAACAAGTAACTAATTTCTAATGATTAGGACCAAAAAACTCACTTCTGAGAGCTTCCTGCAGCTTTTACTGTAACATTTGTAAAAATAGCTTTCTCTCAGGCCTCTTAAACAAGGAGCAATATTTTCAATCAAAACCATGTTTGCCATCAACAAGTAACTGATTTCTAATGATTAGGACCAAAAAACTCACTTCTGAGAGCTTCCTGCAGCTTTCACTGTAACATTTGTAAAAATAGCTTTCTCTCAGCCCAAAACTGACAACTACAGTTTTTCTCAAACAAGGAGCAATATTTTCAATCAAAACCATGTTTGCCATCAACAAGTCAGTGATTTCTAATGATTAGGACCAAAAAACTCACTTCTAAGAGCTTCCTGCAGCTTTAACTGTAACATTTGTAAAAAAAATAGCTTTCTCTCAGGCCAAAACTGACAATTACAGTTTTTCTTAAACAAGGAGCAATATTTTCAATCAAAACCATGTTTGCCATCAACAAGTAACTGATTTCTAATGATTAGGACCAAAAAACTCACTTCTGAGAGCTTCCTGCAGCTTTCACTGTAACATTTGTAAAAATAGCTTTGTCTCAGGCCAAAACTGACAACTACAGTTTTTCTCAAACAAGGAGCAATATTTTCAATCAAAACCATGTTTGCCATCAACAAGTAACTGATTTCTAATGATTAGGACCAAAAAACTCACTTCTGAGAGCTTCCTGCAGCTTTTACTGTAACATTTGTCAAAATTGCTTTCTCTCAGCCCAAAACTGACAACTACAGTTTTTCTTAAACAAGGAGCAATATTTTCAATCAAAACCATGTTTGCCATCAACAAGTAACTGATTTCTAATGATTAGGACCAAAAAACTCACTTCTGAGAGCTTCCTGCAGCTTTTACTGTAACATTTGTAAAAATAGCTTTCTCTCAGGCCAAAACTGACGACTACAGTTTTTCTTAAACAAGGAGCAATATTTTCAATCAAAACCATGTTTGCCATCAACAAGTAACTGATTTCTAATGATTAGGACCAAAAAACTCACTTCTGAGAGCTTCCTGCAGCGTTTACTGTATCATTTGTAAAAATAGCTTTCTCTCTTCGAGAGAAGGCCAAAACTGACAACTACAGTTTTTCTCAAACAAGGAGCAATATTTTCAATCAAAACCATGTTTGCCATCAACAAGTAACTAATTTCTAATGATTAGGACCAAAAAACTCACTTCTGAGAGCTTCCTGCAGCTTTTACTGTAACATTTGTAAAAATAGCTTTCTCTCGGCGAGAGAAGCCCAAAACTGACAACTATAGTTTTTCTTAAACAAGGAGCCATATTTTCAATCAAAACCATGTTTGCCATCAACAAGTAACTAATTTCTAATGATTAGGACCAAAAAACTCACTTCTGAGAGCTTCCTGCAGCTTTTACTGTAACATTTGTAAAAATAGCTTTCTCTCAGGCCTCTTAAACAAGGAGCAATATTTTCAATCAAAACCATGTTTGCCATCAACAAGTAACTGATTTCTAATGATTAGGACCAAAAAACTCACTTCTGAGAGCTTCCTGCAGCTTTCACTGTAACATTTGTAAAAATAGCTTTCTCTCAGCCCAAAACTGACAACTACAGTTTTTCTTAAACAAGGAGCAATATTTTCAATCAAAACCATGTTTGCCATCAACAAGTAACTGATTTCTAATGATTAGGACCAAAAAACTCACTTCTGAGAGCTTCCTGCAGCTTTTACTGTATCATTTGTAAAAAATAGCTTTCTCTCTTCGAGAGAAGGCCAAAACTGACAACTACAGTTTTTCTCAAACAAGGAGCAATATTTTCAATCAAAACCATGTTTGCCATCAACAAGTCAGTGATTTCTAATGATTAGGACCAAAAAACTCACTTCTAAGAGCTTCCTGCAGCTTTAACTGTAACATTTGTAAAAAAAATAGCTTTCTCTCAGGCCAAAACTGACAATTACAGTTTTTCTTAAACAAGGAGCAATATTTTCAATCAAAACCATGTTTGCCATCAACAAGTAACTGATTTCTAATGATTAGGACCAAAAAACTCACTTCTGAGAGCTTCCTGCAGCTTTTACTGTAACATTTGTAAAAATAGCTTTGTCTCAGGCCAAAACTGACAACTACAGTTTTTCTTAAACAAGGAGCAATATTTTCAATCAAAACCATGTTTGCCATCAACAAGTAACTGATTTCTAATGATTAGGACCAAAAAAACTCACTTCTGAGAGCTTCCTGCAGCTTTTACTGTAACATTTGTAAAAATAGCTTTGTCTCACGCCAAAACTGACAACTACAGTTTTTCTTAAACAAGGAGCAATATTTTCAATCAAAACCATGTTTGCCATCAACAAGTAACTGATTTCTAATGATTAGGACCAAAAAACTCACTTCTGAGAGCTTCCTGCAGCTTTTACTGTAACATTTGTAAAAATAGCTTTCTCTCAGGCCAAAACTGACAACTACAGTTTTTCTTAAACAAGGAGCAATATTTTCAATCAAAACCATGTTTGCCATCAACAAGTAACTGATTTCTAATGATTAGGACCAAAAAACTCACTTCTGAGAGCTTCCTGCAGCTTTTACTGTAACATTTGTAAAAATAGCTTTCTCTCAGGCCAAAACTGACGACTACAGTTTTTCTTAAACAAGAAGCAATATTTTCAATCAAAACCATGTTTGCCATCAACAAGTAACTGATTTCTAATGATTAGGACCAAAAAACTCACTTCTGAGAGCTTCCTGCAGCTTTTACTGTAACATTTGTAAAAAATAGCTTTGTCTCAGGCCAAAACTGACGACTACAGTTTTTCTTAAACAAGGAGCAATATTTTCAATCAAAACCATGTTTGCCATCAACAAGTAACTGATTTCTAATGATTAGGACCAAAAAACTCACTTCTGAGAGCTTCCTGCAGCGTTTACTGTATCATTTGTAAAAATAGCTTTCTCTCTTCGAGAGAAGGCCAAAAGTGACAACTACAGTTTTTCTCAAACAAGGAGCAATATTTTCAATCAAAACCATGTTTGCCATCAACAAGTAACTAATTTCTAATGATTAGGACCAAAAAACTCACTTCTGAGAGCTTCCTGCAGCTTTTACTGTAACATTTGTAAAAATAGCTTTCTCTCGGCGAGAGAAGCCCAAAACTGACAACTATAGTTTTTCTTAAACAAGGAGCCATATTTTCAATCAAAACCATGTTTGCCATCAACAAGTAACTAATTTCTAATGATTAGGACCAAAAAACTCACTTCTGAGAGCTTCCTGCAGCTTTTACTGTAACATTTGTAAAAATAGCTTTCTCTCAGGCCTCTTAAACAAGGAGCAATATTTTCAATCAAAACCATGTTTGCCATCAACAAGTAACTGATTTCTAATGATTAGGACCAAAAAACTCACTTCTGAGAGCTTCCTGCAGCTTTCACTGTAACATTTGTAAAAATAGCTTTGTCTCAGGCCAAAACTGACAACTACAGTTTTTCTTAAACAAGGAGCAATATTTTCAATCAAAACCATGTTTGCCATCAACAAGTAACTGATTTCTAATGATTAGGACCAAAAAACTCACTTCTGAGAGCTTCCTGCAGCTTTTACTGTATCATTTGTAAAAAATAGCTTTCTCTCTTCGAGAGAAGGCCAAAACTGACAACTACAGTTTTTCTCAAACAAGGAGCAATATTTTCAATCAAAACCATGTTTGCCATCAACAAGTCAGTGATTTCTAATGATTAGGACCAAAAAACTCACTTCTAAGAGCTTCCTGCAGCTTTAACTGTAACATTTGTAAAAAAAATAGCTTTCTCTCAGGCCAAAACTGACAATTACAGTTTTTCTTAAACAAGGAGCAATATTTTCAATCAAAACCATGTTTGCCATCAACAAGTAACTGATTTCTAATGATTAGGACCAAAAAACTCACTTCTGAGAGCTTCCTGCAGCTTTTACTGTAACATTTGTAAAAATAGCTTTGTCTCAGGCCAAAACTGACAACTACAGTTTTTCTTAAACAAGGAGCAATATTTTCAATCAAAACCATGTTTGCCATCAACAAGTAACTGATTTCTAATGATTAGGACCAAAAAAACTCACTTCTGAGAGCTTCCTGCAGCTTTTACTGTAACATTTGTAAAAATAGCTTTGTCTCACGCCAAAACTGACAACTACAGTTTTTCTTAAACAAGGAGCAATATTTTCAATCAAAACCATGTTTGCCATCAACAAGTAACTGATTTCTAATGATTAGGACCAAAAAACTCACTTCTGAGAGCTTCCTGCAGCTTTTACTGTAACATTTGTAAAAATAGCTTTCTCTCAGGCCAAAACTGACAACTACAGTTTTTCTTAAACAAGGAGCAATATTTTCAATCAAAACCATGTTTGCCATCAACAAGTAACTGATTTCTAATGATTAGGACCAAAAAACTCACTTCTGAGAGCTTCCTGCAGCTTTTACTGTAACATTTGTAAAAATAGCTTTCTCTCAGGCCAAAACTGACGACTACAGTTTTTCTTAAACAAGAAGCAATATTTTCAATCAAAACCATGTTTGCCATCAACAAGTAACTGATTTCTAATGATTAGGACCAAAAAACTCACTTCTGAGAGCTTCCTGCAGCTTTTACTGTAACATTTGTAAAAAATAGCTTTGTCTCAGGCCAAAACTGACGACTACAGTTTTTCTTAAACAAGGAGCAATATTTTCAATCAAAACCATGTTTGCCATTAACAAGTAACTGATTTCTAATGATTAGGACCAAAAAACTCACTTCTGAGAGCTTCCTGCAGCGTTTACTGTATCATTTGTAAAAATAGCTTTCTCTCAGGCCAAAACTGACGACTACAGTTTTTCTTAAACAAGAAGCAATATTTTCAATCAAAACCATGTTTGCCATCAACAAGTAACTGATTTCTAATGATTAGGACCAAAAAACTCACTTCTGAGAGCTTCCTGCAGCTTTTACTGTAACATTTGTAAAAAATAGCTTTGTCTCAGGCCAAAACTGACAACTACAGTTTTTCTTAAACATGGAGCAATATTTTCAATCAAAACCATGTTTGCCATCAACAAGTAACTGATTTCTAATGATTAGGACCAAAAAACTCACTTCTGAGAGCTTCCTGCAGCTTTTACTGTATCATTTGTAAAAAATAGCTTTCTCTCTTCGAGAGAAGGCCAAAACTGACAACTACAGTTTTTCTCAAACAAGGAGCAATATTTTCAATCAAAACCATGTTTGCCATCAACAAGTAACTAATTTCTAATGATTAGGACCAAAAAACTCACTTCTGAGAGCTTCCTGCAGCTTTTACTGTAACATTTGTAAAAATAGCTTTCTCTCGGCGAGAGAAGCCCAAAACTGACAACTATAGTTTTTCTTAAACAAGGAGCCATATTTTCAATCAAAACCATGTTTGCCATCAACAAGTAACTAATTTCTAATGATTAGGACCAAAAAACTCACTTCTGAGAGCTTCCTGCAGCTTTTACTGTAACATTTGTAAAAATAGCTTTCTCTCAGGCCTCTTAAACAAGGAGCAATATTTTCAATCAAAACCATGTTTGCCATCAACAAGTAACTGATTTCTAATGATTAGGACCAAAAAACTCACTTCTGAGAGCTTCCTGCAGCTTTCACTGTAACATTTGTAAAAATAGCTTTGTCTCAGGCCAAAACTGACAACTACAGTTTTTCCTAAACAAGGAGCAATATTTTCAATCAAAACCATGTTTGCCATCAACAAGTAACTGATTTCTAATGATTAGGACCAAAAAACTCACTTCTGAGAGCTTCCTGCAGCTTTTACTGTATCATTTGTAAAA
Organism: Pampus argenteus; assembly: GCA_036937835.1. Lineage (NCBI taxonomy): Eukaryota > Metazoa > Chordata > Actinopteri > Scombriformes > Stromateidae > Pampus > Pampus argenteus. Next base: position 2,410,358 of record CM072875.1, read on the forward strand.
AATAGCTTTCTCTCTTCGAGAGAAGGCCAAAACTGACAACTACAGTTTTTCTCAAACAAGGAGCAATATTTTCAATCAAAACCATGTTTGCCATCAACAAGTCAGTGATTTCTAATGATTAGGACCAAAAAACTCACTTCTAAGAGCTTCCTGCAGCTTTAACTGTAACATTTGTAAAAAAAATAGCTTTCTCTCAGGCCAAAACTGACAGTTACAGTTTTTCTTAAACAAGGAGCAATATTTTCAATCAAAACCATGTTTGCCATCAACAAGTAACTGATTTCTAATGATTAGGACCAAAAAAACTCACTTCTGAGAGCTTCCTGCAGCTTTTACTGTAACATTTGTAAAAATAGCTTTGTCTCAGGCCAAAACTGACAACTACAGTTTTTCTTAAACAAGGAGCAATATTTTCAATCAAAACCATGTTTGCCATCAACAAGTAACTGATTTCTAATGATTAGGACCAAAAAAACTCACTTCTGAGAGCTTCCTGCAGCTTTTACTGTAACATTTGTAAAAATAGCTTTGTCTCACGCCAAAACTGACAACTACAGTTTTTCTTAAACAAGGAGCAATATTTTCAATCAAAACCATGTTTGCCATCAACAAGTAACTGATTTCTAATGATTAGGACCAAAAAACTCACTTCTGAGAGCTTCCTGCAGCTTTTACTGTAACATTTGTAAAAATAGCTTTCTCTCAGGCCAAAACTGACAACTACAGTTTTTCTTAAACAAGGAGCAATATTTTCAATCAAAACCATGTTTGCCATCAACAAGTAACTGATTTCTAATGATTAGGACCAAAAAACTCACTTCTGAGAGCTTCCTGCAGCTTTTACTGTAACATTTGTAAAAATAGCTTTCTCTCAGGCCAAAACTGACAACTACAGTTTTTCTTAAACAAGGAGCAATATTTTCAATCAAAACCATGTTTGCCATCAACAAGTAACTGATTTCTAATGATTAGGACCAAAAAACTCACTTCTGAGAGCTTCCTGCAGCTTTTACTGTAACATTTGTAAAAATAGCTTTCTCTCAGGCCAAAACTGACGACTACAGTTTTTCTTAAACAAGAAGCAATATTTTCAATCAAAACCATGTTTGCCATCAACAAGTAACTGATTTCTAATGATTAGGACCAAAAAACTCACTTCTGAGAGCTTCCTGCAGCTTTTACTGTAACATTTGTAAAAAATAGCTTTGTCTCAGGCCAAAACTGACAACTACAGTTTTTCTTAAACATGGAGCAATATTTTCAATCAAAACCATGTTTGCCATCAACAAGTAACTGTTTTTTTAATGATTAGGACCAAAAAACTCACTTCTGAGAGCTTCCTGCAGCTTTTACTGTAACATTTGTAAAAATAGCTTTGTCTCAGGCCAAAACTGACAACTACAGTTTTTCTCAAACAAGGAGCAATATTTTCAATCAAAACCATGTTTGCCATCAACAAGTAACTAATTTCTAATGATTAGGACCAAAAAACTCACTTCTGAGAGCTTCCTGCAGCTTTTACTGTAACATTTGTAAAAATAGCTTTCTCTCGGCGAGAGAAGCCCAAAACTGACAACTATAGTTTTTCTTAAACAAGGAGCCATATTTTCAATCAAAACCATGTTTGCCATCAACAAGTAACTAATTTCTAATGATTAGGACCAAAAAACTCACTTCTGAGAGCTTCCTGCAGCTTTTACTGTAACATTTGTAAAAATAGCTTTCTCTCAGGCCTCTTAAACAAGGAGCAATATTTTCAATCAAAACCATGTTTGCCATCAACAAGTAACTGATTTCTAATGATTAGGACCAAAAAACTCACTTCTGAGAGCTTCCTGCAGCTTTCACTGTAACATTTGTAAAAATAGCTTTGTCTCAGGCCAAAACTGACAACTACAGTTTTTCTTAAACAAGGAGCAATATTTTCAATCAAAACCATGTTTGCCATCAACAAGTAACTGATTTCTAATGATTAGGACCAAAAAACTCACTTCTGAGAGCTTCCTGCAGCTTTTACTGTATCATTTGTAAAAAATAGCTTTCTCTCTTCGAGAGAAGGCCAAAACTGACAACTACAGTTTTTCTCAAACAAGGAGCAATATTTTCAATCAAAACCATGTTTGCCATCAACAAGTCAGTGATTTCTAATGATTAGGACCAAAAAACTCACTTCTAAGAGCTTCCTGCAGCTTTAACTGTAACATTTGTAAAAAAAAATAGCTTTCTCTCAGGCCAAAACTGACAATTACAGTTTTTCTTAAACAAGGAGCAATATTTTCAATCAAAACCATGTTTGCCATCAACAAGTAACTGATTTCTAATGATTAGGACCAAAAAACTCACTTCTGAGAGCTTCCTGCAGCTTTTACTGTAACATTTGTAAAAATAGCTTTGTCTCAGGCCAAAACTGACAACTACAGTTTTTCTTAAACAAGGAGCAATATTTTCAATCAAAACCATGTTTGCCATCAACAAGTAACTGATTTCTAATGATTAGGACCAAAAAAACTCACTTCTGAGAGCTTCCTGCAGCTTTTACTGTAACATTTGTAAAAATAGCTTTGTCTCACGCCAAAACTGACAACTACAGTTTTTCTTAAACAAGGAGCAATATTTTCAATCAAAACCATGTTTGCCATCAACAAGTAACTGATTTCTAATGATTAGGACCAAAAAACTCACTTCTGAGAGCTTCCTGCAGCTTTTACTGTAACATTTGTAAAAATAGCTTTCTCTCAGGCCAAAACTGACAACTACAGTTTTTCTTAAACAAGGAGCAATATTTTCAATCAAAACCATGTTTGCCATCAACAAGTAACTGATTTCTAATGATTAGGACCAAAAAACTCACTTCTGAGAGCTTCCTGCAGCTTTTACTGTAACATTTGTAAAAATAGCTTTCTCTCAGGCCAAAACTGACGACTACAGTTTTTCTTAAACAAGAAGCAATATTTTCAATCAAAACCATGTTTGCCATCAACAAGTAACTGATTTCTAATGATTAGGACCAAAAAACTCACTTCTGAGAGCTTCCTGCAGCTTTTACTGTAACATTTGTAAAAAATAGCTTTGTCTCAGGCCAAAACTGACAACTACAGTTTTTCTTAAACATGGAGCAATATTTTCAATCAAAACCATGTTTGCCATCAACAAGTAACTGTTTTTTTAATGATTAGGACCAAAAAACTCACTTCTGAGAGCTTCCTGCAGCTTTTACTGTAACATTTGTAAAAATAGCTTTGTCTCAGGCCAAAACTGACAACTACAGTTTTTCTCAAACAAGGAGCAATATTTTCAATCAAAACCATGTTTGCCATCAACAAGTAACTGATTTCTAATGATTAGGACCAAAAAACTCACTTCTGAGAGCTTCCTGCAGCTTTTACTGTATCATTTGTAAAAAAAATAGCTTTCTCTCTTCGAGAGAAGGCCAAAACTGACAACTACAGTTTTTCTCAAACAAGGAGCAATATTTTCAATCAAAACCATGTTTGCCATCAACAAGTAAGTGATTTCTAATGATTAGGACCAAAAAACTCACTTCTAAGAGCTTCCTGCAGCTTTAACTGTAACATTTGTAAAAAAAAAAAATAGCTTTCTCTCAGGCCAAAACTGACAATTACAGTTTTTCTTAAACAAGGAGCAATATTTTCAATCAAAACCATGTTTGCCATCAACAAGTAACTGATTTCTAATGATTAGGACCAAAACACTCACTTCTGAGAGCTTCCTGCAGCTTTTACTGTAACATTTGTAAAAATAGCTTTGTCTCAGGCCAAAACTGACAACTACAGTTTTTCTTAAACAAGGAGCAATATTTTCAATCAAAACCATGTTTGCCATCAACAAGTAACTGATTTCTAATGATTAGGACCAAAAAACTCACTTCTGAGAGCTTCCTGCAGCTTTTACTGTAACATTTGTAAAAAATAGCTTTGTCTCAGGCCAAAACTGACAACTACAGTTTTTCTTAAACATGGAGCAATATTTTCAATCAAAACCATGTTTGCCATCAACAAGTAACTGTTTTTTAATGATTAGGACCAAAAAACTCACTTCTGAGAGCTTCCTGCAGCTTTTACTGTAACATTTGTAAAAAATAGCTTTGTCTCAGGCCAAAACTGACAACTACAGTTTTTCTTAAACAAGGAGCAATATTTTCAATCAAAACCATGTTTGCCATCAACAAGTAACTGATTTCTAATGATTAGGACCAAAAAACTCACTTCTGAGAGCTTCCTGCAGCTTTTACTGTAACATTTGTCAAAATTGCTTTCTCTCAGCCTAAAACTGACAACTACAGTTTTTCTTAAACAAGGAGCCATATTTTCAATCAAAACCATGTTTGCCATCAACAAGTAACTAATTTCTAATGATTAGGACCAAAAAACTCACTTCTGAGAGCTTCCTGCAGCTTTTACTGTAACATTTGTAAAAATAGCTTTCTCTCGGCGAGAGAAGCCCAAAACTGACAACTATAGTTTTTCTTAAACAAGGAGCCATATTTTCAATCAAAACCATGTTTGCCATCAACAAGTAACTGATTTCTAATGATTAGGAGCAAAAAACTCACTTCTGAGAGCTTCCTGCAGCTTTTACTGTAACATTTGTAAAAATAGCTTTCTCTCGGCGAGAGAAGCCCAAAACTGACAACTATAGTTTTTCTTAAACAAGGAGCAATATTTTCAATCAAAACCATGTTTGCCATCAACAAGTAACTAATTTTTAATGATTAGGAGCAAAAAACTCACTTCTGAGAGATTCCTGCAGCTTTTACTTGTAACATTTGTAAAAATAGCTTTGTCTCAGGCCAAAACTGACAACTACAGTTTTTCTTAAACAAGGAGCAATATTTTCAATCAAAACCATGTTTGCCATCAACAAGTAACTGATTTCTAATGATTAGGACCAAAAAACTCACTTCTGAGAGCTTCCTGCAGCTTTTACTGTATCATATTTAAAAAATAGCTTTCTCTCTTCGAGAGAAGGCCAAAACTGACAACTACAGTTTTTCTCAAACAAGGAGCAATATTTTCAATCAAAACCATGTTTGCCATCAACAAGTAACTGATTTCTAATGATTAGGACCAAAAAAACTCACTTCTGAGAGCTTCCTGCAGCTTTTACTGTAACATTTGTAAAAATAGCTTTGTCTCACGCCAAAACTGACAACTACAGTTTTTCTTAAACAAGGAGCAATATTTTCAATTAAAACCATGTTTGCCATCAACAAGTAACTGATTTCTAATGATTAGGACCAAAAAACTCACTTCTGAGAGCTTCCTGCAGCTTTTACTGTAACATTTGTAAAAATAGCTTTCTCTCAGGCCAAAACTGACAACTACAGTTTTTCTTAAACAAGGAGCAATATTTTCAATCAAAACCATGTTTGCCATCAACAAGTAACTGATTTCTAATGATTAGGACCAAAAAACTCACTTCTGAGAGCTTCCTGCAGCTTTTACTGTAACATTTGTAAAAATAGCTTTCTCTCAGGCCAAAACTGACGACTACAGTTTTTTTTAAACAAGAAGCAATATTTTCAATCAAAACCATGTTTGCCATCAACAAGTAACTGATTTCTAATGATTAGGACCAAAAAACTCACTTCTGAGAGCTTCCTGCAGCTTTTACTGTAACATTTGTAAAAAATAGCTTTGTCTCAGGCCAAAACTGACAACTACAGTTTTTCTTAAACATGGAGCAATATTTTCAATCAAAACCATGTTTGCCATCAACAAGTAACTGTTTTTTTAATGATTAGGACCAAAAAACTCACTTCTGAGAGCTTCCTGCAGCTTTTACTCTAACATTTGTAAAAATAGCTTTGTCTCAGGCCAAAACTGACAACTACAGTTTTTCTCAAACAAGGAGCAATATTTTCAATCAAAACCATGTTTGCCATCAACAAGTAAGTGATTTCTAATGATTAGGACCAAAAAACTCACTTCTAAGAGCTTCCTGCAGCTTTAACTGTAACATTTGTAAAAAAAAAAAAAAGCTTTCTCTCAGGCCAAAACTGACAATTACAGTTTTTCTTAAACAAGGAGCAATATTTTCAATCAAAACCATGTTTGCCATCAACAAGTAACTGATTTCTAATGATTAGGACCAAAAAACTCACTTCTGAGAGCTTCCTGCAGCTTTTACTGTAACATTTGTAAAAATAGCTTTGTCTCAGGCCAAAACTGACAACTACAGTTTTTCTTAAACAAGGAGCAATATTTTCAATCAAAACCATGTTTGCCATCAACAAGCAACTGATTTCTAATGATTAGGACCAAAAAAACTCACTTCTGAGAGCTTCCTGCAGCTTTTACTGTAACATTTGTAAAAATAGCTTTGTCTCACGCCAAAACTGACAACTACAGTTTTTCTTAAACAAGGAGCAATATTTTCAATCAAAACCATGTTTGCCATCAACAAGTAACTGATTTCTAATGATTAGGACCAAAAAACTCACTTCTGAGAGCTTCCTGCAGCTTTTACTGTAACATTTGTAAAAATAGCTTTCTCTCAGGCCAAAACTGACAATTACAGTTTTTCTTAAACAAGGAGCAATATTTTCAATCAAAACCATGTTTGCCATCAACAAGTAACTGATTTCTAATGATTAGGACCAAAAAACTCACTTCTGAGAGCTTCCTGCAGCTTTTACTGTAACATTTGTAAAAATAGCTTTGTCTCAGGCCAAAACTGACAACTACAGTTTTTCTTAAACAAGGAGCAATATTTTCAATCAAAACCATGTTTGCCATCAACAAGTAACTGATTTCTAATGATTAGGACCAAAAAACTCACTTCTGAGAGCTTCCTGCAGCTTTTACTGTATCATTTGTAAAAAAATAGCTTTCTCTCTTCGAGAGAAGGCCAAAACTGACAACTACAGTTTTTCTCAAACAAGGAGCAATATTTTCAATCAAAACCATGTTTGCCATCAACAAGTAAGTGATTTCTAATGATTAGGACCAAAAAACTCACTTCTAAGAGCTTCCTGCAGCTTTAACTGTAACATTTGTAAAAAAAAAATAGCTTTCTCTCAGGCCAAAACTGACAATTACAGTTTTTCTTAAACAAGGAGCAATATTTTCAATCAAAACCATGTTTGCCATCAACAAGTAACTGATTTCTAATGATTAGGACCAAAAAACTCACTTCTGAGAGCTTCCTGCAGCTTTTACTGTAACATTTGTAAAAATAGCTTTGTCTCAGGCCAAAACTGACAACTACAGTTTTTCTTAAACAAGGAGCAATATTTTCAATCAAAACCATGTTTGCCATCAACAAGTAACTGATTTCTAATGATTAGGACCAAAAAAACTCACTTCTGAGAGCTTCCTGCAGCTTTTACTGTAACATTTGTAAAAATAGCTTTGTCTCACGCCAAAACTGACAACTACAGTTTTTCTTAAACAAGGAGCAATATTTTCAATCAAAACCATGTTTGCCATCAACAAGTAACTGATTTCTAATGATTAGGACCAAAAAACTCACTTCTGAGAGCTTCCTGCAGCTTTTACTGTAACATTTGTAAAAATAGCTTTCTCTCAGGCCAAAACTGACAACTACAGTTTTTCTTAAACAAGGAGCAATATTTTCAATCAAAACCATGTTTGCCATCAACAAGTAACTGATTTCTAATGATTAGGACCAAAAAACTCACTTCTGAGAGCTTCCTGCAGCTTTTACTGTAACATTTGTAAAAATAGCTTTCTCTCAGGCCAAAACTGACGACTACAGTTTTTCTTAAACAAGAAGCAATATTTTCAATCAAAACCATGTTTGCCATCAACAAGTAACTGATTTCTAATGATTAGGACCAAAAAACTCACTTCTGAGAGCTTCCTGCAGCTTTTACTGTAACATTTGTAAAAAATAGCTTTGTCTCAGGCCAAAACTGACAACTACAGTTTTTCTTAAACATGGAGCAATATTTTCAATCAAAACCATGTTTGCCATCAACAAGTAACTGTTTTTTTAATGATTAGGACCAAAAAACTCACTTCTGAGAGCTTCCTGCAGCTTTTACTGTAACATTTGTAAAAATAGCTTTGTCTCAGGCCAAAACTGACAACTACAGTTTTTCTCAAACAAGGAGCAATATTTTCAATCAAAACCATGTTTGCCATCAACAAGTAACTGATTTCTAATGATTAGGACCAAAAAACTCACTTCTGAGAGCTTCCTGCAGCTTTTACTGTATCATTTGTAAAAAAAATAGCTTTCTCTCTTCGAGAGAAGGCCAAAACTGGCAACTACAGTTTTTCTCAAACAAGGAGCAATATTTTCAATCAAAACCATGTTTGCCATCAACAAGTAAGTGATTTCTAATGATTAGGACCAAAAAACTCACTTCTAAGAGCTTCCTGCAGCTTTAACTGTAACATTTGTAAAAAAAAAAATAGCTTTCTCTCAGGCCAAAACTGACAATTACAGTTTTTCTTAAACAAGGAGCAATATTTTCAATCAAAACCATGTTTGCCATCAACAAGTAACTGATTTCTAATGATTAGGACCAAAAAACTCACTTCTGAGAGCTTCCTGCAGCTTTTACTGTAACATTTGTAAAAATAGCTTTGTCTCAGGCCAAAACTGACAACTACAGTTTTTCTTAAACAAGGAGCAATATTTTCAATCAAAACCATGTTTGCCATCAACAAGTAACTGATTTCTAATGATTAGGACCAAAAAAACTCACTTCTGAGAGCTTCCTGCAGCTTTTACTGTAACATTTGTAAAAATAGCTTTGTCTCACGCCAAAACTGACAACTACAGTTTTTCTTAAACAAGGAGCAATATTTTCAATCAAAACCATGTTTGCCATCAACAAGTAACTGATTTCTAATGATTAGGACCAAAAAACTCACTTCTGAGAGCTTCCTGCAGCTTTTACTGTAACATTTGTAAAAATAGCTTTCTCTCAGGCCAAAACTGACAACTACAGTTTTTCTTAAACAAGGAGCAATATTTTCAATCAAAACCATGTTTGCCATCAACAAGTCACTGATTTCTAATGATTAGGACGAAAAAACTCACTTCTGAGAGCTTCCTGCAGCTTTTACTGTAACATTTGTAAAAATAGCTTTCTCTCAGGCCAAAACTGACGACTACAGTTTTTCTTAAAAAAGAAGCAATATTTTCAATCAAAACCATGTTTGCCATCAACAAGTAACTGATTTCTAATGATTAGGACCAAAAAACTCACTTCTGAGAGCTTCCTGCAGCTTTTACTGTAACATTTGTAAAAAATAGCTTTGTCTCAGGCCAAAACTGACAACTACAGTTTTTCTTAAACATGGAGCAATATTTTCAATCAAAACCATGTTTGCCATCAACAAGTAACTGTTTTTTTAATGATTAGGACCAAAAAACTCACTTCTGAGAGCTTCCTGCAGCTTTTACTGTAACATTTGTCAAAATAGCTTTCTCTCAGGCCAAAACTGACGACTACAGTTTTTCTTAAACAAGGAGCAATATTTTCAATCAAAACCATGTTTGCCATCAACAAGTAACTGATTTCTAATGATTAGGACCAAAAAACTCACTTCTGAGAGCTTCCTGCAGCTTTTACTGTAACATTTGTAAAAATAGCTTTCTCTCAGGCCAAAACTGACGACTACAGTTTTTCTTAAACAAGAAGCAATATTTTCAATCAAAACCATGTTTGCCATCAACAAGTAACTGATTTCTAATGATTAGGACCAAAAAACTCACTTCTGAGAGCTTCCTGCAGCTTTTACTGTAACATTTGTAAAAAATAGCTTTGTCTCAGGCCAAAACTGACAACTACAGTTTTTCTTAAACATGGAGCAATATTTTCAATCAAAACCATGTTTGCCATCAACAAGTAACTGTTTTTTTAATGATTAGGACCAAAAAACTCACTTCTGAGAGCTTCCTGCAGCTTTTACTGTAACATTTGTAAAAAAATAGCTTTGTCTCAGGCCAAAACTGACAACTACAGTTTTTCTTAAACAAGGAGCAATATTTTCAATCAAAACCATGTTTGCCATCAACAAGTAACTGATTTCTAATGATTAGGACCAAAAAACTCACTTCTGAGAGCTTCCTGCAGCTTTTACTGTAACATTTGTCAAAATAGCTTTCTCTCAGCCTAAAACTGACAACTACAGTTTTTCTTAAACAAGGAGCCATATTTTCAATCAAAACCATGTTTGCCATCAACAAGTAACTAATTTCTAATGATTAGGACCAAAAAACTCACTTCTGAGAGCTTCCTGCAGCTTTTACTGTAACATTTGTAAAAATAGCTTTCTCTCGGCGAGAGAAGCCCAAAACTGACAACTATAGTTTTTCTTAAACAAGGAGCCATATTTTCAATCAAAACCATGTTTGCCATCAACAAGTAACTGATTTCTAATGATTAGGACCAAAAAACTCACTTCTGAGAGCTTCCTGCAGCTTTTACTGTAACATTTGTCAAAATAGCTTTCTCTCAGGCCAAAACTGACGACTACAGTTTTTCTTAAACAAGGAGCAATATTTTCAATCAAAACCATGTTTGCCATCAACAAGTAACTGATTTCTAATGATTAGGACCAAAAAACTCACTTCTGAGAGCTTCCTGCAGCTTTTACTGTAACATTTGTAAAAATAGCTTTCTCTCAGGCCAAAACTGACGACTACAGTTTTTCTTAAACAAGAAGCAATATTTTCAATCAAAACCATGTTTGCCATCAACAAGTAACTGATTTCTAATGATTAGGACCAAAAAACTCACTTCTGAGAGCTTCCTGCAGCTTTTACTGTAACATTTGTAAAAAATAGCTTTGTCTCAGGCCAAAACTGACAACTACAGTTTTTCTTAAACATGGAGCAATATTTTCAATCAAAACCATGTTTGCCATCAACAAGTAACTGTTTTTTTTAATGATTAGGACCAAAAAACTCACTTCTGAGAGCTTCCTGCAGCTTTTACTGTAACATTTGTAAAAAAAATAGCTTTGTCTCAGGCCAAAACTGACAACTACAGTTTTTCTTAAACAAGGAGCAATATTTTCAATCAAAACCATGTTTGCCATCAACAAGTAACTGATTTCTAATGATTAGGACCAAAAAACTCACTTCTGAGAGCTTCCTGCAGCTTTTTTACTGTAACATTTGTCAAAATAGCTTTCTCTCAGGCCAAAACTGACGACTACAGTTTTTCTTAAACAAGGAGCAATATTTTCAATCAAAACCATGTTTGCCATCAACAAGTAACTGATTTCTAATGATTAGGACCAAAAAACTCACTTCTGAGAGCTTCCTGCAGCTTTTACTGTAACATTTGTAAAAATAGCTTTCTCTCGGCGAGAGAAGCCCAAAACTGACAACTATAGTTTTTCTTAAACAAGGAGCCATATTTTCAATCAAAACCATGTTTGCCATCAACAAGTAACTGATTTCTAATGATTAGGAGCAAAAAAACTCACTTCTGAGAGCTTCCTGCAGCTTTTACTGTAACATTTGTAAAAATAGCTTTCTCTCGGCGAGAGAAGCCCAAAACTGACAACTATAGTTTTTCTTAAACAAGGAGCAATATTTTCAATCAAAACCATGTTTGCCATCAACAAGTAACTAATTTTTAATGATTAGGAGCAAAAAACTCACTTCTGAGAGATTCCTGCAGCTTTTACTGTAACATTTGTAAAAATAGCTTTCTCTCGGCGAGAGAAGACCAAAACTGACAACTACAGTTTTACTTAAAAAAGGAGCAATATTTTCAATCAAAACCATGTTTGCCATCAACAAGTAACTGATTTCTAATGATTAGGACCAAAAAACTCACTTCTGAGAGCTTCCTTCAGCTTTTACTGTAACATTTGTAAAAATAGCTTTCTCTGGGCGAGAGAAGCCCAAAACTGACGACTATAGTTTTTCTTAAACAAGGAGCCATATTTTCAATCAAAACCATGTTTGCCATCAACAAGTAACTAATTTCTAATGATTAGGAGCAAAAAACTCACTTTAGAGAGCTTTCTGCAGCTTTTACTGTAACATTTGTAAAAATAGCTTTCTCTCGGCGAGAGAAGACCAAAGCTGACAACTACAGTTTTACTTAAAAAAGGAGCAATATTTTCAATCAAAACCATGTTTGCCATCAACAAGTAACTGATTTCTAATGATTAGGTCCAAAAAACTCACTTCTGAGAGCTTCCTTCAGCTTTTACTGTAACATTTGTAAAAATAGCTTTCTCTCAGCGAGAGAAGCCCAAAACTGACAACTATAGTTTTTCTTAAACAAGGAGCCATATTTTCAATCAAAACCATGTTTGCCATCAACAAGTAACTGATTTCTAATGATTAGGACCAAAAAACTCACTTCTGAGAGCTTCCTTCAGCTTTTACTGTAACATTTGTAAAAATAGCTTTCTCTCGGCGAGAGAAGCCCAAAACTGACGACTATAGTTTTTCTTAAACAAGGAGCCATATTTTCAATCAAAACCATGTTTGCCATCAACAAGTAACTAATTTTTAATGATTAGGAGCAAAAAACTCACTTCTGAGAGATTCCTGCAGCTTTTACTGTAACATTTGTAAAAATAGCTTTCTCTCGGCGAGAGAAGACCAAAACTGACAACTACAGTTTTACTTAAAAAAGGAGCAATATTTTCAATCAAAACAATGTTTGCCATCAACAAGTAACTGATTTCTAATGATTAGGACCAAAAAACTCACTTCTGAGAGCTTCCTTCAGCTTTTACTGTAACATTTGTAAAAATAGCTTTCTCTGGGCGAGAGAAGCCCAAAACTGACGACTATAGTTTTTCTTAAACAAGGAGCCATATTTTCAATCAAAACCATGTTTGCCATCAACAAGTAACTAATTTCTAATGATTAGGAGCAAAAAACTCACTTTAGAGAGCTTTCTGCAGCTTTTACTGTAACATTTGTAAAAATAGCTTTCTCTCGGCGAGAGAAGACCAAAGCTGACAACTACAGTTTTACTTAAAAAAGGAGCAATATTTTCAATCAAAACCATGTTTGCCATCAACAAGTAACTGATTTCTAATGATTATGTCCAAAAAACTCACTTCTGAGAGCTTCCTTCAGCTTTTACTGTAACATTTGTAAAAATAGCTTTCTCTCAGCGAGAGAAGCCCAAAACTGACGACTATAGTTTTTCTTAAACAAGGAGCCATATTTTCAATCAAAACCATGTTTGCCATCAACAAGTAACTGATTTCTAATGATTAGGACCAAAAAACTCACTTCTGAGAGCTTCCTTCAGCTTTTACTGTAACATTTGTAAAAATAGCTTTCTCTCGGCGAGAGAAGCCCAAAACTGACGACTATAGTTTTTCTTAAACAAAGAGCCATATTTTCAATCAAAACCATGTTTGCCATCAACAAGTAACTGATTTCTAATGATTAGGAGCAAAAAACTCACTTCTGGGAGCTTCCTGCAGCTTTTACTGTAACATTTGTAAAAATAGCTTTCTCTCGGCGAGAGAAGCCCAAAACTGACAACTATAGTTTTTCTTAAACAAGGAGCCATATTTTCAATCAAAACCATGTTTGCCATCAACAAATAACTAATTTCTAATGATTAGGAGCAAAAAACTCACTTTAGAGAGCTTTCTGCAGCTTTTACTGTAACAATTTTAAAAATAGCTTTCTCTCGGCGAGAGAAGACCAAAACTGACAACTACAGTTTTACTTAAAAAAGGAGCAATATTTTCAATCAAAACCATGTTTGCCATCAACAAGTAACTGATTTCTAATGATTAGGAGCAAAAAACTCCCTTCTGAGAGCTTCCTGCAGCTTTTACTGTAACATTTGTAAAAAATAGCTTTCTCTCGGCGAGAGAAGCCCAAAACTGACAACTATAGTTTTTCTTAAACAAGGAGCCATATTTTCAATCAAAACCATGTTTGCCATCAACAAGTAACTAATTTCTAATGATTAGGATCAAAAAACTCACTTCAGAGAGCTTTCTGCAGCTTTTACTGTAACATTTGTAAAAATAGCTTTCTCTCTGCGAGAGAAGCCCAAAACTGACAACTATAGTTTTTCTTAAACAAGGAGCCATATTTTCAATCAAAACCATGTTTGCCATCAACAAGTAACTGATTTCTAATGATTAGGAGCAAAAAACTCACTTCTGAGAGCTTCCTGCAGCTTTTACTGTATCATTTGTAAAAATAGCTTTCTCTCGGCGAGAGAAGCCCAAAACTGACAACTATAGTTTTTCTTAAACAAGGAGCCATATTTTCAATCAAAACCATGTTTGCCATCAACAAGTAACTAATTTCTAATGATTAGGACCAAAAAACTCACTTCTGAGAGCTCCCTGCAGCTTTTACTGTAACATTTGTAAAAATAGCTTTCTCTCGGCGAGAGAAGCCCAAAACTGACAACTATAGTTTTTCTTAAACAAGGAGCCATATTTTCAATCAAAACCATGTTTGCCATCAACAAGTAACTGATTTCTAATGATTAGGAGCAAAAAACTCACTTCTGAGAGCTTCCTGCAGCTTTTACTGTAACATTTGTAAAAATAGCTTTCTCTCGGCGAGAGAAGCCCAAAACTGACAACTATAGTTTTTCTTAAACAAGGAGCAATATTTTCAATCAAAACCATGTTTGCCATCAACAAGTAACTAATTTTTAATGATTAGGAGCAAAAAACTCACTTCTGAGAGATTCCTGCAGCTTTTACTGTAACATTTGTAAAAATAGCTTTCTCTCGGCGAGAGAAGACCAAAACTGACAACTACAGTTTTACTTAAAAAAGGAGCAATATTTTCAATCAAAACCATGTTTGCCATCAACAAGTAACTAATTTTTAATGATTAGGAGCAAAAAACTCACTTCTGAGAGATTCCTGCAGCTTTTACTGTAACATTTGTAAAAATAGCTTTCTCTCGGCGAGAGAAGACCAAAACTGACAACTACAGTTTTACTTAAAAAAGGAGCAATATTTTCAATCAAAACCATGTTTGCCATCAACAAGTAACTAATTTCTAATGATTAGGAGCAAAAAACTCACTTCTGAGAGCTTCCTGCAGCTTTTACTGTAACATTTGTAAAAATAGCTTTCTCTCGGCGAGAGAAGCCCAAAACTGACAACTATAGTTTTTCTTAAACAAGGAGCCATATTTTCAATCAAAACCATGTTTGCCATCAACAAGTAACTGATTTCTAATGATTAGGAGCAAAAAACTCACTTCTGAGAGCTTCCTGCAGCTTTTACTGTAACATTTGTAAAAATAGCTTTCTCTCGGCGAGAGAAGCCCAAAACTGACAACTATAGTTTTTCTTAAACAAGGAGCCATATTTTCAATCAAAACCATGTTTGCCATCAACAAGTAACTAATTTCTAATGATTAGGATCAAAAAACTCACTTCAGAGAGCTTTCTGCAGCTTTTACTGTAACATTTGTAAAAATAGCTTTCTCTCGACGAGAGAAGCCCAAAACTGACAACTATAGTTTTTCTTAAACAAGGAGCCATATTTTCAATCAAAACCATGTTTGCCATCAACAAGTAACTGATTTCTAATGATTAGGAGCAAAAAACTCACTTCTGAGAGCTTCCTGCAGCTTTTACTGTATCATTTGTAAAAATAGCTTTCTCTCGGCGAGAGAAGCCCAAAACTGACAACTATAGTTTTTCTTAAACAAGGAGCCATATTTTCAATCAAAACCATGTTTGCCATCAACAAGTAACTGATTTCTAATGATTAGGAGCAAAAAACTCACTTCTGAGAGCTTCCTGCAGCTTTTACTGTAACATTTGTAAAAATAGCTTTCTCTCGGCGAGAGAAGCCCAAAACTGACAACTATAGTTTTTCTTAAACAAGGAGCCATATTTTCAATCAAAACCATGTTTGCCATCAACAAGTAACTAATTTCTAATGATTAGGACCAAAAAACTCACTTCTGAGAGCTTCCTGCAGCTTTTACTGTAACATTTGTAAAAATAGCTTTCTCTCAGGCCTCTTAAACAAGGAGCAATATTTTCAATCAAAACCATGTTTGCCATCAACAAGTAACTGATTTCTAATGATTAGGACCAAAAAACTCACTTCTGAGAGCTTCCTGCAGCTTTCACTGTAACATTTGTAAAAATAGCTTTGTCTCAGGCCAAAACTGACAACTACAGTTTTTCTTAAACAAGGAGCAATATTTTCAATCAAAACCATGTTTGCCATCAACAAGTAACTGATTTCTAATGATTAGGACCAAAAAACTCACTTCTGAGAGCTTCCTGCAGCTTTTACTGTATCATTTGTAAAAAATAGCTTTCTCTCTTCGAGAGAAGGCCAAAACTGACAACTACAGTTTTTCTCAAACAAGGAGCAATATTTTCAATCAAAACCATGTTTGCCATCAACAAGTAAGTGATTTCTAATGATTAGGACCAAAAAACTCACTTCTAAGAGCTTCCTGCAGCTTTAACTGTAACATTTGTAAAAAAAATAGCTTTCTCTCAGGCCAAAACTGACAATTACAGTTTTTCTTAAACAAGGAGCAATATTTTCAATCAAAACCATGTTTGCCATCAACAAGTAACTGATTTCTAATGATTAGGACCAAAAAACTCACTTCTGAGAGCTTCCTGCAGCTTTTACTGTAACATTTGTAAAAATAGCTTTGTCTCAGGCCAAAACTGACAACTACAGTTTTTCTTAAACAAGGAGCAATATTTTCAATCAAAACCATGTTTGCCATCAACAAGTAACTGATTTCTAATGATTAGGACCAAAAAAACTCACTTCTGAGAGCTTCCTGCAGCTTTTACTGTAACATTTGTAAAAAATAGCTTTGTCTCACGCCAAAACTGACAACTACAGTTTTTCTTAAACAAGGAGCAATATTTTCAATCAAAACCATGTTTGCCATCAACAAGTAACTGATTTCTAATGATTAGGACCAAAAAACTCACTTCTGAGAGCTTCCTGCAGCTTTTACTGTAACATTTGTAAAAATAGCTTTCTCTCAGGCCAAAACTGACAACTACAGTTTTTCTTAAACAAGGAGCAATATTTTCAATCAAAACCATGTTTGCCATCAACAAGTAACTGATTTCTAATGATTAGGACCAAAAAACTCACTTCTGAGAGCTTCCTGCAGCTTTTACTGTAACATTTGTAAAAATAGCTTTCTCTCAGGCCAAAACTGACGACTACAGTTTTTCTTAAACAAGAAGCAATATTTTCAATCAAAACCATGTTTGCCATCAACAAGTAACTGATTTCTAATGATTAGGACCAAAAAACTCACTTCTGAGAGCTTCCTGCAGCTTTTACTGTAACATTTGTAAAAAATAGCTTTGTCTCAGGCCAAAACTGACAACTACAGTTTTTCTTAAACATGGAGCAATATTTTCAATCAAAACCATGTTTGCCATCAACAAGTAACTGTTTTTTTAATGATTAGGACCAAAAAACTCACTTCTGAGAGCTTCCTGCAGCTTTTACTGTAACATTTGTAAAAATAGCTTTGTCTCAGGCCAAAACTGACAACTACAGTTTTTCTTAAACAAGGAGCAATATTTTCAATCAAAACCATGTTTGCCATCAACAAGTAACTGATTTCTAATGATTAGGACCAAAAAAACTCACTTCTGAGAGCTTCCTGCAGCTTTTACTGTAACATTTGTAAAAAATAGCTTTGTCTCACGCCAAAACTGACAACTACAGTTTTTCTTAAACAAGGAGCAATATTTTCAATCAAAACCATGTTTGCCATCAACAAGTAACTGATTTCTAATGATTAGGACCAAAAAACTCACTTCTGAGAGCTTCCTGCAGCTTTTACTGTAACATTTGTAAAAATAGCTTTCTCTCAGGCCAAAACTGACAACTACAGTTTTTCTTAAACAAGGAGCAATATTTTCAATCAAAACCATGTTTGCCATCAACAAGTAACTGATTTCTAATGATTAGGACCAAAAAACTCACTTCTGAGAGCTTCCTGCAGCTTTTACTGTAACATTTGTAAAAATAGCTTTCTCTCAGGCCAAAACTGACGACTACAGTTTTTCTTAAACAAGAAGCAATATTTTCAATCAAAACCATGTTTGCCATCAACAAGTAACTGATTTCTAATGATTAGGACCAAAAAACTCACTTCTGAGAGCTTCCTGCAGCTTTTACTGTAACATTTGTAAAAAATAGCTTTGTCTCAGGCCAAAACTGACAACTACAGTTTTTCTTAAACATGGAGCAATATTTTCAATCAAAACCATGTTTGCCATCAACAAGTAACTGTTTTTTTAATGATTAGGACCAAAAAACTCACTTCTGAGAGCTTCCTGCAGCTTTTACTGTAACATTTGTAAAAATAGCTTTGTCTCAGGCCAAAACTGACAACTACAGTTTTTCTCAAACAAGGAGCAATATTTTCAATCAAAACCATGTTTGCCATCAACAAGTAACTGATTTCTAATGATTAGGACCAAAAAACTCACTTCTGAGAGCTTCCTGCAGCTTTTACTGTATCATTTGTAAAAAATAGCTTTCTCTCTTCGAGAGAATGCCAAAACTGACAACTACAGTTTTTCTCAAACAAGGAGCAATATTTTCAATCAAAACCATGTTTGCCATCAACAAGTAAGTGATTTCTAATGATTAGGACCAAAAAACTCACTTCTAAGAGCTTCCTGCAGCTTTAACTGTAACATTTGTAAAAAAAAAAAATAGCTTTCTCTCAGGCCAAAACTGACAACTACAGTTTTTCTTAAACAAGGAGCAATATTTTCAATCAAAACCATGTTTGCCATCAACAAGTAACTGATTTCTAATGATTAGGACGAAAAAACTCACTTCTGAGAGCTTCCTGCAGCTTTTACTGTAACATTTGTAAAAATAGCTTTGTCTCAGGCCAAAACTGACAACTACAGTTTTTCTTAAACAAGGAGCAATATTTTCAATCAAAACCATGTTTGCCATCAACAAGTAACTGATTTCTAATGATTAGGACCAAAAAACTCACTTCTGAGAGCTTCCTGCAGCTTTTACTGTAACATTTGTAAAAATAGCTTTCTCTCAGGCCAAAACTGACGACTACAGTTTTTCTTAAACAAGAAGCAATATTTTCAATCAAAACCATGTTTGCCATCAACAAGTAACTGATTTCTAATGATTAGGACCAAAAAACTCACTTCTGAGAGCTTCCTGCAGCTTTTACTGTAACATTTGTAAAAAATAGCTTTGTCTCAGGCCAAAACTGACAACTACAGTTTTTCTTAAACATGGAGCAATATTTTCAATCAAAACCATGTTTGCCATCAACAAGTAACTGTTTTTTTAATGATTAGGACCAAAAAACTCACTTCTGAGAGCTTCCTGCAGCTTTTACTGTAACATTTGTAAAAATAGCTTTGTCTCAGGCCAAAACTGACAACTACAGTTTTTCTCAAACAAGGAGCAATATTTTCAATCAAAACCATGTTTGCCATCAACAAGTAACTGATTTCTAATGATTAGGACCAAAAAACTCACTTCTGAGAGCTTCCTGCAGCTTTTACTGTATCATTTGTAAAAAATAGCTTTCTCTCTTCGAGAGAATGCCAAAACTGACAACTACAGTTTTTCTCAAACAAGGAGCAATATTTTCAATCAAAACCATGTTTGCCATCAACAAGTAAGTGATTTCTAATGATTAGGACCAAAAAACTCACTTCTAAGAGCTTCCTGCAGCTTTAACTGTAACATTTGTAAAAAAAAAAAAATAGCTTTCTCTCAGGCCAAAACTGACAACTACAGTTTTTCTTAAACAAGGAGCAATATTTTCAATCAAAACCATGTTTGCCATCAACAAGTAACTGATTTCTAATGATTAGGACGAAAAAACTCACTTCTGAGAGCTTCCTGCAGCTTTTACTGTAACATTTGTAAAAATAGCTTTCTCTCAGGCCAAAACTGACGACTACAGTTTTTCTTAAACAAGAAGCAATATTTTCAATCAAAACCATGTTTGCCATCAACAAGTAACTGATTTCTAATGATTAGGACCAAAAAACTCACTTCTGAGAGCTTCCTGCAGCTTTTACTGTAACATTTGTAAAAAATAGCTTTGTCTCAGGCCAAAACTGACAACTACAGTTTTTCTTAAACATGGAGCAATATTTTCAATCAAAACCATGTTTGCCATCAACAAGTAACTGTTTTTTTAATGATTAGGACCAAAAAACTCACTTCTGAGAGCTTCCTGCAGCTTTTACTGTAACATTTGTAAAAATAGCTTTGTCTCAGGCCAAAACTGACAACTACAGTTTTTCTTAAACAAGGAGCAATATTTTCAATCAAAACCATGTTTGCCATCAACAAGTAACTGATTTCTAATGATTAGGACCAAAAAACTCACTTCTGAGAGCTTCCTGCAGCTTTTACTGTAACATTTGTCAAAATAGCTTTCTCTCAGGCCAAAACTGACGACTACAGTTTTTCTTAAACAAGGAGCAATATTTTCAATCAAAACCATGTTTGCCATCAACAAGTAACTGATTTCTAATGATTAGGACCAAAAAACTCACTTCTGAGAGCTTCCTGCAGCTTTTACTGTAACATTTGTAAAAAATAGCTTTGTCTCAGGCCAAAACTGACAACTACAGTTTTTCTTAAACATGGAGCAATATTTTCAATCAAAACCATGTTTGCCATCAACAAGTAACTGTTTTTTAATGATTAGGACCAAAAAACTCACTTCTGAGAGCTTCCTGCAGCTTTTACTGTAACATTTGTAAAAATAGCTTTGTCTCAGGCCAAAACTGACAACTACAGTTTTTCTTAAACAAGGAGCAATATTTTCAATCAAAACCATGTTTGCCATCAACAAGTAACTGATTTCTAATGATTAGGACCAAAAAACTCACTTCTGAGAGCTTCCTGCAGCTTTTACTGTAACATTTGTCAAAATTGCTTTCTCTCAGCCTAAAACTGACAACTACAGTTTTTCTTAAACAAGGAGCCATATTTTCAATCAAAACCATGTTTGCCATCAACAAGTAACTGATTTCTAATGATTAGGAGCAAAAAACTCACTTCTGAGAGCTTCCTGCAGCTTTTACTGTAACATTTGTAAAAATAGCTTTCTCTCGGCGAGAGAAGCCCAAAACTGACAACTATAGTTTTTCTTAAACAAGGAGCAATATTTTCAATCAAAACCATGTTTGCCATCAACAAGTAACTAATTTTTAATGATTAGGAGCAAAAAACTCACTTCTGAGAGATTCCTGCAGCTTTTACTGTAACATTTGTAAAAATAGCTTTGTCTCAGGCCAAAACTGACAACTACAGTTTTTCTTAAACAAGGAGCAATATTTTCAATCAAAACCATGTTTGCCATCAACAAGTAACTGATTTCTAATGATTAGGACCAAAAAACTCACTTCTGAGAGCTTCCTGCAGCTTTTACTGTATCATATTTAAAAAATAGCTTTCTCTCTTCGAGAGAAGGCCAAAACTGACAACTACAGTTTTTCTCAAACAAGGAGCAATATTTTCAATCAAAACCATGTTTGCCATCAACAAGTAACTGATTTCTAATGATTAGGACCAAAAAAACTCACTTCTGAGAGCTTCCTGCAGCTTTTACTGTAACATTTGTAAAAATAGCTTTGTCTCACGCCAAAACTGACAACTACAGTTTTTCTTAAACAAGGAGCAATATTTTCAATCAAAACCATGTTTGCCATCAACAAGTAACTGATTTCTAATGATTAGGACCAAAAAACTCACTTCTGAGAGCTTCCTGCAGCTTTTACTGTAACATTTGTAAAAATAGCTTTCTCTCAGGCCAAAACTGACAACTACAGTTTTTCTTAAACAAGGAGCAATATTTTCAATCAAAACCATGTTTGCCATCAACAAGTAACTGATTTCTAATGATTAGGACCAAAAAACTCACTTCTGAGAGCTTCCTGCAGCTTTTACTGTAACATTTGTAAAAATAGCTTTCTCTCAGGCCAAAACTGACGACTACAGTTTTTTTTAAACAAGAAGCAATATTTTCAATCAAAACCATGTTTGCCATCAACAAGTAACTGATTTCTAATGATTAGGACCAAAAAACTCACTTCTGAGAGCTTCCTGCAGCTTTTACTGTAACATTTGTAAAAAATAGCTTTGTCTCAGGCCAAAACTGACAACTACAGTTTTTCTTAAACATGGAGCAATATTTTCAATCAAAACCATGTTTGCCATCAACAAGTAACTGTTTTTTTAATGATTAGGACCAAAAAACTCACTTCTGAGAGCTTCCTGCAGCTTTTACTGTAACATTTGTAAAAATAGCTTTGTCTCAGGCCAAAACTGACAACTACAGTTTTTCTCAAACAAGGAGCAATATTTTCAATCAAAACCATGTTTGCCATCAACAAGTAAGTGATTTCTAATGATTAGGACCAAAAAACTCACTTCTAAGAGCTTCCTGCAGCTTTAACTGTAACATTTGTAAAAAAAAAAAAATAGCTTTCTCTCAGGCCAAAACTGACAATTACAGTTTTTCTTAAACAAGGAGCAATATTTTCAATCAAAACCATGTTTGCCATCAACAAGTAACTGATTTCTAATGATTAGGACCAAAAAACTCACTTCTGAGAGCTTCCTGCAGCTTTTACTGTAACATTTGTAAAAATAGCTTTGTCTCACGCCAAAACTGACAACTACAGTTTTTCTTAAACAAGGAGCAATATTTTCAATCAAAACCATGTTTGCCATCAACATGTAACTGATTTCTAATGATTAGGACCAAAAAACTCACTTCTGAGAGCTTCCTGCAGCTTTTACTGTAACATTTGTAAAAATAGCTTTCTCTCAGGCCAAAACTGACAATTACAGTTTTTCTTAAACAAGGAGCAATATTTTCAATCAAAACCATGTTTGCCATCAACAAGTAACTGATTTCTAATGATTAGGACCAAAAAACTCACTTCTGAGAGCTTCCTGCAGCTTTTACTGTAACATTTGTAAAAATAGCTTTGTCTCAGGCCAAAACTGACAACTACAGTTTTTCTTAAACAAGGAGCAATATTTTCAATCAAAACCATGTTTGCCATCAACAAGTAACTGATTTCTAATGATTAGGACCAAAAAACTCACTTCTGAGAGCTTCCTGCAGCTTTTACTGTATCATTTGTAAAAAATAGCTTTCTCTCTTCGAGAGAAGGCCAAAATTGACAACTACAGTTTTTCTCAAACAAGGAGCAATATTTTCAATCAAAACCATGTTTGCCATCAACAAGTAAGTGATTTCTAATGATTAGGACCAAAAAACTCACTTCTAAGAGCTTCCTGCAGCTTTAACTGTAACATTTGTAAAAAAAATAGCTTTCTCTCAGGCCAAAACTGACAATTACAGTTTTTCTTAAACAAGGAGCAATATTTTCAATCAAAACCATGTTTGCCATCAACAAGTAACTGATTTCTAATGATTAGGACCAAAAAACTCACTTCTGAGAGCTTCCTGCAGCTTTTACTGTAACATTTGTAAAAATAGCTTTGTCTCAGGCCAAAACTGACAACTACAGTTTTTCTTAAACAAGGAGCAATATTTTCAATCAAAACCATGTTTACCATCAACAAGTAACTGATTTCTAATGATTAGGACCAAAAAAACTCACTTCTGAGAGCTTCCTGCAGCTTTTACTGTAACATTTGTAAAAATAGCTTTGTCTCACGCCAAAACTGACAACTACAGTTTTTCTTAAACAAGGAGCAATATTTTCAATCAAAACCATGTTTGCCATCAACAAGTAACTGATTTCTAATGATTAGGACCAAAAAACTCACTTCTGAGAGCTTCCTGCAGCTTTTACTGTATCATTTGTAAAAAATAGCTTTCTCTCTTCGAGAGAAGGCCAAAATTGACAACTACAGTTTTTCTCAAACAAGGAGCAATATTTTCAATCAAAACCATGTTTGCCATCAACAAGTAAGTGATTTCTAATGATTAGGACCAAAAAACTCACTTCTAAGAGCTTCCTGCAGCTTTAACTGTAACATTTGTAAAAAAAAATAGCTTTCTCTCAGGCCAAAACTGACAATTACAGTTTTTCTTAAACAAGGAGCAATATTTTCAATCAAAACCATGTTTGCCATCAACAAGTAACTGATTTCTAATGATTAGGACCAAAAAAACTCACTTCTGAGAGCTTCCTGCAGCTTTTACTGTAACATTTGTAAAAATAGCTTTGTCTCACGCCAAAACTGACAACTACAGTTTTTCTTAAACAAGGAGCAATATTTTCAATCAAAACCATGTTTGCCATCAACAAGTAACTGATTTCTAATGATTAGGACCAAAAAACTCACTTCTGAGAGCTTCCTGCAGCTTTTACTGTAACATTTGTAAAAATAGCTTTCTCTCAGGCCAAAACTGACAACTACAGTTTTTCTTAAACAAGGAGCAATATTTTCAATCAAAACCATGTTTGCCATCAACAAGTAACTGATTTCTAATGATTAGGACCAAAAAACTCACTTCTGAGAGCTTCCTGCAGCTTTTACTGTAACATTTGTAAAAATAGCTTTCTCTCAGGCCAAAACTGACGACTACAGTTTTTCTTAAACAAGAAGCAATATTTTCAATCAAAACCATGTTTGCCATCAACAAGTAACTGATTTCTAATGATTAGGACCAAAAAACTCACTTCTGAGAGCTTCCTGCAGCTTTTACTGTAACATTTGTAAAAAATAGCTTTGTCTCAGGCCAAAACTGACAACTACAGTTTTTCTTAAACATGGAGCAATATTTTCAATCAAAACCATGTTTGCCATCAACAAGTAACTGTTTTTTTAATGATTAGGACCAAAAAACTCACTTCTGAGAGCTTCCTGCAGCTTTTACTGTAACATTTGTAAAAATAGCTTTGTCTCAGGCCAAAACTGACAACTACAGTTTTTCTCAAACAAGGAGCAACATTTTCAATCAAAACCATGTTTGCCATCAACAAGTAACTGATTTCTAATGATTAGGACCAAAAAACTCACTTCTGAGAGCTTCCTGCAGCTTTTACTGTATCATTTGTAAAAAATAGCTTTCTCTCTTCGAGAGAAGGCCAAAACTGACAACTACAGTTTTTCTCAAACAAGGAGCAATATTTTCAATCAAAACCATGTTTGCCATCAACAAGTAAGTGATTTCTAATGATTAGGACCAAAAAACTCACTTCTAAGAGCTTCCTGCAGCTTTAACTGTAACATTTGTAAAAAAAAAAAATAGCTTTCCCTCAGGCCAAAACTGACAATTACAGTTTTTCTTAAACAAGGAGCAATATTTTCAATCAAAACCATGTTTGCCATCAACAAGTAACTGATTTCTAATGATTAGGACCAAAAAACTCACTTCTGAGAGCTTCCTGCAGCTTTTACTGTAACATTTGTAAAAATAGCTTTGTCTCAGGCCAAAACTGACAACTACAGTTTTTCTTAAACAAGGAGCAATATTTTCAATCAAAACCATGTTTGCCATCAACAAGTAACTGATTTCTAATGATTAGGACCAAAAAAACTCACTTCTGAGAGCTTCCTGCAGCTTTTACTGTAACATTTGTAAAAATAGCTTTGTCTCACGCCAAAACTGACAACTACAGTTTTTCTTAAACAAGGAGCAATATTTTCAATCAAAACCATGTTTGCCATCAACAAGTAACTGATTTCTAATGATTAGGACCAAAAAACTCACTTCTGAGAGCTTCCTGCAGCTTTTACTGTAACATTTGTAAAAATAGCTTTCTCTCAGGCCAAAACTGACAACTACAGTTTTTCTTAAACAAGGAGCAATATTTTCAATCAAAACCATGTTTGCCATCAACAAGTAACTGATTTCTAATGATTAGGACGAAAAAACTCACTTCTGAGAGCTTCCTGCAGCTTTTACTGTAACATTTGTAAAAATAGCTTTCTCTCAGGCCAAAACTGACGACTACAGTTTTTCTTAAACAAGAAGCAATATTTTCAATCAAAACCATGTTTGCCATCAACAAGTAACTGATTTCTAATGATTAGGACGAAAAAACTCACTTCTGAGAGCTTCCTGCAGCTTTTACTGTAACATTTGTAAAAATAGCTTTCTCTCAGGCCAAAACTGACGACTACAGTTTTTCTTAAACAAGAAGCAATATTTTCAATCAAAACCATGTTTGCCATCAACAAGTAACTGATTTCTAATGATTAGGACCAAAAAACTCACTTCTGAGAGCTTCCTGCAGCTTTTACTGTAACATTTGTAAAAAATAGCTTTGTCTCAGGCCAAAACTGACAACTACAGTTTTTCTTAAACATGGAGCAATATTTTCAATCAAAACCATGTTTGCCATCAACAAGTAACTGTTTTTTTAATGATTAGGACCAAAAAACTCACTTCTGAGAGCTTCCTGCAGCTTTTACTGTAACATTTGTAAAAAAATAGCTTTGTCTCAGGCCAAAACTGACAACTACAGTTTTTCTTAAACAAGGAGCAATATTTTCAATCAAAACCATGTTTGCCATCAACAAGTAACTGATTTCTAATGATTAGGACCAAAAAACTCACTTCTGAGAGCTTCCTGCAGCTTTTACTGTAACATTTGTCAAAATAGCTTTCTCTCAGGCCAAAACTGACGACTACAGTTTTTCTTAAACAAGGAGCAATATTTTCAATCAAAACCATGTTTGCCATCAACAAGTAACTGATTTCTAATGATTAGGACCAAAAAACTCACTTCTGAGAGCTTCCTGCAGCTTTTACTGTAACATTTGTAAAAATAGCTTTCTCTCAGGCCAAAACTGACGACTACAGTTTTTCTTAAACAAGAAGCAATATTTTCAATCAAAACCATGTTTGCCATCAACAAGTAACTGATTTCTAATGATTAGGACCAAAAAACTCACTTCTGAGAGCTTCCTGCAGCTTTTACTGTAACATTTGTAAAAAATAGCTTTGTCTCAGGCCAAAACTGACAACTACAGTTTTTCTTAAACATGGAGCAATATTTTCAATCAAAACCATGTTTGCCATCAACAAGTAACTGTTTTTTTAATGATTAGGACCAAAAAACTCACTTCTGAGAGCTTCCTGCAGCTTTTACTGTAACATTTGTAAAAAAAATAGCTTTGTCTCAGGCCAAAACTGACAACTACAGTTTTTCTTAAACAAGGAGCAATATTTTCAATCAAAACCATGTTTGCCATCAACAAGTAACTGATTTCTAATGATTAGGACCAAAAAACTCACTTCTGAGAGCTTCCTGCAGCTTTTACTGTAACATTTGTCAAAATAGCTTTCTCTCAGGCCAAAACTGACGACTACAGTTTTTCTTAAACAAGGAGCAATATTTTCAATCAAAACCATGTTTGCCATCAACAAGTAACTGATTTCTAATGATTAGGACCAAAACACTCACTTCTGAGAGCTTCCTGCAGCTTTTACTGTAACATTTGTAAAAAATAGCTTTGTCTCAGGCCAAAACTGACAACTACACTTTTTCTTACACATGGAGCAATATTTTCAATCAAAACCATGTTTGCCATCAACAAGTAACTGTTTTTTAATGATTAGGACCAAAAAACTCACTTCTGAGAGCTTCCTGCAGCTTTCACTGTAACATTTGTAAAAATAGCTTTCTCTCAGGCCAAAACTGACAACTACAGTTTTTCTTAAACAAGGAGCAATATTTTCAATCAAAACCATGTTTGACATCAACAAGTAACTGATTTCTAATGATTAGGACCAAAAAACTCACTTCTGAGAGCTTCCTGCAGCTTTTACTGTAACATTTGTCAAAATTGCTTTCTCTCAGCCTAAAACTGACAACTACAGTTTTTCTTAAACAAGGAGCCATATTTTCAATCAAAACCATGTTTGCCATCAACAAGTAACTAATTTTTAATGATTAGGAGCAAAAAACTCACTTCTGAGAGATTCCTGCAGCTTTTACTGTAACATTTGTAAAAATAGCTTTCTCTCGGCGAGAGAAGACCAAAACTGACAACTACAGTTTTGCTTAAAAAAGGAGCAATATTTTCAATCAAAACCATGTTTGCCATCAACAAGTAACTGATTTCTAATGATTAGGACCAAAAAACTCACTTCTGAGAGCTTCCTTCAGCTTTTACTGTAACATTTGTAAAAATAGCTTTCTCTGGGCGAGAGAAGCCCAAAACTGACGACTATAGTTTTTCTTAAACAAGGAGCCATATTTTCAATCAAAACCATGTTTGCCATCAACAAGTAACTAATTTCTAATGATTAGGAGCAAAAAACTCACTTTAGAGAGCTTTCTGCAGCTTTTACTGTAACATTTGTAAAAATAGCTTTCTCTCGGCGAGAGAAGACCAAAGCTGACAACTACAGTTTTACTTAAAAAAGGAGCAATATTTTCAATCAAAACCATGTTTGCCATCAACAAGTAACTGATTTCTAATGATTAGGTCCAAAAAACTCACTTCTGAGAGCTTCCTTCAGCTTTTACTGTAACATTTGTAAAAATAGCTTTCTCTCAGCGAGAGAAGCCCAAAACTGACGACTATAGTTTTTCTTAAACAAGGAGCCATATTTTCAATCAAAACCATGTTTGCCATCAACAAGTAACTGATTTCTAATGATTAGGACCAAAAAACTCACTTCTGAGAGCTTCCTGCAGCTTTTACTGTAACATTTGTAAAAATAGCTTTCTCTCGGCGAGAGAAGCCCAAAACTGACAACTATAGTTTTTCTTAAACAAGGAGCCATATTTTCAATCAAAACCATGTTTGCCATCAACAAGTAACTGATTTCTAATGATTAGGACCAAAAAACTCACTTCTGAGAGCTTCCTGCAGCTTTTACTGTAACATTTGTAAAAATAGCTTTCTCTCGGCGAGAGAAGCCCAAAACTGACAACTATAGTTTTTCTTAAACAAGGAGCCATATTTTCAATCAAAACCATGTTTGCCATCAACAAGTAACTGATTTCTAATGATTAGGAGCAAAAAAACTCACTTCTGAGAGCTTCCTGCAGCTTTTACTGTAACATTTGTAAAAATAGCTTTCTCTCGGCGAGAGAAGCCCAAAACTGACAACTATAGTTTTTCTTAAACAAGGAGCAATATTTTCAATCAAAACCATGTTTGCCATCAACAAGTAACTAATTTTTAATGATTAGGAGCAAAAAACTCACTTCTGAGAGATTCCTGCAGCTTTTACTGTAACATTTGTAAAAATAGCTTTCTCTCGGCGAGAGAAGACCAAAACTGACAACTACAGTTTTACTTAAAAAAGGAGCAATATTTTCAATCAAAACCATGTTTGCCATCAACAAGTAACTGATTTCTAATGATTAGGACCAAAAAATTCACTTCTGAGAGCTTCCTTCAGCTTTTACTGTAACATTTGTAAAAATAGCTTTCTCTGGGCGAGAGAAGCCCAAAACTGACGACTATAGTTTTTCTTAAACAAGGAGCCATATTTTCAATCAAAACCATGTTTGCCATCAACAAGTAACTAATTTCTAATGATTAGGAGCAAAAAACTCACTTTAGAGAGCTTTCTGCAGCTTTTACTGTAACATTTGTAAAAATAGCTTTCTCTCGGCGAGAGAAGACCAAAGCTGACAACTACAGTTTTACTTAAAAAAGGAGCAATATTTTCAATCAAAACCATGTTTGCCATCAACAAGTAACTGATTTCTAATGATTAGGTCCAAAAAACTCACTTCTGAGAGCTTCCTTCAGCTTTTACTGTAACATTTGTAAAAATAGCTTTCTCTCAGCGAGAGAAGCCCAAAACTGACAACTATAGTTTTTCTTAAACAAGGAGCCATATTTTCAATCAAAACCATGTTTGCCATCAACAAGTAACTGATTTCTAATGATTAGGAGCAAAAAAACTCACTTCTGAGAGCTTCCTGCAGCTTTTACTGTAACATTTGTAAAAATAGCTTTCTCTCGGCGAGAGAAGCCCAAAACTGACAACTATAGTTTTTCTTAAACAAGGAGCAATATTTTCAATCAAAACCATGTTTGCCATCAACAAGTAACTAATTTTTAATGATTAGGAGCAAAAAACTCACTTCTGAGAGATTCCTGCAGCTTTTACTGTAACATTTGTAAAAATAGCTTTCTCTCGGCGAGAGAAGACCAAAACTGACAACTACAGTTTTACTTAAAAAAGGAGCAATATTTTCAATCAAAACCATGTTTGCCATCAACAAGTAACTGATTTCTAATGATTAGGACCAAAAAATTCACTTCTGAGAGCTTCCTTCAGCTTTTACTGTAACATTTGTAAAAATAGCTTTCTCTGGGCGAGAGAAGCCCAAAACTGACGACTATAGTTTTTCTTAAACAAGGAGCCATATTTTCAATCAAAACCATGTTTGCCATCAACAAGTAACTAATTTCTAATGATTAGGAGCAAAAAACTCACTTTAGAGAGCTTTCTGCAGCTTTTACTGTAACATTTGTAAAAATAGCTTTCTCTCGGCGAGAGAAGACCAAAGCTGACAACTACAGTTTTACTTAAAAAAGGAGCAATATTTTCAATCAAAACCATGTTTGCCATCAACAAGTAACTGATTTCTAATGATTAGGTCCAAAAAACTCACTTCTGAGAGCTTCCTTCAGCTTTTACTGTAACATTTGTAAAAATAGCTTTCTCTCAGCGAGAGAAGCCCAAAACTGACAACTATAGTTTTTCTTAAACAAGGAGCCATATTTTCAATCAAAACCATGTTTGCCATCAACAAGTAACTGCTTTCTAATGATTAGGACCAAAAAACTCACTTCTGAGAGCTTCCTTCAGCTTTTACTGTAACATTTGTAAAAATAGCTTTCTCTCGGCGAGAGAAGCCCAAAACTGACGACTATAGTTTTTCTTAAACAAGGAGCCATATTTTCAATCAAAACCATGTTTGCCATCAACAAGTAACTAATTTTTAATGATTAGGAGCAAAAAACTCACTTCTGAGAGATTCCTGCAGCTTTTACTGTAACATTTGTAAAAATAGCTTTCTCTCGGCGAGAGAAGACCAAAACTGACAACTACAGTTTTACTTAAAAAAGGAGCAATATTTTCAATCAAAACAATGTTTGCCATCAACAAGTAACTGATTTCTAATGATTAGGACCAAAAAACTCACTTCTGAGAGCTTCCTTCAGCTTTTACTGTAACATTTGTAAAAATAGCTTTCTCTGGGCGAGAGAAGCCCAAAACTGACGACTATAGTTTTTCTTAAACAAGGAGCCATATTTTCAATCAAAACCATGTTTGCCATCAACAAGTAACTAATTTCTAATGATTAGGAGCAAAAAACTCACTTTAGAGAGCTTTCTGCAGCTTTTACTGTAACATTTGTAAAAATAGCTTTCTCTCGGCGAGAGAAGACCAAAGCTGACAACTACAGTTTTACTTAAAAAAGGAGCAATATTTTCAATCAAAACCATGTTTGCCATCAACAAGTAACTGATTTCTAATGATTATGTCCAAAAAACTCACTTCTGAGAGCTTCCTTCAGCTTTTACTGTAACATTTGTAAAAATAGCTTTCTCTCAGCGAGAGAAGCCCAAAACTGACGACTATAGTTTTTCTTAAACAAGGAGCCATATTTTCAATCAAAACCATGTTTGCCATCAACAAGTAACTGATTTCTAATGATTAGGACCAAAAAACTCACTTCTGAGAGCTTCCTTCAGCTTTTACTGTAACATTTGTAAAAATAGCTTTCTCTCGGCGAGAGAAGCCCAAAACTGAAGACTATAGTTTTTCTTAAACAAAGAGCCATATTTTCAATCAAAACCATGTTTGCCATCAACAAGTAACTGATTTCTAATGATTAGGAGCAAAAAACTCACTTCTGGGAGCTTCCTGCAGCTTTTACTGTAACATTTGTAAAAATAGCTTTCTCTCGGCGAGAGAAGCCCAAAACTGACAACTATAGTTTTTCTTAAACAAGGAGCCATATTTTCAATCAAAACCATGTTTGCCATCAACAAATAACTAATTTCTAATGATTAGGAGCAAAAAACTCACTTTAGAGAGCTTTCTGCAGCTTTTACTGTAACAATTTTAAAAATAGCTTTCTCTCGGCGAGAGAAGACCAAAACTGACAACTACAGTTTTACTTAAAAAAGGAGCAATATTTTCAATCAAAACCATGTTTGCCATCAACAAGTAACTGATTTCTAATGATTAGGACCAAAAAACTCACTTCTGAGAGCTTCCTGCAGCTTTTACTGTAACATTTGTAAAAATAGCTTTCTCTCGGCGAGAGAAGCCCAAAACTGACGACTATAGTTTTTCTTAAACAAGGAGCCATATTTTCAATCAAAACCATGTTTGCCATCAACAAGTAACTGATTTCTAATGATTAGGAGCAAAAAACTCCCTTCTGAGAGCTTCCTGCAGCTTTTACTGTAACATTTGTAAAAAATAGCTTTCTCTCGGCGAGAGAAGCCCAAAACTGACAACTATAGTTTTTCTTAAACAAGGAGCCATATTTTCAATCAAAACCATGTTTGCCATCAACAAGTAACTAATTTCTAATGATTAGGATCAAAAAACTCACTTCAGAGAGCTTTCTGCAGCTTTTACTGTAACATTTGTAAAAATAGCTTTCTCTCTGCGAGAGAAGCCCAAAACTGACAACTATAGTTTTTCTTAAACAAGGAGCCATATTTTCAATCAAAACCATGTTTGCCATCAACAAGTAACTGATTTCTAATGATTAGGAGCAAAAAACTCACTTCTGAGAGCTTCCTGCAGCTTTTACTGTATCATTTGTAAAAATAGCTTTCTCTCGGCGAGAGAAGCCCAAAACTGACAACTATAGTTTTTCTTAAACAAGGAGCCATATTTTCAATCAAAACCATGTTTGCCATCAACAAGTAACTAATTTCTAATGATTAGGACCAAAAAACTCACTTCTGAGAGCTCCCTGCAGCTTTTACTGTAACATTTGTAAAAATAGCTTTCTCTCGGCGAGAGAAGCCCAAAACTGACAACTATAGTTTTTCTTAAACAAGGAGCCATATTTTCAATCAAAACCATGTTTGCCATCAACAAGTAACTGATTTCTAATGATTAGGAGCAAAAAACTCACTTCTGAGAGCTTCCTGCAGCTTTTACTGTAACATTTGTAAAAATAGCTTTCTCTCGGCGAGAGAAGCCCAAAACTGACAACTATAGTTTTTCTTAAACAAGGAGCAATATTTTCAATCAAAACCATGTTTGCCATCAACAAGTAACTAATTTTTAATGATTAGGAGCAAAAAACTCACTTCTGAGAGATTCCTGCAGCTTTTACTGTAACATTTGTAAAAATAGCTTTCTCTCGCCGAGAGAAGACCAAAACTGACAACTACAGTTTTACTTAAAAAAGGAGCAATATTTTCAATCAAAACCATGTTTGCCATCAACAAGTAACTAATTTTTAATGATTAGGAGCAAAAAACTCACTTCTGAGAGATTCCTGCAGCTTTTACTGTAACATTTGTAAAAATAGCTTTCTCTCGGCGAGAGAAGACCAAAACTGACAACTACAGTTTTACTTAAAAAAGGAGCAATATTTTCAATCAAAACCATGTTTGCCATCAACAAGTAACTAATTTCTAATGATTAGGAGCAAAAAACTCACTTCTGAGAGCTTCCTGCAGCTTTTACTGTAACATTTGTAAAAATAGCTTTCTCTCGGCGAGAGAAGCCCAAAACTGACAACTATAGTTTTTCTTAAACAAGGAGCCATATTTTTAATCAAAACCATGTTTGCCATCAACAAGTAACTGATTTCTAATGATTAGGAGCAAAAAACTCACTTCTGAGAGCTTCCTGCAGCTTTTACTGTATCATTTGTAAAAATAGCTTTCTCTCGGCGAGAGAAGCCCAAAACTGACAACTATAGTTTTTCTTAAACAAGGAGCCATATTTTCAATCAAAACCATGTTTGCCATCAACAAGTAACTGATTTCTAATGATTAGGAGCAAAAAACTCACTTCTGAGAGCTTCCTGCAGCTTTTACTGTAACATTTGTAAAAATAGCTTTCTCTCGGCGAGAGAAGCCCAAAACTGACAACTATAGTTTTTCTTAAACAAGGAGCAATATTTTCAATCAAAACCATGTTTGCCATCAACAAGTAACTAATTTTTAATGATTAGGAGCAAAAAACTCACTTCTGAGAGATTCCTGCAGCTTTTACTGTAACATTTGTAAAAATAGCTTTCTCTCGGCGAGAGAAGACCAAAACTGACAACTACAGTTTTACTTAAAAAAGGAGCAATATTTTCAATCAAAACCATGTTTGCCATCAACAAGTAACTAATTTGTAATGATTAGGAGCAAAAAACTCACTTCTGAGAGATTCCTGCAGCTTTTACTGTAACATTTGTAAAAATAGCTTTCTCTCGGCGAGAGAAGCCCAAAACTGACAACTATAGTTTTTCTTAAACAAGGAGCCATATTTTTAATCAAAACCATGTTTGCCATCAACAAGTAACTGATTTCTAATGATTAGGAGCAAAAAACTCACTTCTGAGAGCTTCCTGCAGCTTTTACTGTAACATTTGTAAAAATAGCTTTCTCTCGGCGAGAGAAGCCCAAAACTGACAACTATAGTTTTTCTTAAACAAGGAGCCATATTTTCAATCAAAACCATGTTTGCCATCAACAAGTAACTAATTTCTAATGATTAGGATCAAAAAACTCACTTCAGAGAGCTTTCTGCAGCTTTTACTGTAACATTTGTAAAAATAGCTTTCTCTCGGCGAGAGAAGCCCAAAACTGACAACTATAGTTTTTCTTAAACAAGGAGCCATATTTTCAATCAAAACCATGTTTGCCATCAACAAGTAACTGATTTCTAATCATTAGGAGCAAAAAACTCACTTCTGAGAGCTTCCTGCAGCTTTTACTGTATCATTTGTAAAAATAGCTTTCTCTCGGCGAGAGAAGCCCAAAACTGACAACTATAGTTTTTCTTAAACAAGGAGCCATATTTTCAATCAAAACCATGTTTGCCATCAACAAGTAACTGATTTCTAATGATTAGGTCCAAAAAACTCACTTCTGAGAGCTTCCTTCAGCTTTTACTGTAACATTTGTAAAAATAGCTTTCTCTCGGCGAGAGAAGCCCAAAACTGACAACTATAGTTTTTCTTAAACAAGGAGCCATATTTTCAATCAAAACCATGTTTGCCATCAACAAGTAACTGATTTCTAATGATTAGGAGCAAAAAACTCACTTCTGAGAGCTTCCTGCAGCTTTTACTGTAACATTTGTAAAAATAGCTTTCTCTCGGCGAGAGAAGCCCAAAACTGACAACTATAGTTTTTCTTAAACAAGGAGCAATATTTTCAATCAAAACCATGTTTGCCATCAACAAGTAACTGATTTCTAATGATTAGGACCAAAAAACTCACTTCTGAGAGCTTCCTGCAGCTTTTACTGTATCATTTGTAAAAAATAGCTTTCTCTCTTCGAGAGAAGGCCAAAACTGACAACTACAGTTTTTCTCAAACAAGGAGCAATATTTTCAATCAAAACCATGTTTGCCATCAACAAGTAAGTGATTTCTAATGATTAGGACCAAAAAACTCACTTCTAAGAGCTTCCTGCAGCTTTAACTGTAACATTTGTAAAAAAAAATAGCTTTCTCTCAGGCCAAAACTGACAATTACAGTTTTTCTTAAACAAGGAGCAATATTTTCAATCAAAACCATGTTTGCCATCAACAAGTAACTGATTTCTAATGATTAGGACCAAAAAAACTCACTTCTGAGAGCTTCCTGCAGCTTTTACTGTAACATTTGTAAAAAATAGCTTTGTCTCACGCCAAAACTGACAACTACAGTTTTTCTTAAACAAGGAGCAATATTTTCAATCAAAACCATGTTTGCCATCAACAAGTAACTGATTTCTAATGATTAGGACCAAAAAACTCACTTCTGAGAGCTTCCTGCAGCTTTTACTGTAACATTTGTAAAAATAGCTTTCTCTCAGGCCAAAACTGACAACTACAGTTTTTCTTAAACAAGGAGCAATATTTTCAATCAAAACCATGTTTGCCATCAACAAGTAACTGATTTCTAATGATTAGGACCAAAAAACTCACTTCTGAGAGCTTCCTGCAGCTTTTACTGTAACATTTGTAAAAATAGCTTTCTCTCAGGCCAAAACTGACGACTACAGTTTTTCTTAAACAAGAAGCAATATTTTCAATCAAAACCATGTTTGCCATCAACAAGTAACTGATTTCTAATGATTAGGACCAAAAAACTCACTTCTGAGAGCTTCCTGCAGCTTTTACTGTAACATTTGTAAAAAATAGCTTTGTCTCAGGCCAAAACTGAGAACTACAGTTTTTCTTAAACATGGAGCAATATTTTCAATCAAAACCATGTTTGCCATCAACAAGTAACTGTTTTTTTAATGATTAGGACCAAAAAACTCACTTCTGAGAGCTTCCTGCAGCTTTTACTGTAACATTTGTAAAAATAGCTTTGTCTCAGGCCAAAACTGACAACTACAGTTTTTCTCAAACAAGGAGCAATATTTTCAATCAAAACCATGTTTGCCATCAACAAGTAACTGATTTCTAATGATTAGGACCAAAAAACTCACTTCTGAGAGCTTCCTGCAGCTTTTACTGTATCATTTGTAAAAAATAGCTTTCTCTCTTCGAGAGAATGCCAAAACTGACAACTACAGTTTTTCTCAAACAAGGAGCAATATTTTCAATCAAAACCATGTTTGCCATCAACAAGTAAGTGATTTCTAATGATTAGGACCAAAAAACTCACTTCTAAGAGCTTCCTGCAGCTTTAACTGTAACATTTGTAAAAAAAAAAAATAGCTTTCTCTCAGGCCAAAACTGACAACTACAGTTTTTCTTAAACAAGGAGCAATATTTTCAATCAAAACCATGTTTGCCATCAACAAGTAACTGATTTCTAATGATTAGGACGAAAAAACTCACTTCTGAGAGCTTCCTGCAGCTTTTACTGTAACATTTGTAAAAATAGCTTTGTCTCAGGCCAAAACTGACAACTACAGTTTTTCTTAAACAAGGAGCAATATTTTCAATCAAAACCATGTTTGCCATCAACAAGTAACTGTTTTTTTAATGATTAGGACCAAAAAACTCACTTCTGAGAGCTTCCTGCAGCTTTTACTGTAACATTTGTAAAAATAGCTTTGTCTCAGGCCAAAACTGACAACTACAGTTTTTCTCAAACAAGGAGCAATATTTTCAATCAAAACCATGTTTGCCATCAACAAGTAAGTGATTTCTAATGATTAGGACCAAAAAACTCACTTCTAAGAGCTTCCTGCAGCTTTAACTGTAACATTTGTAAAAAAAAAAAAATAGCTTTCTCTCAGGCCAAAACTGACAACTACAGTTTTTCTTAAACAAGGAGCAATATTTTCAATCAAAACCATGTTTGCCATCAACAAGTAACTGATTTCTAATGATTAGGACGAAAAAACTCACTTCTGAGAGCTTCCTGCAGCTTTTACTGTAACATTTGTAAAAATAGCTTTGTCTCAGGCCAAAACTGACAACTACAGTTTTTCTTAAACAAGGAGCAATATTTTCAATCAAAACCATGTTTGCCATCAACAAGTAACTGATTTCTAATGATTAGGACCAAAAAACTCACTTCTGAGAGCTTCCTGCAGCTTTTACTGTAACATTTGTAAAAATAGCTTTCTCTCAGGCCAAAACTGACGACTACAGTTTTTCTTAAACAAGAAGCAATATTTTCAATCAAAACCATGTTTGCCATCAACAAGTAACTGATTTCTAATGATTAGGACCAAAAAACTCACTTCTGAGAGCTTCCTGCAGCTTTTACTGTAACATTTGTAAAAAATAGCTTTGTCTCAGGCCAAAACTGACAACTACAGTTTTTCTTAAACATGGAGCAATATTTTCAATCAAAACCATGTTTGCCATCAACAAGTAACTGTTTTTTTAATGATTAGGACCAAAAAACTCACTTCTGAGAGCTTCCTGCAGCTTTTACTGTAACATTTGTAAAAATAGCTTTGTCTCAGGCCAAAACTGACAACTACAGTTTTTCTCAAACAAGGAGCAATATTTTCAATCAAAACCATGTTTGCCATCAACAAGTAACTGATTTCTAATGATTAGGACCAAAAAACTCACTTCTGAGAGCTTCCTGCAGCTTTTACTGTATCATTTGTAAAAAATAGCTTTCTCTCTTCGAGAGAATGCCAAAACTGACAACTACAGTTTTTCTCAAACAAGGAGCAATATTTTCAATCAAAACCATGTTTGCCATCAACAAGTAAGTGATTTCTAATGATTAGGACCAAAAAACTCACTTCTAAGAGCTTCCTGCAGCTTTAACTGTAACATTTGTAAAAAAAAAAAATAGCTTTCTCTCAGGCCAAAACTGACAACTACAGTTTTTCTTAAACAAGGAGCAATATTTTCAATCAAAACCATGTTTGCCATCAACAAGTAACTGATTTCTAATGATTAGGACGAAAAAACTCACTTCTGAGAGCTTCCTGCAGCTTTTACTGTAACATTTGTAAAAATAGCTTTCTCTCAGGCCAAAACTGACGACTACAGTTTTTCTTAAACAAGAAGCAATATTTTCAATCAAAACCATGTTTGCCATCAACAAGTAACTGATTTCTAATGATTAGGACCAAAAAACTCACTTCTGAGAGCTTCCTGCAGCTTTTACTGTAACATTTGTAAAAAATAGCTTTGTCTCAGGCCAAAACTGACAACTACAGTTTTTCTTAAACATGGAGCAATATTTTCAATCAAAACCATGTTTGCCATCAACAAGTAACTGTTTTTTTAATGATTAGGACCAAAAAACTCACTTCTGAGAGCTTCCTGCAGCTTTTACTGTAACATTTGTAAAAATAGCTTTGTCTCAGGCCAAAACTGACAACTACAGTTTTTCTTAAACAAGGAGCAATATTTTCAATCAAAACCATGTTTGCCATCAACAAGTAACTGATTTCTAATGATTAGGACCAAAAAACTCACTTCTCAGAGCTTCCTGCAGCTTTTACTGTAACATTTGTCAAAATAGCTTTCTCTCAGGCCAAAACTGACGACTACAGTTTTTCTTAAACAAGGAGCAATATTTTCAATCAAAACCATGTTTGCCATCAACAAGTAACTGATTTCTAATGATTAGGACCAAAAAACTCACTTCTGAGAGCTTCCTGCAGCTTTTACTGTAACATTTGTAAAAAATAGCTTTGTCTCAGGCCAAAACTGACAACTACAGTTTTTCTTAAACATGGAGCAATATTTTCAATCAAAACCATGTTTGCCATCAACAAGTAACTGTTTTTTAATGATTAGGACCAAAAAACTCACTTCTGAGAGCTTCCTGCAGCTTTTACTGTAACATTTGTAAAAATAGCTTTGTCTCAGGCCAAAACTGACAACTACAGTTTTTCTTAAACAAGGAGCAATATTTTCAATCAAAACCATGTTTGCCATCAACAAGTAACTGATTTCTAATGATTAGGACCAAAAAACTCACTTCTGAGAGCTTCCTGCAGCTTTTACTGTAACATTTGTCAAAATTGCTTTCTCTCAGCCTAAAACTGACAACTACAGTTTTTCTTAAACAAGGAGCCATATTTTCAATCAAAACCATGTTTGCCATCAACAAGTAACTGATTTCTAATGATTAGGAGCAAAAAACTCACTTCTGAGAGCTTCCTGCAGCTTTTACTGTAACATTTGTAAAAATAGCTTTCTCTCGGCGAGAGAAGCCCAAAACTGACAACTATAGTTTTTCTTAAACAAGGAGCAATATTTTCAATCAAAACCATGTTTGCCATCAACAAGTAACTAATTTTTAATGATTAGGAGCAAAAAACTCACTTCTGAGAGATTCCTGCAGCTTTTACTGTAACATTTGTAAAAATAGCTTTGTCTCAGGCCAAAACTGACAACTACAGTTTTTCTTAAACAAGGAGCAATATTTTCAATCAAAACCATGTTTGCCATCAACAAGTAACTGATTTCTAATGATTAGGACCAAAAAACTCACTTCTGAGAGCTTCCTGCAGCTTTTACTGTATCATATTTAAAAAATAGCTTTCTCTCTTCGAGAGAAGGCCAAAACTGACAACTACAGTTTTTCTCAAACAAGGAGCAATATTTTCAATCAAAACCATGTTTGCCATCAACAAGTAACTGATTTCTAATGATTAGGACCAAAAAAACTCACTTCTGAGAGCTTCCTGCAGCTTTTACTGTAACATTTGTAAAAATAGCTTTGTCTCACGCCAAAACTGACAACTACAGTTTTTCTTAAACAAGGAGCAATATTTTCAATCAAAACCATGTTTGCCATCAACAAGTAACTGATTTCTAATGATTAGGACCAAAAAACTCACTTCTGAGAGCTTCCTGCAGCTTTTACTGTAACATTTGTAAAAATAGCTTTCTCTCAGGCCAAAACTGACAACTACAGTTTTTCTTAAACAAGGAGCAATATTTTCAATCAAAACCATGTTTGCCATCAACAAGTAACTGATTTCTAATGATTAGGACCAAAAAACTCACTTCTGAGAGCTTCCTGCAGCTTTTACTGTAACATTTGTAAAAATAGCTTTCTCTCAGGCCAAAACTGACGACTACAGTTTTTTTTAAACAAGAAGCAACATTTTCAATCAAAACCATGTTTGCCATCAACAAGTAACTGATTTCTAATGATTAGGACCAAAAAACTCACTTCTGAGAGCTTCCTGCAGCTTTTACTGTAACATTTGTAAAAAATAGCTTTGTCTCAGGCCAAAACTGACAACTACAGTTTTTCTTAAACATGGAGCAATATTTTCAATCAAAACCATGTTTGCCATCAACAAGTAACTGTTTTTTTAATGATTAGGACCAAAAAACTCACTTCTGAGAGCTTCCTGCAGCTTTTACTGTAACATTTGTAAAAATAGCTTTGTCTCAGGCCAAAACTGACAACTACAGTTTTTCTCAAACAAGGAGCAATATTTTCAATCAAAACCATGTTTGCCATCAACAAGTAAGTGATTTCTAATGATTAGGACCAAAAAACTCACTTCTAAGAGCTTCCTGCAGCTTTAACTGTAACATTTGTAAAAAAAAAAATAGCTTTCTCTCAGGCCAAAACTGACAATTACAGTTTTTCTTAAACAAGGAGCAATATTTTCAATCAAAACCATGTTTGCCATCAACAAGTAACTGATTTCTAATGATTAGGACCAAAAAACTCACTTCTGAGAGCTTCCTGCAGCTTTTACTGTAACATTTGTAAAAATAGCTTTGTCTCAGGCCAAAACTGACAACTACAGTTTTTCTTAAACAAGGAGCAATATTTTCAATCAAAACCATGTTTGCCATCAACAAGTAACTGATTTCTAATGATTAGGACCAAAAAAACTCACTTCTGAGAGCTTCCTGCAGCTTTTACTGTAACATTTGTAAAAATAGCTTTGTCTCACGCCAAAACTGACAACTACAGTTTTTCTTAAACAAGGAGCAATATTTTCAATCAAAACCATGTTTGCCATCAACATGTAACTGATTTCTAATGATTAGGACCAAAAAACTCACTTCTGAGAGCTTCCTGCAGCTTTTACTGTAACATTTGTAAAAATAGCTTTCTCTCAGGCCAAAACTGACAATTACAGTTTTTCTTAAACAAGGAGCAATATTTTCAATCAAAACCATGTTTGCCATCAACAAGTAACTGATTTCTAATGATTAGGACCAAAAAACTCACTTCTGAGAGCTTCCTGCAGCTTTTACTGTAACATTTGTAAAAATAGCTTTGTCTCAGGCCAAAACTGACAACTACAGTTTTTCTTAAACAAGGAGCAATATTTTCAATCAAAACCATGTTTGCCATCAACAAGTAACTGATTTCTAATGATTAGGACCAAAAAACTCACTTCTGAGAGCTTCCTGCAGCTTTTACTGTATCATTTGTAAAAAATAGCTTTCTCTCTTCGAGAGAAGGCCAAAATTGACAACTACAGTTTTTCTCAAACAAGGAGCAATATTTTCAATCAAAACCATGTTTGCCATCAACAAGTAAGTGATTTCTAATGATTAGGACCAAAAAACTCACTTCTGAGAGCTTCCTTCAGCTTTTACTGTAACATTTGTAAAAATAGCTTTCTCTCGGCGAGAGAAGCCCAAAACTGACGACTATAGTTTTTCTTAAACAAAGAGCCATATTTTCAATCAAAACCATGTTTGCCATCAACAAGTAACTGATTTCTAATGATTAGGAGCAAAAAACTCACTTCTGGGAGCTTCCTGCAGCTTTTACTGTAACATTTGTAAAAATAGCTTTCTCTCGGCGAGAGAAGCCCAAAACTGACAACTATAGTTTTTCTTAAACAAGGAGCCATATTTTCAATCAAAACCATGTTTGCCATCAACAAGTAACTAATTTCTAATGATTAGGAGCAAAAAACTCACTTTAGAGAGCTTTCTGCAGCTTTTACTGTAACATTTGTAAAAATAGCTTTCTCTCGGCGAGAGAAGACCAAAGCTGACAACTACAGTTTTACTTAAAAAAGGAGCAATATTTTCAATCAAAACCATGTTTGCCATCAACAAGTAACTGATTTCTAATGATTATGTCCAAAAAACTCACTTCTGAGAGCTTCCTTCAGCTTTTACTGTAACATTTGTAAAAATAGCTTTCTCTCAGCGAGAGAAGCCCAAAACTGACGACTATAGTTTTTCTTAAACAAGGAGCCATATTTTCAATCAAAACCATGTTTGCCATCAACAAGTAACTGATTTCTAATGATTAGGACCAAAAAACTCACTTCTGAGAGCTTCCTTCAGCTTTTACTGTAACATTTGTAAAAATAGCTTTCTCTCGGCGAGAGAAGCCCAAAACTGAAGACTATAGTTTTTCTTAAACAAAGAGCCATATTTTCAATCAAAACCATGTTTG
This sequence comes from Pampus argenteus, assembly GCA_036937835.1. Lineage (NCBI taxonomy): Eukaryota > Metazoa > Chordata > Actinopteri > Scombriformes > Stromateidae > Pampus > Pampus argenteus. The sequence continues at coordinate 2,453,221 of CM072875.1, forward strand.
CCATCAACAAGTAACTGATTTCTAATGATTAGGAGCAAAAAACTCACTTCTGGGAGCTTCCTGCAGCTTTTACTGTAACATTTGTAAAAATAGCTTTCTCTCGGCGAGAGAAGCCCAAAACTGACAACTATAGTTTTTCTTAAACAAGGAGCCATATTTTCAATCAAAACCATGTTTGCCATCAACAAATAACTAATTTCTAATGATTAGGAGCAAAAAACTCACTTTAGAGAGCTTTCTGCAGCTTTTACTGTAACAATTTTAAAAATAGCTTTCTCTCGGCGAGAGAAGACCAAAACTGACAACTACAGTTTTACTTAAAAAAGGAGCAATATTTTCAATCAAAACCATGTTTGCCATCAACAAGTAACTGATTTCTAATGATTAGGACCAAAAAACTCACTTCTGAGAGCTTCCTGCAGCTTTTACTGTAACATTTGTAAAAATAGCTTTCTCTCGGCGAGAGAAGCCCAAAACTGACGACTATAGTTTTTCTTAAACAAGGAGCCATATTTTCAATCAAAACCATGTTTGCCATCAACAAGTAACTGATTTCTAATGATTAGGAGCAAAAAACTCCCTTCTGAGAGCTTCCTGCAGCTTTTACTGTAACATTTGTAAAAAATAGCTTTCTCTCGGCGAGAGAAGCCCAAAACTGACAACTATAGTTTTTCTTAAACAAGGAGCCATATTTTCAATCAAAACCATGTTTGCCATCAACAAGTAACTAATTTCTAATGATTAGGATCAAAAAACTCACTTCAGAGAGCTTTCTGCAGCTTTTACTGTAACATTTGTAAAAATAGCTTTCTCTCTGCGAGAGAAGCCCAAAACTGACAACTATAGTTTTTCTTAAACAAGGAGCCATATTTTCAATCAAAACCATGTTTGCCATCAACAAGTAACTGATTTCTAATGATTAGGAGCAAAAAACTCACTTCTGAGAGCTTCCTGCAGCTTTTACTGTATCATTTGTAAAAATAGCTTTCTCTCGGCGAGAGAAGCCCAAAACTGACAACTATAGTTTTTCTTAAACAAGGAGCCATATTTTCAATCAAAACCATGTTTGCCATCAACAAGTAACTAATTTCTAATGATTAGGACCAAAAAACTCACTTCTGAGAGCTCCCTGCAGCTTTTACTGTAACATTTGTAAAAATAGCTTTCTCTCGGCGAGAGAAGCCCAAAACTGACAACTATAGTTTTTCTTAAACAAGGAGCCATATTTTCAATCAAAACCATGTTTGCCATCAACAAGTAACTGATTTCTAATGATTAGGAGCAAAAAACTCACTTCTGAGAGCTTCCTGCAGCTTTTACTGTAACATTTGTAAAAATAGCTTTCTCTCGGCGAGAGAAGCCCAAAACTGACAACTATAGTTTTTCTTAAACAAGGAGCAATATTTTCAATCAAAACCATGTTTGCCATCAACAAGTAACTAATTTTTAATGATTAGGAGCAAAAAACTCACTTCTGAGAGATTCCTGCAGCTTTTACTGTAACATTTGTAAAAATAGCTTTCTCTCGCCGAGAGAAGACCAAAACTGACAACTACAGTTTTACTTAAAAAAGGAGCAATATTTTCAATCAAAACCATGTTTGCCATCAACAAGTAACTAATTTTTAATGATTAGGAGCAAAAAACTCACTTCTGAGAGATTCCTGCAGCTTTTACTGTAACATTTGTAAAAATAGCTTTCTCTCGGCGAGAGAAGACCAAAACTGACAACTACAGTTTTACTTAAAAAAGGAGCAATATTTTCAATCAAAACCATGTTTGCCATCAACAAGTAACTAATTTCTAATGATTAGGAGCAAAAAACTCACTTCTGAGAGCTTCCTGCAGCTTTTACTGTAACATTTGTAAAAATAGCTTTCTCTCGGCGAGAGAAGCCCAAAACTGACAACTATAGTTTTTCTTAAACAAGGAGCCATATTTTTAATCAAAACCATGTTTGCCATCAACAAGTAACTGATTTCTAATGATTAGGAGCAAAAAACTCACTTCTGAGAGCTTCCTGCAGCTTTTACTGTATCATTTGTAAAAATAGCTTTCTCTCGGCGAGAGAAGCCCAAAACTGACAACTATAGTTTTTCTTAAACAAGGAGCCATATTTTCAATCAAAACCATGTTTGCCATCAACAAGTAACTGATTTCTAATGATTAGGAGCAAAAAACTCACTTCTGAGAGCTTCCTGCAGCTTTTACTGTAACATTTGTAAAAATAGCTTTCTCTCGGCGAGAGAAGCCCAAAACTGACAACTATAGTTTTTCTTAAACAAGGAGCAATATTTTCAATCAAAACCATGTTTGCCATCAACAAGTAACTAATTTTTAATGATTAGGAGCAAAAAACTCACTTCTGAGAGATTCCTGCAGCTTTTACTGTAACATTTGTAAAAATAGCTTTCTCTCGGCGAGAGAAGACCAAAACTGACAACTACAGTTTTACTTAAAAAAGGAGCAATATTTTCAATCAAAACCATGTTTGCCATCAACAAGTAACTAATTTGTAATGATTAGGAGCAAAAAACTCACTTCTGAGAGATTCCTGCAGCTTTTACTGTAACATTTGTAAAAATAGCTTTCTCTCGGCGAGAGAAGCCCAAAACTGACAACTATAGTTTTTCTTAAACAAGGAGCCATATTTTTAATCAAAACCATGTTTGCCATCAACAAGTAACTGATTTCTAATGATTAGGAGCAAAAAACTCACTTCTGAGAGCTTCCTGCAGCTTTTACTGTAACATTTGTAAAAATAGCTTTCTCTCGGCGAGAGAAGCCCAAAACTGACAACTATAGTTTTTCTTAAACAAGGAGCCATATTTTCAATCAAAACCATGTTTGCCATCAACAAGTAACTAATTTCTAATGATTAGGATCAAAAAACTCACTTCAGAGAGCTTTCTGCAGCTTTTACTGTAACATTTGTAAAAATAGCTTTCTCTCGGCGAGAGAAGCCCAAAACTGACAACTATAGTTTTTCTTAAACAAGGAGCCATATTTTCAATCAAAACCATGTTTGCCATCAACAAGTAACTGATTTCTAATCATTAGGAGCAAAAAACTCACTTCTGAGAGCTTCCTGCAGCTTTTACTGTATCATTTGTAAAAATAGCTTTCTCTCGGCGAGAGAAGCCCAAAACTGACAACTATAGTTTTTCTTAAACAAGGAGCCATATTTTCAATCAAAACCATGTTTGCCATCAACAAGTAACTGATTTCTAATGATTAGGTCCAAAAAACTCACTTCTGAGAGCTTCCTTCAGCTTTTACTGTAACATTTGTAAAAATAGCTTTCTCTCGGCGAGAGAAGCCCAAAACTGACAACTATAGTTTTTCTTAAACAAGGAGCCATATTTTCAATCAAAACCATGTTTGCCATCAACAAGTAACTGATTTCTAATGATTAGGAGCAAAAAACTCACTTCTGAGAGCTTCCTGCAGCTTTTACTGTAACATTTGTAAAAATAGCTTTCTCTCGGCGAGAGAAGCCCAAAACTGACAACTATAGTTTTTCTTAAACAAGGAGCAATATTTTCAATCAAAACCATGTTTGCCATCAACAAGTAACTGATTTCTAATGATTAGGACCAAAAAACTCACTTCTGAGAGCTTCCTGCAGCTTTTACTGTATCATTTGTAAAAAATAGCTTTCTCTCTTCGAGAGAAGGCCAAAACTGACAACTACAGTTTTTCTCAAACAAGGAGCAATATTTTCAATCAAAACCATGTTTGCCATCAACAAGTAAGTGATTTCTAATGATTAGGACCAAAAAACTCACTTCTAAGAGCTTCCTGCAGCTTTAACTGTAACATTTGTAAAAAAAAATAGCTTTCTCTCAGGCCAAAACTGACAATTACAGTTTTTCTTAAACAAGGAGCAATATTTTCAATCAAAACCATGTTTGCCATCAACAAGTAACTGATTTCTAATGATTAGGACCAAAAAAACTCACTTCTGAGAGCTTCCTGCAGCTTTTACTGTAACATTTGTAAAAAATAGCTTTGTCTCACGCCAAAACTGACAACTACAGTTTTTCTTAAACAAGGAGCAATATTTTCAATCAAAACCATGTTTGCCATCAACAAGTAACTGATTTCTAATGATTAGGACCAAAAAACTCACTTCTGAGAGCTTCCTGCAGCTTTTACTGTAACATTTGTAAAAATAGCTTTCTCTCAGGCCAAAACTGACAACTACAGTTTTTCTTAAACAAGGAGCAATATTTTCAATCAAAACCATGTTTGCCATCAACAAGTAACTGATTTCTAATGATTAGGACCAAAAAACTCACTTCTGAGAGCTTCCTGCAGCTTTTACTGTAACATTTGTAAAAATAGCTTTCTCTCAGGCCAAAACTGACGACTACAGTTTTTCTTAAACAAGAAGCAATATTTTCAATCAAAACCATGTTTGCCATCAACAAGTAACTGATTTCTAATGATTAGGACCAAAAAACTCACTTCTGAGAGCTTCCTGCAGCTTTTACTGTAACATTTGTAAAAAATAGCTTTGTCTCAGGCCAAAACTGAGAACTACAGTTTTTCTTAAACATGGAGCAATATTTTCAATCAAAACCATGTTTGCCATCAACAAGTAACTGTTTTTTTAATGATTAGGACCAAAAAACTCACTTCTGAGAGCTTCCTGCAGCTTTTACTGTAACATTTGTAAAAATAGCTTTGTCTCAGGCCAAAACTGACAACTACAGTTTTTCTCAAACAAGGAGCAATATTTTCAATCAAAACCATGTTTGCCATCAACAAGTAACTGATTTCTAATGATTAGGACCAAAAAACTCACTTCTGAGAGCTTCCTGCAGCTTTTACTGTATCATTTGTAAAAAATAGCTTTCTCTCTTCGAGAGAATGCCAAAACTGACAACTACAGTTTTTCTCAAACAAGGAGCAATATTTTCAATCAAAACCATGTTTGCCATCAACAAGTAAGTGATTTCTAATGATTAGGACCAAAAAACTCACTTCTAAGAGCTTCCTGCAGCTTTAACTGTAACATTTGTAAAAAAAAAAAATAGCTTTCTCTCAGGCCAAAACTGACAACTACAGTTTTTCTTAAACAAGGAGCAATATTTTCAATCAAAACCATGTTTGCCATCAACAAGTAACTGATTTCTAATGATTAGGACGAAAAAACTCACTTCTGAGAGCTTCCTGCAGCTTTTACTGTAACATTTGTAAAAATAGCTTTGTCTCAGGCCAAAACTGACAACTACAGTTTTTCTTAAACAAGGAGCAATATTTTCAATCAAAACCATGTTTGCCATCAACAAGTAACTGTTTTTTTAATGATTAGGACCAAAAAACTCACTTCTGAGAGCTTCCTGCAGCTTTTACTGTAACATTTGTAAAAATAGCTTTGTCTCAGGCCAAAACTGACAACTACAGTTTTTCTCAAACAAGGAGCAATATTTTCAATCAAAACCATGTTTGCCATCAACAAGTAAGTGATTTCTAATGATTAGGACCAAAAAACTCACTTCTAAGAGCTTCCTGCAGCTTTAACTGTAACATTTGTAAAAAAAAAAAAATAGCTTTCTCTCAGGCCAAAACTGACAACTACAGTTTTTCTTAAACAAGGAGCAATATTTTCAATCAAAACCATGTTTGCCATCAACAAGTAACTGATTTCTAATGATTAGGACGAAAAAACTCACTTCTGAGAGCTTCCTGCAGCTTTTACTGTAACATTTGTAAAAATAGCTTTGTCTCAGGCCAAAACTGACAACTACAGTTTTTCTTAAACAAGGAGCAATATTTTCAATCAAAACCATGTTTGCCATCAACAAGTAACTGATTTCTAATGATTAGGACCAAAAAACTCACTTCTGAGAGCTTCCTGCAGCTTTTACTGTAACATTTGTAAAAATAGCTTTCTCTCAGGCCAAAACTGACGACTACAGTTTTTCTTAAACAAGAAGCAATATTTTCAATCAAAACCATGTTTGCCATCAACAAGTAACTGATTTCTAATGATTAGGACCAAAAAACTCACTTCTGAGAGCTTCCTGCAGCTTTTACTGTAACATTTGTAAAAAATAGCTTTGTCTCAGGCCAAAACTGACAACTACAGTTTTTCTTAAACATGGAGCAATATTTTCAATCAAAACCATGTTTGCCATCAACAAGTAACTGTTTTTTTAATGATTAGGACCAAAAAACTCACTTCTGAGAGCTTCCTGCAGCTTTTACTGTAACATTTGTAAAAATAGCTTTGTCTCAGGCCAAAACTGACAACTACAGTTTTTCTCAAACAAGGAGCAATATTTTCAATCAAAACCATGTTTGCCATCAACAAGTAACTGATTTCTAATGATTAGGACCAAAAAACTCACTTCTGAGAGCTTCCTGCAGCTTTTACTGTATCATTTGTAAAAAATAGCTTTCTCTCTTCGAGAGAATGCCAAAACTGACAACTACAGTTTTTCTCAAACAAGGAGCAATATTTTCAATCAAAACCATGTTTGCCATCAACAAGTAAGTGATTTCTAATGATTAGGACCAAAAAACTCACTTCTAAGAGCTTCCTGCAGCTTTAACTGTAACATTTGTAAAAAAAAAAAATAGCTTTCTCTCAGGCCAAAACTGACAACTACAGTTTTTCTTAAACAAGGAGCAATATTTTCAATCAAAACCATGTTTGCCATCAACAAGTAACTGATTTCTAATGATTAGGACGAAAAAACTCACTTCTGAGAGCTTCCTGCAGCTTTTACTGTAACATTTGTAAAAATAGCTTTCTCTCAGGCCAAAACTGACGACTACAGTTTTTCTTAAACAAGAAGCAATATTTTCAATCAAAACCATGTTTGCCATCAACAAGTAACTGATTTCTAATGATTAGGACCAAAAAACTCACTTCTGAGAGCTTCCTGCAGCTTTTACTGTAACATTTGTAAAAAATAGCTTTGTCTCAGGCCAAAACTGACAACTACAGTTTTTCTTAAACATGGAGCAATATTTTCAATCAAAACCATGTTTGCCATCAACAAGTAACTGTTTTTTTAATGATTAGGACCAAAAAACTCACTTCTGAGAGCTTCCTGCAGCTTTTACTGTAACATTTGTAAAAATAGCTTTGTCTCAGGCCAAAACTGACAACTACAGTTTTTCTTAAACAAGGAGCAATATTTTCAATCAAAACCATGTTTGCCATCAACAAGTAACTGATTTCTAATGATTAGGACCAAAAAACTCACTTCTCAGAGCTTCCTGCAGCTTTTACTGTAACATTTGTCAAAATAGCTTTCTCTCAGGCCAAAACTGACGACTACAGTTTTTCTTAAACAAGGAGCAATATTTTCAATCAAAACCATGTTTGCCATCAACAAGTAACTGATTTCTAATGATTAGGACCAAAAAACTCACTTCTGAGAGCTTCCTGCAGCTTTTACTGTAACATTTGTAAAAAATAGCTTTGTCTCAGGCCAAAACTGACAACTACAGTTTTTCTTAAACATGGAGCAATATTTTCAATCAAAACCATGTTTGCCATCAACAAGTAACTGTTTTTTAATGATTAGGACCAAAAAACTCACTTCTGAGAGCTTCCTGCAGCTTTTACTGTAACATTTGTAAAAATAGCTTTGTCTCAGGCCAAAACTGACAACTACAGTTTTTCTTAAACAAGGAGCAATATTTTCAATCAAAACCATGTTTGCCATCAACAAGTAACTGATTTCTAATGATTAGGACCAAAAAACTCACTTCTGAGAGCTTCCTGCAGCTTTTACTGTAACATTTGTCAAAATTGCTTTCTCTCAGCCTAAAACTGACAACTACAGTTTTTCTTAAACAAGGAGCCATATTTTCAATCAAAACCATGTTTGCCATCAACAAGTAACTGATTTCTAATGATTAGGAGCAAAAAACTCACTTCTGAGAGCTTCCTGCAGCTTTTACTGTAACATTTGTAAAAATAGCTTTCTCTCGGCGAGAGAAGCCCAAAACTGACAACTATAGTTTTTCTTAAACAAGGAGCAATATTTTCAATCAAAACCATGTTTGCCATCAACAAGTAACTAATTTTTAATGATTAGGAGCAAAAAACTCACTTCTGAGAGATTCCTGCAGCTTTTACTGTAACATTTGTAAAAATAGCTTTGTCTCAGGCCAAAACTGACAACTACAGTTTTTCTTAAACAAGGAGCAATATTTTCAATCAAAACCATGTTTGCCATCAACAAGTAACTGATTTCTAATGATTAGGACCAAAAAACTCACTTCTGAGAGCTTCCTGCAGCTTTTACTGTATCATATTTAAAAAATAGCTTTCTCTCTTCGAGAGAAGGCCAAAACTGACAACTACAGTTTTTCTCAAACAAGGAGCAATATTTTCAATCAAAACCATGTTTGCCATCAACAAGTAACTGATTTCTAATGATTAGGACCAAAAAAACTCACTTCTGAGAGCTTCCTGCAGCTTTTACTGTAACATTTGTAAAAATAGCTTTGTCTCACGCCAAAACTGACAACTACAGTTTTTCTTAAACAAGGAGCAATATTTTCAATCAAAACCATGTTTGCCATCAACAAGTAACTGATTTCTAATGATTAGGACCAAAAAACTCACTTCTGAGAGCTTCCTGCAGCTTTTACTGTAACATTTGTAAAAATAGCTTTCTCTCAGGCCAAAACTGACAACTACAGTTTTTCTTAAACAAGGAGCAATATTTTCAATCAAAACCATGTTTGCCATCAACAAGTAACTGATTTCTAATGATTAGGACCAAAAAACTCACTTCTGAGAGCTTCCTGCAGCTTTTACTGTAACATTTGTAAAAATAGCTTTCTCTCAGGCCAAAACTGACGACTACAGTTTTTTTTAAACAAGAAGCAACATTTTCAATCAAAACCATGTTTGCCATCAACAAGTAACTGATTTCTAATGATTAGGACCAAAAAACTCACTTCTGAGAGCTTCCTGCAGCTTTTACTGTAACATTTGTAAAAAATAGCTTTGTCTCAGGCCAAAACTGACAACTACAGTTTTTCTTAAACATGGAGCAATATTTTCAATCAAAACCATGTTTGCCATCAACAAGTAACTGTTTTTTTAATGATTAGGACCAAAAAACTCACTTCTGAGAGCTTCCTGCAGCTTTTACTGTAACATTTGTAAAAATAGCTTTGTCTCAGGCCAAAACTGACAACTACAGTTTTTCTCAAACAAGGAGCAATATTTTCAATCAAAACCATGTTTGCCATCAACAAGTAAGTGATTTCTAATGATTAGGACCAAAAAACTCACTTCTAAGAGCTTCCTGCAGCTTTAACTGTAACATTTGTAAAAAAAAAAATAGCTTTCTCTCAGGCCAAAACTGACAATTACAGTTTTTCTTAAACAAGGAGCAATATTTTCAATCAAAACCATGTTTGCCATCAACAAGTAACTGATTTCTAATGATTAGGACCAAAAAACTCACTTCTGAGAGCTTCCTGCAGCTTTTACTGTAACATTTGTAAAAATAGCTTTGTCTCAGGCCAAAACTGACAACTACAGTTTTTCTTAAACAAGGAGCAATATTTTCAATCAAAACCATGTTTGCCATCAACAAGTAACTGATTTCTAATGATTAGGACCAAAAAAACTCACTTCTGAGAGCTTCCTGCAGCTTTTACTGTAACATTTGTAAAAATAGCTTTGTCTCACGCCAAAACTGACAACTACAGTTTTTCTTAAACAAGGAGCAATATTTTCAATCAAAACCATGTTTGCCATCAACATGTAACTGATTTCTAATGATTAGGACCAAAAAACTCACTTCTGAGAGCTTCCTGCAGCTTTTACTGTAACATTTGTAAAAATAGCTTTCTCTCAGGCCAAAACTGACAATTACAGTTTTTCTTAAACAAGGAGCAATATTTTCAATCAAAACCATGTTTGCCATCAACAAGTAACTGATTTCTAATGATTAGGACCAAAAAACTCACTTCTGAGAGCTTCCTGCAGCTTTTACTGTAACATTTGTAAAAATAGCTTTGTCTCAGGCCAAAACTGACAACTACAGTTTTTCTTAAACAAGGAGCAATATTTTCAATCAAAACCATGTTTGCCATCAACAAGTAACTGATTTCTAATGATTAGGACCAAAAAACTCACTTCTGAGAGCTTCCTGCAGCTTTTACTGTATCATTTGTAAAAAATAGCTTTCTCTCTTCGAGAGAAGGCCAAAATTGACAACTACAGTTTTTCTCAAACAAGGAGCAATATTTTCAATCAAAACCATGTTTGCCATCAACAAGTAAGTGATTTCTAATGATTAGGACCAAAAAACTCACTTCTGAGAGCTTCCTTCAGCTTTTACTGTAACATTTGTAAAAATAGCTTTCTCTCGGCGAGAGAAGCCCAAAACTGACGACTATAGTTTTTCTTAAACAAAGAGCCATATTTTCAATCAAAACCATGTTTGCCATCAACAAGTAACTGATTTCTAATGATTAGGAGCAAAAAACTCACTTCTGGGAGCTTCCTGCAGCTTTTACTGTAACATTTGTAAAAATAGCTTTCTCTCGGCGAGAGAAGCCCAAAACTGACAACTATAGTTTTTCTTAAACAAGGAGCCATATTTTCAATCAAAACCATGTTTGCCATCAACAAGTAACTAATTTCTAATGATTAGGATCAAAAAACTCACTTCAGAGAGGTTTCTGCAGCTTTTACTGTAACATTTGTAAAAATAGCTTTCTCTCTGCGAGAGAAGCCCAAAACTGACAACTATAGTTTTTCTTAAACAAGGAGCCATATTTTCAATCAAAACCATGTTTGCCATCAACAAGTAACTGATTTCTAATGATTAGGAGCAAAAAACTCACTTCTGAGAGCTTCCTGCAGCTTTTACTGTATCATTTGTAAAAATAGCTTTCTCTCGGCGAGAGAAGCCCAAAACTGACAACTATAGTTTTTCTTAAACAAGGAGCCATATTTTCAATCAAAACCATGTTTGCCATCAACAAGTAACTGATTTCTAATGATTAGGAGCAAAAAACTCACTTCAGAGAGCTTTCTGCAGCTTTTACTGTAACATTTGTAAAAATAGCTTTCTCTCTGCGAGAGAAGCCCAAAACTGACAACTATAGTTTTTCTTAAACAAGGAGCCATATTTTCAATCAAAACCATGTTTGCCATCAACAAGTAACTGATTTCTAATGATTAGGAGCAAAAAACTCACTTCTGAGAGCTTCCTGCAGCTTTTACTGTATCATTTGTAAAAATAGCTTTCTCTCGGCGAGAGAAGCCCAAAACTGACAACTATAGTTTTTCTTAAACAAGGAGCCATATTTTCAATCAAAACCATGTTTGCCATCAACAAGTAACTAATTTCTAATGATTAGGACCAAAAAACTCACTTCTGAGAGCTTCCTGCAGCTTTTACTGTAACATTTGTAAAAATAGCTTTCTCTCGGCGAGAGAAGACCAAAACTGACAACTACAGTTTTACTTAAAAAAGGAGCAATATTTTCAATCAAAACCATGTTTGCCATCAACAAGTAACTGATTTCTAATGATTAGGACCAAAAAACTCACTTCTGAGAGCTTCCTTCAGCTTTTACTGTAACATTTGTAAAAATAGCTTTCTCTGGGCGAGAGAAGCCCAAAACTGACGACTATAGTTTTTCTTAAACAAGGAGCCATATTTTCAATCAAAACCATGTTTGCCATCAACAAGTAACTAATTTCTAATGATTAGGAGCAAAAAACTCACTTTAGAGAGCTTTCTGCAGCTTTTACTGTAACATTTGTAAAAATAGCTTTCTCTCGGCGAGAGAAGACCAAAGCTGACAACTACAGTTTTACTTAAAAAAGGAGCAATATTTTCAATCAAAACCATGTTTGCCATCAACAAGTAACTGATTTCTAATGATTAGGTCCAAAAAACTCACTTCTGAGAGCTTCCTTCAGCTTTTACTGTAACATTTGTAAAAATAGCTTTCTCTCAGCGAGAGAAGCCCAAAACTGACGACTATAGTTTTTCTTAAACAAGGAGCCATATTTTCAATCTAAACCATGTTTGCCATCAACAAGTAACTAATTTTTAATGATTAGGACCAAAAAACTCACTTCTGAGAGCTTCCTTCAGCTTTTACTGTAACATTTGTAAAAATAGCTTTCTCTCGGCGAGAGAAGACCAAAACTGACAACTACAGTTTTACTTAAAAAAGGAGCAATATTTTCAATCAAAACCATGTTTGCCATCAACAAGTAACTAATTTCTAATGATTAGGAGCAAAAAACTCACTTCTGAGAGCTTCCTGCAGCTTTTACTGTAACATTTGTAAAAATAGCTTTCTCTCGGCGAGAGAAGCCCAAAACTGACAACTATAGTTTTTCTTAAACAAGGAGCGATATTTTTAATCAAAACCATGTTTGCCATCAACAAGTAACTGATTTCTAATGATTAGGAGCAAAAAACTCACTTCTGAGAGCTTCCTGCAGCTTTTACTGTAACATTTGTAAAAATAGCTTTCTCTCGGCGAGAGAAGCCCAAAACTGACAACTATAGTTTTTCTTAAACAAGGAGCCATATTTTCAATCAAAACCATGTTTGCCATCAACAAGTAACTAATTTCTAATGATTAGGATCAAAAAACTCACTTCAGAGAGCTTTCTGCAGCTTTTACTGTAACATTTGTAAAAATAGCTTTCTCTCGGCGAGAGAAGCCCAAAACTGACAACTATAGTTTTTCTTAAACAAGGAGCAATATTTTCAATCAAAACCATGTTTGCCATCAACAAGTAACTAATTTTTAATGATTAGGAGCAAAAAACTCACTTCTGAGAGATTCCTGCAGCTTTTACTGTAACATTTGTAAAAATAGCTTTCTCTCGGCGAGAGAAGACCAAAACTGACAACTACAGTTTTACTTAAAAAAGGAGCAATATTTTCAATCAAAACCATGTTTGCCATCAACAAGTAACTAATTTGTAATGATTAGGAGCAAAAAACTCACTTCTGAGAGATTCCTGCAGCTTTTACTGTAACATTTGTAAAAATAGCTTTCTCTCGGCGAGAGAAGCCCAAAACTGACAACTATAGTTTTTCTTAAACAAGGAGCCATATTTTTAATCAAAACCATGTTTGCCATCAACAAGTAACTGATTTCTAATGATTAGGAGCAAAAAACTCACTTCTGAGAGCTTCCTGCAGCTTTTACTGTAACATTTGTAAAAAATAGCTTTCTCTCGGCGAGAGAAGCCCAAAACTGACAACTATAGTTTTTCTTAAACAAGGAGCCATATTTTCAATCAAAACCATGTTTGCCATCAACAAGTAACTAATTTCTAATGATTAGGACCAAAAAACTCACTTCTGAGAGATTCCTGCAGCTTTTACTGTAACATTTGTAAAAATAGCTTTCTCTCGGCGAGAGAAGCCCAAAACTGACAACTATAGTTTTTCTTAAAAAAGGAGCCATATTTTTAATCAAAACCATGTTTGCCATCAACAAGTAACTGATTTCTAATGATTAGGAGCAAAAAACTCACTTCTGAGAGCTTCCTGCAGCTTTTACTGTAACATTTGTAAAAATAGCTTTCTCTCGGCGAGAGAAGCCCAAAACTGACAACTATAGTTTTTCTTAAACAAGGAGCCATATTTTTAATCAAAACCATGTTTGCCATCAACAAGTAACTAATTTCTAATGATTAGGATCAAAAAACTCACTTCAGAGAGCTTTCTGCAGCTTTTACTGTAACATTTGTAAAAATAGCTTTCTCTCGGCGAGAGAAGCCCAAAACTGACAACTATAGTTTTTCTTAAACAAGGAGCCATATTTTCAATCAAAACCATGTTTGCCATCAACAAGTAACTGATTTCTAATGATTAGGAGCAAAAAACTCACTTCTGAGAGCTTCCTGCAGCTTTTACTGTATCATTTGTAAAAATAGCTTTCTCTCGGCGAGAGAAGCCCAAAACTGACAACTATAGTTTTTCTTAAACAAGGAGCCATATTTTCAATCAAAACCATGTTTGACATCAACAAGCAACTGATTTCTAATGATTAGGACCAAAAAACTCACTTCTGAGAGCTTCCTGCAGCTTTCACTGTAACATTTGTAAAAATAGCTTTGTCTCAGGCCAAAACTGACAACTACAGTTTTTCTTAAACAAGGAGCAATATTTTCAATCAAAACCATGTTTGCCATCAACAAGTAACTGATTTCTAATGATTAGGACCAAAAAACTCACTTCTGAGAGCTTCCTGCAGCTTTTACTGTATCATTTGTAAAAAATAGCTTTCTATCTTCGAGAGAAGGCCAAAACTGACAACTACAGTTTTTCTCAAACAAGGAGCAATATTTTCAATCAAAACCATGTTTGCCATCAACAAGTAAGTGATTTCTAATGATTAGGACCAAAAAACTCACTTCTAAGAGCTTCCTGCAGCTTTAACTGTAACATTTGTAAAAAAAATAGCTTTCTCTCAGGCCAAAACTGACAATTACAGTTTTTCTTAAACAAGGAGCAATATTTTCAATCAAAACCATGTTTGCCATCAACAAGTAACTGATTTCTAATGATTAGGACCAAAAAACTCACTTCTGAGAGCTTCCTGCAGCTTTTACTGTAACATTTGTAAAAATAGCTTTGTCTCAGGCCAAAACTGACAACTACAGTTTTTCTTAAACAAGGAGCAATATTTTCAATCAAAACCATGTTTGCCATCAACAAGTAACTGATTTCTAATGATTAGGACCAAAAAAACTCACTTCTGAGAGCTTCCTGCAGCTTTTACTGTAACATTTGTAAAAAATAGCTTTGTCTCACGCCAAAACTGACAACTACAGTTTTTCTTAAACAAGGAGCAATATTTTCAATCAAAACCATGTTTGCCATCAACAAGTAACTGATTTCTAATGATTAGGACCAAAAAACTCACTTCTGAGAGCTTCCTGCAGCTTTTACTGTAACATTTGTAAAAATAGCTTTCTCTCAGGCCAAAACTGACAACTACAGTTTTTCTTAAACAAGGAGCAATATTTTCAATCAAAACCATGTTTGCCATCAACAAGTAACTGATTTCTAATGATTAGGACCAAAAAACTCACTTCTGAGAGCTTCCTGCAGCTTTTACTGTAACATTTGTAAAAATAGCTTTCTCTCAGGCCAAAACTGACGACTACAGTTTTTCTTAAACAAGAAGCAATATTTTCAATCAAAACCATGTTTGCCATCAACAAGTAACTGATTTCTAATGATTAGGACCAAAAAACTCACTTCTGAGAGCTTCCTGCAGCTTTTACTGTAACATTTGTAAAAAATAGCTTTGTCTCAGGCCAAAACTGACAACTACAGTTTTTCTTAAACATGGAGCAATATTTTCAATCAAAACCATGTTTGCCATCAACAAGTAACTGTTTTTTTAATGATTAGGACCAAAAAACTCACTTCTGAGAGCTTCCTGCAGCTTTTACTGTAACATTTGTAAAAATAGCTTTGTCTCAGGCCAAAACTGACAACTACAGTTTTTCTCAAACAAGGAGCAATATTTTCAATCAAAACCATGTTTGCCATCAACAAGTAACTGATTTCTAATGATTAGGACCAAAAAACTCACTTCTGAGAGCTTCCTGCAGCTTTTACTGTATCATTTGTAAAAAATAGCTTTCTCTCTTCGAGAGAATGCCAAAACTGACAACTACAGTTTTTCTCAAACAAGGAGCAATATTTTCAATCAAAACCATGTTTGCCATCAACAAGTAAGTGATTTCTAATGATTAGGACCAAAAAACTCACTTCTAAGAGCTTCCTGCAGCTTTAACTGTAACATTTGTAAAAAAAAAAAATAGCTTTCTCTCAGGCCAAAACTGACAACTACAGTTTTTCTTAAACAAGGAGCAATATTTTCAATCAAAACCATGTTTGCCATCAACAAGTAACTGATTTCTAATGATTAGGACGAAAAAACTCACTTCTGAGAGCTTCCTGCAGCTTTTACTGTAACATTTGTAAAAATAGCTTTGTCTCAGGCCAAAACTGACAACTACAGTTTTTCTTAAACAAGGAGCAATATTTTCAATCAAAACCATGTTTGCCATCAACAAGTAACTGATTTCTAATGATTAGGACCAAAAAACTCACTTCTGAGAGCTTCCTGCAGCTTTTACTGTAACATTTGTAAAAATAGCTTTCTCTCAGGCCAAAACTGACGACTACAGTTTTTCTTAAACAAGAAGCAATATTTTCAATCAAAACCATGTTTGCCATCAACAAGTAACTGATTTCTAATGATTAGGACCAAAAAACTCACTTCTGAGAGCTTCCTGCAGCTTTTACTGTAACATTTGTAAAAAATAGCTTTGTCTCAGGCCAAAACTGACAACTACAGTTTTTCTTAAACATGGAGCAATATTTTCAATCAAAACCATGTTTGCCATCAACAAGTAACTGTTTTTTTAATGATTAGGACCAAAAAACTCACTTCTGAGAGCTTCCTGCAGCTTTTACTGTATCATTTGTAAAAAATAGCTTTCTCTCTTCGAGAGAATGCCAAAACTGACAACTACAGTTTTTCTCAAACAAGGAGCAATATTTTCAATCAAAACCATGTTTGCCATCAACAAGTAAGTGATTTCTAATGATTAGGACCAAAAAACTCACTTCTAAGAGCTTCCTGCAGCTTTAACTGTAACATTTGTAAAAAAAAAAAATAGCTTTCTCTCAGGCCAAAACTGACAACTACAGTTTTTCTTAAACAAGGAGCAATATTTTCAATCAAAACCATGTTTGCCATCAACAAGTAACTGATTTCTAATGATTAGGACGAAAAAACTCACTTCTGAGAGCTTCCTGCAGCTTTTACTGTAACATTTGTAAAAATAGCTTTCTCTCAGGCCAAAACTGACGACTACAGTTTTTCTTAAACAAGAAGCAATATTTTCAATCAAAACCATGTTTGCCATCAACAAGTAACTGATTTCTAATGATTAGGACCAAAAAACTCACTTCTGAGAGCTTCCTGCAGCTTTTACTGTAACATTTGTAAAAAATAGCTTTGTCTCAGGCCAAAACTGACAACTACAGTTTTTCTTAAACATGGAGCAATATTTTCAATCAAAACCATGTTTGCCATCAACAAGTAACTGTTTTTTTAATGATTAGGACCAAAAAACTCACTTCTGAGAGCTTCCTGCAGCTTTTACTGTAACATTTGTAAAAATAGCTTTGTCTCAGGCCAAAACTGACAACTACAGTTTTTCTTAAACAAGGAGCAATATTTTCAATCAAAACCATGTTTGCCATCAACAAGTAACTGATTTCTAATGATTAGGACCAAAAAACTCACTTCTGAGAGCTTCCTGCAGCTTTTACTGTAACATTTGTCAAAATAGCTTTCTCTCAGGCCAAAACTGACGACTACAGTTTTTCTTAAACAAGGAGCAATATTTTCAATCAAAACCATGTTTGCCATCAACAAGTAACTGATTTCTAATGATTAGGACCAAAAAACTCACTTCTGAGAGCTTCCTGCAGCTTTTACTGTAACATTTGTAAAAAATAGCTTTGTCTCAGGCCAAAACTGACAACTACAGTTTTTCTTAAACATGGAGCAATATTTTCAATCAAAACCATGTTTGCCATCAACAAGTAACTGTTTTTTAATGATTAGGACCAAAAAACTCACTTCTGAGAGCTTCCTGCAGCTTTTACTGTAACATTTGTAAAAATAGCTTTGTCTCAGGCCAAAACTGACAACTACAGTTTTTCTTAAACAAGGAGCAATATTTTCAATCAAAACCATGTTTGCCATCAACAAGTAACTGATTTCTAATGATTAGGACCAAAAAACTCACTTCTGAGAGCTTCCTGCAGCTTTTACTGTAACATTTGTCAAAATTGCTTTCTCTCAGCCTAAAACTGACAACTACAGTTTTTCTTAAACAAGGAGCAATATTTTCAATCAAAACCATGTTTGCCATCAACAAGTAACTGATTTCTAATGATTAGGACGAAAAAACTCACTTCTGAGAGCTTCCTGCAGCTTTTACTGTAACATTTGTAAAAATAGCTTTCTCTCAGGCCAAAACTGACGACTACAGTTTTTCTTAAACAAGAAGCAATATTTTCAATCAAAACCATGTTTGCCATCAACAAGTAACTGATTTCTAATGATTAGGACCAAAAAACTCACTTCTGAGAGCTTCCTGCAGCTTTTACTGTAACATTTGTAAAAAATAGCTTTGTCTCAGGCCAAAACTGACAACTACAGTTTTTCTTAAACATGGAGCAATATTTTCAATCAAAACCATGTTTGCCATCAACAAGTAACTGTTTTTTTAATGATTAGGACCAAAAAACTCACTTCTGAGAGCTTCCTGCAGCTTTTACTGTAACATTTGTAAAAATAGCTTTGTCTCAGGCCAAAACTGACAACTACAGTTTTTCTTAAACAAGGAGCAATATTTTCAATCAAAACCATGTTTGCCATCAACAAGTAACTGATTTCTAATGATTAGGACCAAAAAACTCACTTCTGAGAGCTTCCTGCAGCTTTTACTGTAACATTTGTCAAAATAGCTTTCTCTCAGGCCAAAACTGACGACTACAGTTTTTCTTAAACAAGGAGCAATATTTTCAATCAAAACCATGTTTGCCATCAACAAGTAACTGATTTCTAATGATTAGGACCAAAAAACTCACTTCTGAGAGCTTCCTGCAGCTTTTACTGTAACATTTGTAAAAAATAGCTTTGTCTCAGGCCAAAACTGACAACTACAGTTTTTCTTAAACATGGAGCAATATTTTCAATCAAAACCATGTTTGCCATCAACAAGTAACTGTTTTTTAATGATTAGGACCAAAAAACTCACTTCTGAGAGCTTCCTGCAGCTTTTACTGTAACATTTGTAAAAATAGCTTTGTCTCAGGCCAAAACTGACAACTACAGTTTTTCTTAAACAAGGAGCAATATTTTCAATCAAAACCATGTTTGCCATCAACAAGTAACTGATTTCTAATGATTAGGACCAAAAAACTCACTTCTGAGAGCTTCCTGCAGCTTTTACTGTAACATTTGTCAAAATTGCTTTCTCTCAGCCTAAAACTGACAACTACAGTTTTTCTTAAACAAGGAGCCATATTTTCAATCAAAACCATGTTTGCCATCAACAAGTAACTGATTTCTAATGATTAGGAGCAAAAAACTCACTTCTGAGAGCTTCCTGCAGCTTTTACTGTAACATTTGTAAAAATAGCTTTCTCTCGGCGAGAGAAGCCCAAAACTGACAACTATAGTTTTTCTTAAACAAGGAGCAATATTTTCAATCAAAACCATGTTTGCCATCAACAAGTAACTAATTTTTAATGATTAGGAGCAAAAAACTCACTTCTGAGAGATTCCTGCAGCTTTTACTGTAACATTTGTAAAAATAGCTTTGTCTCAGGCCAAAACTGACAACTACAGTTTTTCTTAAACAAGGAGCAATATTTTCAATCAAAACCATGTTTGCCATCAACAAGTAACTGATTTCTAATGATTAGGACCAAAAAACTCACTTCTGAGAGCTTCCTGCAGCTTTTACTGTATCATATTTAAAAAATAGCTTTCTCTCTTCGAGAGAAGGCCAAAACTGACAACTACAGTTTTTCTCAAACAAGGAGCAATATTTTCAATCAAAACCATGTTTGCCATCAACAAGTAACTGATTTCTAATGATTAGGACCAAAAAAACTCACTTCTGAGAGCTTCCTGCAGCTTTTACTTTAACATTTGTAAAAATAGCTTTGTCTCACGCCAAAACTGACAACTACAGTTTTTCTTAAACAAGGAGCAATATTTTCAATCAAAACCATGTTTGCCATCAACAAGTAACTGATTTCTAATGATTAGGACCAAAAAACTCACTTCTGAGAGCTTCCTGCAGCTTTTACTGTAACATTTGTAAAAATAGCTTTCTCTCAGGCCAAAACTGACAACTACAGTTTTTCTTAAACAAGGAGCAATATTTTCAATCAAAACCATGTTTGCCATCAACAAGTAACTGATTTCTAATGATTAGGACCAAAAAACTCACTTCTGAGAGCTTCCTGCAGCTTTTACTGTAACATTTGTAAAAATAGCTTTCTCTCAGGCCAAAACTGACGACTACAGTTTTTTTTAAACAAGAAGCAATATTTTCAATCAAAACCATGTTTGCCATCAACAAGTAACTGATTTCTAATGATTAGGACCAAAAAACTCACTTCTGAGAGCTTCCTGCAGCTTTTACTGTAACATTTGTAAAAAATAGCTTTGTCTCAGGCCAAAACTGACAACTACAGTTTTTCTTAAACATGGAGCAATATTTTCAATCAAAACCATGTTTGCCATCAACAAGTAACTGTTTTTTTAATGATTAGGACCAAAAAACTCACTTCTGAGAGCTTCCTGCAGCTTTTACTGTAACATTTGTAAAAATAGCTTTGTCTCAGGCCAAAACTGACAACTACAGTTTTTCTCAAACAAGGAGCAATATTTTCAATCAAAACCATGTTTGCCATCAACAAGTAAGTGATTTCTAATGATTAGGACCAAAAAACTCACTTCTAAGAGCTTCCTGCAGCTTTAACTGTAACATTTGTAAAAAAAAAAATAGCTTTCTCTCAGGCCAAAACTGACAATTACAGTTTTTCTTAAACAAGGAGCAATATTTTCAATCAAAACCATGTTTGCCATCAACAAGTAACTGATTTCTAATGATTAGGACCAAAAAACTCACTTCTGAGAGCTTCCTGCAGCTTTTACTGTAACATTTGTAAAAATAGCTTTGTCTCAGGCCAAAACTGACAACTACAGTTTTTCTTAAACAAGGAGCAATATTTTCAATCAAAACCATGTTTGCCATCAACAAGTAACTGATTTCTAATGATTAGGACCAAAAAAACTCACTTCTGAGAGCTTCCTGCAGCTTTTACTGTAACATTTGTAAAAATAGCTTTGTCTCACGCCAAAACTGACAACTACAGTTTTTCTTAAACAAGGAGCAATATTTTCAATCAAAACCATGTTTGCCATCAACATGTAACTGATTTCTAATGATTAGGACCAAAAAACTCACTTCTGAGAGCTTCCTGCAGCTTTTACTGTAACATTTGTAAAAAATAGCTTTGTCTCAGGCCAAAACTGACAACTACAGTTTTTCTTAAACATGGAGCAATATTTTCAATCAAAACCATGTTTGCCATCAACAAGTAACTGTTTTTTAATGATTAGGACCAAAAAACTCACTTCTGAGAGCTTCCTGCAGCTTTTACTGTAACATTTGTAAAAATAGCTTTGTCTCAGGCCAAAACTGACAACTACAGTTTTTCTTAAACAAGGAGCAATATTTTCAATCAAAACCATGTTTGCCATCAACAAGTAACTGATTTCTAATGATTAGGACCAAAAAACTCACTTCTGAGAGCTTCCTGCAGCTTTTACTGTAACATTTGTCAAAATTGCTTTCTCTCAGCCTAAAACTGACAACTACAGTTTTTCTTAAACAAGGAGCCATATTTTCAATCAAAACCATGTTTGCCATCAACAAGTAACTGATTTCTAATGATTAGGAGCAAAAAACTCACTTCTGAGAGCTTCCTGCAGCTTTTACTGTAACATTTGTAAAAATAGCTTTCTCTCGGCGAGAGAAGCCCAAAACTGACAACTATAGTTTTTCTTAAACAAGGAGCAATATTTTCAATCAAAACCATGTTTGCCATCAACAAGTAACTAATTTTTAATGATTAGGAGCAAAAAACTCACTTCTGAGAGATTCCTGCAGCTTTTACTGTAACATTTGTAAAAATAGCTTTGTCTCAGGCCAAAACTGACAACTACAGTTTTTCTTAAACAAGGAGCAATATTTTCAATCAAAACCATGTTTGCCATCAACAAGTAACTGATTTCTAATGATTAGGACCAAAAAACTCACTTCTGAGAGCTTCCTGCAGCTTTTACTGTATCATATTTAAAAAATAGCTTTCTCTCTTCGAGAGAAGGCCAAAACTGACAACTACAGTTTTTCTCAAACAAGGAGCAATATTTTCAATCAAAACCATGTTTGCCATCAACAAGTAACTGATTTCTAATGATTAGGACCAAAAAAACTCACTTCTGAGAGCTTCCTGCAGCTTTTACTGTAACATTTGTAAAAATAGCTTTGTCTCACGCCAAAACTGACAACTACAGTTTTTCTTAAACAAGGAGCAATATTTTCAATCAAAACCATGTTTGCCATCAACAAGTAACTGATTTCTAATGATTAGGACCAAAAAACTCACTTCTGAGAGCTTCCTGCAGCTTTTACTGTAACATTTGTAAAAATAGCTTTCTCTCAGGCCAAAACTGACAACTACAGTTTTTCTTAAACAAGGAGCAATATTTTCAATCAAAACCATGTTTGCCATCAACAAGTAACTGATTTCTAATGATTAGGACCAAAAAACTCACTTCTGAGAGCTTCCTGCAGCTTTTACTGTAACATTTGTAAAAATAGCTTTCTCTCAGGCCAAAACTGACGACTACAGTTTTTTTTAAACAAGAAGCAATATTTTCAATCAAAACCATGTTTGCCATCAACAAGTAACTGATTTCTAATGATTAGGACCAAAAAACTCACTTCTGAGAGCTTCCTGCAGCTTTTACTGTAACATTTGTAAAAAATAGCTTTGTCTCAGGCCAAAACTGACAACTACAGTTTTTCTTAAACATGGAGCAATATTTTCAATCAAAACCATGTTTGCCATCAACAAGTAACTGTTTTTTTAATGATTAGGACCAAAAAACTCACTTCTGAGAGCTTCCTGCAGCTTTTACTGTAACATTTGTAAAAATAGCTTTGTCTCAGGCCAAAACTGACAACTACAGTTTTTCTCAAACAAGGAGCAATATTTTCAATCAAAACCATGTTTGCCATCAACAAGTAAGTGATTTCTAATGATTAGGACCAAAAAACTCACTTCTAAGAGCTTCCTGCAGCTTTAACTGTAACATTTGTAAAAAAAAAATAGCTTTCTCTCAGGCCAAAACTGACAATTACAGTTTTTCTTAAACAAGGAGCAATATTTTCAATCAAAACCATGTTTGCCATCAACAAGTAACTGATTTCTAATGATTAGGACCAAAAAACTCACTTCTGAGAGCTTCCTGCAGCTTTTACTGTAACATTTGTAAAAATAGCTTTGTCTCAGGCCAAAACTGACAACTACAGTTTTTCTTAAACAAGGAGCAATATTTTCAATCAAAACCATGTTTGCCATCAACAAGTAACTGATTTCTAATGATTAGGACCAAAAAAACTCACTTCTGAGAGCTTCCTGCAGCTTTTACTGTAACATTTGTAAAAATAGCTTTGTCTCACGCCAAAACTGACAACTACAGTTTTTCTTAAACAAGGAGCAATATTTTCAATCAAAACCATGTTTGCCATCAACATGTAACTGATTTCTAATGATTAGGACCAAAAAACTCACTTCTGAGAGCTTCCTGCAGCTTTTACTGTAACATTTGTAAAAATAGCTTTCTCTCAGGCCAAAACTGACAATTACAGTTTTTCTTAAACAAGGAGCAATATTTTCAATCAAAACCATGTTTGCCATCAACAAGTAACTGATTTCTAATGATTAGGACCAAAAAACTCACTTCTGAGAGCTTCCTGCAGCTTTTACTGTAACATTTGTAAAAATAGCTTTGTCTCAGGCCAAAACTGACAACTACAGTTTATCTTAAACAAGGAGCAATATTTTCAATCAAAACCATGTTTGCCATCAACAAGTAACTGATTTCTAATGATTAGGACCAAAAAACTCACTTCTGAGAGCTTCCTGCAGCTTTTACTGTATCATTTGTAAAAAATAGCTTTCTCTCTTCGAGAGAAGGCCAAAATTGACAACTACAGTTTTTCTCAAACAAGGAGCAATATTTTCAATCAAAACCATGTTTGCCATCAACAAGTAAGTGATTTCTAATGATTAGGACCAAAAAACTCACTTCTAAGAGCTTCCTGCAGCTTTAACTGTAACATTTGTAAAAAAAATAGCTTTCTCTCAGGCCAAAACTGACAATTACAGTTTTTCTTAAACAAGGAGCAATATTTTCAATCAAAACCATGTTTGCCATCAACAAGTAACTGATTTCTAATGATTAGGACCAAAAAACTCACTTCTGAGAGCTTCCTGCAACTTGTACTGTATCATTTGTAAAAAATAGCTTTCTCTCTTCGAGAGAAGGCCAAAATTGACAACTACAGTTTTTCTCAAACAAGGAGCAATATTTTCAATCAAAACCATGTTTGCCATCAACAAGTAAGTGATTTCTAATGATTAGGACCAAAAAACTCACTTCTAAGAGCTTCCTGCAGCTTTAACTGTAACATTTGTAAAAAAAATAGCTTTCTCTCAGGCCAAAACTGACAATTACAGTTTTTCTTAAACAAGGAGCAATATTTTCAATCAAAACCATGTTTGCCATCAACAAGTAACTGATTTCTAATGATTAGGACCAAAAAACTCACTTCTGAGAGCTTCCTGCAGCTTTTACTGTAACATTTGTAAAAATAGCTTTGTCTCAGGCCAAAACTGACAACTACAGTTTTTCTTAAACAAGGAGCAATATTTTCAATCAAAACCATGTTTGCCATCAACAAGTAACTGATTTCTAATGATTAGGACCAAAAAAACTCACTTCTGAGAGCTTCCTGCAGCTTTTACTGTAACATTTGTAAAAATAGCTTTGTCTCACGCCAAAACTGACAACTACAGTTTTTCTTAAACAAGGAGCAATATTTTCAATCAAAACCATGTTTGCCATCAACAAGTAACTGATTTCTAATGATTAGGACCAAAAAACTCACTTCTGAGAGCTTCCTGCAGCTTTTACTGTAACATTTGTAAAAATAGCTTTCTCTCAGGCCAAAACTGACAACTACAGTTTTTCTTAAACAAGGAGCAATATTTTCAATCAAAACCATGTTTGCCATCAACAAGTAACTGATTTCTAATGATTAGGACCAAAAAACTCACTTCTGAGAGCTTCCTGCAGCTTTTACTGTAACATTTGTAAAAATAGCTTTCTCTCAGGCCAAAACTGACGACTACAGTTTTTCTTAAACAAGAAGCAATATTTTCAATCAAAACCATGTTTGCCATCAACAAGTAACTGATTTCTAATGATTAGGACCAAAAAACTCACTTCTGAGAGCTTCCTGCAGCTTTTACTGTAACATTTGTAAAAAATAGCTTTGTCTCAGGCCAAAACTGACAACTACAGTTTTTCTTAAACATGGAGCAATATTTTCAATCAAAACCATGTTTGCCATCAACAAGTAACTGTTTTTTTAATGATTAGGACCAAAAAACTCACTTCTGAGAGCTTCCTGCAGCTTTTACTGTAACATTTGTAAAAATAGCTTTGTCTCAGGCCAAAACTGACAACTACAGTTTTTCTCAAACAAGGAGCAATATTTTCAATCAAAACCATGTTTGCCATCAACAAGTAACTGATTTCTAATGATTAGGACCAAAAAACTCACTTCTGAGAGCTTCCTGCAGCTTTTACTGTATCATTTGTAAAAAATAGCTTTCTCTCTTCGAGAGAAGGCCAAAACTGACAACTACAGTTTTTCTCAAACAAGGAGCAATATTTTCAATCAAAACCATGTTTGCCATCAACAAGTAAGTGATTTCTAATGATTAGGACCAAAAAACTCACTTCTAAGAGCTTCCTGCAGCTTTAACTGTAACATTTGTAAAAAAAAAAAATAGCTTTCCCTCAGGCCAAAACTGACAATTACAGTTTTTCTTAAACAAGGAGCAATATTTTCAATCAAAACCATGTTTGCCATCAACAAGTAACTGATTTCTAATGATTAGGACCAAAAAACTCACTTCTGAGAGCTTCCTGCAGCTTTTACTGTAACATTTGTAAAAATAGCTTTGTCTCAGGCCAAAACTGACAACTACAGTTTTTCTTAAACAAGGAGCAATATTTTCAATCAAAACCATGTTTGCCATCAACAAGTAACTGATTTCTAATGATTAGGACCAAAAAAACTCACTTCTGAGAGCTTCCTGCAGCTTTTACTGTAACATTTGTAAAAATAGCTTTGTCTCACGCCAAAACTGACAACTACAGTTTTTCTTAAACAAGGAGCAATATTTTCAATCAAAACCATGTTTGCCATCAACAAGTAACTGATTTCTAATGATTAGGACCAAAAAACTCACTTCTGAGAGCTTCCTGCAGCTTTTACTGTAACATTTGTAAAAATAGCTTTCTCTCAGGCCAAAACTGACAACTACAGTTTTTCTTAAACAAGGAGCAATATTTTCAATCAAAACCATGTTTGCCATCAACAAGTAACTGATTTCTAATGATTAGGACGAAAAAACTCACTTCTGAGAGCTTCCTGCAGCTTTTACTGTAACATTTGTAAAAATAGCTTTCTCTCAGGCCAAAACTGACGACTACAGTTTTTCTTAAACAAGAAGCAATATTTTCAATCAAAACCATGTTTGCCATCAACAAGTAACTGATTTCTAATGATTAGGACCAAAAAACTCACTTCTGAGAGCTTCCTGCAGCTTTTACTGTAACATTTGTAAAAAATAGCTTTGTCTCAGGCCAAAACTGACAACTACAGTTTTTCTTAAACATGGAGCAATATTTTCAATCAAAACCATGTTTGCCATCAACAAGTAACTGTTTTTTTAATGATTAGGACCAAAAAACTCACTTCTGAGAGCTTCCTGCAGCTTTTACTGTAACATTTGTAAAAAAATAGCTTTGTCTCAGGCCAAAACTGACAACTACAGTTTTTCTTAAACAAGGAGCAATATTTTCAATCAAAACCATGTTTGCCATCAACAAGTAACTGATTTCTAATGATTAGGACCAAAAAACTCACTTCTGAGAGCTTCCTGCAGCTTTTACTGTAACATTTGTCAAAATAGCTTTCTCTCAGGCCAAAACTGACGACTACAGTTTTTCTTAAACAAGGAGCAATATTTTCAATCAAAACCATGTTTGCCATCAACAAGTAACTGATTTCTAATGATTAGGACGAAAAAACTCACTTCTGAGAGCTTCCTGCAGCTTTTACTGTAACATTTGTAAAAATAGCTTTCTCTCAGGCCAAAACTGACGACTACAGTTTTTCTTAAACAAGAAGCAATATTTTCAATCAAAACCATGTTTGCCATCAACAAGTAACTGATTTCTAATGATTAGGACCAAAAAACTCACTTCTGAGAGCTTCCTGCAGCTTTTACTGTAACATTTGTAAAAAATAGCTTTGTCTCAGGCCAAAACTGACAACTACAGTTTTTCTTAAACATGGAGCAATATTTTCAATCAAAACCATGTTTGCCATCAACAAGTAACTGTTTTTTTAATGATTAGGACCAAAAAACTCACTTCTGAGAGCTTCCTGCAGCTTTTACTGTAACATTTGTAAAAAAATAGCTTTGTCTCAGGCCAAAACTGACAACTACAGTTTTTCTTAAACAAGGAGCAATATTTTCAATCAAAACCATGTTTGCCATCAACAAGTAACTGATTTCTAATGATTAGGACCAAAAAACTCACTTCTGAGAGCTTCCTGCAGCTTTTACTGTAACATTTGTCAAAATAGCTTTCTCTCAGGCCAAAACTGACGACTACAGTTTTTCTTAAACAAGGAGCAATATTTTCAATCAAAACCATGTTTGCCATCAACAAGTAACTGATTTCTAATGATTAGGACCAAAAAACTCACTTCTGAGAGCTTCCTGCAGCTTTTACTGTAACATTTGTCAAAATAGCTTTCTCTCAGGCCAAAACTGACGACTACAGTTTTTCTTAAACAAGGAGCAATATTTTCAATCAAAACCATGTTTGCCATCAACAAGTAACTGATTTCTAATGATTAGGACCAAAACACTCACTTCTGAGAGATTCCTGCAGCTTTTACTGTAACATTTGTAAAAATAGCTTTCTCTCGGCGAGAGAAGACCAAAACTGACAACTACAGTTTTGCTTAAAAAAGGAGCAATATTTTCAATCAAAACCATGTTTGCCATCAACAAGTAACTGATTTCTAATGATTAGGACCAAAAAACTCACTTCTGAGAGCTTCCTTCAGCTTTTACTGTAACATTTGTAAAAATAGCTTTCTCTGGGCGAGAGAAGCCCAAAACTGACGACTATAGTTTTTCTTAAACAAGGAGCCATATTTTCAATCAAAACCATGTTTGCCATCAACAAGTAACTAATTTCTAATGATTAGGAGCAAAAAACTCACTTTAGAGAGCTTTCTGCAGCTTTTACTGTAACATTTGTAAAAATAGCTTTCTCTCAGCGAGAGAAGCCCAAAACTGACGACTATAGTTTTTCTTAAACAAGGAGCCATATTTTCAATCAAAACCATGTTTGCCATCAACAAGTAACTGATTTCTAATGATTAGGACCAAAAAACTCACTTCTGAGAGCTTCCTTCAGCTTTTACTGTAACATTTGTAAAAATAGCTTTCTCTCGGCGAGAGAAGCCCAAAACTGACGACTATAGTTTTTCTTAAACAAAGAGCCATATTTTCAATCAAAACCATGTTTGCCATCAACAAGTAACTGATTTCTAATGATTAGGAGCAAAAAACTCACTTCTGGGAGCTTCCTGCAGCTTTTACTGTAACTATTGTAAAAATAGCTTTCTCTCGGCGAGAGAAGCCCAAAACTGACAACTATAGTTTTTCTTAAACAAGGAGCCATATTTTCAATCAAAACCATGTTTGCCATCAACAAGTAACTAATTTCTAATGATTAGGATCAAAAAACTCACTTCAGAGAGCTTTCTGCAGCTTTTACTGTAACATTTGTAAAAATAGCTTTCTCTCTGCGAGAGAAGCCCAAAACTGACAACTATAGTTTTTCTTAAACAAGGAGCCATATTTTCAATCAAAACCATGTTTGCCATCAACAAGTAACTGATTTCTAATGATTAGGAGCAAAAAACTCACTTCTGAGAGCTTCCTGCAGCTTTTACTGTATCATTTGTAAAAATAGCTTTCTCTCGGCGAGAGAAGCCCAAAACTGACAACTATAGTTTTTCTTAAACAAGGAGCCATATTTTCAATCAAAACCATGTTTGCCATCAACAAGTAACTAATTTCTAATGATTAGGATCAAAAAACTCACTTCAGAGAGCTTTCTGCAGCTTTTACTGTAACATTTGTAAAAATAGCTTTCTCTCTGCGAGAGAAGCCCAAAACTGACAACTATAGTTTTTCTTAAACAAGGAGCCATATTTTCAATCAAAACCATGTTTGCCATCAACAAGTAACTGATTTCTAATGATTAGGAGCAAAAAACTCACTTCTGAGAGCTTCCTGCAGCTTTTACTGTATCATTTGTAAAAATAGCTTTCTCTCGGCGAGAGAAGCCCAAAACTGACAACTATAGTTTTTCTTAAACAAGGAGCCATATTTTCAATCAAAACCATGTTTGCCATCAACAAGTAACTAATTTCTAATGATTAGGACCAAAAAACTCACTTCTGAGAGCTTCCTGCAGCTTTTACTGTAACATTTGTAAAAATAGCTTTCTCTCGGCGAGAGAAGACCAAAACTGACAACTACAGTTTTACTTAAAAAAGGAGCAATATTTTCAATCAAAACCATGTTTGCCATCAACAAGTAACTGATTTCTAATGATTAGGACCAAAAAACTCACTTCTGAGAGCTTCCTGCAGCTTTTACTGTAACATTTGTAAAAATAGCTTTGTCTCAGGCCAAAACTGACAACTACAGTTTTTCTTAAACAAGGAGCAATATTTTCAATCAAAACCATGTTTGCCATCAACAAGTAACTGATTTCTAATGATTAGGACCAAAAAAACTCACTTCTGAGAGCTTCCTGCAGCTTTTACTGTAACATTTGTAAAAATAGCTTTGTCTCACGCCAAAACTGACAACTACAGTTTTTCTTAAACAAGGAGCAATATTTTCAATCAAAACCATGTTTGCCATCAACAAGTAACTGATTTCTAATGATTAGGACCAAAAAACTCACTTCTGAGAGCTTCCTGCAGCTTTTACTGTAACATTTGTAAAAATAGCTTTCTCTCAGGCCAAAACTGACAACTACAGTTTTTCTTAAACAAGGAGCAATATTTTCAATCAAAACCATGTTTGCCATCAACAAGTAACTGATTTCTAATGATTAGGACGAAAAAACTCACTTCTGAGAGCTTCCTGCAGCTTTTACTGTAACATTTGTAAAAATAGCTTTCTCTCAGGCCAAAACTGACGACTACAGTTTTTCTTAAACAAGAAGCAATATTTTCAATCAAAACCATGTTTGCCATCAACAAGTAACTGATTTCTAATGATTAGGACCAAAAAACTCACTTCTGAGAGCTTCCTGCAGCTTTTACTGTAACATTTGTAAAAAATAGCTTTGTCTCAGGCCAAAACTGACAACTACAGTTTTTCTTAAACATGGAGCAATATTTTCAATCAAAACCATGTTTGCCATCAACAAGTAACTGTTTTTTTAATGATTAGGACCAAAAAACTCACTTCTGAGAGCTTCCTGCAGCTTTTACTGTAACATTTGTAAAAAAATAGCTTTGTCTCAGGCCAAAACTGACAACTACAGTTTTTCTTAAACAAGGAGCAATATTTTCAATCAAAACCATGTTTGCCATCAACAAGTAACTGATTTCTAATGATTAGGACCAAAAAACTCACTTCTGAGAGCTTCCTGCAGCTTTTACTGTAACATTTGTCAAAATAGCTTTCTCTCAGGCCAAAACTGACGACTACAGTTTTTCTTAAACAAGGAGCAATATTTTCAATCAAAACCATGTTTGCCATCAACAAGTAACTGATTTCTAATGATTAGGACGAAAAAACTCACTTCTGAGAGCTTCCTGCAGCTTTTACTGTAACATTTGTAAAAATAGCTTTCTCTCAGGCCAAAACTGACGACTACAGTTTTTCTTAAACAAGAAGCAATATTTTCAATCAAAACCATGTTTGCCATCAACAAGTAACTGATTTCTAATGATTAGGACCAAAAAACTCACTTCTGAGAGCTTCCTGCAGCTTTTACTGTAACATTTGTAAAAAATAGCTTTGTCTCAGGCCAAAACTGACAACTACAGTTTTTCTTAAACATGGAGCAATATTTTCAATCAAAACCATGTTTGCCATCAACAAGTAACTGTTTTTTTAATGATTAGGACCAAAAAACTCACTTCTGAGAGCTTCCTGCAGCTTTTACTGTAACATTTGTAAAAAAATAGCTTTGTCTCAGGCCAAAACTGACAACTACAGTTTTTCTTAAACAAGGAGCAATATTTTCAATCAAAACCATGTTTGCCATCAACAAGTAACTGATTTCTAATGATTAGGACCAAAAAACTCACTTCTGAGAGCTTCCTGCAGCTTTTACTGTAACATTTGTCAAAATAGCTTTCTCTCAGGCCAAAACTGACGACTACAGTTTTTCTTAAACAAGGAGCAATATTTTCAATCAAAACCATGTTTGCCATCAACAAGTAACTGATTTCTAATGATTAGGACCAAAAAACTCACTTCTGAGAGCTTCCTGCAGCTTTTACTGTAACATTTGTCAAAATAGCTTTCTCTCAGGCCAAAACTGACGACTACAGTTTTTCTTAAACAAGGAGCAATATTTTCAATCAAAACCATGTTTGCCATCAACAAGTAACTGATTTCTAATGATTAGGACCAAAACACTCACTTCTGAGAGCTTCCTGCAGCTTTTACTGTAACATTTGTAAAAAATAGCTTTGTCTCAGGCCAAAACTGACGACTACAGTTTTTCTTAAACA
Organism: Pampus argenteus; assembly: GCA_036937835.1. Lineage (NCBI taxonomy): Eukaryota > Metazoa > Chordata > Actinopteri > Scombriformes > Stromateidae > Pampus > Pampus argenteus. Next base: position 2,485,033 of record CM072875.1, read on the forward strand.
AGGAGCAATATTTTCAATCAACCAAAAAAGGAGCAATATTTTCAATCAAAACCATGTTTGCCATCAACAAGTAACTGATTTCTAATGATTAGGACCAAAAAACTCACTTCTGAGAGCTTCCTTCAGCTTTTACTGTAACATTTGTAAAAATAGCTTTCTCTGGGCGAGAGAAGCCCAAAACTGACGACTATAGTTTTTCTTAAACAAGGAGCCATATTTTCAATCAAAACCATGTTTGCCATCAACAAGTAACTAATTTCTAATGATTAGGAGCAAAAAACTCACTTTAGAGAGCTTTCTGCAGCTTTTACTGTAACATTTGTAAAAATAGCTTTCTCTCAGCGAGAGAAGCCCAAAACTGACGACTATAGTTTTTCTTAAACAAGGAGCCATATTTTCAATCAAAACCATGTTTGCCATCAACAAGTAACTGATTTCTAATGATTAGGACCAAAAAACTCACTTCTGAGAGCTTCCTTCAGCTTTTACTGTAACATTTGTAAAAATAGCTTTCTCTCGGCGAGAGAAGCCCAAAACTGACGACTATAGTTTTTCTTAAACAAAGAGCCATATTTTCAATCAAAACCATGTTTGCCATCAACAAGTAACTGATTTCTAATGATTAGGAGCAAAAAACTCACTTCTGGGAGCTTCCTGCAGCTTTTACTGTAACTATTGTAAAAATAGCTTTCTCTCGGCGAGAGAAGCCCAAAACTGACAACTATAGTTTTTCTTAAACAAGGAGCCATATTTTCAATCAAAACCATGTTTGCCATCAACAAGTAACTAATTTCTAATGATTAGGATCAAAAAACTCACTTCAGAGAGCTTTCTGCAGCTTTTACTGTAACATTTGTAAAAATAGCTTTCTCTCTGCGAGAGAAGCCCAAAACTGACAACTATAGTTTTTCTTAAACAAGGAGCCATATTTTCAATCAAAACCATGTTTGCCATCAACAAGTAACTGATTTCTAATGATTAGGAGCAAAAAACTCACTTCTGAGAGCTTCCTGCAGCTTTTACTGTATCATTTGTAAAAATAGCTTTCTCTCGGCGAGAGAAGCCCAAAACTGACAACTATAGTTTTTCTTAAACAAGGAGCCATATTTTCAATCAAAACCATGTTTGCCATCAACAAGTAACTAATTTCTAATGATTAGGATCAAAAAACTCACTTCAGAGAGCTTTCTGCAGCTTTTACTGTAACATTTGTAAAAATAGCTTTCTCTCTGCGAGAGAAGCCCAAAACTGACAACTATAGTTTTTCTTAAACAAGGAGCCATATTTTCAATCAAAACCATGTTTGCCATCAACAAGTAACTGATTTCTAATGATTAGGAGCAAAAAACTCACTTCTGAGAGCTTCCTGCAGCTTTTACTGTATCATTTGTAAAAATAGCTTTCTCTCGGCGAGAGAAGCCCAAAACTGACAACTATAGTTTTTCTTAAACAAGGAGCCATATTTTCAATCAAAACCATGTTTGCCATCAACAAGTAACTAATTTCTAATGATTAGGATCAAAAAACTCACTTCAGAGAGCTTTCTGCAGCTTTTACTGTAACATTTGTAAAAATAGCTTTCTCTCTGCGAGAGAAGCCCAAAACTGACAACTATAGTTTTTCTTAAACAAGGAGCCATATTTTCAATCAAAACCATGTTTGCCATCAACAAGTAACTGATTTCTAATGATTAGGAGCAAAAAACTCACTTCTGAGAGCTTCCTGCAGCTTTTACTGTATCATTTGTAAAAATAGCTTTCTCTCGGCGAGAGAAGCCCAAAACTGACAACTATAGTTTTTCTTAAACAAGGAGCCATATTTTCAATCAAAACCATGTTTGCCATCAACAAGTAACTAATTTCTAATGATTAGGACCAAAAAACTCACTTCTGAGAGCTTCCTGCAGCTTTTACTGTAACATTTGTAAAAATAGCTTTCTCTCGGCGAGAGAAGACCAAAACTGACAACTACAGTTTTACTTAAAAAAGGAGCAATATTTTCAATCAAAACCATGTTTGCCATCAACAAGTAACTGATTTCTAATGATTAGGACCAAAAAACTCACTTCTGAGAGCTTCCTTCAGCTTTTACTGTAACATTTGTAAAAATAGCTTTCTCTGGGCGAGAGAAGCCCAAAACTGACGACTATAGTTTTTCTTAAACAAGGAGCCATATTTTCAATCAAAACCATGTTTGCCATCAACAAGTAACTAATTTCTAATGATTAGGAGCAAAAAACTCACTTTAGAGAGCTTTCTGCAGCTTTTACTGTAACATTTGTAAAAATAGCTTTCTCTCGGCGAGAGAAGACCAAAGCTGACAACTACAGTTTTACTTAAAAAAGGAGCAATATTTTCAATCAAAACCATGTTTGCCATCAACAAGTAACTGATTTCTAATGATTAGGTCCAAAAAACTCACTTCTGAGAGCTTCCTTCAGCTTTTACTGTAACATTTGTAAAAATAGCTTTCTCTCAGCAAAGAAGCCCAAAACTGACGACTATAGTTTTTCTTAAACAAGGAGCCATATTTTCAATCTAAACCATGTTTGCCATCAACAAGTAACTAATTTTTAATGATTAGGACCAAAAAACTCACTTCTGAGAGCTTCCTTCAGCTTTTACTGTAACATTTGTAAAAATAGCTTTCTCTCGGCGAGAGAAGACCAAAACTGACAACTACAGTTTTACTTAAAAAAGGAGCAATATTTTCAATCAAAACCATGTTTGCCATCAACAAGTAACTAATTTCTAATGATTAGGAGCAAAAAACTCACTTCTGAGAGCTTCCTGCAGCTTTTACTGTAACATTTGTAAAAATAGCTTTCTCTCGGCGAGAGAAGCCCAAAACTGACAACTATAGTTTTTCTTAAACAAGGAGCGATATTTTTAATCAAAACCATGTTTGCCATCAACAAGTAACTGATTTCTAATGATTAGGAGCAAAAAACTCACTTGTGAGAGCTTCCTGCAGCTTTTACTGTAACATTTGTAAAAATAGCTTTCTCTCGGCGAGAGAAGCCCAAAACTGACAACTATAGTTTTTCTTAAACAAGGAGCCATATTTTCAATCAAAACCATGTTTGCCATCAACAAGTAACTAATTTCTAATGATTAGGATCAAAAAACTCACTTCAGAGAGCTTTCTGCAGCTTTTACTGTAACATTTGTAAAAATAGCTTTCTCTCGGCGAGAGAAGCCCAAAACTGACAACTATAGTTTTTCTTAAACAAGGAGCAATATTTTCAATCAAAACCATGTTTGCCATCAACAAGTAACTAATTTTTAATGATTAGGAGCAAAAAACTCACTTCTGAGAGATTCCTGCAGCTTTTACTGTAACATTTGTAAAAATAGCTTTCTCTCGGCGAGAGAAGACCAAAACTGACAACTACAGTTTTACTTAAAAAAGGAGCAATATTTTCAATCAAAACCATGTTTGCCATCAACAAGTAACTAATTTCTAATGATTAGGAGCAAAAAACTCACTTCTGAGAGATTCCTGCAGCTTTTACTGTAACATTTGTAAAAATAGCTTTCTCTCGGCGAGAGAAGCCCAAAACTGACAACTATAGTTTTTCTTAAACAAGGAGCAATATTTTCAATCAAAACCATGTTTGCCATCAACAAGTAACTAATTTTTAATGATTAGGAGCAAAAAACTCACTTCTGAGAGATTCCTGCAGCTTTTACTGTAACATTTGTAAAAATAGCTTTCTCTCGGCGAGAGAAGACCAAAACTGACAACTACAGTTTTACTTAAAAAAGGAGCAATATTTTCAATCAAAACCATGTTTGCCATCAACAAGTAACTAATTTCTAATGATTAGGACCAAAAAACTCACTTCTGAGAGATTCCTGCAGCTTTTACTGTAACATTTGTAAAAATAGCTTTCTCTCGGCGAGAGAAGCCCAAAACTGACAACTATAGTTTTTCTTAAAAAAGGAGCCATATTTTTAATCAAAACCATGTTTGCCATCAACAAGTAACTGATTTCTAATGATTAGGAGCAAAAAACTCACTTCTGAGAGCTTCCTGCAGCTTTTACTGTAACATTTGTAAAAATAGCTTTCTCTCGGCGAGAGAAGCCCAAAACTGACAACTATAGTTTTTCTTAAACAAGGAGCGATATTTTTAATCAAAACCATGTTTGCCATCAACAAGTAACTAATTTCTAATGATTAGGATCAAAAAACTCACTTCAGAGAGCTTTCTGCAGCTTTTACTGTAACATTTGTAAAAATAGCTTTCTCTCGGCGAGAGAAGCCCAAAACTGACAACTATAGTTTTTCTTAAACAAGGAGCCATATTTTCAATCAAAACCATGTTTGCCATCAACAAGTAACTAATTTCTAATGATTAGGATCAAAAAACTCACTTCAGAGAGCTTTCTGCAGCTTTTACTGTAACATTTGTAAAAATAGCTTTCTCTCGGCGAGAGAAGCCCAAAACTGACAACTATAGTTTTTCTTAAACAAGGAGCAATATTTTCAATCAAAACCATGTTTGCCATCAACAAGTAACTAATTTTTAATGATTAGGAGCAAAAAACTCACTTCTGAGAGATTCCTGCAGCTTTTACTGTAACATTTGTAAAAATAGCTTTCTCTCGGCGAGAGAAGACCAAAACTGACAACTACAGTTTTACTTAAAAAAGGAGCAATATTTTCAATCAAAACCATGTTTGCCATCAACAAGTAACTAATTTGTAATGATTAGGAGCAAAAAACTCACTTCTGAGAGATTCCTGCAGCTTTTACTGTAACATTTGTAAAAATAGCTTTCTCTCGGCGAGAGAAGCCCAAAACTGACAACTATAGTTTTTCTTAAACAAGGAGCCATATTTTTAATCAAAACCATGTTTGCCATCAACAAGTAACTGATTTCTAATGATTAGGAGCAAAAAACTCACTTCTGAGAGCTTCCTGCAGCTTTTACTGTAACATTTGTAAAAATAGCTTTCTCTCGGCGAGAGAAGCCCAAAACTGACAACTATAGTTTTTCTTAAACAAGGAGCCATATTTTCAATCAAAACCATGTTTGCCATCAACAAGTAACTAATTTCTAATGATTAGGACCAAAAAACTCACTTCTGAGAGATTCCTGCAGCTTTTACTGTAACATTTGTAAAAATAGCTTTCTCTCGGCGAGAGAAGCCCAAAACTGACAACTATAGTTTTTCTTAAAAAAGGAGCCATATTTTTAATCAAAACCATGTTTGCCATCAACAAGTAACTGATTTCTAATGATTAGGAGCAAAAAACTCACTTCTGAGAGCTTCCTGCAGCTTTTACTGTAACATTTGTAAAAATAGCTTTCTCTCGGCGAGAGAAGCCCAAAACTGACAACTATAGTTTTTCTTAAACAAGGAGCCATATTTTTAATCAAAACCATGTTTGCCATCAACAAGTAACTAATTTCTAATGATTAGGATCAAAAAACTCACTTCAGAGAGCTTTCTGCAGCTTTTACTGTAACATTTGTAAAAATAGCTTTCTCTCGGCGAGAGAAGCCCAAAACTGACAACTATAGTTTTTCTTAAAAAAGGAGCAATATTTTCAATCAAAACCATGTTTGCCATCAACAAGTAACTAATTTCTAATGATTAGGAGCAAAAAACTCACTTCTGAGAGCTTCCTGCAGCTTTTACTGTAACATTTGTAAAAATAGCTTTCTCTCGGCGAGAGAAGCCCAAAACTGACAACTATAGTTTTTCTTAAACAAGGAGCGATATTTTTAATCAAAACCATGTTTGCCATCAACAAGTAACTGATTTCTAATGATTAGGAGCAAAAAACTCACTTCTGAGAGCTTCCTGCAGCTTTTACTGTAACATTTGTAAAAATAGCTTTCTCTCGGCGAGAGAAGCCCAAAACTGACAACTATAGTTTTTCTTAAACAAGGAGCCATATTTTCAATCAAAACCATGTTTGCCATCAACAAGTAACTAATTTCTAATGATTAGGATCAAAAAACTGACTTCAGAGAGCTTTCTGCAGCTTTTACTGTAACATTTGTAAAAATAGCTTTCTCTCGGCGAGAGAAGCCCAAAACTGACAACTATAGTTTTTCTTAAAAAAGGAGCAATATTTTCAATCAAAACCATGTTTGCCATCAACAAGTAACTAATTTGTAATGATTAGGAGCAAAAAACTCACTTCTGAGAGATTCCTGCAGCTTTTACTGTAACATTTGTAAAAATAGCTTTCTCTCGGCGAGAGAAGCCCAAAACTGACAACTATAGTTTTTCTTAAACAAGGAGCCATATTTTTAATCAAAACCATGTTTGCCATCAACAAGTAACTGATTTCTAATGATTAGGAGCAAAAAACTCACTTCTGAGAGCTTCCTGCAGCTTTTACTGTAACATTTGGAAAAATAGCTTTCTCTCGGCGAGAGAAGCCCAAAACTGACAACTATAGTTTTTCTTAAACAAGGAGCCATATTTTCAATCAAAACCATGTTTGCCATCAACAAGTAACTAATTTCTAATGATTAGGACCAAAAAACTCACTTCTGAGAGATTCCTGCAGCTTTTACTGTAACATTTGTAAAAATAGCTTTCTCTCGGCGAGAGAAGCCCAAAACTGACAACTATAGTTTTTCTTAAAAAAGGAGCCATATTTTTAATCAAAACCATGTTTGCCATCAACAAGTAACTGATTTCTAATGATTAGGAGCAAAAAACTCACTTCTGAGAGCTTCCTGCAGCTTTTACTGTAACATTTGTAAAAATAGCTTTCTCTCGGCGAGAGAAGCCCAAAACTGACAACTATAGTTTTTCTTAAACAAGGAGCCATATTTTTAATCAAAACCATGTTTGCCATCAACAAGTAACTAATTTCTAATGATTAGGATCAAAAAACTCACTTCAGAGAGCTTTCTGCAGCTTTTACTGTAACATTTGTAAAAATAGCTTTCTCTCGGCGAGAGAAGCCCAAAACTGACAACTATAGTTTTTCTTAAACAAGGAGCCATATTTTCAATCAAAACCATGTTTGCCATCAACAAGTAACTAATTTCTAATGATTAGGATCAAAAAACTCACTTCTGAGAGCTTCCTGCAGCTTTTACTGTAACATTTGTAAAAATAGCTTTCTCTCGGCGAGAGAAGCCCAAAACTGACAACTATAGTTTTTCTTAAACAAGGAGCAATATTTTCAATCAAAACCATGTTTGCCATCAACAAGTAACTAATTTGTAATGATTAGGAGCAAAAAACTCACTTCTGAGAGATTCCTGCAGCTTTTACTGTAACATTTGTAAAAATAGCTTTCTCTCGGCGAGAGAAGACCAAAACTGACAACTACAGTTTTACTTAAAAAAGGAGCAATATTTTCAATCAAAACCATGTTTGCCATCAACAAGTAACTGATTTCTAATGATTAGGAGCAAAAAACTCACTTCTGAGAGCTTCCTGCAGCTTTTACTGTAACATTTGTAAAAATAGCTTTCTCTCGGCGAGAGAAGCCCAAAACTGACAACTATAGTTTTTCTTAAACAAGGAGCCATATTTTCAATCAAAACCATGTTTGCCATCAACAAGTAACTAATTTCTAATGATTAGGAGCAAAAAACTCACTTCTGAGAGATTCCTGCAGCTTTTACTGTAACATTTGTAAAAATAGCTTTCTCTCGGCGAGAGAAGCCCAAAACTGACAACTATAGTTTTTCTTAAACAAGGAGCCATATTTTTAATCAAAACCATGTTTGCCATCAACAAGTAACTGATTTCTAATGATTAGGAGCAAAAAACTCACTTCTGAGAGCTTCCTGCAGCTTTTACTGTAACATTTGTAAAAATAGCTTTCTCTCGGCGAGAGAAGCCCAAAACTGACAACTATAGTTTTTCTTAAACAAGGAGCCATATTTTCAATCAAAACCATGTTTGCCATCAACAAGTAACTAATTTCTAATGATTAGGAGCAAAAAACTCACTTCTGAGAGCTTCCTGCAGCTTTTACTGTAACATTTGTAAAAATAGCTTTCTTTCGGCGAGAGAAGCCCAAAACTGACAACTATAGTTTTTCTTAAACAAGGAGCCATATTTTTAATCAAAACCATGTTTGCCATCAACAAGTAACTAATTTCTAATGATTAGGATCAAAAAACTCACTTCTGAGAGCTTCCTGCAGCTTTTACTGTAACATTTGTAAAAATAGCTTTCTCTCGGCGAGAGAAGACCAAAACTGACAACTACAGTTTTACTTAAAAAAGGAGCAATATTTTCAATCAAAACCATGTTTGCCATCAACAAGTAACTAATTTGTAATGATTAGGAGCAAAAAACTCACTTCTGAGAGATTCCTGCAGCTTTTACTGTAACATTTGTAAAAATAGCTTTCTCTCGGCGAGAGAAGACCAAAACTGACAACTACAGTTTTACTTAAAAAAGGAGCAATATTTTCAATCAAAACCATGTTTGCCATCAACAAGTAACTGATTTCTAATGATTAGGAGCAAAAAACTCACTTCTGAGAGCTTCCTGCAGCTTTTACTGTAACATTTGTAAAAATAGCTTTCTCTCGGCGAGAGAAGCCCAAAACTGACAACTATAGTTTTTCTTAAACAAGGAGCCATATTTTCAATCAAAACCATGTTTGCCATCAACAAGTAACTAATTTCTAATGATTAGGAGCAAAAAACTCACTTCTGAGAGCTTCCTGCAGCTTTTACTGTATCATTTGTAAAAATAGCTTTGTCTCGGCGAGAGAAGCCCAAAACTGACAACTATAGTTTTTCTTAAACAAGGAGCCATATTTTCAATCAAAACCATGTTTGCCATCAACAAGTAACTAATTTCTAATGATTAGGACCAAAAAACTCACTTCTGAGAGCTTCCTGCAGCTTTTACTGTAACATTTGTAAAAATAGCTTTCTCTCGGCGAGAGAAGCCCAAAACTGACAACTATGGTTTTTCTTAAACAAGGAGCCATATTTTCAATCAAAACCATGTTTGCCATCAACAAGTAACTGATTTCTAATGATTAGGAGCAAAAAACTCACTTCTGAGAGCTTCCTGCAGCTTTTACTGTATCATTTGTAAAAATAGCTTTCTCTCGGCGAGAGAAGCCCAAAACTGACAACTATAGTTTTACTTAAAAAAGGAGCAATATTTTCAATCAAAACCATGTTTGCCATCAACAAGTAACTGATTTCTAATGATTAGGTCCAAAAAACTCACTTCTGAGAGCTTCCTTCAGCTTTTACTGTAACATTTGTAAAAATAGCTTTCTCTCGGCGAGAGAAGCCCAAAACTGACAACTATAGTTTTTCTTAAACAAGGAGCCATATTTTCAATCAAAACCATGTTTGCCATCAACAAGTAACTGATTTCTAATGATTAGGACCAAAAAACTCACTTTTGAGAGCTTCCTGCAGCTTTTACTGTAACATTTGTAAAAATAGCTTTCTCTCGGCGAGAGAAGACCAAAACTGACAACTATAGTTTTACTTAAAAAAGGAGCAATATTTTCAATCAAAACCATGTTTGCCATCAACAAGTAACTAATTTGTAATGATTAGGAGCAAAAAACTCACTTCTGAGAGATTCCTGCAGCTTTTACTGTAACATTTGTAAAAATAGCTTTCTCTCGGCGAGAGAAGACCAAAACTGACAACTACAGTTTTACTTAAAAAAGGAGCAATATTTTCAATCAAAACCATGTTTGCCATCAACAAGTAACTGATTTCTAATGATTAGGAGCAAAAAACTCACTTCTGAGAGCTTCCTGCAGCTTTTACTGTAACATTTGTAAAAATAGCTTTCTCTCGGCGAGAGAAGCCCAAAACTGACAACTATAGTTTTTCTTAAACAAGGAGCCATATTTTCAATCAAAACCATGTTTGCCATCAACAAGTAACTAATTTGTAATGATTAGGAGCAAAAAACTCACTTCTGAGAGATTCCTGCAGCTTTTACTGTAACATTTGTAAAAATAGCTTTCTCTCGGCGAGAGAAGACCAAAACTGACAACTACAGTTTTACTTAAAAAAGGAGCAATATTTTCAATCAAAACCATGTTTGCCATCAACAAGTAACTGATTTCTAATGATTAGGAGCAAAAAACTCACTTCTGAGAGCTTCCTGCAGCTTTTACTGTAACATTTGTAAAAATAGCTTTCTCTCGGCGAGAGAAGCCCAAAACTGACAACTATAGTTTTTCTTAAACAAGGAGCCATATTTTCAATCAAAACCATGTTTGCCATCAACAAGTAACTGATTTCTAATGATTAGGACCAAAAAACTCACTTTTGAGAGCTTCCTGCAGCTTTTACTGTAACATTTGTAAAAATAGCTTTCTCTCGGCGAGAGAAGACCAAAACTGACAACTATAGTTTTACTTAAAAAAGGAGCAATATTTTCAATCAAAACCATGTTTGCCATCAACAAGTAACTAATTTGTAATGATTAGGAGCAAAAAACTCACTTCTGAGAGATTCCTGCAGCTTTTACTGTAACATTTGTAAAAATAGCTTTCTCTCGGCGAGAGAAGACCAAAACTGACAACTACAGTTTTACTTAAAAAAGGAGCAATATTTTCAATCAAAACCATGTTTGCCATCAACAAGTAACTGATTTCTAATGATTAGGAGCAAAAAACTCACTTCTGAGAGCTTCCTGCAGCTTTTACTGTAACATTTGTAAAAATAGCTTTCTCTCGGCGAGAGAAGCCCAAAACTGACAACTATAGTTTTTCTTAAACAAGGAGCCATATTTTCAATCAAAACCATGTTTGCCATCAACAAGTAACTAATTTGTAATGATTAGGAGCAAAAAACTCACTTCTGAGAGATTCCTGCAGCTTTTACTGTAACATTTGTAAAAATAGCTTTCTCTCGGCGAGAGAAGACCAAAACTGACAACTACAGTTTTACTTAAAAAAGGAGCAATATTTTCAATCAAAACCATGTTTGCCATCAACAAGTAACTGATTTCTAATGATTAGGAGCAAAAAACTCACTTCTGAGAGCTTCCTGCAGCTTTTACTGTAACATTTGTAAAAATAGCTTTCTCTCGGCGAGAGAAGCCCAAAACTGACAACTATAGTTTTTCTTAAACAAGGAGCCATATTTTCAATCAAAACCATGTTTGCCATCAACAAGTAACTAATTTCTAATGATTAGGAGCAAAAAACTCACTTCTGAGAGCTTCCTGCAGCTTTTACTGTAACATTTGTAAAAATAGCTTTCTCTCGGCGAGAGAAGCCCAAAACTGACAACTATAGTTTTTCTTAAACAAGGAGCCATATTTTCAATCAAAACCATGTTTGCAATCAACAAGTAACTGATTTCTAATGATTAGGAGCAAAAAACTCACTTCTGAGAGCTTCCTGCAGCTTTTACTGTAACATTTGTAAAAATAGCTTTCTCTCGGCGAGAGAAGCCCAAAACTGACAACTATAGTTTTTCTTAAACGAGGAGCAATATTTTCAATCAAAACCATGTTTGCCATCAACAAGTAACTAATTTTTAATGATTAGGAGCAAAAAACTCACTTCTGAGAGATTCCTGCAGCTTTTACTGTAACATTTGTAAAAATAGCTTTCTCTCGGCGAGAGAAGACCAAAACTGACAACTACAGTTTTACTTAAAAAAAGGGCAATATTTTCAATCAAAACCATGTTTGCCATCAACAAGTAACTAATTTGTAATGATTAGGAGCAAAAAACTCACTTCTGAGAGATTCCTGCAGCTTTTACTGTAACATTTGTAAAAATAGCTTTCTCTCGGCGAGAGAAGACCAAAACTGACAACTACAGTTTTACTTAAAAAAGGAGCAATATTTTCAATCAAAACCATGTTTGCCATCAACAAGTAACTGATTTCTAATGATTAGGAGCAAAAAACTCACTTCTGAGAGCTTCCTGCAGCTTTTACTGTAACATTTGTAAAAATAGCTTTCTCTCGGCGAGAGAAGCCCAAAACTGACAACTATAGTTTTTCTTAAACAAGGAGCCATATTTTCAATCAAAACCATGTTTGCCATCAACAAGTAACTGATTTCTAATGATTACGAGCAAAAAACTCACTTCTGAGAGCTTCCTGCAGCTTTTACTGTATCATTTGTAAAAATAGCTTTCTCTCGGCGAGAGAAGCCCAAAACTGACAACTATAGTTTTACTTAAAAAAGGAGCAATATTTTCAATCAAAACCATGTTTGCCATCAACAAGTAACTGATTTCTAATGATTAGGTCCAAAAAACTCACTTCTGAGAGCTTCCTTCAGCGTTTACTGTAACATTTGTAAAAATAGCTTTCTCTCGGCGAGAGAAGCCCAAAACTGACAACTATAGTTTTTCTTAAACAAGGAGCCATATTTTCAATCAAAACCATGTTTGCCATCAACAAGTAACTGATTTCTAATGATTAGGACCAAAAAACTCACTTTTGAGAGCTTCCTGCAGCTTTTACTGTAACATTTGTCAAAATAGCTTTCTCTCAGGCCAAAACTGACGACTACAGTTTTTCTTAAACAAGGAGCAATATTTTCAATCAAAACCATGTTTGCCATCAACAAGTAAGTGATTTCTAATGATTAGGAGCAAAAAACTCACTTCTGAGACCTTCCTTCAGCTTTTACTGTAACATTTGTAAAAATAGCTTTCTCTCGGCGAGAGAAGCCCAAAACTGACAACTATAGTTTTTCTTAAACAAGGAGCCATATTTTCAATCAAAACCATGTTTGCCATCAACAAGTAACTAATTTCTAATGATTAGGAGCAAAAAACTCACTTTAGAGAGCTTTCTGCAGCTTTTACTGTAACATTTGTAAAAATAGCTTTCTCTCGGCGAGAGAAGACCAAAACTGACAACTACAGTTTTACTTAAAAAAGGAGCAATATTTTCAATCAAAACCATGTTTGCCATCAACAAGTAACTGATTTCTAATGATTAGGACCAAAAAACTCACTTCTGAGAGCTTCCTTCAGCTTTTACTGTAACATTTGTAAAAATAGCTTTCTCTCGGCGAGAGAAGCCCAAAACTGACAACTATAGTTTTTCTTAAACAAGGAGCCATATTTTCAATCAAAACCATGTTTGCCATCAACAAGTAACTAATTTCTAATGATTAGGAGCAAAAAACTCACTTCTGAGAGATTCCTGCAGCTTTTACTGTAACATTTGTAAAAATAGCTTTCTCTCGGCGAGAGAAGACCAAAACTGACAACTACAGTTTTACTTAAAAAAGGAGCAATATTTTCAATCAAAACCATGTTTGCCATCAACAAGTAACTGATTTCTAATGATTAGGAGCAAAAAACTCACTTCTGAGAGCTTCCTGCAGCTTTTACTGTAACATTTGTAAAAATAGCTTTCTCTCGGCGAGAGAAGCCCAAAACTGACAACTATAGTTTTTCTTAAACAAGGAGCCATATTTTCAATCAAAACCATGTTTGCCATCAACAAGTAACTAATTTGTAATGATTAGGAGCAAAAAACTCACTTCTGAGAGATTCCTGCAGCTTTTACTGTAACATTTGTAAAAATAGCTTTCTCTCGGCGAGAGAAGACCAAAACTGACAACTACAGTTTTACTTAAAAAAGGAGCAATATTTTCAATCAAAACCATGTTTGCCATCAACAAGTAACTGATTTCTAATGATTAGGTGCAAAAAACTCACTTCTGAGAGCTTCCTGCAGCTTTTACTGTAACATTTGTAAAAATAGCTTTCTCTCGGCGAGAGAAGCCCAAAACTGACAACTATAGTTTTTCTTAAACAAGGAGCCATATTTTCAATCAAAACCATGTTTGCCATCAACAAGTAACTAATTTCTAATGATTAGGAGCAAAAAACTCACTTCTGAGAGCTTCCTGCAGCTTTTACTGTATCATTTGTAAAAATAGCTTTCTCTCGGCGAGAGAAGCCCAAAACTGACAACTATAGTTTTTCTTAAACAAGGAGCCATATTTTCAATCAAAACCATGTTTGCCATCAACAAGTAACTAATTTCTAATGATTAGGACCAAAAAACTCACTTCTGAGAGCTTCCTGCAGCTTTTACTGTAACATTTGTAAAAATAGCTTTCTCTCGGCGAGAGAAGCCCAAAACTGACAACTATAGTTTTTCTTAAACAAGGAGCCATATTTTCAATCAAAACCATGTTTGCCATCAACAAGTAACTGATTTCTAATGATTAGGAGCAAAAAACTTACTTAAACAAGGAGCCATATTTTCAATCAAAAACCTCTCTAAAGTGAGTTTTTTGGTCCTAATCATTAGAAATCAGTTACTTGTTGATGGCAAACATGGTTTTGATTGAAAATATTGCTCCTGGTTTAAGAAAAACTGTAGTTGTCAGTTTTGGCCAGAGAGAAAGCTATTTTTACAAATGTTACAGTAAAAGCTGCAGGAAGCTCTCAGAAGTGAGTTTTTTGGTCCTAATCATTAGAAATCAGTTACTTGTTGATAGCAAACATGGTTTTGATTTAAAATATTGCTCCTTGTTTAAGAAAAACTGTAGTTGTCAGTTTTGGCCTGAGAGAAAGCTATTTTTTACAAATGTTACAGTAAAATCTGCAGGAAGCTCTCAGAAGTGAGTTTTTTGGTCCTAATCATTAGAAATCAGTTACTTGTTGATGGCAAATGTGGTTTTGAATGAAAATATTGGTCCTTGTTTAAGAAAAACTGTAATTGTCAGTTTTGGCCTAAGAGAAAGCTATTTGTACAAATGTTACAGTAAAAGCTGCAGGAAGCTCTCAGAAGTGAGTTTTTTGGTCCTAATCATTAGAAATCAGTTACTTGTTGATGGCAAACATAGTTTTGATTGAAAATATTGCTCCTTGTTTAAGAAAAACTGTAGTTGTCAGTTTAGGCCTGAGAGAAAGCTATTTTTACAAATGTTACAGTAAAAGCTGCAGGAAGCTCTCAGAAGTGAGTTTTTTGGTCCTAATCATTAGAAATCAGTTACTTGTTGATGGCAAACATGGTTTTGATTGAAAATATTGCTCCTTGTTTAAGAAAAACTGTAGTTGTCAGTTTTGGCCTGAGAGAAAGCTATTTTTACAAATGTTACAGTAAAAGCTGCAGGAAGCTCTCAGAAGTGAGTTTTTTGGTCCTAATCATTAGAAATTAGTTACTTGTTGATGGCAAACATGGTTTTGATTGAAAATATTGCTCCTTGTTTAAGAAAAACTATAGTTGTCAGTTTTGGGCTTCTCTCGCCGAGAGAAAGCTATTTTTACAAATGTTACAGTAAAAGCTGCAGGAAGCTCTCAGAAGTGAGTTTTTTGGTCCTAATCATTAGAAATCAGTTACTTGTTGATGGCAAACATGGTTTTGATTGAAAATATTGCTCCTTGTTTAAGAAAAACTATAGTTGTCAGTTTTGGCCTTCTCTCGCCGAGAGAAAGCTATTTTTACAAATGTTACAGTAAAAGCTGCAGGAAGCTCTCAGAAGTGAGTTTTTTTGTCCTAATCATTAGAAATCAGTTACTTGTTGATGGCAAACATGGTTTTGATTGAAAATATTGCTCCTTGTTTAAGAAAAACTGTAGTTGTCAGTTTTGGCCAGAGAGAATGCTATTTTTACAAATGTTACAGTAAAATCTGCAGGAAGCTCTCAGAAGTGAGTTTTTTGGTCCTAATCATTAGAAATCATTTACTTGTTGATGGCAAATGTGGTTTTGAATGAAAATATTGGTCCTTGTTTAAGAAAAACTGTAATTGTCAGTTTTGGCCTAAGAGAAAGCTATTTGTACAAATGTTACAGTAAAAGCTGCAGGAAGCTCTCAGAAGTGAGTTTTTTGGTCCTAATCATTAGAAATCAGTTACTTGTTGATGGCAAACATGGTTTTGATTGAAAATATTGCTCCTTGTTTAAGAAAAACTGTAGTTGTCAGTTTAGGCCTGAGAGAAAGCTATTTTTACAAATGTTGCAGTAAAAGCTGCAGGAAGCTCTCAGAAGTGAGTTTTTTGGTCCTAATCATTAGAAATCAGTTACTTGTTGATGGCAAACATGGTTTTGATTGAAAATATTGCTCCTTGTTTAAGAAAAACTGTAGTTGTCAGTTTTGGCCTTAGAGAAAGCTATTTTTACAAATGTTACAGTAAAAGCTGCAGGAAGCTCTCAGAAGTGAGTTCTTTGGTCCTAATCATTAGAAATCAGTTACTTGTTGATGGCAAACATGGTTTTGATTGAAAATATTGCTCCTGGTTTAAGAAAAACTGTAGTTGTCAGTTTTGGCTAGAGAGAAAGCTATTTTTACAAATGTTACAGTAAAAGCTGCAGGAAGCTCTCAGAAGTGAGTTTTTTGGTCCTAATCATTAGAAATCAGTTACTTGTTGATAGCAAACATGGTTTTGATTTAAAATATTGCTCCTTGTTTAAGAAAAACTGTAGTTGTCAGTTTTGGCCTGAGAGAAAGCTATTTTACAAATGTTACAGTAAAAGCTGCAGGAAGCTCTCAGAAGTGAGTTTTTTGGTCCTAATCATTAGAAATCAGTTACTTGTTGATGGCAAACATGGTTTTGATTGAAAATATTGCTCCTTGTTTAAGAAAAACTGTAGTTGTCAGTTTTGGCCTGAGAGAAAGCTATTTTTACAAATGTTACAGTAAAAGCTGCAGGAAGCTCTCAGAAGTGAGTTTTTTGGTCCTAATCATTAGAAATTAGTTACTTGTTGATGGCAAACATGGTTTTGATTGAAAATATTGCTCCTTGTTTAAGAAAAACTATAGTTGTCAGTTTTGGGCTTCTCTCGCCGAGAGAAAGCTATTTTTACAAATGTTACAGTAAAAGCTGCAGGAAGCTCTCAGAAGTGAGTTTTTTGGTCCTAATCATTAGAAATCAGTTACTTGTTGATGGCAAACATGGTTTTGATTGAAAATATTGCTCCTTGTTTAAGAAAAACTATAGTTGTCAGTTTTGGCCTTCTCTCGCCGAGAGAAAGCTATTTTTACAAATGTTACAGTAAAAGCTGCAGGAAGGTCTCAGAAGTGAGTTTTTTGGTCCTAATCATTAGAAATCAGTTACTTGTTGATGGCAAACATGGTTTTGATTGAAAATATTGCTCCTTGTTTAAGAAAAACTGTAGTTGTCAGTTTTGGCCTGAGAGAAAGCTATTTTTACAAATGTTACAGTAAAAGCTGCAGGAAGCTCTCAGAAGTGAGTTTTTTGGTCCTAATCATTAGAAATCAGTTACTTGTTGATAGCAAACATGGTTTTGATTTAAAATATTGCTCCTTGTTTAAGAAAAACTGTAGTTGTCAGTTTTGGCCTGAGAGAAAGCTATTTTTACAAATGTTACAGTAAAAGCTGCAGGAAGCTCTCAGAAGTGAGTTTTTTGGTCCTAATCATTAGAAATCAGTTACTTGTTGATGGCAAACATGGTTTTGATTGAAAATATTGCTCCTTGTTTAAGAAAAACTGTAGTTGTCAGTTTTGGCCTGAGAGAAAGCTATTTTTACAAATGTTACAGTAAAAGCTGCAGGAAGCTCTCAGAAGTGAGTTTTTTGGTCCTAATCATTAGAAATTAGTTACTTGTTGATGGCAAACATGGTTTTGATTGAAAATATTGCTCCTTGTTTAAGAAAAACTATAGTTGTCAGTTTTGGGCTTCTCTCGCCGAGAGAAAGCTATTTTTACAAATGTTACAGTAAAAGCTGCAGGAAGCTCTCAGAAGTGAGTTTTTTGGTCCTAATCATTAGAAATCAGTTACTTGTTGATGGCAAACATGGTTTTGATTGAAAATATTGCTCCTTGTTTAAGAAAAACTGTAGTTGTCAGTTTTGGGCTTCTCTCGCGGAGAGAAAGCTATTTTTACAAATGTTACAGTAAAAGCTGCAGAAAGCTCTCAGAAGTGAGTTTTTTGGTGCTAATCATTAGAAATTAGTTACTTGTTGATGGCAAACATGGTTTCGATTGAAAATATGGCTCCTTGTTTAAGAAAAACTATAGTTGTCAGTTTTGGCCTTCTCTCGCCGAGAGAAAGCTATTTTTACAAATGTTACAGTAAAAGCTGCAGGAAGCTCTCAGAAGTGAGTTTTTTGGTCCTAATCATTAGAAATCAGTTACTTGTTGATGGCAAACATGGTTTTGATTGAAAATATGGCTCCTTGTTTAAGAAAAACTATAGTTGTCAGTTTTGGGCTTCTCTCGCCGAGAGAAAGCTATTTTTACAAATGTTACAGTAAAAGCTGTAGGAAGCTCTCACAAGTGAGTTTTTTGGTCCTAATCATTAGAAATTAGTTACTTGTTGATGGTAAACATGGTTTTGATTGAAAATATTGCTCCTTGTTTAAGAAAAACTATAGTTGTCAGTTTTGGCCTTCTCTCGCCGAGAGAAAGCTATTTTTACAAATGTTACAGTAAAAGCTGCAGGAAGCTCTCAGAAGTGAGTTTTTTGGTCCTAATCATTAGAAATCAGTTACTTGTTGATGGCAAACATGGTTTTGATTGAAAATATGGCTCCTTGTTTAAGAAAAACTATAGTTGTCAGTTTTGGGCTTCTCTCGCCGAGAGAAAGCTATTTTTACAAATGTTACAGTAAAAGCTGTAGGAAGCTCTCACAAGTGAGTTTTTTGGTCCTAATCATTAGAAATTAGTTACTTGTTGATGGCAAACATGGTTTTGATTGAAAATATTGCTCCTTGTTTAAGAAAAACTATAGTTGTCAGTTTTGGGCTTCTCTCGCCGAGAGAAAGCTATTTTTACAAATGTTACAGTAAAAGCTGCAGGAAGCTCTCAGAAGTGAGTTTTTTGGTCGTAATCATTAGAAATTAGTTACTTGTTGATGGTAAACATGGTTTTGATTGAAAATATTGCTCCTTGTTTAAGAAAAACTATAGTTGTCAGTTTTGGCCTTCTCTCGCCGAGAGAAAGCTATTTTTACAAATGTTACAGTAAAAGCTGCAGGAAGCTCTCAGAAGTGAGTTTTTTGGTCCTAATCATTAGAAATCAGTTACTTGTTGATGGCAAACATGGTTTTGATTGAAAATATGGCTCCTTGTTTAAGAAAAACTATAGTTGTCAGTTTTGGGCTTCTCTCGCCGAGAGAAAGCTATTTTTACAAATGTTACAGTAAAAGCTGTAGGAAGCTCTCACAAGTGAGTTTTTTGGTCCTAATCATTAGAAATTAGTTACTTGTTGATGGCAAACATGGTTTTGATTGAAAATATTGCTCCTTGTTTAAGAAAAACTATAGTTGTCAGTTTTGGGCTTCTCTCGCCGAGAGAAAGCTATTTTTACAAATGTTACAGTAAAAGCTACAGGAAGCTCTCAGAAGTGAGTTTTTTGGTCCTAATCATTAGAAATCAGTTACTTGTTGATGGCAAATGTGGTTTTGAATGAAAATATTGGTCCTTGTTTAAGAAAAACTGTAATTGTCAGTTTTGGCCTAAGAGAAAGCTATTTGTACAAATGTTACAGTAAAAGCTGCAGGAAGCTCTCAGAAGTGAGTTTTTTGGTCCTAATCATTAGAAATCAGTTACTTGTTGATGGCAAACATAGTTTTTTTTTTTTTTTTTTTTTAATACTCTTTTTATTGGTTTTTAGGTACAAACATTAGGAAAGCAAAACAAACAACAAAACAAACAAAACAAAGCAAATAACGATAATAATAACAGCAAACAAAACCAAACCCACCCCAAACTAACAGTGAGCACTGCAACATGTGTCCTTGCATATATATACCTCCATATATACACAAATGTACATACATACAAAATCAGTAGGATGGCAAGAGACAGGCAAATAAAAAGCGTGTATAAAATGAATAGGATGAAGCAAAATAACATAAGAAGACAGTTATGCCTCTCCTCCCAGAAAGCAATTATAAGTTATGGTTTCTGTAGGAAGGAGTGTACCGGTTCCCAAATCCTCCAAAACTTGACTGATTTATGGTTAAGGTCATAAGTCAACTTCTCAATAGGAATAAGAGCAGAAATCTGTGTTATCCACATGTCAACTGTAGGGACCTGGGGGGTCGACCACCTCAGCAAAATACATTTTTTAGCCAGGAATAAAAGGGTTGTCAACAAAGATTTAGTGTCTGCATCAAAGAAATTGTCTGGGGTATGACTGAGGAGACAGAAAGAAGGAGTCAACAAAAATTGTTTACCAGTGACCTCCTGAATTACAGAGTGTATCCCCTTCCAGAAAGTCTGGATACGGTCACACGACCAAAACAAATGAATAAATGTACCTTTATGAATTTTACATTTATAACAAAGATTGGAGGTGTCCGGGAACATTCTCTGGAGGCGAACCGGCGTGTAATAAGTTCTAAAAAAAAATTTAAAGTTCTGTTCATGTATGGAGATTGAGGTACATTTAGGGAAAACCCCACTACATATTCTATCCCATTCTACAGGGTTGAACGTCACCTCCAGGTCACGCTCCCATACCAGCTTCAAAGAGTCATAACCTGACGGTTCAAAATAAAGAAATGAAGCATAAATCTTTGATATCAGTTTTTTGGGAGATTTAGCCAAGATTATTATGTTTTCCAACTCAGAGTTGGCAAACATAGTTTTGATTGAAAATATTGCTCCTTGTTTAAGAAAAACTGTAGTTGTCAGTTTAGGCCTGAGAGAAAGCTATTTTTACAAATGTTACAGTAAAAGCTGCAGGAAGCTCTCAGAAGTGAGTTTTTTGGTCCTAATCATTAGAAATCAGTTACTTGTTGATGGCAAACATGGTTTTGATTGAAAATATTGCTCCTTGTTTAAGAAAAACTGTAGTTGTCAGTTTTGGCCAGAGAGAAAGCTATTTTTACAAATGTTACAGTAAAAGCTGCAGGAAGCTTTCAGAAGTGAGTTTTTTGGTCCTAATCATTAGAAATCAGTTACTTGTTGATGGCAAATGTGGTTTTGAATGAAAATATTGGTCCTTGTTTAAGAAAAACTGTAATTGTCAGTTTTGGCCTAAGAGAAAGCTATTTGTACAAATGTTACAGTAAAAGCTGCAGGAAGCTCTCAGAAGTGAGTTTTTTGGTCCTAATCATTAGAAATCAGTTACTTGTTGATGGCAAACATAGTTTTGATTGAAAATATTGCTCCTTGTTTAAGAAAAACTGTAGTTGTCAGTTTAGGCCTGAGAGAAAGCTATTTTTACAAATGTTACAGTAAAAGCTGCAGGAAGCTCTCAGAAGTGAGTTTTTTGGTCCTAATCATTAGAAATCAGTTACTTGTTGATGGCAAACATGGTTTTGATTGAAAATATTGCTCCTTGTTTAAGAAAAACTGTAGTTGTCAGTTTTGGCCTGAGAGAAAGCTATTTTTACAAATGTTACAGTAAAAGCTGCAGGAAGCTCTCAGAAGTGAGTTTTTTGGTCCTAATCATTAGAAATTAGTTACTTGTTGATGGCAAACATGGTTTTGATTGAAAATATTGCTCCTTGTTTAAGAAAAACTATAGTTGTCAGTTTTGGGCTTCTCTCGCCGAGAGAAAGCTATTTTTACAAATGTTACAGTAAAAGCTGCAGGAAGCTCTCAGAAGTGAGTTTTTTGGTCCTAATCATTAGAAATCAGTTACTTGTTGATGGCAAACATGGTTTTGATTGAAAATATTGCTCCTTGTTTAAGAAAAACTATAGTTGTCAGTTTTGGCCTTCTCTCGCCGAGAGAAAGCTATTTTTACAAATGTTACAGTAAAAGCTGCAGGAAGCTCTCAGAAGTGAGTTTTTTTGTCCTAATCATTAGAAATCAGTTACTTGTTGATGGCAAACATGGTTTTGATTGAAAATATTGCTCCTTGTTTAAGAAAAACTGTAGTTGTCAGTTTTGGCCAGAGAGAATGCTATTTTTACAAATGTTACAGTAAAATCTGCAGGAAGCTCTCAGAAGTGAGTTTTTTGGTCCTAATCATTAGAAATCATTTACTTGTTGATGGCAAATGTGGTTTTGAATGAAAATATTGGTCCTTGTTTAAGAAAAACTGTAATTGTCAGTTTTGGCCTAAGAGAAAGCTATTTGTACAAATGTTACAGTAAAAGCTGCAGGAAGCTCTCAGAAGTGAGTTTTTTGGTCCTAATCATTAGAAATCAGTTACTTGTTGATGGCAAACATGGTTTTGATTGAAAATATTGCTCCTTGTTTAAGAAAAACTGTAGTTGTCAGTTTAGGCCTGAGAGAAAGCTATTTTTACAAATGTTGCAGTAAAAGCTGCAGGAAGCTCTCAGAAGTGAGTTTTTTGGTCCTAATCATTAGAAATCAGTTACTTGTTGATGGCAAACATGGTTTTGATTGAAAATATTGCTCCTTGTTTAAGAAAAACTGTAGTTGTCAGTTTTGGCCTTAGAGAAAGCTATTTTTACAAATGTTACAGTAAAAGCTGCAGGAAGCTCTCAGAAGTGAGTTCTTTGGTCCTAATCATTAGAAATCAGTTACTTGTTGATGGCAAACATGGTTTTGATTGAAAATATTGCTCCTGGTTTAAGAAAAACTGTAGTTGTCAGTTTTGGCTAGAGAGAAAGCTATTTTTACAAATGTTACAGTAAAAGCTGCAGGAAGCTCTCAGAAGTGAGTTTTTTGGTCCTAATCATTAGAAATCAGTTACTTGTTGATAGCAAACATGGTTTTGATTTAAAATATTGCTCCTTGTTTAAGAAAAACTGTAGTTGTCAGTTTTGGCCTGAGAGAAAGCTATTTTACAAATGTTACAGTAAAAGCTGCAGGAAGCTCTCAGAAGTGAGTTTTTTGGTCCTAATCATTAGAAATCAGTTACTTGTTGATGGCAAACATGGTTTTGATTGAAAATATTGCTCCTTGTTTAAGAAAAACTGTAGTTGTCAGTTTTGGCCTGAGAGAAAGCTATTTTTACAAATGTTACAGTAAAAGCTGCAGGAAGCTCTCAGAAGTGAGTTTTTTGGTCCTAATCATTAGAAATTAGTTACTTGTTGATGGCAAACATGGTTTTGATTGAAAATATTGCTCCTTGTTTAAGAAAAACTATAGTTGTCAGTTTTGGGCTTCTCTCGCCGAGAGAAAGCTATTTTTACAAATGTTACAGTAAAAGCTGCAGGAAGCTCTCAGAAGTGAGTTTTTTGGTCCTAATCATTAGAAATCAGTTACTTGTTGATGGCAAACATGGTTTTGATTGAAAATATTGCTCCTTGTTTAAGAAAAACTATAGTTGTCAGTTTTGGCCTTCTCTCGCCGAGAGAAAGCTATTTTTACAAATGTTACAGTAAAAGCTGCAGGAAGGTCTCAGAAGTGAGTTTTTTGGTCCTAATCATTAGAAATCAGTTACTTGTTGATGGCAAACATGGTTTTGATTGAAAATATTGCTCCTTGTTTAAGAAAAACTGTAGTTGTCAGTTTTGGCCTGAGAGAAAGCTATTTTTACAAATGTTACAGTAAAAGCTGCAGGAAGCTCTCAGAAGTGAGTTTTTTGGTCCTAATCATTAGAAATCAGTTACTTGTTGATAGCAAACATGGTTTTGATTTAAAATATTGCTCCTTGTTTAAGAAAAACTGTAGTTGTCAGTTTTGGCCTGAGAGAAAGCTATTTTTACAAATGTTACAGTAAAAGCTGCAGGAAGCTCTCAGAAGTGAGTTTTTTGGTCCTAATCATTAGAAATCAGTTACTTGTTGATGGCAAACATGGTTTTGATTGAAAATATTGCTCCTTGTTTAAGAAAAACTGTAGTTGTCAGTTTTGGCCTGAGAGAAAGCTATTTTTACAAATGTTACAGTAAAAGCTGCAGGAAGCTCTCAGAAGTGAGTTTTTTGGTCCTAATCATTAGAAATTAGTTACTTGTTGATGGCAAACATGGTTTTGATTGAAAATATTGCTCCTTGTTTAAGAAAAACTATAGTTGTCAGTTTTGGGCTTCTCTCGCCGAGAGAAAGCTATTTTTACAAATGTTACAGTAAAAGCTGCAGGAAGCTCTCAGAAGTGAGTTTTTTGGTCCTAATCATTAGAAATCAGTTACTTGTTGATGGCAAACATGGTTTTGATTGAAAATATTGCTCCTTGTTTAAGAAAAACTGTAGTTGTCAGTTTTGGGCTTCTCTCGCGGAGAGAAAGCTATTTTTACAAATGTTACAGTAAAAGCTGCAGAAAGCTCTCAGAAGTGAGTTTTTTGGTGCTAATCATTAGAAATTAGTTACTTGTTGATGGCAAACATGGTTTCGATTGAAAATATGGCTCCTTGTTTAAGAAAAACTATAGTTGTCAGTTTTGGCCTTCTCTCGCCGAGAGAAAGCTATTTTTACAAATGTTACAGTAAAAGCTGCAGGAAGCTCTCAGAAGTGAGTTTTTTGGTCCTAATCATTAGAAATCAGTTACTTGTTGATGGCAAACATGGTTTTGATTGAAAATATGGCTCCTTGTTTAAGAAAAACTATAGTTGTCAGTTTTGGGCTTCTCTCGCCGAGAGAAAGCTATTTTTACAAATGTTACAGTAAAAGCTGTAGGAAGCTCTCACAAGTGAGTTTTTTGGTCCTAATCATTAGAAATTAGTTACTTGTTGATGGTAAACATGGTTTTGATTGAAAATATTGCTCCTTGTTTAAGAAAAACTATAGTTGTCAGTTTTGGCCTTCTCTCGCCGAGAGAAAGCTATTTTTACAAATGTTACAGTAAAAGCTGCAGGAAGCTCTCAGAAGTGAGTTTTTTGGTCCTAATCATTAGAAATCAGTTACTTGTTGATGGCAAACATGGTTTTGATTGAAAATATGGCTCCTTGTTTAAGAAAAACTATAGTTGTCAGTTTTGGGCTTCTCTCGCCGAGAGAAAGCTATTTTTACAAATGTTACAGTAAAAGCTGTAGGAAGCTCTCACAAGTGAGTTTTTTGGTCCTAATCATTAGAAATTAGTTACTTGTTGATGGCAAACATGGTTTTGATTGAAAATATTGCTCCTTGTTTAAGAAAAACTATAGTTGTCAGTTTTGGGCTTCTCTCGCCGAGAGAAAGCTATTTTTACAAATGTTACAGTAAAAGCTGCAGGAAGCTCTCAGAAGTGAGTTTTTTGGTCGTAATCATTAGAAATTAGTTACTTGTTGATGGTAAACATGGTTTTGATTGAAAATATTGCTCCTTGTTTAAGAAAAACTATAGTTGTCAGTTTTGGCCTTCTCTCGCCGAGAGAAAGCTATTTTTACAAATGTTACAGTAAAAGCTGCAGGAAGCTCTCAGAAGTGAGTTTTTTGGTCCTAATCATTAGAAATCAGTTACTTGTTGATGGCAAACATGGTTTTGATTGAAAATATGGCTCCTTGTTTAAGAAAAACTATAGTTGTCAGTTTTGGGCTTCTCTCGCCGAGAGAAAGCTATTTTTACAAATGTTACAGTAAAAGCTGTAGGAAGCTCTCACAAGTGAGTTTTTTGGTCCTAATCATTAGAAATTAGTTACTTGTTGATGGCAAACATGGTTTTGATTGAAAATATTGCTCCTTGTTTAAGAAAAACTATAGTTGTCAGTTTTGGGCTTCTCTCGCCGAGAGAAAGCTATTTTTACAAATGTTACAGTAAAAGCTACAGGAAGCTCTCAGAAGTGAGTTTTTTGGTCCTAATCATTAGAAATCAGTTACTTGTTGATGGCAAATGTGGTTTTGAATGAAAATATTGGTCCTTGTTTAAGAAAAACTGTAATTGTCAGTTTTGGCCTAAGAGAAAGCTATTTGTACAAATGTTACAGTAAAAGCTGCAGGAAGCTCTCAGAAGTGAGTTTTTTGGTCCTAATCATTAGAAATCAGTTACTTGTTGATGGCAAACATAGTTTTTTTTTTTTTTTTTTTTTAATACTCTTTTTATTGGTTTTTAGGTACAAACATTAGGAAAGCAAAACAAACAACAAAACAAACAAAACAAAGCAAATAACGATAATAATAACAGCAAACAAAACCAAACCCACCCCAAACTAACAGTGAGCACTGCAACATGTGTCCTTGCATATATATACCTCCATATATACACAAATGTACATACATACAAAATCAGTAGGATGGCAAGAGACAGGCAAATAAAAAGCGTGTATAAAATGAATAGGATGAAGCAAAATAACATAAGAAGACAGTTATGCCTCTCCTCCCAGAAAGCAATTATAAGTTATGGTTTCTGTAGGAAGGAGTGTACCGGTTCCCAAATCCTCCAAAACTTGACTGATTTATGGTTAAGGTCATAAGTCAACTTCTCAATAGGAATAAGAGCAGAAATCTGTGTTATCCACATGTCAACTGTAGGGACCTGGGGGGTCGACCACCTCAGCAAAATACATTTTTTAGCCAGGAATAAAAGGGTTGTCAACAAAGATTTAGTGTCTGCATCAAAGAAATTGTCTGGGGTATGACTGAGGAGACAGAAAGAAGGAGTCAACAAAAATTGTTTACCAGTGACCTCCTGAATTACAGAGTGTATCCCCTTCCAGAAAGTCTGGATACGGTCACACGACCAAAACAAATGAATAAATGTACCTTTATGAATTTTACATTTATAACAAAGATTGGAGGTGTCCGGGAACATTCTCTGGAGGCGAACCGGCGTGTAATAAGTTCTAAAAAAAAATTTAAAGTTCTGTTCATGTATGGAGATTGAGGTACATTTAGGGAAAACCCCACTACATATTCTATCCCATTCTACAGGGTTGAACGTCACCTCCAGGTCACG
This sequence comes from Pampus argenteus, assembly GCA_036937835.1. Lineage (NCBI taxonomy): Eukaryota > Metazoa > Chordata > Actinopteri > Scombriformes > Stromateidae > Pampus > Pampus argenteus. Next base: position 2,511,588 of record CM072875.1, read on the forward strand.
CTCCCATACCAGCTTCAAAGAGTCATAACCTGACGGTTCAAAATAAAGAAATGAAGCATAAATCTTTGATATCAGTTTTTTGGGAGATTTAGCCAAGATTATTATGTTTTCCAACTCAGAGTTGGCAAACATAGTTTTGATTGAAAATATTGCTCCTTGTTTAAGAAAAACTGTAGTTGTCAGTTTAGGCCTGAGAGAAAGCTATTTTTACAAATGTTACAGTAAAAGCTGCAGGAAGCTCTCAGAAGTGAGTTTTTTGGTCCTAATCATTAGAAATCAGTTACTTGTTGATGGCAAACATGGTTTTGATTGAAAATATTGCTCCTTGTTTAAGAAAAACTGTAGTTGTCAGTTTTGGCCTGAGAGAAAGCTATTTTTACAAATGTTACAGTAAAAGCTGCAGGAAGCTCTCAGAAGTTTTTTTTGGGCTCCTAATCATTAGAAATCAGTTACTTGTTGATGGCAAACATGGTTTTGATTGAAAATATTGCTCCTTGTTTAAGAAAAACTGTAGTTGTCAGTTTTGGCCAGAGAGAAAGCTATTTTTACAAATGTTACAGTAAAAGCTGCAGGAAGCTTTCAGAAGTGAGTTTTTTGGTCCTAATCATTAGAAATCAGTTACTTGTTGATGGCAAACATGGTTTTGATTGAAAATATTGCTCATTGTTTAAGAAAAACTGTAGTTGTCAGTTTTGGCCTGAGAGAAAGCTATTTTTACAAATGTTACAGTAAAAGCTGCAGGAAGCTCTCAGAAGTGAGTTTTTTGGTCCTAATCATTAGAAATCAGTTACTTGTTGATGGCAAACATGGTTTTGATTGAAAATATTGCTCCTTGTTTAAGAAAAACTGTAGTTGTCAGTTTTGGCCAGAGAGAAAGCTATTTTTACAAATGTTACAGTAAAAGCTGCAGGAAGCTCTCAGAAGTGAGTTTTTTGGTCCTAATCATTAGAAATCAGTTACTTGTTGATGGCAAACATGGTTTTGATTGAAAATATTGCTCCTTGTTTAAGAAAAACTGCAGTTGTCAGTTTTGGCCTGAGAGAAAGCTATTTTTACAAATGTTACAGTAAAATCTGCAGGAAGCTCTCAGAAGTGAGTTTTTTGGTCCTAATCATTAGAAATCAGTTACTTGTTGATGGCAAATGTGGTTTTGAATGAAAATATTGGTCCTTGTTTAAGAAAAACTGTAATTGTCAGTTTTGGCCTAAGAGAAAGCTATTTGTACAAATGTTACAGTAAAAGCTGCAGGAAGCTCTCAGAAGTGAGTGTTTTGGTCCTAATCATTAGAAATCAGTTACTTGTTGATGGCAAACATAGTTTTGATTGAAAATATTGCTCCTTGTTTAAGAAAAACTGTAGTTGTCAGTTTAGGCCTGAGAGAAAGCTATTTTTACAAATGTTACAGTAAAAGCTGCAGGAAGCTCTCAGAAGTGAGTTTTTTGGTCCTAATCATTAGAAATCAGTTACTTGTTGATGGCAAACATGGTTTTGATTGAAAATATTGCTCCTTGTTTAAGAAAAACTGTAGTTGTCAGTTTTGGGCTTCTCTCGCGGAGAGAAAGCTATTTTTACAAATGTTACAGTAAAAGCTGCAGAAAGCTCTCAGAAGTGAGTTTTTTGGTGCTAATCATTAGAAATTAGTTACTTGTTGATGGCAAACATGGTTTCGATTGAAAATATGGCTCCTTGTTTAAGAAAAACTATAGTTGTCAGTTTTGGCCTTCTCTCGCCGAGAGAAAGCTATTTTTACAAATGTTACAGTGAAAGCTGCAGGAAGCTCTCAGAAGTGAGTTTTTTGGTCCTAATCATTAGAAATCAGTTACTTGTTGATGGCAAACATGGTTTTGATTGAAAATATTGCTCCTAGTTTAAGAAAAACTATAGTTGTCAGTTTTGCCCTTCTCTCGCCGAGAGAAAGCTATTTTTACAAATGTTACAGTAAAAGCTGCAGAAAGCTCTCAGAAGTGAGTTTTTTGGTGCTAATCATTAGAAATTAGTTACTTGTTGATGGCAAACATGGTTTTGATTGAAAATATGGCTCCTTGTTTAAGAAAAACTATAGTTGTCAGTTTTGGCCTTCTCTCGCCGAGAGAAAGCTATTTTTACAAATGTTACAGTAAAAGCTGCAGGAAGCTCTCAGAAGTGAGTTTTTTGGTCCTAATCATTAGAAATCAGTTACTTGTTGATGGCAAACATGGTTTTGATTGAAAATATGGCTCCTTGTTTAAGAAAAACTATAGTTGTCAGTTTTGGGCTTCTCTCGCCGAGAGAAAGCTATTTTTACAAATGTTACAGTAAAAGCTGCAGGAAGCTCTCAGAAGTGAGTTTTTTGGTCGTAATCATTAGAAATTAGTTACTTGTTGATGGTAAACATGGTTTTGATTGAAAATATTGCTCCTTGTTTAAGAAAAACTATAGTTGTCAGTTTTGGCCTTCTCTCGCCGAGAGAAAGCTATTTTTACAAATGTTACAGTAAAAGCTGCAGGAAGCTCTCAGAAGTGAGTTTTTTGGTCCTAATCATTAGAAATCAGTTACTTGTTGATGGCAAACATGGTTTTGATTGAAAATATGGCTCCTTGTTTAAGAAAAACTATAGTTGTCAGTTTTGGGCTTCTCTCGCCGAGAGAAAGCTATTTTTACAAATGTTACAGTAAAAGCTGTAGGAAGCTCTCACAAGTGAGTTTTTTGGTCCTAATCATTAGAAATTAGTTACTTGTTGATGGCAAACATGGTTTTGATTGAAAATATTGCTCCTTGTTTAAGAAAAACTATAGTTGTCAGTTTTGGGCTTCTCTCGCCGAGAGAAAGCTATTTTTACAAATGTTACAGTAAAAGCTACAGGAAGCTCTCAGAAGTGAGTTTTTTGGTCCTAATCATTAGAAATCAGTTACTTGTTGATGGCAAACATGGTTTTGATTAAAAAAATATTGCTCCTTGTTTAAGAAAAACTGTAGTTGTCAGTTTTGGCCTGAGAGAAAGCTATTTTTACAAATGTTACAGTAAAAGCTGCAGGAAGCTCTCAGAAGTGAGTTTTTTGGTCCTAATCATTAGAAATCAGTTACTTGTTGATGGCAAACATGGTTTTGATTGAAAATATTGCTCCTTGTTTAAGAAAAACTGTAGTTGTCAGTTTTGGTCAGAGAGAAAGCTATTTTTTACAAATGTTACAGTAAAAGCTGCAGGAAGCTCTCAGAAGTGAGTTTTTTGGTCCTAATCATTAGAAATCAGTTACTTGTTGATGGCAAACATGGTTTTGATTGAAAATATTGCTCCTTGTTTAAGAAAAACTGCAGTTGTCAGTTTTGGCCTGAGAGAAAGCTATTTTTACAAATGTTACAGTAAAATCTGCAGGAAGCTCTCAGAAGTGAGTTTTTTGGTCCTAATCATTAGAAATCAGTTACTTGTTGATGGCAAATGTGGTTTTGAATGAAAATATTGGTCCTTGTTTAAGAAAAACTGTAATTGTCAGTTTTGGCCTAAGAGAAAGCTATTTGTACAAATGTTACAGTAAAAGCTGCAGGAAGCTCTCAGAAGTGAGTTTTTTGGTCCTAATCATTAGAAATCAGTTACTTGTTGATGGCAAACATAGTTTTGATTGAAAATATTGCTCCTTGTTTAAGAAAAACTGTAGTTGTCAGTTTAGGCCTGAGAGAAAGCTATTTTTACAAATGTTACAGTAAAAGCTGCAGGAAGCTCTCAGAAGTGAGTTTTTTGGGCTCCTAATCATTAGAAATCAGTTACTTGTTGATGGCAAACATGGTTTTGATTGAAAATATTGCTCCTTGTTTAAGAAAAACTGTAGTTGTCAGTTTTGGCCAGAGAGAAAGCTATTTTTACAAATGTTACAGTAAAAGCTGCAGGAAGCTTTCAGAAGTGAGTTTTTTGGTCCTAATCATTAGAAATCAGTTACTTGTTGATGGCAAACATGGTTTTGATTGAAAATATTGCTCATTGTTTAAGAAAAACTGTAGTTGTCAGTTTTGGCCTGAGAGAAAGCTATTTTTACAAATGTTACAGTAAAAGCTGCAGGAAGCTCTCAGAAGTGAGTTTTTTGGTCCTAATCATTAGAAATCAGTTACTTGTTGATGGCAAACATGGTTTTGATTGAAAATATTGCTCCTTGTTTAAGAAAAACTGTAGTTGTCAGTTTTGGCCAGAGAGAAAGCTATTTTTACAAATGTTACAGTAAAAGCTGCAGGAAGCTCTCAGAAGTGAGTTTTTTGGTCCTAATCATTAAAAATCAGTTACTTGTTGATGGCAAACATGGTTTTGATTGAAAATATTGCTCCTTGTTTAAGAAAAACTGCAGTTGTCAGTTTTGGCCTGAGAGAAAGCTATTTTTACAAATGTTACAGTAAAAGCTGCAGGAAGCTCTCAGAAGTGAGTTTTTTTGTCCTAATCATTAGAAATCAGTTACTTGTTGATGGCAAACATGGTTTTGATTGAAAATATTGCTCCTTGTTTAAGAAAAACTGTAGTTGTCAGTTTTGGCCAGAGAGAAAGCTATTTTTACAAATGTTACAGTAAAATCTGCAAGAAGCTCTCAGAAGTGAGTTTTTTGGTCCTAATCATTAGAAATCAGTTACTTGTTGATGGCAAATGTGGTTTTGAATGAAAATATTGGTCCTTGTTTAAGAAAAACTGTAATTGTCAGTTTTGGCCTAAGAGAAAGCTATTTGTACAAATGTTACAGTAAAAGCTGCAGGAAGCTCTCAGAAGTGAGTTTTTTGGTCCTAATCATTAGAAATCAGTTACTTGTTGATGGCAAACATAGTTTTGATTGAAAATATTGCTCCTTGTTTAAGAAAAACTGTAGTTGTCAGTTTAGGCCTGAGAGAAAGCTATTTTTACAAATGTTACAGTAAAAGCTGCAGGAAGCTCTCAGAAGTGAGTTTTTTGGTCCTAATCATTAGAAATCAGTTACTTGTTGATGGCAAACATGGTTTTGATTGAAAATATTGCTCCTTGTTTAAGAAAAACTGTAGTTGTCAGTTTTGGCCTGAGAGAAAGCTATTTTTACAAATGTTACAGTAAAAGCTGCAGGAAGCTCTCAGAAGTGAGTTCTTTGGTCCTAATCATTAGAAATCAGTTACTTGTTGATGGCAAACATGGTTTTGATTGAAAATATTGCTCCTGGTTTAAGAAAAACTGTAGTTGTCAGTTTTGGCCAGAGAGAAAGCTATTTTTACAAATGTTACAGTAAAAGCTGCAGGAAGCTCTCAGAAGTGAGTTTTTTAGTCCTAATCATTAGAAATCAGTTACTTGTTGATAGCAAACATGGTTTTGATTTAAAATATTGCTCCTTGTTTAAGAAAAACTGTAGTTGTCAGTTTTGGCCTGAGAGAAAGCTATTTTTACAAATGTTACAGTAAAAGCTGCAGGAAGCTCTCAGAAGTGAGTTTTTTGGTCCTAATCATTAGAAATCAGTTACTTGTTGATGGCAAACATGGTTTTGATTGAAAATATTGCTCCTTGTTTAAGAAAAACTGTAGTTGTCAGTTTTGGCCAGAGAGAAAGCTATTTTTACAAATGTTACAGTAAAAGCTGCAGGAAGCTCTCAGAAGTGAGTTTTTTGGTCCTAATCATTAGAAATCAGTTACTTGTTGATGGCAAACATGGTTTTGATTGAAAATATTGCTCCTTGTTTAAGAAAAACTGCAGTTGTCAGTTTTGGCCTGAGAGAAAGCTATTTTTACAAATGTTACAGTAAAAGCTGCAGGAAGCTCTCAGAAGTGAGTTTTTTTGTCATAATCATTAGAAATCAGTTACTTGTTGATGGCAAACATGGTTTTGATTGAAAATATTGCTCCTTGTTTAAGAAAAACTGTAGTTGTCAGTTTTGGCCAGAGAGAAAGCTATTTTTACAAATGTTACAGTAAAATCTGCAGGAAGCTCTCAGAAGTGAGTTTTTTGGTCCTAATCATTAGAAATCAGTTACTTGTTGATGGCAAATGTGGTTTTGAATGAAAATATTGGTCCTTGTTTAAGAAAAACTGTAATTGTCAGTTTTGGCCTAAGAGAAAGCTATTTGTACAAATGTTACAGTAAAAGCTGCAGGAAGCTCTCAGAAGTGAGTTTTTTGGTCCTAATCATTAGAAATCAGTTACTTGTTGATGGCAAACATGGTTTTGATTGAAAATATTGCTCCTTGTTTAAGAAAAACTGCAGTTGTCAGTTTTGGCCTGAGAGAAAGCTATTTTTACAAATGTTACAGTAAAAGCTGCAGGAAGCTCTCAGAAGTGAGTTTTTTTGTCCTAATCATTAGAAATCAGTTACTTGTTGATGGCAAACATGGTTTTGATTGAAAATATTGCTCCTTGTTTAAGAAAAACTGTAGTTGTCAGTTTTGGCCTGAGAGAAAGCTATTTTTACAAATGTTACAGTAAAAGCTGCAGGAAGCTCTCAGAAGTGAGTTCTTTGGTCCTAATCATTAGAAATCAGTTACTTGTTGATGGCAAACATGGTTTTGATTGAAAATATTGCTCCTGGTTTAAGAAAAACTGTAGTTGTCAGTTTTGGCCAGAGAGAAAGCTATTTTTACAAATGTTACAGTAAAAGCTGCAGGAAGCTCTCAGAAGTGAGTTTTTTAGTCCTAATCATTAGAAATCAGTTACTTGTTGATAGCAAACATGGTTTTGATTTAAAATATTGCTCCTTGTTTAAGAAAAACTGTAGTTGTCAGTTTTGGCCTGAGAGAAAGCTATTTTTACAAATGTTACAGTAAAAGCTGCAGGAAGCTCTCAGAAGTGAGTTTTTTGGTCCTAATCATTAGAAATCAGTTACTTGTTGATGGCAAACATGGTTTTGATTGAAAATATTGCTCCTTGTTTAAGAAAAACTGTAGTTGTCAGTTTTGGCCAGAGAGAAAGCTATTTTTACAAATGTTACAGTAAAAGCTGCAGGAAGCTCTCAGAAGTGAGTTTTTTGGTCCTAATCATTAGAAATCAGTTACTTGTTGATGGCAAACATGGTTTTGATTGAAAATATTGCTCCTTGTTTAAGAAAAACTGCAGTTGTCAGTTTTGGCCTGAGAGAAAGCTATTTTTACAAATGTTACAGTAAAAGCTGCAGGAAGCTCTCAGAAGTGAGTTTTTTTGTCATAATCATTAGAAATCAGTTACTTGTTGATGGCAAACATGGTTTTGATTGAAAATATTGCTCCTTGTTTAAGAAAAACTGTAGTTGTCAGTTTTGGCCAGAGAGAAAGCTATTTTTACAAATGTTACAGTAAAATCTGCAGGAAGCTCTCAGAAGTGAGTTTTTTGGTCCTAATCATTAGAAATCAGTTACTTGTTGATGGCAAATGTGGTTTTGAATGAAAATATTGGTCCTTGTTTAAGAAAAACTGTAATTGTCAGTTTTGGCCTAAGAGAAAGCTATTTGTACAAATGTTACAGTAAAAGCTGCAGGAAGCTCTCAGAAGTGAGTTTTTTGGTCCTAATCATTAGAAATCAGTTACTTGTTGATGGCAAACATAGTTTTGATTGAAAATATTGCTCCTTGTTTAAGAAAAACTGTAGTTGTCAGTTTAGGCCTGAGAGAAAGCTATTTTTTACAAATGTTACAGTAAAAGCTGTAGGAAGCTCTCACAAGTGAGTTTTTTGGTCCTAATCATTAGAAATTAGTTACTTGTTGATGGCAAACATGGTTTTGATTGAAAATATTGCTCCTTGTTTAAGAAAAACTATAGTTGTCAGTTTTGGGCTTCTCTCGCCGAGAGAAAGCTATTTTTACAAATGTTACAGTAAAAGCTACAGGAAGCTCTCAGAAGTGAGTTTTTTGGTCCTAATCATTAGAAATCAGTTACTTGTTGATGGCAAACATGGTTTTGATTAAAAAAATATTGCTCCTTGTTTAAGAAAAACTGTAGTTGTCAGTTTTGGCCTGAGAGAAAGCTATTTTTACAAATGTTACAGTAAAAGCTGCAGGAAGCTCTCAGAAGTGAGTTTTTTGGTCCTAATCATTAGAAATCAGTTACTTGTTGATGGCAAATGTGGTTTTGAATGAAAATATTGGTCCTTGTTTAAGAAAAACTGTAATTGTCAGTTTTGGCCTAAGAGAAAGCTATTTGTACAAATGTTACAGTAAAAGCTGCAGGAAGCTCTCAGAAGTGAGTTTTTTGGTCCTAATCATTAGAAATCAGTTACTTGTTGATGGCAAACATAGTTTTGATTGAAAATATTGCTCCTTGTTTAAGAAAAACTGTAGTTGTCAGTTTAGGCCTGAGAGAAAGCTATTTTTACAAATGTTACAGTAAAAGCTGCAGGAAGCTCTCAGAAGTGAGTTTTTTGGTCCTAATCATTAGAAATCAGTTACTTGTTGATGGCAAACATGGTTTTGATTGAAAATATTGCTCCTTGTTTAAGAAAAACTGTAGTTGTCAGTTTTGGCCAGAGAGAAAGCTATTTTTACAAATGTTACAGTAAAAGCTGCAGGAAGCTTTCAGAAGTGAGTTTTTTGGTCCTAATCATTAGAAATCAGTTACTTGTTGATGGCAAACATGGTTTTGATTGAAAATATTGCTCATTGTTTAAGAAAAACTGTAGTTGTCAGTTTTGGCCTGAGAGAAAGCTATTTTTACAAATGTTACAGTAAAAGCTGCAGGAAGCTCTCAGAAGTGAGTTTTTTGGTCCTAATCATTAGAAATCAGTTACTTGTTGATGGCAAACATGGTTTTGATTGAAAATATTGCTCCTTGTTTAAGAAAAACTGTAGTTGTCAGTTTTGGCCAGAGAGAAAGCTATTTTTACAAATGTTACAGTAAAAGCTGCAGGAAGCTCTCAGAAGTGAGTTTTTTGGTCCTAATCATTAGAAATCAGTTACTTGTTGATGGCAAACATGGTTTTGATTGAAAATATTGCTCCTTGTTTAAGAAAAACTGCAGTTGTCAGTTTTGGCCTGAGAGAAAGCTATTTTTACAAATGTTACAGTAAAAGCTGCAGGAAGCTCTCAGAAGTGAGTTTTTTTGTCCTAATCATTAGAAATCAGTTACTTGTTGATGGCAAACATGGTTTTGATTGAAAATATTGCTCCTTGTTTAAGAAAAACTGTAGTTGTCAGTTTTGGCCAGAGAGAAAGCTATTTTTACATATGTTACAGTAAAATCTGCAAGAAGCTCTCAGAAGTGAGTTTTTTGGTCCTAATCATTAGAAATCAGTTACTTGTTGATGGCAAATGTGGTTTTGAATGAAAATATTGGTCCTTGTTTAAGAAAAACTGTAATTGTCAGTTTTGGCCTAAGAGAAAGCTATTTGTACAAATGTTACAGTAAAAGCTGCAGGAAGCTCTCAGAAGTGAGTTTTTTGGTCCTAATCATTAGAAATCAGTTACTTGTTGATGGCAAACATAGTTTTGATTGAAAATATTGCTCCTTGTTTAAGAAAAACTGTAGTTGTCAGTTTAGGCCTGAGAGAAAGCTATTTTTACAAATGTTACAGTAAAAGCTGCAGGAAGCTCTCAGAAGTGAGTTTTTTGGTCCTAATCATTAGAAATCAGTTACTTGTTGATGGCAAACATGGTTTTGATTGAAAATATTGCTCCTTGTTTAAGAAAAACTGTAGTTGTCAGTTTTGGCCTGAGAGAAAGCTATTTTTACAAATGTTACAGTAAAAGCTGCAGGAAGCTCTCAGAAGTGAGTTCTTTGGTCCTAATCATTAGAAATCAGTTACTTGTTGATGGCAAACATGGTTTTGATTGAAAATATTGCTCCTGGTTTAAGAAAAACTGTAGTTGTCAGTTTTGGCCAGAGAGAAAGCTATTTTTACAAATGTTACAGTAAAAGCTGCAGGAAGCTCTCAGAAGTGAGTTTTTTAGTCCTAATCATTAGAAATCAGTTACTTGTTGATAGCAAACATGGTTTTGATTTAAAATATTGCTCCTTGTTTAAGAAAAACTGTAGTTGTCAGTTTTGGCCTGAGAGAAAGCTATTTTTACAAATGTTACAGTAAAAGCTGCAGGAAGCTCTCAGAAGTGAGTTTTTTGGTCCTAATCATTAGAAATCAGTTACTTGTTGATGGCAAACATGGTTTTGATTGAAAATATTGCTCCTTGTTTAAGAAAAACTGTAGTTGTCAGTTTTGGCCAGAGAGAAAGCTATTTTTACAAATGTTACAGTAAAAGCTGCAGGAAGCTCTCAGAAGTGAGTTTTTTGGTCCTAATCATTAGAAATCAGTTACTTGTTGATGGCAAACATGGTTTTGATTGAAAATATTGCTCCTTGTTTAAGAAAAACTGCAGTTGTCAGTTTTGGCCTGAGAGAAAGCTATTTTTACAAATGTTACAGTAAAAGCTGCAGGAAGCTCTCAGAAGTGAGTTTTTTTGTCATAATCATTAGAAATCAGTTACTTGTTGATGGCAAACATGGTTTTGATTGAAAATATTGCTCCTTGTTTAAGAAAAACTGTAGTTGTCAGTTTTGGCCAGAGAGAAAGCTATTTTTACAAATGTTACAGTAAAATCTGCAGGAAGCTCTCAGAAGTGAGTTTTTTGGTCCTAATCATTAGAAATCAGTTACTTGTTGATGGCAAATGTGGTTTTGAATGAAAATATTGGTCCTTGTTTAAGAAAAACTGTAATTGTCAGTTTTGGCCTAAGAGAAAGCTATTTGTACAAATGTTACAGTAAAAGCTGCAGGAAGCTCTCAGAAGTGAGTTTTTTGGTCCTAATCATTAGAAATCAGTTACTTGTTGATGGCAAACATAGTTTTGATTGAAAATATTGCTCCTTGTTTAAGAAAAACTGTAGTTGTCAGTTTAGGCCTGAGAGAAAGCTATTTTTTACAAATGTTACAGTAAAAGCTGTAGGAAGCTCTCACAAGTGAGTTTTTTGGTCCTAATCATTAGAAATTAGTTACTTGTTGATGGCAAACATGGTTTTGATTGAAAATATTGCTCCTTGTTTAAGAAAAACTATAGTTGTCAGTTTTGGGCTTCTCTCGCCGAGAGAAAGCTATTTTTACAAATGTTACAGTAAAAGCTACAGGAAGCTCTCAGAAGTGAGTTTTTTGGTCCTAATCATTAGAAATCAGTTACTTGTTGATGGCAAACATGGTTTTGATTAAAAAAATATTGCTCCTTGTTTAAGAAAAACTGTAGTTGTCAGTTTTGGCCTGAGAGAAAGCTATTTTTACAAATGTTACAGTAAAAGCTGCAGGAAGCTCTCAGAAGTGAGTTTTTTGGTCCTAATCATTAGAAATCAGTTACTTGTTGATGGCAAACATGGTTTTGATTGAAAATATTGCTCCTTGTTTAAGAAAAACTGTAGTTGTCAGTTTTGGCCAGAGAGAAAGCTATTTTTTACAAATGTTACAGTAAAAGCTGCAGGAAGCTCTCAGAAGTGAGTTTTTTGGTCCTAATCATTAGAAATCAGTTACTTGTTGATGGCAAACATGGTTTTGATTGAAAATATTGCTCCTTGTTTAAGAAAAACTGCAGTTGTCAGTTTTGGCCTGAGAGAAAGCTATTTTTACAAATGTTACAGTAAAAGCTGCAGGAAGCTCTCAGAAGTTTTTTTTGGGCTCCTAATCATTAGAAATCAGTTACTTGTTGATGGCAAACATGGTTTTGATTGAAAATATTGCTCCTTGTTTAAGAAAAACTGTAGTTGTCAGTTTTGGCCAGAGAGAAAGCTATTTTTACAAATGTTACAGTAAAAGCTGCAGGAAGCTTTCAGAAGTGAGTTTTTTGGTCCTAATCATTAGAAATCAGTTACTTGTTGATGGCAAACATGGTTTTGATTGAAAATATTGCTCATTGTTTAAGAAAAACTGTAGTTGTCAGTTTTGGCCTGAGAGAAAGCTATTTTTACAAATGTTACAGTAAAAGCTGCAGGAAGCTCTCAGAAGTGAGTTTTTTGGTCCTAATCATTAGAAATCAGTTACTTGTTGATGGCAAACATGGTTTTGATTGAAAATATTGCTCCTTGTTTAAGAAAAACTGTAGTTGTCAGTTTTGGCCAGAGAGAAAGCTATTTTTACAAATGTTACAGTAAAAGCTGCAGGAAGCTCTCAGAAGTGAGTTTTTTGGTCCTAATCATTAGAAATCAGTTACTTGTTGATGGCAAACATGGTTTTGATTGAAAATATTGCTCCTTGTTTAAGAAAAACTGCAGTTGTCAGTTTTGGCCTGAGAGAAAGCTATTTTTACAAATGTTACAGTAAAAGCTGCAGGAAGCTCTCAGAAGTGAGTTTTTTTGTCCTAATCATTAGAAATCAGTTACTTGTTGATGGCAAACATGGTTTTGATTGAAAATATTGCTCCTTGTTTAAGAAAAACTGTAGTTGTCAGTTTTGGCCAGAGAGAAAGCTATTTTTACAAATGTTACAGTAAAATCTGCAGGAAGCTCTCAGAAGTGAGTTTTTTGGTCCTAATCATTAGAAATCAGTTACTTGTTGATGGCAAATGTGGTTTTGAATGAAAATATTGGTCCTTGTTTAAGAAAAACTGTAATTGTCAGTTTTGGCCTAAGAGAAAGCTATTTGTACAAATGTTACAGTAAAAGCTGTAGGAAGCTCTCAGAAGTGAGTTTTTTGGTCCTAATCATTAGAAATCAGTTACTTGTTGATGGCAAACATAGTTTTGATTGAAAATATTGCTCCTTGTTTAAGAAAAACTGTAGTTTTCAGTTTAGGCCTGAGAGAAAGCTATTTTTACCAATGTTACAGTAAAAGCTGCAGGAAGCTCTCAGAAGTGAGTTTTTTGGTCCTAATCATTAGAAATCAGTTACTTGTTGATGGCAAACATGGTTTTGATTGAAAATATTGCTCCTTGTTTAAGAAAAACTGTAGTTGTCAGTTTTGGCCTGAGAGAAAGCTATTTTTACAAATGTTACAGTAAAAGCTGCAGGAAGCTCTCAGAAGTGAGTTCTTTGGTCCTAATCATTAGAAATCAGTTACTTGTTGATGGCAAACATGGTTTTGATTGAAAATATTGCTCCTGGTTTAAGAAAAACTGTAGTTGTCAGTTTTGGCCAGAGAGAAAGCTATTTTTACAAATGTTACAGTAAAAGCTGCAGGAAGCTCTCAGAAGTGAGTTTTTTGGTCCTAATCATTAGAAATCAGTTACTTGTTGATGGCAAACATGGTTTTGATTGAAAATATTGCTCCTTGTTTAAGAAAAACTGCAGTTGTCAGTTTTGGCCTGAGAGACAGCTATTTTTTACAAATGTTACAGTAAAAGCTGCAGGAAGCTCTCAGAAGTGAGTTTTTTTGTCCTAATCATTAGAAATCAGTTACTTGTTGATGGCAAACATGGTTTTGATTGAAAATATTGCTCCTTGTTTAAGAAAAACTGTAGTTGTCAGTTTTGGCCAGAGAGAAAGCTATTTTTACAAATGTTACAGTAAAATCTGCAGGAAGCTCTCAGAAGTGAGTTTTTTGGTCCTAATCATTAGAAATCAGTTACTTGTTGATGGCAAATGTGGTTTTGAATGAAAATATTGGTCCTTGTTTAAGAAAAACTGTAATTGTCAGTTTTGGCCTAAGAGAAAGCTATTTGTACAAATGTTACAGTAAAAGCTGCAGGAAGCTCTCAGAAGTGAGTTTTTTGGTCCTAATCATTAGAAATCAGTTACTTGTTGATGGCAAACATAGTTTTGATTGAAAATATTGCTCCTTGTTTAAGAAAAACTGTAGTTGTCAGTTTAGGCCTGAGAGAAAGCTATTTTTACAAATGTTACAGTAAAAGCTGCAGGAAGCTCTCAGAAGTGAGTTTTTTGGTCCTAATCATTAGAAATCAGTTACTTGTTGATGGCAAACATGGTTTTGATTGAAAATATTGCTCCTTGTTTAAGAAAAACTGTAGTTGTCAGTTTTGGCCTGAGAGAAAGCTATTTTTACAAATGTTACAGTAAAAGCTGCAGGAAGCTCTCAGAAGTGAGTTCTTTGGTCCTAATCATTAGAAATCAGTTACTTGTTGATGGCAAACATGGTTTTGATTGAAAATATTGCTCCTGGTTTAAGAAAAACTGTAGTTGTCAGTTTTGGCCAGAGAGAAAGCTATTTTTACAAATGTTACAGTAAAAGCTGCAGGAAGCTCTCAGAAGTGAGTTTTTTAGTCCTAATCATTAGAAATCAGTTACTTGTTGATAGCAAACATGGTTTTGATTTAAAATATTGCTCCTTGTTTAAGAAAAACTGTAGTTGTCAGTTTTGGCCTGAGAGAAAGCTATTTTTACAAATGTTACAGTAAAAGCTGCAGGAAGCTCTCAGAAGTGAGTTTTTTGGTCCTAATCATTAGAAATCAGTTACTTGTTGATGGCAAACATGGTTTTGATTGAAAATATTGCTCCTTGTTTAAGAAAAACTGTAGTTGTCAGTTTTGGCCTGAGAGAAAGCTATTTTTACAAATGTTACAGTAAAAGCTGCAGGAAGCTCTCAGAAGTGAGTTTTTTGGTCCTAATGATTAGAAATCAGTTACTTGTTGATGGCAAACATGGTTTTGATTGAAAATATTGCTCCTTGCTAAGAAAAACTGTAGTTGTCACTTTTGGCCTGAGAGAAAGCTATTTTTACAAATGTTACAGTAAAAGCTGCAGGAAGCTCTCAGAAGTGAGTTTTTTGGTCCTAATCATTAGAAATCAGTTACTTGTTGATGGCAAACATGGTTTTGATTGAAAATATTGCTCCTTGTTTAAGAAAAACTGTAGTTGTCAGTTTTGGCCTGAGAGAAAGCTATTTTTACAAATGTTACAGTAAAAGCTGCAGGAAGCTCTCAGAAGTGAGTTTTTTGGTCCTAATCATTAGAAATCAGTTACTTGTTGATGGCAAACATGGTTTTGATTGAAAATATTGCTCCTTGTTTAAGAAAAACTGTAGTTGTCAGTTTTGGCCTGAGAGAAAGCTATTTTTACAAATGTTACAGTAAAAGCTGCAGGAAGCTCTCAGAAGTGAGTTTTTTGGTCCTAATCATTAGAAATCAGTTACTTGTTGATGGCAAACATGGTTTTGATTGAAAATATTGCTCCTTGTTTAAGAAAAACTGTAGTTGTCAGTTTTGGCCAGAGAGAAAGCTATTTTTACAAATGTTACAGTAAAAGCTGCAGGAAGCTCTCAGAAGTGAGTTTTTTGGTCCTAATCATTAGAAATCAGTTACTTGTTGATGGCAAACATGGTTTTGATTGAAAATATTGCTCCTTGTTTAAGAAAAACTGCAGTTGTCAGTTTTGGCCTGAGAGAAAGCTATTTTTACAAATGTTACAGTAAAAGCTGCAGGAAGCTCTCAGAAGTGAGTTTTTTTGTCCTAATCATTAGAAATCAGTTACTTGTTGATGGCAAACATGGTTTTGATTGAAAATATTGCTCCTTGTTTAAGAAAAACTGTAGTTGTCAGTTTTGGCCAGAGAGAAAGCTATTTTTACAAATGTTACAGTAAAATCTGCAGGAAGCTCTCAGAAGTGAGTTTTTTGGTCCTAATCATTAGAAATCAGTTACTTGTTGATGGCAAATGTGGTTTTGAATGAAAATATTGGTCCTTGTTTAAGAAAAACTGTAATTGTCAGTTTTGGCCTAAGAGAAAGCTATTTGTACAAATGTTACAGTAAAAGCTGCAGGAAGCTCTCAGAAGTGAGTTTTTTGGTCCTAATCATTAGAAATCAGTTACTTGTTGATGGCAAACATAGTTTTGATTGAAAATATTGCTCCTTGTTTAAGAAAAACTGTAGTTGTCAGTTTAGGCCTGAGAGAAAGCTATTTTTACAAATGTTACAGTAAAAGCTGCAGGAAGCTCTCAAAAGTGAGTTTTTTGGTCCTAATCATTAGAAATCAGTTACTTGTTGATGGCAAACATGGTTTTGATTGAAAATATTGCTCCTTGTTTAAGAAAAACTATAGTTGTCAGTTTTGGCCTTCTCTCGCCGAGAGAAAGCTATTTTTACAAATGTTACAGTAAAAGCTGCAGGAAGCTCTCAGAAGTGAGTTTTTTAGTCCTAATCATTAGAAATCAGTTACTTGTTGATAGCAAACATGGTTTTGATTTAAAATATTGCTCCTTGTTTAAGAAAAACTGTAGTTGTCAGTTTTGGCCAGAGAGAAAGCTATTTTTACAAATGTTACAGTAAAAGCTGCAGGAAGCTCTCAGAAGTGAGTTTTTTGGTCCTAATCATTAGAAATCAGTTACTTGTTGATGGCAAACATGGTTTTGATTGAAAATATTGCTCCTTGTTTAAGAAAAACTGCAGTTGTCAGTTTTGGCCTGAGAGAAAGCTATTTTTACAAATGTTACAGTAAAAGCTGCAGGAAGCTCTCAGAAGTGAGTTTTTTTGTCATAATCATTAGAAATCAGTTACTTGTTGATGGCAAACATGGTTTTGATTGAAAATATTGCTCCTTGTTTAAAAAAAACTGTAGTTGTCAGTTTTGGCCAGAGAGAAAGCTATTTTTACAAATGTTACAGTAAAATCTGCAGGAAGCTCTCAGAAGTGAGTTTTTTGGTCCTAATCATTAGAAATCAGTTACTTGTTGATGGCAAATGTGGTTTTGAATGAAAATATTGGTCCTTGTTTAAGAAAAACTGTAATTGTCAGTTTTGGCCTAAGAGAAAGCTATTTGTACAAATGTTACAGTAAAAGCTGCAGGAAGCTCTCAGAAGTGAGTTTTTTGGTCCTAATCATTAGAAATCAGTTACTTGTTGATGGCAAACATAGCTTTGATTGAAAATATTGCTCCTTGTTTAAGAAAAACTGTAGTTGTCAGTTTAGGCCTGAGAGAAAGCTATTTTTTACAAATGTTACAGTAAAAGCTGTAGGAAGCTCTCACAAGTGAGTTTTTTGGTCCTAATCATTAGAAATTAGTTACTTGTTGATGGCAAACATGGTTTTGATTGAAAATATTGCTCCTTGTTTAAGAAAAACTATAGTTGTCAGTTTTGGGCTTCTCTCGCCGAGAGAAAGCTATTTTTACAAATGTTACAGTAAAAGCTACAGGAAGCTCTCAGAAGTGAGTTTTTTGGTCCTAATCATTAGAAATCAGTTACTTGTTGATGGCAAACATGGTTTTGATTAAAAAAATATTGCTCCTTGTTTAAGAAAAACTGTAGTTGTCAGTTTTGGCCTGAGAGAAAGCTATTTTTACAAATGTTACAGTAAAAGCTGCAGGAAGCTCTCAGAAGTGAGTTTTTTGGTCCTAATCATTAGAAATCAGTTACTTGTTGATGGCAAACATGGTTTTGATTGAAAATATTGCTCCTTGTTTAAGAAAAACTGTAGTTGTCAGTTTTGGCCAGAGAGAAAGCTATTTTTTACAAATGTTACAGTAAAAGCTGCAGGAAGCTCTCAGAAGTGAGTTTTTTGGTCCTAATCATTAGAAATCAGTTACTTGTTGATGGCAAACATGGTTTTGATTGAAAATATTGCTCCTTGTTTAAGAAAAACTGCAGTTGTCAGTTTTGGCCTGAGAGAAAGCTATTTTTACAAATGTTACAGTAAAAGCTGCAGGAAGCTCTCAGAAGTTTTTTTTGGGCTCCTAATCATTAGAAATCAGTTACTTGTTGATGGCAAACATGGTTTTGATTGAAAATATTGCTCCTTGTTTAAGAAAAACTGTAGTTGTCAGTTTTGGCCAGAGAGAAAGCTATTTTTACAAATGTTACAGTAAAAGCTGGAGGAAGCTTTCAGAAGTGAGTTTTTTGGTCCTAATCATTAGAAATCAGTTACTTGTTGATGGCAAACATGGTTTTGATTGAAAATATTGCTCATTGTTTAAGAAAAACTGTAGTTGTCAGTTTTGGCCTGAGAGAAAGCTATTTTTACAAATGTTACAGTAAAAGCTGCAGGAAGCTCTCAGAAGTGAGTTTTTTGGTCCTAATCATTAGAAATCAGTTACTTGTTGATGGCAAACATGGTTTTGATTGAAAATATTGCTCCTTGTTTAAGAAAAACTGTAGTTGTCAGTTTTGGCCAGAGAGAAAGCTATTTTTACAAATGTTACAGTAAAAGCTGCAGGAAGCTCTCAGAAGTGAGTTTTTTGGTCCTAATCATTAGAAATCAGTTACTTGTTGATGGCAAACATGGTTTTGATTGAAAATATTGCTCCTTGTTTAAGAAAAACTGCAGTTGTCAGTTTTGGCCTGAGAGAAAGCTATTTTTACAAATGTTACAGTAAAAGCTGCAGGAAGCTCTCAGAAGTGAGTTTTTTTGTCCTAATCATTAGAAATCAGTTACTTGTTGATGGCAAACATGGTTTTGATTGAAAATATTGCTCCTTGTTTAAGAAAAACTGTAGTTGTCAGTTTTGGCCAGAGAGAAAGCTATTTTTACAAATGTTACAGTAAAATCTGCAGGAAGCTCTCAGAAGTGAGTTTTTTGGTCCTAATCATTAGAAATCAGTTACTTGTTGATGGCAAATGTGGTTTTGAATGAAAATATTGGTCCTTGTTTAAGAAAAACTGTAATTGTCAGTTTTGGCCTAAGAGAAAGCTATTTGTACAAATGTTACAGTAAAAGCTGTAGGAAGCTCTCAGAAGTGAGTTTTTTGGTCCTAATCATTAGAAATCAGTTACTTGTTGATGGCAAACATAGTTTTGATTGAAAATATTGCTCCTTGTTTAAGAAAAACTGTAGTTTTCAGTTTAGGCCTGAGAGAAAGCTATTTTTACCAATGTTACAGTAAAAGCTGCAGGAAGCTCTCAGAAGTGAGTTTTTTGGTCCTAATCATTAGAAATCAGTTACTTGTTGATGGCAAACATGGTTTTGATTGAAAATATTGCTCCTTGTTTAAGAAAAACTGTAGTTGTCAGTTTTGGCCTGAGAGAAAGCTATTTTTACAAATGTTACAGTAAAAGCTGCAGGAAGCTCTCAGAAGTGAGTTCTTTGGTCCTAATCATTAGAAATCAGTTACTTGTTGATGGCAAACATGGTTTTGATTGAAAATATTGCTCCTGGTTTAAGAAAAACTGTAGTTGTCAGTTTTGGCCAGAGAGAAAGCTATTTTTACAAATGTTACAGTAAAAGCTGCAGGAAGCTCTCAGAAGTGAGTTTTTTGGTCCTAATCATTAGAAATCAGTTACTTGTTGATGGCAAACATGGTTTTGATTGAAAATATTGCTCCTTGTTTAAGAAAAACTGCAGTTGTCAGTTTTGGCCTGAGAGACAGCTATTTTTTACAAATGTTACAGTAAAAGCTGCAGGAAGCTCTCAGAAGTGAGTTTTTTTGTCCTAATCATTAGAAATCAGTTACTTGTTGATGGCAAACATGGTTTTGATTGAAAATATTGCTCCTTGTTTAAGAAAAACTGTAGTTGTCAGTTTTGGCCAGAGAGAAAGCTATTTTTACAAATGTTACAGTAAAATCTGCAGGAAGCTCTCAGAAGTGAGTTTTTTGGTCCTAATCATTAGAAATCAGTTACTTGTTGATGGCAAATGTGGTTTTGAATGAAAATATTGGTCCTTGTTTAAGAAAAACTGTAATTGTCAGTTTTGGCCTAAGAGAAAGCTATTTGTACAAATGTTACAGTAAAAGCTGCAGGAAGCTCTCAGAAGTGAGTTTTTTGGTCCTAATCATTAGAAATCAGTTACTTGTTGATGGCAAACATAGTTTTGATTGAAAATATTGCTCCTTGTTTAAGAAAAACTGTAGTTGTCAGTTTAGGCCTGAGAGAAAGCTATTTTTACAAATGTTACAGTAAAAGCTGCAGGAAGCTCTCAGAAGTGAGTTTTTTGGTCCTAATCATTAGAAATCAGTTACTTGTTGATGGCAAACATGGTTTTGATTGAAAATATTGCTCCTTGTTTAAGAAAAACTGTAGTTGTCAGTTTTGGCCTGAGAGAAAGCTATTTTTACAAATGTTACAGTAAAAGCTGCAGGAAGCTCTCAGAAGTGAGTTCTTTGGTCCTAATCATTAGAAATCAGTTACTTGTTGATGGCAAACATGGTTTTGATTGAAAATATTGCTCCTGGTTTAAGAAAAACTGTAGTTGTCAGTTTTGGCCAGAGAGAAAGCTATTTTTACAAATGTTACAGTAAAAGCTGCAGGAAGCTCTCAGAAGTGAGTTTTTTAGTCCTAATCATTAGAAATCAGTTACTTGTTGATAGCAAACATGGTTTTGATTTAAAATATTGCTCCTTGTTTAAGAAAAACTGTAGTTGTCAGTTTTGGCCTGAGAGAAAGCTATTTTTACAAATGTTACAGTAAAAGCTGCAGGAAGCTCTCAGAAGTGAGTTTTTTGGTCCTAATCATTAGAAATCAGTTACTTGTTGATGGCAAACATGGTTTTGATTGAAAATATTGCTCCTTGTTTAAGAAAAACTGTAGTTGTCAGTTTTGGCCTGAGAGAAAGCTATTTTTACAAATGTTACAGTAAAAGCTGCAGGAAGCTCTCAGAAGTGAGTTTTTTGGTCCTAATGATTAGAAATCAGTTACTTGTTGATGGCAAACATGGTTTTGATTGAAAATATTGCTCCTTGCTAAGAAAAACTGTAGTTGTCACTTTTGGCCTGAGAGAAAGCTATTTTTACAAATGTTACAGTAAAAGCTGCAGGAAGCTCTCAGAAGTGAGTTTTTTGGTCCTAATCATTAGAAATCAGTTACTTGTTGATGGCAAACATGGTTTTGATTGAAAATATTGCTCCTTGTTTAAGAAAAACTGTAGTTGTCAGTTTTGGCCTGAGAGAAAGCTATTTGTACAAATGTTACAGTAAAAGCTGCAGGAAGCTCTCAGAAGTGAGTTTTTTGGTCCTAATCATTAGAAATCAGTTACTTGTTGATAGCAAACATGGTTTTGATTGAAAATATTGCTCCTTGTTTAAGAAAAACTGTAGTTGTCAGTTTTGGCCTGAGAGAAAGCTATTTTTACAAATGTTACAGTAAAAGCTGCAGGAAGCTCTCAGAAGTGAGTTTTTTGGTCCTAATCATTAGAAATCAGTTACTTGTTGATGGCAAACATGGTTTTGATTGAAAATATTGCTCCTTGTTTAAGAAAAACTGTAGTTGTCAGTTTTGGCCAGAGAGAAAGCTATTTTTACAAATGTTACAGTAAAAGCTGCAGGAAGCTCTCAGAAGTGAGTTTTTTGGTCCTAATCATTAGAAATCAGTTACTTGTTGATGGCAAACATGGTTTTGATTGAAAATATTGCTCCTTGTTTAAGAAAAACTGCAGTTGTCAGTTTTGGCCTGAGAGAAAGCTATTTTTACAAATGTTACAGTAAAAGCTGCAGGAAGCTCTCAGAAGTGAGTTTTTTGGTCCTAATCATTAGAAATCAGTTACTTGTTGATGGCAAACATGGTTTTGATTGAAAATATTGCTCCTTGCTAAGAAAAACTGTAGTTGTCACTTTTGGCCTGAGAGAAAGCTATTTTTACAAATGTTACAGTAAAATCTGCAGGAAGCTCTCAGAAGTGAGTTTTTTGGTCCTAATCATTAGAAATCAGTTACTTGTTGATGGCAAATGTGGTTTTGAATGAAAATATTGGTCCTTGTTTAAGAAAAACTGTAATTGTCAGTTTTGGCCTAAGAGAAAGCTATTTGTACAAATGTTACAGTAAAAGCTGCAGGAAGCTCTCAGAAGTGAGTTTTTTGGTCCTAATCATTAGAAATCAGTTACTTGTTGATGGCAAACATAGTTTTGATTGAAAATATTGCTCCTTGTTTAAGAAAAACTGTAGTTGTCAGTTTAGGCCTGAGAGAAAGCTATTTTTACAAATGTTACAGTAAAAGCTGCAGGAAGCTCTCAAAAGTGAGTTTTTTGGTCCTAATCATTAGAAATCAGTTACTTGTTGATGGCAAACATGGTTTTGATTGAAAATATTGCTCCTTGTTTAAGAAAAACTGTAGTTGTCAGTTTTGGCCTGAGAGAAAGCTATTTTTACAAATGTTACAGTAAAAGCTGCAGGAAGCTCTCAGAAGTGAGTTCTTTGGTCGTAATCATTAGAAATCAGTTACTTGTTGATGGCAAACATGGTTTTGATTGAAAATATTGCTCCTGGTTTAAGAAAAACTGTAGTTGTCAGTTTTGGCCAGAGAGAAAGCTATTTTTACAAATGTTACAGTAAAAGCTGCAGGAAGCTCTCAGAAGTGAGTTTTTTAGTCCTAATCATTAGAAATCAGTTACTTGTTGATAGCAAACATGGTTTTGATTTAAAATATTGCTCCTTGTTTAAGAAAAACTGTAGTTGTCAGTTTTGGCCTGAGAGAAAGCTATTTTTACAAATGTTACAGTAAAAGCTGCAGGAAGCTCTCAGAAGTGAGTTTTTTGGTCCTAATCATTAGAAATCAGTTACTTGTTGATGGCAAACATGGTTTTGATTGAAAATATTACTCCTTGTTTAAGAAAAACTGTAGTTGTCAGTTTTGGCCTGAGAGAAAGCTATTTTTACAAATGTTACAGTAAAAGCTGCAGGAAGCTCTCAGAAGTGAGTTTTTTGGTCCTAATGATTAGAAATCAGTTACTTGTTGATGGCAAACCTGGTTTTGATTGAAAATATTGCTCCTTGCTAAGAAAAACTGTAGTTGTCACTTTTGGCCTGAGAGAAAGCTATTTTTACAAATGTTACAGTAAAAGCTGCAGGAAGCTCTCAGAAGTGAGTTTTTTGGTCCTAATCATTAGAAATCAGTTACTTGTTGATGGCAAACATGGTTTTGATTGAAAATATTGCTCCTTGTTTAAGAAAAACTGTAGTTGTCAGTTTTGGCCTGAGAGAAAGCTATTTTTACAAATGTTACAGTAAAAGCTGCAGGAAGCTCTCAGAAGTGAGTTTTTTGGTCCTAATGATTAGAAATCAGTTACTTGTTGATGGCAAACATGGTTTTGATTGAAAATATTGCTCCTTGCTAAGAAAAACTGTAGTTGTCAGTTTTGGCCTGAGAGAAAGCTATTTTTACAAATGTTACAGTAAAAGCTGCAGGAAGCTCTCAGAAGTGAGTTTTTTGGTCCTAATCATTAGAAATCAGTTACTTGTTGATGGCAAACATGGTTTTGATTGAAAATATTGCTCATTGCTAAGAAAAACTGTAGTTGTCAGTTTTGGCCTGAGAGAAAGCTATTTTTACAAATGTTACAGTAAAAGCTGCAGGAAGCTCTCAGAAGTTATTTTTGGGCTCCTAATCATTAGAAATCAGTTACTTGTTGATGGCAAACATGGTTTTGATTGAAAATATTGCTCCTTGTTTAAGAAAAACTGTAGTTGTCAGTTTTGGCCTGAGACAAAGCTATTTTTTACCAATGTTACAGTAAAAGCTGCAGGAAGCTCTCAGAAGTGAGTTTTTTGGTCCTAATCATTAGAAATCAGTTACTTGTTGATGGCAAACATGGTTTTGATTAAAAATATTGCTCCTTGTTTAAGAAAAACTGTAGTTGTCAGTTTTGGCCTGAGAGAAAGCTATTTTTTACAAATGTTACAGTAAAAGCTGCAGGAAGCTCTCAGAAGTGAGTTCTTTGGTCCTAATCATTAGAAATCAGTTACTTGTTGATGGCAAACATGGTTTTGATTAAAAATATTGCTCCTTGTTTAAGAAAAACTGTAGTTGTCAGTTTTGGCCTGAGAGAAAGCTATTTTTACAAATGTTACAGTAAAAGCTGCAGGAAGCTCTCAGAAGTGAGTTCTTTGTTCCTAATCATTAGAAATCAGTTACTTGTTGATGGCAAACATGGTTTTGATTGAAAATATTGCTCCTGGTTTAAGAAAAACTGTAGTTGTCAGTTTTGGCCAGAGAGAAAGCTATTTTTACAAATGTTACAGTAAAAGCTGCAGGAAGCTCTCAGAAGTGAGTTTTTTGGTCCTAATCATTAGAAATCAGTTACTTGTTGATAGCAAACATGGTTTTGATTTAAGATATTGCTCCTTGTTTAAGAAAAACTGTAGTTGTCAGTTTTGGCCTGAGAGAAAGCTATTTTTACAAATGTTACAGTAAAAGCTGCAGGAAGCTCTCAGAAGTGAGTTTTTTGGTCCTAATCATTAGAAATCAGTTACTTGTTGATGGCAAACATGGTTTTGATTGAAAATATTGCTCCTTGTTTAAGAAAAACTGTAGTTGTCAGTTTTGGCCTGAGAGAAAGCTATTTTTACAAATGTTACAGTAAAAGCTGCAGGGAGCTCTCAGAAGTGAGTTTTTTGGTCCTAATGATTAGAAATCAGTTACTTGTTGATGGCAAACATGGTTTTGATTGAAAATATTGCTCCTTGCTAAGAAAAACTGTAGTTGTCAGTTTTGGCCTGAGAGAAAGCTATTTTTACAATTGTTACAGTAAAAGCTGCAGGAAGCTCTCAGAAGTGAGTTTTTTGGTCCTAATCATTAGAAATCAGTTACTTGTTGATGGCAAACATGGTTTTGATTGAAAATATTGCTCCTTGTTTAAGAAAAACTGTAGTTGTCAGTTTTGGCCTGAGAGAAAGCTATTTTTACAAATGTTACAGTAAAAGCTGCAGGAAGCTCTCAGAAGTGAGTTTTTTGGTCCTAATGATTAGAAATCAGTTACTTGTTGATGGCAAACATGGTTTTGATTGAAAATATTGCTCCTTGTTTAAGAAAAACTGTAGTTGTCAGTTTTGGCCTGAGACAAAGCTATTTTTTACCAATGTTACAGTAAAAGCTGCAGGAAGCTCTCAGAAGTGAGTTTTTTGGTCCTAATCATTAGAAATCAGTTGCTTGTTGATGGCAAACATGGTTTTGATTGAAAATATTGCTCCTGGTTTAAGAAAAACTGTAGTTGTCAGTTTTGGCCAGAGAGAAAGCTATTTTTACAAATGTTACAGTAAAAGCTGCAGGAAGCTCTCAGAAGTGAGTTCTTTGGTCCTAATCATTAGAAATCAGTTACTTGTTGATGGCAAATGTGGTTTTGAATGAAAATATTGGTCCTTGTTTAAGAAAAACTGTAATTGTCAGTTTTGGCCTAAGAGAAAGCTATTTGTACAAATGTTACAGTAAAAGCTGCAGGAAGCTCTCAGAAGTGAGTTTTTTGGTCCTAATCATTAGAAATCAGTTACTTGTTGATGGCAAACATGGTTTTGATTGAAAATATTGCTCCTTGTTTAAGAAAAACTGTAGTTGTCAGTTTTGGCCTGAGAGAAAGCTATTTTTACAAATGTTACAGTAAAAGCTGCAGGAAGCTCTCAGAAGTGAGTTCTTTGGTCCTGATCATTAGAAATCAGTTACTTGTTGATGGCAAACATGGTTTTGATTGAAAATATTGCTCCTGGTTTAAGAAAAACTGTAGTTGTCAGTTTTGGCCAGAGAGAAAGCTATTTTTACAAATGTTACAGTAAAAGCTGCAGGAAGCTCTCAGAAGTGAGTTTTTTGGTCCTAATCATTAGAAATCAGTTACTTGTTGATAGCAAACATGGTTTTGATTTAAAATATTGCTCCTTGTTTAAGAAAAACTGTAGTTGTCAGTTTTGGCCTGAGAGAAAGCTATTTTTACAAATGTTACAATAAAAGCTGCAGGAAGCTCTCAGAAGTGAGTTTTTTGGTCCTAATCATTAGAAATCAGTTACTTGTTGATGGCAAACATGGTTTTGATTGAAAATATTGCTCCTTGTTTAAGAAAAACTGTAGTTGTCAGTTTTGGCCTGAGAGAAAGCTATTTTTACAAATGTTACAGTAAAAGCTGCAGGAAGCTCTCAGAAGTGAGTTTTTTGGTCCTAATCATTAGAAATTAGTTACTTGTTGATGGCAAACATGGTTTTGATTGAAAATATTGCTCCTTGTTTAAGAAAAACTATAGTTGTCAGTTTTGGGCTTCTCTCGCCGAGAGAAAGCTATTTTTTACAAATGTTACAGTAAAAGCTGCAGGAAGCTCTCAGAAGTGAGTTTTTTGGTCCTAATCATTAGAAATCAGTTACTTGTTGATGGCAAACATGGTTTTGATTGAAAATATTGCTCCTTGTTTAAGAAAAACTATAGTTGTCAGTTTTGGCCTTCTCTCGCCGAGAGAAAGCTATTTTTACAAATGTTACAGTAAAAGCTGCAGGAAGGTCTCAGAAGTGAGTTTTTTGGTCCTAATCATTAGAAATCAGTTACTTGTTGATGGCAAACATGGTTTTGATTGAAAATATTGCTCCTTGTTTAAGAAAAACTGTAGTTGTCAGTTTTGGCCAGAGAGAAAGCTATTTTTACAAATGTTACAGTAAAAGCTGCAGGAAGCTTTCAGAAGTGAGTTTTTTGGTCCTAATCATTAGAAATCAGTTACTTGTTGATGGCAAACATGGTTTTGATTGAAAATATTGCTCATTGTTTAAGAAAAACTGTAGTTGTCAGTTTTGGCCTGAGAGAAAGCTATTTTTACAAATGTTACAGTAAAAGCTGCAGGAAGCTCTCAGAAGTGAGTTTTTTGGTCCTAATCATTAGAAATCAGTTACTTGTTGATGGCAAACATGGTTTTGATTGAAAATATTGCTCCTTGTTTAAGAAAAACTGTAGTTGTCAGTTTTGGCCAGAGAGAAAGCTATTTTTACAAATGTTACAGTAAAAGCTGCAGGAAGCTCTCAGAAGTGAGTTTTTTGGTCCTAATCATTAGAAATCAGTTACTTGTTGATGGCAAACATGGTTTTGATTGAAAATATTGCTCCTTGTTTAAGAAAAACTGCAGTTGTCAGTTTTGGCCTGAGAGAAAGCTATTTTTACAAATGTTACAGTAAAAGCTGCAGGAAGCTCTCAGAAGTGAGTTTTTTTGTCCTAATCATTAGAAATCAGTTACTTGTTGATGGCAAACATGGTTTTGATTGAAAATATTGCTCCTTGTTTAAGAAAAACTGTAGTTGTCAGTTTTGGCCAGAGAGAAAGCTATTTTTACAAATGTTACAGTAAAATCTGCAGGAAGCTCTCAGAAGTGAGTTTTTTGGTCCTAATCATTAGAAATCAGTTACTTGTTGATGGCAAATGTGGTTTTGAATGAAAATATTGGTCCTTGTTTAAGAAAAACTGTAATTGTCAGTTTTGGCCTAAGAGAAAGCTATTTGTACAAATGTTACAGTAAAAGCTGTAGGAAGCTCTCAGAAGTGAGTTTTTTGGTCCTAATCATTAGAAATCAGTTACTTGTTGATGGCAAACATAGTTTTGATTGAAAATATTGCTCCTTGTTTAAGAAAAACTGTAGTTTTCAGTTTAGGCCTGAGAGAAAGCTATTTTTACAAATGTTACAGTAAAAGCTGCAGGAAGCTCTCAGAAGTGAGTTTTTTGGTCCTAATCATTAGAAATCAGTTACTTGTTGATGGCAAACATGGTTTTGATTGAAAATATTGCTCCTTGTTTAAGAAAAACTGTAGTTGTCAGTTTTGGCCTGAGAGAAAGCTATTTTTACAAATGTTACAGTAAAAGCTGCAGGAAGCTCTCAGAAGTGAGTTCTTTGGTCCTAATCATTAGAAATCAGTTACTTGTTGATGGCAAACATGGTTTTGATTGAAAATATTGCTCCTGGTTTAAGAAAAACTGTAGTTGTCAGTTTTGGCCAGAGAGAAAGCTATTTTTACAAATGTTACAGTAAAAGCTGCAGGAAGCTCTCAGAAGTGAGTTTTTTAGTCCTAATCATTAGAAATCAGTTACTTGTTGATAGCAAACATGGTTTTGATTTAAAATATTGCTCCTTGTTTAAGAAAAACTGTAGTTGTCAGTTTTGGCCTGAGAGAAAGCTATTTTTACAAATGTTACAGTAAAAGCTGCAGGAAGCTCTCAGAAGTGAGTTTTTTGGTCCTAATCATTAGAAATCAGTTACTTGTTGATGGCAAACATGGTTTTGATTGAAAATATTGCTCCTTGTTTAAGAAAAACTGTAGTTGTCAGTTTTGGCCAGAGAGAAAGCTATTTTTACAAATGTTACAGTAAAAGCTGCAGGAAGCTCTCAGAAGTGAGTTTTTTGGTCCTAATCATTAGAAATCAGTTACTTGTTGATGGCAAACATGGTTTTGATTGAAAATATTGCTCCTTGTTTAAGAAAAACTGCAGTTGTCAGTTTTGGCCTGAGAGACAGCTATTTTTTACAAATGTTACAGTAAAAGCTGCAGGAAGCTCTCATAAGTGAGTTTTTTTGTCCTAATCATTAGAAATCAGTTACTTGTTGATGGCAAACATGGTTTTGATTGAAAATATTGCTCCTTGTTTAAGAAAAACTGTAGTTGTCAGTTTTGGCCAGAGAGAAAGCTATTTTTACAAATGTTACAGTAAAATCTGCAGGAAGCTCTCAGAAGTGAGTTTTTTGGTCCTAATCATTAGAAATCAGTTACTTGTTGATGGCAAATGTGGTTTTGAATGAAAATATTGGTCCTTGTTTAAGAAAAACTGTAATTGTCAGTTTTGGCCTAAGAGAAAGCTATTTGTACAAATGTTACAGTAAAAGCTGCAGGAAGCTCTCAGAAGTGAGTTTTTTGGTCCTAATCATTAGAAATCAGTTACTTGTTGATGGCAAACATAGTTTTGATTGAAAATATTGCTCCTTGTTTAAGAAAAACTGTAGTTGTCAGTTTAGGCCTGAGAGAAAGCTATTTTTACAAATGTTACAGTAAAAGCTGCAGGAAGCTCTCAGAAGTGAGTTTTTTGGTCCTAATCATTAGAAATCAGTTACTTGTTGATGGCAAACATGGTTTTGATTGAAAATATTGCTCCTTGTTTAAGAAAAACTGTAGTTGTCAGTTTTGGCCTGAGAGAAAGCTATTTTTACAAATGTTACAGTAAAAGCTGCAGGAAGCTCTCAGAAGTGAGTTCTTTGGTCCTAATCATTAGAAATCAGTTACTTGTTGATGGCAAACATGGTTTTGATTGAAAATATTGCTCCTGGTTTAAGAAAAACTGTAGTTGTCAGTTTTGGCCAGAGAGAAAGCTATTTTTACAAATGTTACAGTAAAAGCTGCAGGAAGCTCTCAGAAGTGAGTTTTTTAGTCCTAATCATTAGAAATCAGTTACTTGTTGATAGCAAACATGGTTTTGATTTAAAATATTGCTCCTTGTTTAAGAAAAACTGTAGTTGTCAGTTTTGGCCTGAGAGAAAGCTATTTTTACAAATGTTA
This sequence comes from Pampus argenteus, assembly GCA_036937835.1. Taxonomy (NCBI): domain Eukaryota; kingdom Metazoa; phylum Chordata; class Actinopteri; order Scombriformes; family Stromateidae; genus Pampus; species Pampus argenteus. The sequence continues at coordinate 2,540,510 of CM072875.1, forward strand.
CAGTAAAAGCTGCAGGAAGCTCTCAGAAGTGAGTTTTTTGGTCCTAATCATTAGAAATCAGTTACTTGTTGATGGCAAACATGGTTTTGATTGAAAATATTGCTCCTTGTTTAAGAAAAACTGTAGTTGTCAGTTTTGGCCTGAGCGAAAGCTATTTTTACAAATGTTACAGTAAAAGCTGCAGGAAGCTCTCAGAAGTGAGTTTTTTGGTCCTAATGATTAGAAATCAGTTACTTGTTGATGGCAAACATGGTTTTGATTGAAAATATTGCTCCTTGCTAAGAAAAACTGTAGTTGTCACTTTTGGCCTGAGAGAAAGCTATTTTTACAAATGTTACAGTAAAAGCTGCAGGAAGCTCTCAGAAGTGAGTTTTTTGGTCCTAATCATTAGAAATCAGTTACTTGTTGATGGCAAACATGGTTTTGATTGAAAATATTGCTCCTTGTTTAAGAAAAACTGTAGTTGTCAGTTTTGGCCTGAGAGAAAGCTATTTTTACAAATGTTACAGTAAAAGCTGCAGGAAGCTCTCAGAAGTGAGTTTTTTGGTCCTAATCATTAGAAATCAGTTACTTGTTGATAGCAAACATGGTTTTGATTGAAAATATTGCTCCTTGTTTAAGAAAAACTGTAGTTGTCAGTTTTGGCCTGAGAGAAAGCTATTTTTACAAATGTTACAGTAAAAGCTGCAGGAAGCTCTCAGAAGTGAGTTCTTTGGTCCTAATCATTAGAAATCAGTTACTTGTTGATGGCAAACATGGTTTTGATTGAAAATATTGCTCCTGGTTTAAGAAAAACTGTAGTTGTCAGTTTTGGCCAGAGAGAAAGCTATTTTTACAAATGTTACAGTAAAAGCTGCAGGAAGCTCTCAGAAGTGAGTTTTTTAGTCCTAATCATTAGAAATCAGTTACTTGTTGATAGCAAACATGGTTTTGATTTAAAATATTGCTCCTTGTTTAAGAAAAACTGTAGTTGTCAGTTTTGGCCTGAGAGAAAGCTATTTTTACAAATGTTACAGTAAAAGCTGCAGGAAGCTCTCAGAAGTGAGTTTTTTGGTCCTAATCATTAGAAATCAGTTACTTGTTGATGGCAAACATGGTTTTGATTGAAAATATTGCTCCTTGTTTAAGAAAAACTGTAGTTGTCAGTTTTGGCCAGAGAGAAAGCTATTTTTACAAATGTTACAGTAAAAGCTGCAGGAAGCTCTCAGAAGTGAGTTTTTTGGTCCTAATCATTAGAAATCAGTTACTTGTTGATGGCAAACATGGTTTTGATTGAAAATATTGCTCCTTGTTTAAGAAAAACTGCAGTTGTCAGTTTTGGCCTGAGAGACAGCTATTTTTTACAAATGTTACAGTAAAAGCTGCAGGAAGCTCTCATAAGTGAGTTTTTTTGTCCTAATCATTAGAAATCAGTTACTTGTTGATGGCAAACATGGTTTTGATTGAAAATATTGCTCCTTGTTTAAGAAAAACTGTAGTTGTCAGTTTTGGCCAGAGAGAAAGCTATTTTTACAAATGTTACAGTAAAATCTGCAGGAAGCTCTCAGAAGTGAGTTTTTTGGTCCTAATCATTAGAAATCAGTTACTTGTTGATGGCAAATGTGGTTTTGAATGAAAATATTGGTCCTTGTTTAAGAAAAACTGTAATTGTCAGTTTTGGCCTAAGAGAAAGCTATTTGTACAAATGTTACAGTAAAAGCTGCAGGAAGCTCTCAGAAGTGAGTTTTTTGGTCCTAATCATTAGAAATCAGTTACTTGTTGATGGCAAACATAGTTTTGATTGAAAATATTGCTCCTTGTTTAAGAAAAACTGTAGTTGTCAGTTTAGGCCTGAGAGAAAGCTATTTTTACAAATGTTACAGTAAAAGCTGCAGGAAGCTCTCAGAAGTGAGTTTTTTGGTCCTAATCATTAGAAATCAGTTACTTGTTGATGGCAAACATGGTTTTGATTGAAAATATTGCTCCTTGTTTAAGAAAAACTGTAGTTGTCAGTTTTGGCCTGAGAGAAAGCTATTTTTACAAATGTTACAGTAAAAGCTGCAGGAAGCTCTCAGAAGTGAGTTCTTTGGTCCTAATCATTAGAAATCAGTTACTTGTTGATGGCAAACATGGTTTTGATTGAAAATATTGCTCCTGGTTTAAGAAAAACTGTAGTTGTCAGTTTTGGCCAGAGAGAAAGCTATTTTTACAAATGTTACAGTAAAAGCTGCAGGAAGCTCTCAGAAGTGAGTTTTTTAGTCCTAATCATTAGAAATCAGTTACTTGTTGATAGCAAACATGGTTTTGATTTAAAATATTGCTCCTTGTTTAAGAAAAACTGTAGTTGTCAGTTTTGGCCTGAGAGAAAGCTTTTTTTACAAATGTTACAGTAAAAGCTGCAGGAAGCTCTCAGAAGTGAGTTTTTTGGTCCTAATCATTAGAAATCAGTTACTTGTTGATGGCAAACATGGTTTTGATTGAAAATATTGCTCCTTGTTTAAGAAAAACTGTAGTTGTCAGTTTTGGCCTGAGAGAAAGCTATTTTTACAAATGTTACAGTAAAAGCTGCAGGAAGCTCTCAGAAGTGAGTTTTTTGGTCCTAATGATTAGAAATCAGTTACTTGTTGATGGCAAACATGGTTTTGATTGAAAATATTGCTCCTTGCTAAGAAAAACTGTAGTTGTCACTTTTGGCCTGAGAGAAAGCTATTTTTACAAATGTTACAGTAAAAGCTGCAGGAAGCTCTCAGAAGTGAGTTTTTTGGTCCTAATCATTAGAAATCAGTTACTTGTTGATGGCAAACATGGTTTTGATTGAAAATATTGCTCCTTGTTTAAGAAAAACTGTAGTTGTCAGTTTTGGCCTGAGAGAAAGCTATTTGTACAAATGTTACAGTAAAAGCTGCAGGAAGCTCTCAGAAGTGAGTTTTTTGGTCCTAATCATTAGAAATCAGTTACTTGTTGATAGCAAACATGGTTTTGATTGAAAATATTGCTCCTTGTTTAAGAAAAACTGTAGTTGTCAGTTTTGGCCTGAGAGAAAGCTATTTTTACAAATGTTACAGTAAAAGCTGCAGGAAGCTCTCAGAAGTGAGTTTTTTGGTCCTAATCATTAGAAATCAGTTACTTGTTGATGGCAAACATGGTTTTGATTGAAAATATTGCTCCTTGTTTAAGAAAAACTGTAGTTGTCAGTTTTGGCCAGAGAGAAAGCTATTTTTACAAATGTTACAGTAAAAGCTGCAGGAAGCTCTCAGAAGTGAGTTTTTTGGTCCTAATCATTAGAAATCAGTTACTTGTTGATGGCAAACATGGTTTTGATTGAAAATATTGCTCCTTGTTTAAGAAAAACTGCAGTTGTCAGTTTTGGCCTGAGAGAAAGCTATTTTTACAAATGTTACAGTAAAAGCTGCAGGAAGCTCTCAGAAGTGAGTTTTTTTGTCCTAATCATTAGAAATCAGTTACTTGTTGATGGCAAACATGGTTTTGATTGAAAATATTGCTCCTTGTTTAAGAAAAACTGTAGTTGTCAGTTTTGGCCAGAGAGAAAGCTATTTTTACAAATGTTACAGTAAAATCTGCAGGAAGCTCTCAGAAGTGAGTTTTTTGGTCCTAATCATTAGAAATCAGTTACTTGTTGATGGCAAATGTGGTTTTGAATGAAAATATTGGTCCTTGTTTAAGAAAAACTGTAATTGTCAGTTTTGGCCTAAGAGAAAGCTATTTGTACAAATGTTACAGTAAAAGCTGCAGGAAGCTCTCAGAAGTGAGTTTTTTGGTCCTAATCATTAGAAATCAGTTACTTGTTGATGGCAAACATAGTTTTGATTGAAAATATTGCTCCTTGTTTAAGAAAAACTGTAGTTGTCAGTTTAGGCCTGAGAGAAAGCTATTTTTACAAATGTTACAGTAAAAGCTGCAGGAAGCTCTCAGAAGTGAGTTTTTTGGTCCTAATCATTAGAAATCAGTTACTTGTTGATGGCAAACATGGTTTTGATTGAAAATATTGCTCCTTGTTTAAGAAAAACTGTAGTTGTCAGTTTTGGCCTGAGAGAAAGCTATTTTTACAAATGTTACAGTAAAAGCTGCAGGAAGCTCTCAGAAGTGAGTTCTTTGGTCGTAATCATTAGAAATCAGTTACTTGTTGATGGCAAACATGGTTTTGATTGAAAATATTGCTCCTGGTTTAAGAAAAACTGTAGTTGTCAGTTTTGGCCAGAGAGAAAGCTATTTTTACAAATGTTACAGTAAAAGCTGCAGGAAGCTCTCAGAAGTGAGTTTTTTAGTCCTAATCATTAGAAATCAGTTACTTGTTGATAGCAAACATGGTTTTGATTTAAAATATTGCTCCTTGTTTAAGAAAAACTGTAGTTGTCAGTTTTGGCCAGAGAGAAAGCTATTTTTACAAATGTTACAGTAAAAGCTGCAGGAAGCTCTCAGAAGTGAGTTTTTTGGTCCTAATCATTAGAAATCAGTTACTTGTTGATGGCAAACATGGTTTTGATTGAAAATATTGCTCCTTGTTTAAGAAAAACTGCAGTTGTCAGTTTTGGCCTGAGAGACAGCTATTTTTTACAAATGTTACAGTAAAAGCTGCAGGAAGCTCTCATAAGTGAGTTTTTTTGTCCTAATCATTAGAAATCAGTTACTTGTTGATGGCAAACATGGTTTTGATTGAAAATATTGCTCCTTGTTTAAGAAAAACTGTAGTTGTCAGTTTTGGCCAGAGAGAAAGCTATTTTTACAAATGTTACAGTAAAATCTGCAGGAAGCTCTCAGAAGTGAGTTTTTTGGTCCTAATCATTAGAAATCAGTTACTTGTTGATGGCAAATGTGGTTTTGAATGAAAATATTGGTCCTTGTTTAAGAAAAACTGTAATTGTCAGTTTTGGCCTAAGAGAAAGCTATTTGTACAAATGTTACAGTAAAAGCTGCAGGAAGCTCTCAGAAGTGAGTTTTTTGGTCCTAATCATTAGAAATCAGTTACTTGTTGATGGCAAACATAGTTTTGATTGAAAATATTGCTCCTTGTTTAAGAAAAACTGTAGTTGTCAGTTTAGGCCTGAGAGAAAGCTATTTTTACAAATGTTACAGTAAAAGCTGCAGGAAGCTCTCAGAAGTGAGTTTTTTGGTCCTAATCATTAGAAATCAGTTACTTGTTGATGGCAAACATGGTTTTGATTGAAAATATTGCTCCTTGTTTAAGAAAAACTGTAGTTGTCAGTTTTGGCCTGAGAGAAAGCTATTTTTACAAATGTTACAGTAAAAGCTGCAGGAAGCTCTCAGAAGTGAGTTCTTTGGTCCTAATCATTAGAAATCAGTTACTTGTTGATGGCAAACATGGTTTTGATTGAAAATATTGCTCCTGGTTTAAGAAAAACTGTAGTTGTCAGTTTTGGCCAGAGAGAAAGCTATTTTTACAAATGTTACAGTAAAAGCTGCAGGAAGCTCTCAGAAGTGAGTTTTTTAGTCCTAATCATTAGAAATCAGTTACTTGTTGATAGCAAACATGGTTTTGATTTAAAATATTGCTCCTTGTTTAAGAAAAACTGTAGTTGTCAGTTTTGGCCTGAGAGAAAGCTATTTTTACAAATGTTACAGTAAAAGCTGCAGGAAGCTCTCAGAAGTGAGTTTTTTGGTCCTAATCATTAGAAATCAGTTACTTGTTGATGGCAAACATGGTTTTGATTGAAAATATTGCTCCTTGTTTAAGAAAAACTGTAGTTGTCAGTTTTGGCCTGAGCGAAAGCTATTTTTACAAATGTTACAGTAAAAGCTGCAGGAAGCTCTCAGAAGTGAGTTTTTTGGTCCTAATGATTAGAAATCAGTTACTTGTTGATGGCAAACATGGTTTTGATTGAAAATATTGCTCCTTGCTAAGAAAAACTGTAGTTGTCACTTTTGGCCTGAGAGAAAGCTATTTTTACAAATGTTACAGTAAAAGCTGCAGGAAGCTCTCAGAAGTGAGTTTTTTGGTCCTAATCATTAGAAATCAGTTACTTGTTGATGGCAAACATGGTTTTGATTGAAAATATTGCTCCTTGTTTAAGAAAAACTGTAGTTGTCAGTTTTGGCCTGAGAGAAAGCTATTTGTACAAATGTTACAGTAAAAGCTGCAGGAAGCTCTCAGAAGTGAGTTTTTTGGTCCTAATCATTAGAAATCAGTTACTTGTTGATAGCAAACATGGTTTTGATTGAAAATATTGCTCCTTGTTTAAGAAAAACTGTAGTTGTCAGTTTTGGCCTGAGAGAAAGCTATTTTTACAAATGTTACAGTAAAAGCTGCAGGAAGCTCTCAGAAGTGAGTTCTTTGGTCCTAATCATTAGAAATCAGTTACTTGTTGATGGCAAACATGGTTTTGATTGAAAATATTGCTCCTGGTTTAAGAAAAACTGTAGTTGTCAGTTTTGGCCAGAGAGAAAGCTATTTTTACAAATGTTACAGTAAAAGCTGCAGGAAGCTCTCAGAAGTGAGTTTTTTAGTCCTAATCATTAGAAATCAGTTACTTGTTGATAGCAAACATGGTTTTGATTTAAAATATTGCTCCTTGTTTAAGAAAAACTGTAGTTGTCAGTTTTGGCCTGAGAGAAAGCTATTTTTACAAATGTTACAGTAAAAGCTGCAGGAAGCTCTCAGAAGTGAGTTTTTTGGTCCTAATCATTAGAAATCAGTTACTTGTTGATGGCAAACATGGTTTTGATTGAAAATATTGCTCCTTGTTTAAGAAAAACTGTAGTTGTCAGTTTTGGCCAGAGAGAAAGCTATTTTTACAAATGTTACAGTAAAAGCTGCAGGAAGCTCTCAGAAGTGAGTTTTTTGGTCCTAATCATTAGAAATCAGTTACTTGTTGATGGCAAACATGGTTTTGATTGAAAATATTGCTCCTTGTTTAAGAAAAACTGCAGTTGTCAGTTTTGGCCTGAGAGACAGCTATTTTTTACAAATGTTACAGTAAAAGCTGCAGGAAGCTCTCATAAGTGAGTTTTTTTGTCCTAATCATTAGAAATCAGTTACTTGTTGATGGCAAACATGGTTTTGATTGAAAATATTGCTCCTTGTTTAAGAAAAACTGTAGTTGTCAGTTTTGGCCAGAGAGAAAGCTATTTTTACAAATGTTACAGTAAAATCTGCAGGAAGCTCTCAGAAGTGAGTTTTTTGGTCCTAATCATTAGAAATCAGTTACTTGTTGATGGCAAATGTGGTTTTGAATGAAAATATTGGTCCTTGTTTAAGAAAAACTGTAATTGTCAGTTTTGGCCTAAGAGAAAGCTATTTGTACAAATGTTACAGTAAAAGCTGCAGGAAGCTCTCAGAAGTGAGTTTTTTGGTCCTAATCATTAGAAATCAGTTACTTGTTGATGGCAAACATAGTTTTGATTGAAAATATTGCTCCTTGTTTAAGAAAAACTGTAGTTGTCAGTTTAGGCCTGAGAGAAAGCTATTTTTACAAATGTTACAGTAAAAGCTGCAGGAAGCTCTCAGAAGTGAGTTTTTTGGTCCTAATCATTAGAAATCAGTTACTTGTTGATGGCAAACATGGTTTTGATTGAAAATATTGCTCCTTGTTTAAGAAAAACTGTAGTTGTCAGTTTTGGCCTGAGAGAAAGCTATTTTTACAAATGTTACAGTAAAAGCTGCAGGAAGCTCTCAGAAGTGAGTTCTTTGGTCCTAATCATTAGAAATCAGTTACTTGTTGATGGCAAACATGGTTTTGATTGAAAATATTGCTCCTGGTTTAAGAAAAACTGTAGTTGTCAGTTTTGGCCAGAGAGAAAGCTATTTTTACAAATGTTACAGTAAAAGCTGCAGGAAGCTCTCAGAAGTGAGTTTTTTAGTCCTAATCATTAGAAATCAGTTACTTGTTGATAGCAAACATGGTTTTGATTTAAAATATTGCTCCTTGTTTAAGAAAAACTGTAGTTGTCAGTTTTGGCCTGAGAGAAAGCTTTTTTTACAAATGTTACAGTAAAAGCTGCAGGAAGCTCTCAGAAGTGAGTTTTTTGGTCCTAATCATTAGAAATCAGTTACTTGTTGATGGCAAACATGGTTTTGATTGAAAATATTGCTCCTTGTTTAAGAAAAACTGTAGTTGTCAGTTTTGGCCTGAGAGAAAGCTATTTTTACAAATGTTACAGTAAAAGCTGCAGGAAGCTCTCAGAAGTGAGTTTTTTGGTCCTAATGATTAGAAATCAGTTACTTGTTGATGGCAAACATGGTTTTGATTGAAAATATTGCTCCTTGCTAAGAAAAACTGTAGTTGTCACTTTTGGCCTGAGAGAAAGCTATTTTTACAAATGTTACAGTAAAAGCTGCAGGAAGCTCTCAGAAGTGAGTTTTTTGGTCCTAATCATTAGAAATCAGTTACTTGTTGATGGCAAACATGGTTTTGATTGAAAATATTGCTCCTTGTTTAAGAAAAACTGTAGTTGTCAGTTTTGGCCTGAGAGAAAGCTATTTGTACAAATGTTACAGTAAAAGCTGCAGGAAGCTCTCAGAAGTGAGTTTTTTGGTCCTAATCATTAGAAATCAGTTACTTGTTGATAGCAAACATGGTTTTGATTGAAAATATTGCTCCTTGTTTAAGAAAAACTGTAGTTGTCAGTTTTGGCCTGAGAGAAAGCTATTTTTACAAATGTTACAGTAAAAGCTGCAGGAAGCTCTCAGAAGTGAGTTTTTTGGTCCTAATCATTAGAAATCAGTTACTTGTTGATGGCAAACATGGTTTTGATTGAAAATATTGCTCCTTGTTTAAGAAAAACTGTAGTTGTCAGTTTTGGCCAGAGAGAAAGCTATTTTTACAAATGTTACAGTAAAAGCTGCAGGAAGCTCTCAGAAGTGAGTTTTTTGGTCCTAATCATTAGAAATCAGTTACTTGTTGATGGCAAACATGGTTTTGATTGAAAATATTGCTCCTTGTTTAAGAAAAACTGCAGTTGTCAGTTTTGGCCTGAGAGAAAGCTATTTTTACAAATGTTACAGTAAAAGCTGCAGGAAGCTCTCAGAAGTGAGTTTTTTTGTCCTAATCATTAGAAATCAGTTACTTGTTGATGGCAAACATGGTTTTGATTGAAAATATTGCTCCTTGTTTAAGAAAAACTGTAGTTGTCAGTTTTGGCCAGAGAGAAAGCTATTTTTACAAATGTTACAGTAAAATCTGCAGGAAGCTCTCAGAAGTGAGTTTTTTGGTCCTAATCATTAGAAATCAGTTACTTGTTGATGGCAAATGTGGTTTTGAATGAAAATATTGGTCCTTGTTTAAGAAAAACTGTAATTGTCAGTTTTGGCCTAAGAGAAAGCTATTTGTACAAATGTTACAGTAAAAGCTGCAGGAAGCTCTCAGAAGTGAGTTTTTTGGTCCTAATCATTAGAAATCAGTTACTTGTTGATGGCAAACATAGTTTTGATTGAAAATATTGCTCCTTGTTTAAGAAAAACTGTAGTTGTCAGTTTAGGCCTGAGAGAAAGCTATTTTTACAAATGTTACAGTAAAAGCTGCAGGAAGCTCTCAGAAGTGAGTTTTTTGGTCCTAATCATTAGAAATCAGTTACTTGTTGATGGCAAACATGGTTTTGATTGAAAATATTGCTCCTTGTTTAAGAAAAACTGTAGTTGTCAGTTTTGGCCTGAGAGAAAGCTATTTTTACAAATGTTACAGTAAAAGCTGCAGGAAGCTCTCAGAAGTGAGTTCTTTGGTCGTAATCATTAGAAATCAGTTACTTGTTGATGGCAAACATGGTTTTGATTGAAAATATTGCTCCTGGTTTAAGAAAAACTGTAGTTGTCAGTTTTGGCCAGAGAGAAAGCTATTTTTACAAATGTTACAGTAAAAGCTGCAGGAAGCTCTCAGAAGTGAGTTTTTTAGTCCTAATCATTAGAAATCAGTTACTTGTTGATAGCAAACATGGTTTTGATTTAAAATATTGCTCCTTGTTTAAGAAAAACCGTAGTTGTCAGTTTTGGCCTGAGAGAAAGCTATTTTTACAAATGTTACAGTAAAAGCTGCAGGAAGCTCTCAGAAGTGAGTTTTTTGGTCCTAATCATTAGAAATCAGTTACTTGTTGATGGCAAACATGGTTTTGATTGAAAATATTACTCCTTGTTTAAGAAAAACTGTAGTTGTCAGTTTTGGCCTGAGAGAAAGCTATTTTTACAAATGTTACAGTAAAAGCTGCAGGAAGCTCTCAGAAGTGAGTTTTTTGGTCCTAATGATTAGAAATCAGTTACTTGTTGATGGCAAACCTGGTTTTGATTGAAAATATTGCTCCTTGCTAAGAAAAACTGTAGTTGTCACTTTTGGCCTGAGAGAAAGCTATTTTTACAAATGTTACAGTAAAAGCTGCAGGAAGCTCTCAGAAGTGAGTTTTTTGGTCCTAATCATTAGAAATCAGTTACTTGTTGATGGCAAACATGGTTTTGATTGAAAATATTGCTCCTTGTTTAAGAAAAACTGTAGTTGTCAGTTTTGGCCTGAGAGAAAGCTATTTTTACAAATGTTACAGTAAAAGCTGCAGGAAGCTCTCAGAAGTGAGTTTTTTGGTCCTAATGATTAGAAATCAGTTACTTGTTGATGGCAAACATGGTTTTGATTGAAAATATTGCTCCTTGCTAAGAAAAACTGTAGTTGTCACTTTTGGCCTGAGAGAAAGCTATTTTTACAAATGTTACAGTAAAAGCTGCAGGAAGCTCTCAGAAGTGAGTTTTTTGGTCCTAATCATTAGAAATCAGTTACTTGTTGATGGCAAACATGGTTTTGATTGAAAATATTGCTCCTTGTTTAAGAAAAACTGTAGTTGTCAGTTTTGGCCTGAGAGAAAGCTATTTTTACAAATGTTACAGTAAAAGCTGCAGGAAGCTCTCAGAAGTGAGTTTTTTGGTCCTAATGATTAGAAATCAGTTACTTGTTGATGGCAAACATGGTTTTGATTGAAAATATTGCTCCTTGCTAAGAAAAACTGTAGTTGTCAGTTTTGGCCTGAGAGAAAGCTATTTTTACAAATGTTACAGTAAAAGCTGCAGGAAGCTCTCAGAAGTGAGTTTTTTGGTCCTAATCATTAGAAATCAGTTACTTGTTGATGGCAAACATGGTTTTGATTGAAAATATTGCTCCTTGCTAAGAAAAACTGTAGTTGTCAGTTTTGGCCTGAGAGAAAGCTATTTTTACAAATGTTACAGTAAAAGCTGCAGGAAGCTCTCAGAAGTTATTTTTGGGCTCCTAATCATTAGAAATCAGTTACTTGTTGATGGCAAACATGGTTTTGATTGAAAATATTGCTCCTTGTTTAAGAAAAACTGTAGTTGTCAGTTTTGGCCTGAGACAAAGCTATTTTTTACCAATGTTACAGTAAAAGCTGCAGGAAGCTCTCAGAAGTGAGTTTTTTGGTCCTAATCATTAGAAATCAGTTACTTGTTGATGGCAAACATGGTTTTGATTAAAAATATTGCTCCTTGTTTAAGAAAAACTGTAGTTGTCAGTTTTGGCCTGAGAGAAAGCTATTTTTTACAAATGTTACAGTAAAAGCTGCAGGAAGCTCTCAGAAGTGAGTTCTTTGGTCCTAATCATTAGAAATCAGTTACTTGTTGATGGCAAACATGGTTTTGATTAAAAAATATTGCTCCTTGTTTAAGAAAAACTGTAGTTGTCAGTTTTGGCCTGAGAGAAAGCTATTTTTACAAATGTTACAGTAAAAGCTGCAGGAAGCTCTCAGAAGTGAGTTCTTTGTTCCTAATCATTAGAAATCAGTTACTTGTTGATGGCAAACATGGTTTTGATTGAAAATATTGCTCCTGGTTTAAGAAAAACTGTAGTTGTCAGTTTTGGCCAGAGAGAAAGCTATTTTTACAAATGTTACAGTAAAAGCTGCAGGAAGCTCTCAGAAGTGAGTTTTTTGGTCCTAATCATTAGAAATCAGTTACTTGTTGATAGCAAACATGGTTTTGATTTAAGATATTGCTCCTTGTTTAAGAAAAACTGTAGTTGTCAGTTTTGGCCTGAGAGAAAGCTATTTTTACAAATGTTACAGTAAAAGCTGCAGGAAGCTCTCAGAAGTGAGTTTTTTGGTCCTAATCATTAGAAATCAGTTACTTGTTGATGGCAAACATGGTTTTGATTGAAAATATTGCTCCTTGTTTAAGAAAAACTGTAGTTGTCAGTTTTGGCCTGAGAGAAAGCTATTTTTACAAATGTTACAGTAAAAGCTGCAGGAAGCTCTCAGAAGTGAGTTTTTTGGTCCTAATGATTAGAAATCAGTTACTTGTTGATGGCAAACATGGTTTTGATTGAAAATATTGCTCCTTGCTAAGAAAAACTGTAGTTGTCAGTTTTGGCCTGAGAGAAAGCTATTTTTACAATTGTTACAGTAAAAGCTGCAGGAAGCTCTCAGAAGTGAGTTTTTTGGTCCTAATCATTAGAAATCAGTTACTTGTTGATGGCAAACATGGTTTTGATTGAAAATATTGCTCCTTGTTTAAGAAAAACTGTAGTTGTCAGTTTTGGCCTGAGAGAAAGCTATTTTTACAAATGTTACAGTAAAAGCTGCAGGAAGCTCTCAGAAGTGAGTTTTTTGGTCCTAATGATTAGAAATCAGTTACTTGTTGATGGCAAACATTGTTTTGATTGAAAATATTGCTCCTTGTTTAAGAAAAACTGTAGTTGTCAGTTTTGGCCTGAGACAAAGCTATTTTTTACCAATGTTACAGTAAAAGCTGCAGGAAGCTCTCAGAAGTGAGTTTTTTGGTCCTAATCATTAGAAATCAGTTGCTTGTTGATGGCAAACATGGTTTTGATTGAAAATATTGCTCCTGGTTTAAGAAAAACTGTAGTTGTCAGTTTTGGCCAGAGAGAAAGCTATTTTTACAAATGTTACAGTAAAAGCTGCAGGAAGCTCTCAGAAGTGAGTTCTTTGGTCCTAATCATTAGAAATCAGTTACTTGTTGATGGCAAATGTGGTTTTGAATGAAAATATTGGTCCTTGTTTAAGAAAAACTGTAATTGTCAGTTTTGGCCTAAGAGAAAGCTATTTGTACAAATGTTACAGTAAAAGCTGCAGGAAGCTCTCAGAAGTGAGTTTTTTGGTCCTAATCATTAGAAATCAGTTACTTGTTGATGGCAAACATGGTTTTGATTGAAAATATTGCTCCTTGTTTAAGAAAAACTGTAGTTGTCAGTTTTGGCCTGAGAGAAAGCTATTTTTACAAATGTTACAGTAAAAGCTGCAGGAAGCTCTCAGAAGTGAGTTCTTTGGTCCTGATCATTAGAAATCAGTTACTTGTTGATGGCAAACATGGTTTTGATTGAAAATATTGCTCCTGGTTTAAGAAAAACTGTAGTTGTCAGTTTTGGCCAGAGAGAAAGCTATTTTTACAAATGTTACAGTAAAAGCTGCAGGAAGCTCTCAGAAGTGAGTTTTTTGGTCCTAATCATTAGAAATCAGTTACTTGTTGATAGCAAACATGGTTTTGATTTAAAATATTGCTCCTTGTTTAAGAAAAACTGTAGTTGTCAGTTTTGGCCTGAGAGAAAGCTATTTTTACAAATGTTACAGTAAAAGCTGCAGGAAGCTCTCAGAAGTGAGTTTTTTGGTCCTAATCATTAGAAATCAGTTACTTGTTGATGGCAAACATGGTTTTGATTGAAAATATTGCTCCTTGTTTAAGAAAAACTGTAGTTGTCAGTTTTGGCCTGAGAGAAAGCTATTTTTACAAATGTTACAGTAAAAGCTGCAGGAAGCTCTCAGAAGTGAGTTTTTTGGTCCTAATCATTAGAAATTAGTTACTTGTTGATGGCAAACATGGTTTTGATTGAAAATATTGCTCCTTGTTTAAGAAAAACTATAGTTGTCAGTTTTGGGCTTCTCTCGCCGAGAGAAAGCTATTTTTACAAATGTTACAGTAAAAGCTGCAGGAAGCTCTCAGAAGTGAGTTTTTTGGTCCTAATCATTAGAAATCAGTTACTTGTTGATGGCAAACATGGTTTTGATTGAAAATATTGCTCCTTGTTTAAGAAAAACTATAGTTGTCAGTTTTGGCCTTCTCTCGCCGAGAGAAAGCTATTTTTACAAATGTTACAGTAAAAGCTGCAGGAAGGTCTCAGAAGTGAGTTTTTTGGTCCTAATCATTAGAAATCAGTTACTTGTTGATGGCAAACATGGTTTTGATTGAAAATATTGCTCCTTGTTTAAGAAAAACTGTAGTTGTCAGTTTTGGCCTGAGAGAAAGCTATTTGTACAAATGCTACAGTAAAAGCTGCAGGAAGCTCTCAGAAGTGAGTTTTTTGGTCCTAATCATTAGAAATCAGTTACTTGTTGATGGCAAACATGGTTTTGATTGAAAATATTGCTCCTTGTTTAAGAAAAACTGTAGTTGTCAGTTTTGGGCTTCTCTCGCGGAGAGAAAGCTATTTTTACAAATGTTACAGTAAAAGCTGCAGAAAGCTCTCAGAAGTGAGTTTTTTGGTGCTAATCATTAGAAATTATTTACTTGTTGATGGCAAACATGGTTTCGATTGAAAATATGGCTCCTTGTTTAAGAAAAACTATAGTTGTCAGTTTTGGGCTTCTCTCGCCGAGAGAAAGCTATTTTTACAAATGTTACAGTAAAAGCTGCAGGAAGCTCTCAGAAGTGAGTTTTTTGGTCCTAATCATTAGAAATTAGTTACTTGTTGATGGCAAACATGGTTTTGATTGAAAATTTTGCTCCTTGTTTAAGAAAAACTATAGTTGTCAGTTTTGGGCTTCTCTCGCCGAGAGAAAGCTATTTTTACAAATGTTACAGTAAAAGCTGCAGGAAGCTCTCAGAAGTGAGTTTTTTGGTCCTAATCATTAGAAATCAGTTACTTGTTGATGGCAAACATGGTTTTGATTGAAAATATTGCTCCTAGTTTAAGAAAAACTATAGTTGTCAGTTTTGGCCTTCTCTCGCCGAGAGAAAGCTATTTTTACAAATGTTACAGTAAAAGCTGCAGGAAGCTCTCAGAAGTGAGTTTTTTGGTCCTAATCATTAGAAATCAGTTACTTGTTGATGGCAAACATGGTTTTGATTGAAAATATGGCTCCTTGTTTAAGAAAAACTATAGTTGTCAGTTTTGGGCTTCTCTCGCCGAGAGAAAGCTATTTTTACAAATGTTACAGTAAAAGCTGTAGGAAGCTCTCAGAAGTGAGTTTTTTGGTCGTAATCATTAGAAATTAGTTACTTGTTGATGGTAAACATGGTTTTGATTGAAAATATTGCTCCTTGTTTAAGAAAAACTATAGTTGTCAGTTTTGGCCTTCTCTCGCCGAGAGAAAGCTATTTTTACAAATGTTACAGTAAAAGCTGCAGGAAGCTCTCAGAAGTGAGTTTTTTGGTCCTAATCATTAGAAATCAGTTACTTGTTGATGGCAAACATGGTTTTGATTGAAAATATGGCTCCTTGTTTAAGAAAAACTATAGTTGTCAGTTTTGGGCTTCTCTCGCCGAGAGAAAGCTATTTTTACAAATGTTACAGTAAAAGCTGTAGGAAGCTCTCAGAAGTGAGTTTTTTGGTCGTAATCATTAGAAATTAGTTACTTGTTGATGGTAAACATGGTTTTGATTGAAAATATTGCTCCTTGTTTAAGAAAAACTATAGTTGTCAGTTTTGGCCTTCTCTCGCCGAGAGAAAGCTATTTTTACAAATGTTACAGTAAAAGCTGCAGGAAGCTCTCAGAAGTGAGTTTTTTGGTCCTAATCATTAGAAATCAGTTACTTGTTGATGGCAAACATGGTTTTGATTGAAAATATGGCTCCTTGTTTAAGAAAAACTATAGTTGTCAGTTTTGGGCTTCTCTCGCCGAGAGAAAGCTATTTTTACAAATGTTACAGTAAAAGCTGCAGGAAGCTCTCAGAAGTGAGTTTTTTGGTCCTAATCATTAGAAATCAGTTACTTGTTGATGGCAAATGTGGTTTTGAATGAAAATATTGGTCCTTGTTTAAGAAAAACTGTAATTGTCAGTTTTGGCCTAAGAGAAAGCTATTTGTACAAATGTTACAGTAAAAGCTGCAGGAAGCTCTCAGAAGTGACTTTTTTGGTCCTAATCATTAGAAATCAGTTACTTGTTGATGGCAAACATAGTTTTGATTGAAAATATTGCTCCTTGTTTAAGAAAAACTGTAGTTGTCAGTTTAGGCCTGAGAGAAAGCTATTTTTACAAATGTTACAGTAAAAGCTGCAGGAAGCTCTCAGAAGTGAGTTTTTTGGTCCTAATCATTAGAAATTAGTTACTTGTTGATGGCAAACATGGTTTTGATTGAAAATATGGCTCCTTGTTTAAGAAAAACTATAGTTGTCAGTTTTGGGCTTCTCTCGCCGAGAGAAAGCTATTTTTACAAATGTTACAGTAAAAGCTGTAGGAAGCTCTCACAAGTGAGTTTTTTGGTCCTAATCATTAGAAATTAGTTACTTGTTGATGGCAAACATGGTTTTGATTGAAAATATTGCTCCTTGTTTAAGAAAAACTATAGTTGTCAGTTTTGGGCTTCTCTCGCCGAGAGAAAGCTATTTTTACAAATGTTACAGTAAAAGCTACAGGAAGCTCTGAGAAGTGAGTTTTTTGGTCCTAATCATTAGAAATCAGTTACTTGTTGATGGCAAACATGGTTTTGATTAAAAAAATATTGCTCCTTGTTTAAGAAAAACTGCAGTTGTCAGTTTTGGCCTGAGAGAAAGCTATTTTTACAAATGTTACAGTAAAAGCTGCAGGAAGCTCTCAGAAGTGAGTTTTTTTGTCCTAATCATTAGAAATCAGTTACTTGTTGATGGCAAACATGGTTTTGATTGAAAATATTGCTCCTTGTTTGAGAAAAACTGTAGTTGTCAGTTTTGGCCAGAGAGAAAGCTATTTTTACAAATGTTACAGTAAAATCTGCAGGAAGCTCTCAGAAGTGAGTTTTTTGGTCCTAATCATTAGAAATCAGTTACTTGTTGATGGCAAATGTGGTTTTGAATGAAAATATTGGTCCTTGTTTAAGAAAAACTGTAATTGTCAGTTTTGGCCTAAGAGAAAGCTATTTGTACAAATGTTACAGTAAAAGCTGCAGGAAGCTCTCAGAAGTGAGTTTTTTGGTCCTAATCATTAGAAATCAGTTACTTGTTGATGGCAAACATAGTTTTGATTGAAAATATTGCTCCTTGTTTAAGAAAAACTGTAGTTGTCAGTTTAGGCCTGAGAGAAAGCTATTTTTACAAATGTTACAGTAAAAGCTGCAGGAAGCTCTCAGAAGTGAGTTTTTTGGTCCTAATCATTAGAAATTAGTTACTTGTTGATGGCAAACATGGTTTTGATTGAAAATTTTGCTCCTTGTTTAAGAAAAACTATAGTTGTCAGTTTTGGGCTTCTCTCGCCGAGAGAAAGCTATTTTTACAAATGTTACAGTAAAAGCTGCAGGAAGCTCTCAGAGGTGAGTTTTTTGGTCCTAATCATTAGAAATCAGTTACTTTTTGATGGCAAACATGGTTTTGATTGAAAATATTGCTCCTTGTTTAAGAAAAACTGTAGTTGTCAGTTTTGGGCTTCTCTCGCGGAGAGAAAGCTATTTTTACAAATGTTACAGTAAAAGCTGCAGAAAGCTCTCAGAAGTGAGTTTTTTGGTGCTAATCATTAGAAATTAGTTACTTGTTGATGGCAAACATGGTTTCGATTGAAAATATGGCTCCTTGTTTAAGAAAAACTATAGTTGTCAGTTTTGGGCTTCTCTCGCCGAGAGAAAGCTATTTTTACAAATGTTACAGTAAAAGCTGCAGGAAGCTCTCAGAAGTGAGTTTTTTGGTCCTAATCATTAGAAATTAGTTACTTGTTGATGGCAAACATGGTTTTGATTGAAAATTTTGCTCCTTGTTTAAGAAAAACTATAGTTGTCAGTTTTGGGCTTCTCTCGCCGAGAGAAAGCTATTTTTACAAATGTTACAGTAAAAGCTGCAGGAAGCTCTCAGAAGTGAGTTTTTTGGTCCTAATCATTAGAAATCAGTTACTTGTTGATGGCAAACATGGTTTTGATTGAAAATATTGCTCCTAGTTTAAGAAAAACTATAGTTGTCAGTTTTGGCCTTCTCTCGCCGAGAGAAAGCTATTTTTACAAATGTTACAGTAAAAGCTGCAGGACAGCTGTCAGAAGTGAGTTTTTTGGTCCTAATCATTAGAAATCAGTTACTTGTTGATGGCAAACATGGTTTTGATTGAAAATATGGCTCCTTGTTTAAGAAAAACTATAGTTGTCAGTTTTGGGCTTCTCTCGCCGAGAGAAAGCTATTTTTACAAATGTTACAGTAAAAGCTGTAGGAAGCTCTCACAAGTGAGTTTTTTGGTCCTAATCATTAGAAATTAGTTACTTGTTGATGGCAAACATGGTTTTGATTGAAAATATTGCTCCTTGTTTAAGAAAAACTATAGTTGTCAGTTTTGGGCTTCTCTCGCCGAGAGAAAGCTATTTTTACAAATGTTACAGTAAAAGCTGTAGGAAGCTCTCACAAGTGAGTTTTTTGGTCGTAATCATTAGAAATTAGTTACTTGTTGATGGTAAACATGGTTTTGATTGAAAATATTGCTCCTTGTTTAAGAAAAACTATAGTTGTCAGTTTTGGCCTTCTCTCGCCGAGAGAAAGCTATTTTTACAAATGTTACAGTAAAAGCTGCAGAAAGCTCTCAGAAGTGAGTTTTTTGGTCCTAATCATTAGAAATCAGTTACTTGTTGATGGCAAACATGGTTTTGATTGAAAATATGGCTCCTTGTTTAAGAAAAACTATAGTTGTCAGTTTTGGGCTTCTCTCGCCGAGAGAAAGCTATTTTTACAAATGTTACAGTAAAAGCTGTAGGAAGCTCTCACAAGTGAGTTTTTTGGTCCTAATCATTAGAAATTAGTTACTTGTTGATGGCAAACATGGTTTTGATTGAAAATATTGCTCCTTGTTTAAGAAAAACTATAGTTGTCAGTTTTGGGCTTCTCTCGCCGAGAGAAAGCTATTTTTACAAATGTTACAGTAAAAGCTACAGGAAGCTCTCAGAAGTGAGTTTTTTGGTCCTAATCATTAGAAATCAGTTACTTGTTGATGGCAAACATGGTTTTGATTAAAAAAATATTGCTCCTTGTTTAAGAAAAACTGTAGTTGTCAGTTTTGGCCTGAGAGAAAGCTATTTTTACAAATGTTACAGTAAAAGCTGCAGGAAGCTCTCAGAAGTGAGTTTTTTGGTCCTAATCATTAGAAATCAGTTACTTGTTGATGGCAAACATGGTTTTGATTGAAAATATTGCTCCTTGTTTAAGAAAAACTGTAGTTGTCAGTTTTGGCCAGAGAGAAAGCTATTTTTACAAATGTTACAGTAAAAGCTGCAGGAAGCTCTCAGAAGTGAGTTTTTTGGTCCTAATCATTAGAAATCAGTTACTTGTTGATGGCAAACATGGTTTTGATTGAAAATATTGCTCCTTGTTTAAGAAAAACTGCAGTTGTCAGTTTTGGCCTGAGAGAAAGCTATTTTTACAAATGTTACAGTAAAAGCTGCAGGAAGCTCTCAGAAGTGAGTTTTTTTGTCCTAATCATTAGAAATCAGTTACTTGTTGATGGCAAACATGGTTTTGATTGAAAATATTGCTCCTTGTTTGAGAAAAACTGTAGTTGTCAGTTTTGGCCAGAGAGAAAGCTATTTTTACAAATGTTACAGTAAAATCTGCAGGAAGCTCTCAGAAGTGAGTTTTTTGGTCCTAATCATTAGAAATCAGTTACTTGTTGATGGCAAATGTGGTTTTGAATGAAAATATTGGTCCTTGTTTAAGAAAAACTGTAATTGTCAGTTTTGGCCTAAGAGAAAGCTATTTGTACAAATGTTACAGTAAAAGCTGCAGGAAGCTCTCAGAAGTGAGTTTTTTGGTCCTAATCATTAGAAATCAGTTACTTGTTGATGGCAAATGTGGTTTTGAATGAAAATATTGGTCCTTGTTTAAGAAAAACTGTAGTTGTCAGTTTTGGCCAGAGAGAAAGCTATTTTTACAAATGTTACAGTAAAAGCTGCAGGAAGCTCTCAGAAGTGAGTTTTTTAGTCCTAATCATTAGAAATCAGTTACTTGTTGATAGCAAACATGGTTTTGATTTAAAATATTGCTCCTTGTTTAAGAAAAACTGTAGTTGTCAGTTTTGGCCAGAGAGAAAGCTATTTTTACAAATGTTACAGTAAAAGCTGCAGGAAGCTCTCAGAAGTGAGTTTTTTGGTCCTAATCATTAGAAATCAGTTACTTGTTGATGGCAAACATGGTTTTGATTGAAAATATTGCTCCTTGTTTAAGAAAAACTGTAGTTGTCAGTTTTGGCCTGAGAGAAAGCTATTTTTACAAATGTTACAGTAAAAGCTGCAGGAAGCTCTCAGAAGTGAGTTTTTTGGTCCTAATGATTAGAAATCAGTTACTTGTTGATGGCAAACATGGTTTTGATTGAAAATATTGCTCCTTGCTAAGAAAAACTGTAGTTGTCACTTTTGGCCTGAGAGAAAGCTATTTTTACAAATGTTACAGTAAAAGCTGCAGGAAGCTCTCAGAAGTGAGTTTTTTGGTCCTAATCATTAGAAATCAGTTACTTGTTGATGGCAAACATGGTTTTGATTGAAAATATTGCTCCTTGTTTAAGAAAAACTGTAGTTGTCAGTTTTGGCCTGAGAGAAAGCTATTTGTACAAATGTTACAGTAAAAGCTGCAGGAAGCTCTCAGAAGTGAGTTTTTTGGTCCTAATCATTAGAAATCAGTTACTTGTTGATGGCAAACATGGTTTTGATTGAAAATATTGCTCCTGGTTTAAGAAAAACTGTAGTTGTCAGTTTTGGCCAGAGAGAAAGCTATTTTTACAAATGTTACAGTAAAAGCTGCAGGAAGCTCTCAGAAGTGAGTTTTTTAGTCCTAATCATTAGAAATCAGTTACTTGTTGATAGCAAACATGGTTTTGATTTAAAATATTGCTCCTTGTTTAAGAAAAACTGTAGTTGTCAGTTTTGGCCTGAGAGAAAGCTATTTTTACAAATGTTACAGTAAAAGCTGCAGGAAGCTCTCAGAAGTGAGTTTTTTGGTCCTAATCATTAGAAATCAGTTACTTGTTGATGGCAAACATGGTTTTGATTGAAAATATTGCTCCTTGTTTAAGAAAAACTGTAGTTGTCAGTTTTGGCCTGAGAGAAAGCTATTTTTACAAATGTTACAGTAAAAGCTGCAGGAAGCTCTCAGAAGTGAGTTTTTTGGTCCTAATGATTAGAAATCAGTTACTTGTTGATGGCAAACCTGGTTTTGATTGAAAATATTGCTCCTTGCTAAGAAAAACTGTAGTTGTCACTTTTGGCCTGAGAGAAAGCTATTTTTACAAATGTTACAGTAAAAGCTGCAGGAAGCTCTCAGAAGTGAGTTTTTTGGTCCTAATCATTAGAAATCAGTTACTTGTTGATGGCAAACATGGTTTTGATTGAAAATATTGCTCCTTGTTTAAGAAAAACTGTAGTTGTCAGTTTTGGCCTGAGAGAAAGCTATTTTTACAAATGTTACAGTAAAAGCTGCAGGAAGCTCTCAGAAGTGAGTTTTTTGGTCCTAATGATTAGAAATCAGTTACTTGTTGATGGCAAACATGGTTTTGATTGAAAATATTGCTCCTTGCTAAGAAAAACTGTAGTTGTCAGTTTTGGCCTGAGAGAAAGCTATTTTTACAAATGTTACAGTAAAAGCTGCAGGAAGCTCTCAGAAGTGAGTTTTTTGGTCCTAATCATTAGAAATCAGTTACTTGTTGATGGCAAACATGGTTTTGATTGAAAATATTGCTCCTTGCTAAGAAAAACTGTAGTTGTCAGTTTTGGCCTGAGAGAAAGCTATTTTTACAAATGTTACAGTAAAAGCTGCAGGAAGCTCTCAGAAGTTATTTTTGGGCTCCTAATCATTAGAAATCAGTTACTTGTTGATGGCAAACATGGTTTTGATTAAAAATATTGCTCCTTGTTTAAGAAAAACTGTAGTTGTCAGTTTTGGCCTGAGAGAAAGCTATTTTTACAAATGTTACAGTAAAAGCTGCAGGAAGCTCTCAGAAGTGAGTTCTTTGTTCCTAATCATTAGAAATCAGTTACTTGTTGATGGCAAACATGGTTTTGATTGAAAATATTGCTCCTGGTTTAAGAAAAACTGTAGTTGTCAGTTTTGGCCAGAGAGAAAGCTATTTTTACAAATGTTACAGTAAAAGCTGCAGGAAGCTCTCAGAAGTGAGTTTTTTGGTCCTAATCATTAGAAATCAGTTACTTGTTGATAGCAAACATGGTTTTGATGTAAAATATTGCTCCTTGTTTAAGAAAAACTGTAGTTGTCAGTTTTGGCCTGAGAGAAAGCTATTTTTACAAATGTTACAGTAAAAGCTGCAGGAAGCTCTCAGAAGTGAGTTTTTTGGTCCTAATCATTAGAAATCAGTTACTTGTTGATGGCAAACATGGTTTTGATTGAAAATATTGCTCCTTGTTTAAGAAAAACTGTAGTTGTCAGTTTTGGCCTGAGAGAAAGCTATTTTTACAAATGTTACAGTAAAAGCTGCAGGAAGCTCTCAGAAGTGAGTTTTTTGGTCCTAATGATTAGAAATCAGTTACTTGTTGATGGCAAACATGGTTTTGATTGAAAATATTGCTCCTTGCTAAGAAAAACTGTAGTTGTCAGTTTTGGCCTGAGAGAAAGCTATTTTTACAATTGTTACAGTAAAAGCTGCAGGAAGCTCTCAGAAGTGAGTTTTTTGGTCCTAATCATTAGAAATCAGTTACTTGTTGATGGCAAACATGGTTTTGATTGAAAATATTGCTCCTTGTTTAAGAAAAACTGTAGTTGTCAGTTTTGGCCTGAGAGAAAGCTATTTTTACAAATGTTACAGTAAAAGCTGCAGGAAGCTCTCAGAAGTGAGTTTTTTGGTCCTAATGATTAGAAATCAGTTACTTGTTGATGGCAAACATGGTTTTGATTGAAAATATTGCTCCTTGTTTAAGAAAAACTGTAGTTGTCAGTTTTGGCCTGAGACAAAGCTATTTTTTACCAATGTTACAGTAAAAGCTGCAGGAAGCTCTCAGAAGTGAGTTTTTTGGTCCTAATCATTAGAAATCAGTTGCTTGTTGATGGCAAACATGGTTTTGATTGAAAATATTGCTCCTGGTTTAAGAAAAACTGTAGTTGTCAGTTTTGGCCAGAGAGAAAGCTATTTTTACAAATGTTACAGTAAAAGCTGCAGGAAGCTCTCAGAAGTGAGTTCTTTGGTCCTAATCATTAGAAATCAGTTACTTGTTGATGGCAAATGTGGTTTTGAATGAAAATATTGGTCCTTGTTTAAGAAAAACTGTAATTGTCAGTTTTGGCCTAAGAGAAAGCTATTTGTACAAATGTTACAGTAAAAGCTGCAGGAAGCTCTCAGAAGTGAGTTTTTTGGTCCTAATCATTAGAAATCAGTTACTTGTTGATGGCAAACATGGTTTTGATTGAAAATATTGCTCCTTGTTTAAGAAAAACTGTAGTTGTCAGTTTAGGCCTGAGAGAAAGCTATTTTTACAAATGTTACAGTAAAAGCTGCAGGAAGCTCTCAGAAGTGAGTTTTTTGGTCCTAATCATTAGAAATCAGTTACTTGTTGATGGCAAACATGGTTTTGATTGAAAATATTGCTCCTTGTTTAAGAAAAACTGTAGTTGTCAGTTTTGGCCTGAGAGAAAGCTATTTTTACAAATGTTACAGTAAAAGCTGCAGGAAGCTCTCAGAAGTGAGTTCTTTGGTCCTAATCATTAGAAATCAGTTACTTGTTGATGGCAAACATGGTTTTGATTGAAAATATTGCTCCTGGTTTAAGAAAAACTGTAGTTGTCAGTTTTGGCCAGAGAGAAAGCTATTTTTACAAATGTTACAGTAAAAGCTGCAGGAAGCTCTCAGAAGTGAGTTTTTTGGTCCTAATCATTAGAAATCAGTTACTTGTTGATAGCAAACATGGTTTTGATTTAAAATATTGCTCCTTGTTTAAGAAAAACTGTAGTTGTCAGTTTTGGCCTGAGAGAAAGCTATTTTTTACAAATGTTACAGTAAAAGCTGCAGGAAGCTCTCAGAAGTGAGTTTTTTGGTCCTAATCATTAGAAATCAGTTACTTGTTGATGGCAAACATGGTTTTGATTGAAAATATTGCTCCTTGCTTAAGAAAAACTGTAGTTGTCAGTTTTGGCCTGAGAGAAAGCTATTTTTACAAATGTTACAGTAAAAGCTGCAGGAAGCTCTCAGAAGTGAGTTTTTTGGTCCTAATCATTAGAAATTAGTTACTTGTTGATGGCAAACATGGTTTTGATTGAAAATATTGCTCCTTGTTTAAGAAAAACTATAGTTGTCAGTTTTGGGCTTCTCTCGCCGAGAGAAAGCTATTTTTACAAATGTTACAGTAAAAGCTGCAGGAAGCTCTCAGAAGTGAGTTTTTTGGTCCTAATCATTAGAAATCAGTTACTTGTTGATGGCAAACATGGTTTTGATTGAAAATATTGCTCCTTGTTTAAGAAAAACTATAGTTGTCAGTTTTGGCCTTCTCTCGCCGAGAGAAAGCTATTTTTACAAATGTTACAGTAAAAGCTGCAGGAAGGTCTCAGAAGTGAGTTTTTTGGTCCTAATCATTAGAAATCAGTTACTTGTTGATGGCAAACATGGTTTTGATTGAAAATATTGCTCCTTGTTTAAGAAAAACTGTAGTTGTCAGTTTTGGCCTGAGAGAAAGCTATTTGTACAAATGTTACAGTAAAAGCTGCAGGAAGCTCTCAGAAGTGAGTTTTTTGGTCCTAATCATTAGAAATCAGTTACTTGTTGATGGCAAACATGGTTTTGATTGAAAATATTGCTCCTTGTTTAAGAAAAACTGTAGTTGTCAGTTTTGGGCTTCTCTCGCGGAGAGAAAGCTATTTTTACAAATGTTACAGTAAAAGCTGCAGAAAGCTCTCAGAAGTGAGTTTTTTGGTGCTAATCATTAGAAATTATTTACTTGTTGATGGCAAACATGGTTTCGATTGAAAATATGGCTCCTTGTTTAAGAAAAACTATAGTTGTCAGTTTTGGGCTTCTCTCGCCGAGAGAAAGCTATTTTTACAAATGTTACAGTAAAAGCTGCAGGAAGCTCTCAGAAGTGAGTTTTTTGGTCCTAATCATTAGAAATCAGTTACTTGTTGATGGCAAACATAGTTTTGATTGAAAATATTGCTCCTTGTTTAAGAAAAACTGTAGTTGTCAGTTTAGGCCTGAGAGAAAGCTATTTTTACAAATGTTACAGTAAAAGCTGCAGGAAGCTCTCAGAAGTGAGTTTTTTGGTCCTAATCATTAGAAATCAGTTACTTGTTGATGGCAAACATGGTTTTGATTGAAAATATTGCTCCTTGTTTAAGAAAAACTGTAGTTGTCAGTTTTGGCCAGAGAGAAAGCTATTTTTACAAATGTTACAGTAAAAGCTGCAGGAAGCTCTCAGAAGTGAGTTTTTTGGTCCTAATCATTAGAAATCAGTTACTTGTTGATGGCAAACATGGTTTTGATTGAAAATATTGCTCCTTGTTTAAGAAAAACTGCAGTTGTCAGTTTTGGCCTGAGAGAAAGCTATTTTTACAAATGTTACAGTAAAAGCTGCAGGAAGCTCTCAGAAGTGAGTTTTTTTGTCCTAATCATTAGAAATCAGTTACTTGTTGATGGCAAACATGGTTTTGATTGAAAATATTGCTCCTTGTTTAAGAAAAACTGTAGTTGTCACTTTTGGCCTGAGAGAAAGCTATTTTTACAAATGTTACAGTAAAAGCTGCAGGAAGCTCTCAGAAGTGAGTTTTTTGGTCCTAATCATTAGAAATCAGTTACTTGTTGATGGCAAACATAGTTTTGATTGAAAATATTGCTCCTTGTTTAAGAAAAACTGTAGTTGTCAGTTTAGGCCTGAGAGAAAGCTATTTTTACAAATGTTACAGTAAAAGCTGCAGGAAGCTCTCAGAAGTGAGTTTTTTGGTCCTAATCATTAGAAATCAGTTACTTGTTGATGGCAAACATGGTTTTGATTGAAAATATTGCTCCTTGTTTAAGAAAAACTGTAGTTGTCAGTTTTGGCCAGAGAGAAAGCTATTTTTACAAATGTTACAGTAAAAGCTGCAGGAAGCTCTCAGAAGTGAGTTTTTTGGTCCTAATCATTAGAAATCAGTTACTTGTTGATGGCAAACATGGTTTTGATTGAAAATATTGCTCCTTGTTTAAGAAAAACTGCAGTTGTCAGTTTTGGCCTGAGAGAAAGCTATTTTTACAAATGTTACAGTAAAAGCTGCAGGAAGCTCTCAGAAGTGAGTTTTTTTGTCCTAATCATTAGAAATCAGTTACTTGTTGATGGCAAACATGGTTTTGATTGAAAATATTGCTCCTTGTTTAAGAAAAACTGTAGTTGTCAGTTTTGGCCAGAGAGAAAGCTATTTTTACAAATGTTACAGTAAAATCTGCAGGAAGCTCTCAGAAGTGAGTTTTTTGGTCCTAATCATTAGAAATCAGTTACTTGTTGATGGCAAATGTGGTTTTGAATGAAAATATTGGTCCTTGTTTAAGAAAAACTGTAATTGTCAGTTTTGGCCTAAGAGAAAGCTATTTGTACAAATGTTACAGTAAAAGCTGCAGGAAGCTCTCAGAAGTGAGTTTTTTGGTCCTAATCATTAGAAATCAGTTACTTGTTGATGGCAAACATAGTTTTGATTGAAAATATTGCTCCTTGTTTAAGAAAAACTGTAGTTGTCAGTTTAGGCCTGAGAGAAAGCTATTTTTACAAATGTTACAGTAAAAGCTGCAGGAAGCTCTCAGAAGTGAGTTTTTTGGTCCTAATCATTAGAAATCAGTTACTTGTTGATGGCAAACATGGTTTTGATTGAAAATATTGCTCCTTGTTTAAGAAAAACTGTAGTTGTCAGTTTTGGCCTGAGAGAAAGCTATTTTTACAAATGTTACAGTAAAAGCTGCAGGAAGCTCTCAGAAGTGAGTTCTTTGGTCCTAATCATTAGAAATCAGTTACTTGTTGATGGCAAACATGGTTTTGATTGAAAATATTGCTCCTGGTTTAAGAAAAACTGTAGTTGTCAGTTTTGGCCAGAGAGAAAGCTATTTTTACAAATGTTACAGTAAAAGCTGCAGGAAGCTCTCAGAAGTGAGTTTTTTAGTCCTAATCATTAGAAATCAGTTACTTGTTGATAGCAAACATGGTTTTGATTTAAAATATTGCTCCTTGTTTAAGAAAAACTGTAGTTGTCAGTTTTGGCCTGAGAGAAAGCTATTTTTACAAATGTTACAGTAAAAGCTGCAGGAAGCTCTCAGAAGTGAGTTTTTTGGTCCTAATCATTAGAAATCAGTTACTTGTTGATGGCAAACATGGTTTTGATTGAAAATATTGCTCCTTGTTTAAGAAAAACTGTAGTTGTCAGTTTTGGCCTGAGAGAAAGCTATTTTTACAAATGTTACAGTAAAAGCTGCAGGAAGCTCTCAGAAGTGAGTTTTTTGGTCCTAATGATTAGAAATCAGTTACTTGTTGATGGCAAACATGGTTTTGATTGAAAATATTGCTCCTTGCTAAGAAAAACTGTAGTTGTCACTTTTGGCCTGAGAGAAAGCTATTTTTACAAATGTTACAGTAAAAGCTGCAGGAAGCTCTCAGAAGTGAGTTTTTTGGTCCTAATCATTAGAAATCAGTTACTTGTTGATGGCAAACATGGTTTTGATTGAAAATATTGCTCCTTGTTTAAGAAAAACTGTAGTTGTCAGTTTTGGCCTGAGAGAAAGCTATTTGTACAAATGTTACAGTAAAAGCTGCAGGAAGCTCTCAGAAGTGAGTTTTTTGGTCCTAATCATTAGAAATCAGTTACTTGTTGATAGCAAACATGGTTTTGATTGAAAATATTGCTCCTTGTTTAAGAAAAACTGTAGTTGTCAGTTTTGGCCTGAGAGAAAGCTATTTTTACAAATGTTACAGTAAAAGCTGCAGGAAGCTCTCAGAAGTGAGTTTTTTGGTCCTAATCATTAGAAATCAGTTACTTGTTGATGGCAAACATGGTTTTGATTGAAAATATTGCTCCTTGTTTAAGAAAAACTGTAGTTGTCAGTTTTGGCCAGAGAGAAAGCTATTTTTACAAATGTTACAGTAAAAGCTGCAGGAAGCTCTCAGAAGTGAGTTTTTTGGTCCTAATCATTAGAAATCAGTTACTTGTTGATGGCAAACATGGTTTTGATTGAAAATATTGCTCCTAGTTTAAGAAAAACTATAGTTGTCAGTTTTGGCCTTCTCTCGCCGAGAGAAAGCTATTTTTACAAATGTTACAGTAAAAGCTGCAGGAAGCTCTCAGAAGTGAGTTTTTTGGTCCTAATCATTAGAAATCAGTTACTTGTTGATGGCAAACATGGTTTTGATTGAAAATATGGCTCCTTGTTTAAGAAAAACTATAGTTGTCAGTTTTGGGCTTCTCTCGCCGAGAGAAAGCTATTTTTACAAATGTTACAGTAAAAGCTGCAGGAAGCTCTCAGAAGTGAGTTTTTTGGTCCTAATCATTAGAAATCAGTTACTTGTTGATGGCAAACATGGTTTTGATTGAAAATATGGCTCCTTGTTTAAGAAAAACTATAGTTGTCAGTTTTGGGCTTCTCTCGCCGAGAGGAAGCTATTTTTACAAATGTTACAGTAAAAGCTGCAGGAAGCTCTCAGAAGTGGGTTTTTTGATCCTAATCATTAGAAATCAGTTACTTGTTTATGGCAAACATGGTTTTGATTAAAAAAATATTGCTCCTTGTTTAAGAAAAACTGTAGTTGTCAGTTTTGGCCTGAGAGAAAGCTATTTTTACAAATGTTACAGTAAAAGCTGCAGGAAGCTCTCAGAAGTGAGTTTTTTGGTCCTAATCATTAGAAATCAGTTACTTGTTGATGGCAAACATGGTTTTGATTGAAAATATTGCTCCTTGTTTAAGAAAAACTGTAGTTGTCAGTTTTGGCCAGAGAGAAAGCTATTTTTACAAATGTTACAGTAAAAGCTGCAGGAAGCTCTCAGAAGTGAGTTTTTTGGTCCTAATCATTAGAAATCAGTTACTTGTTGATGGCAAACATAGTTTTGATTGAAAATATTGCTCCTTGTTTAAGAAAAACTGTAGTTGTCAGTTTAGGCCTGAGAGAAAGCTATTTTTACAAATGTTACAGTAAAAGCTGCAGGAAGCTCTCAGAAGTGAGTTTTTTGGTCCTAATCATTAGAAATCAGTTACTTGTTGATGGCAAACATGGTTTTGATTGAAAATATTGCTCCTTGTTTAAGAAAAACTGTAGTTGTCAGTTTTGGCCAGAGAGAAAGCTATTTTTACAAATGTTACAGTAAAAGCTGCAGGAAGCTCTCAGAAGTGAGTTTTTTGGTCCTAATCATTAGAAATCAGTTACTTGTTGATGGCAAACATGGTTTTGATTGAAAATATTGCTCCTTGTTTAAGAAAAACTGCAGTTGTCAGTTTTGGCCTGAGAGAAAGCTATTTTTACAAATGTTACAGTAAAAGCTGCAGGAAGCTCTCAGAAGTGAGTTTTTTTGTCCTAATCATTAGAAATCAGTTACTTGTTGATGGCAAACATGGTTTTGATTGAAAATATTGCTCCTTGTTTAAGAAAAACTGTAGTTGTCAGTTTTGGCCAGAGAGAAAGCTATTTTTACAAATGTTACAGTAAAATCTGCAGGAAGCTCTCAGAAGTGAGTTTTTTGGTCCTAATCATTAGAAATCAGTTACTTGTTGATGGCAAATGTGGTTTTGAATGAAAATATTGGTCCTTGTTTCAGAAAAACTGTAATTGTCAGTTTTGGCCTAAGAGAAAGCTATTTGTACAAATGTTACAGTAAAAGCTGCAGGAAGCTCTCAGAAGTGAGTTTTTTGGTCCTAATCATTAGAAATCAGTTACTTGTTGATGGCAAACATAGTTTTGATTGAAAATATTGCTCCTTGTTTAAGAAAAACTGTAGTTGTCAGTTTAGGCCTGAGAGAAAGCTATTTTTACAAATGTTACAGTAAAAGCTGCAGGAAGCTCTCAGAAGTGAGTTTTTTGGTCCTAATCATTAGAAATCAGTTACTTGTTGATGGCAAACATGGTTTTGATTGAAAATATTGCTCCTTGTTTAAGAAAAACTGTAGTTGTCAGTTTTGGCCTGAGAGAAAGCTATTTTTACAAATGTTACAGTAAAAGCTGCAGGAAGCTCTCAGAAGTGAGTTCTTTGGTCCTAATCATTAGAAATCAGTTACTTGTTGATGGCAAACATGGTTTTGATTGAAAATATTGCTCCTGGTTTAAGAAAAACTGTAGTTGTCAGTTTTGGCCAGAGAGAAAGCTATTTTTACAAATGTTACAGTAAAAGCTGCAGGAAGCTCTCAGAAGTGAGTTTTTTAGTCCTAATCATTAGAAATCAGTTACTTGTTGATAGCAAACATGGTTTTGATTTAAAATATTGCTCCTTGTTTAAGAAAAACTGTAGTTGTCAGTTTTGGCCTGAGAGAAAGCTATTTTTACAAATGTTACAGTAAAAGCTGCAGGAAGCTCTCAGAAGTGAGTTTTTTGGTCCTAATCATTAGAAATCAGTTACTTGTTGATGGCAAACATGGTTTTGATTGAAAATATTGCTCCTTGTTTAAGAAAAACTGTAGTTGTCAGTTTTGGCCTGAGAGAAAGCTATTTTTACAAATGTTACAGTAAAAGCTGCAGGAAGCTCTCAGAAGTGAGTTTTTTGGTCCTAATGATTAGAAATCAGTTACTTGTTGATGGCAAACATGGTTTTGATTGAAAATATTGCTCCTTGCTAAGAAAAACTGTAGTTGTCACTTTTGGCCTGAGAGAAAGCTATTTTTACAAATGTTACAGTAAAAGCTGCAGGAAGCTCTCAGAAGTGAGTTTTTTGGTCCTAATCATTAGAAATCAGTTACTTGTTGATGGCAAACATGGTTTTGATTGAAAATATTGCTCCTTGTTTAAGAAAAACTATAGTTGTCAGTTTTGGCCTTCTCTCGCCGAGAGAAAGCTATTTTTACAAATGTTACAGTAAAAGCTGCAGGAAGGTCTCAGAAGTGAGTTTTTTGGTCCTAATCATTAGAAATCAGTTACTTGTTGATGGCAAACATGGTTTTGATTAAAAATATTGCTCCTTGTTTAAGAAAAACTGTAGTTGTCAGTTTTGGCCTGAGAGAAAGCTATTTGTACAAATGTTACAGTAAAAGCTGCAGGAAGCTCTCAGAAGTGAGTTTTTTGGTCCTAATCATTAGAAATCAGTTACTTGTTGATGGCAAACATGGTTTTGATTGAAAATATTGCTCCTTGTTTAAGAAAAACTGTAGTTGTCAGTTTTGGGCTTCTCTCGCGGAGAGAAAGCTATTTTTACAAATGTTACAGTAAAAGCTGCAGAAAGCTCTCAGAAGTGAGTTTTTTGGTGCTAATCATTAGAAATTATTTACTTGTTGATGGCAAACATGGTTTCGATTGAAAATATGGCTCCTTGTTTAAGAAAAACTATAGTTGTCAGTTTTGGGCTTCTCTCGCCGAGAGAAAGCTATTTTTACAAATGTTACAGTAAAAGCTGCAGGAAGCTCTCAGAAGTGAGTTTTTTGGTCCTAATCATTAGAAATCAGTTACTTGTTGATAGCAAACATGGTTTTGATTGAAAATATTGCTCCTTGTTTAAGAAAAACTGTAGTTGTCAGTTTTGGCCTGAGAGAAAGCTATTTTTACAAATGTTACAGTAAAAGCTGCAGGAAGCTCTCAGAAGTGAGTTTTTTGGTCCTAATCATTAGAAATCAGTTACTTGTTGATGGCAAACATGGTTTTGATTGAAAATATTGCTCCTTGTTTAAGAAAAACTGTAGTTGTCAGTTTTGGCCAGAGAGAAAGCTATTTTTACAAATGTTACAGTAAAAGCTGCAGGAAGCTCTCAGAAGTGAGTTTTTTGGTCCTAATCATTAGAAATCAGTTACTTGTTGATGGCAAACATGGTTTTGATTGAAAATATTGCTCCTTGTTTAAGAAAAACTGCAGTTGTCAGTTTTGGCCTGAGAGAAAGCTATTTTTACAAATGTTACAGTAAAAGCTGCAGGAAGCTCTCAGAAGTGAGTTTTTTTGTCCTAATCATTAGAAATCAGTTACTTGTTGATGGCAAACATGGTTTTGATTGAAAATATTGCTCCTTGTTTAAGAAAAACTGTAGTTGTCAGTTTTGGCCAGAGAGAAAGCTATTTTTACAAATGTTACAGTAAAATCTGCAGGAAGCTCTCAGAAGTGAGTTTTTTGGTCCTAATCATTAGAAATCAGTTACTTGTTGATGGCAAATGTGGTTTTGAATGAAAATATTGGTCCTTGTTTAAGAAAAACTGTAATTGTCAGTTTTGGCCTAAGAGAAAGCTATTTGTACAAATGTTACAGTAAAAGCTGCAGGAAGCTCTCAGAAGTGAGTTTTTTGGTCCTAATCATTAGAAATCAGTTACTTGTTGATGGCAAACATAGTTTTGATTGAAAATATTGCTCCTTGTTTAAGAAAAACTGTAGTTGTCAGTTTAGGCCTGAGAGAAAGCTATTTTTACAAATGTTACAGTAAAAGCTGCAGGAAGCTCTCAGAAGTGAGTTTTTTGGTCCTAATCATTAGAAATCAGTTACTTGTTGATGGCAAACATGGTTTTGATTGAAAATATTGCTCCTTGTTTAAGAAAAACTGTAGTTGTCAGTTTTGGCCTGAGAGAAAGCTATTTTTACAAATGTTACAGTAAAAGCTGCAGGAAGCTCTCAGAAGTGAGTTCTTTGGTCCTAATCATTAGAAATCAGTTACTTGTTGATGGCAAACATGGTTTTGATTGAAAATATTGCTCCTGGTTTAAGAAAAACTGTAGTTGTCAGTTTTGGCCTGAGAGAAAGCTATTTTTACAAATGTTACAGTAAAAGCTGCAGGAAGCTCTCAGAAGTGAGTTTTTTGGTCCTAATGATTAGA
This sequence comes from Pampus argenteus, assembly GCA_036937835.1. NCBI lineage: Eukaryota > Metazoa > Chordata > Actinopteri > Scombriformes > Stromateidae > Pampus > Pampus argenteus. The sequence goes on from CM072875.1 coordinate 2,573,479, forward strand.
AATCAGTTACTTGTTGATGGCAAACCTGGTTTTGATTGAAAATATTGCTCCTTGCTAAGAAAAACTGTAGTTGTCACTTTTGGCCTGAGAGAAAGCTATTTTTACAAATGTTACAGTAAAAGCTGCAGGAAGCTCTCAGAAGTGAGTTTTTTGGTCCTAATCATTAGAAATCAGTTACTTGTTGATGGCAAACATGGTTTTGATTGAAAATATTGCTCCTTGTTTAAGAAAAACTATAGTTGTCAGTTTTGGCCTTCTCTCGCCGAGAGAAAGCTATTTTTACAAATGTTACAGTAAAAGCTGCAGGAAGGTCTCAGAAGTGAGTTTTTTGGTCCTAATCATTAGAAATCAGTTACTTGTTGATGGCAAACATGGTTTTGATTAAAAATATTGCTCCTTGTTTAAGAAAAACTGTAGTTGTCAGTTTTGGCCTGAGAGAAAGCTATTTGTACAAATGTTACAGTAAAAGCTGCAGGAAGCTCTCAGAAGTGAGTTTTTTGGTCCTAATCATTAGAAATCAGTTACTTGTTGATGGCAAACATGGTTTTGATTGAAAATATTGCTCCTTGTTTAAGAAAAACTGTAGTTGTCAGTTTTGGGCTTCTCTCGCGGAGAGAAAGCTATTTTTACAAATGTTACAGTAAAAGCTGCAGAAAGCTCTCAGAAGTGAGTTTTTTGGTGCTAATCATTAGAAATTATTTACTTGTTGATGGCAAACATGGTTTCGATTGAAAATATGGCTCCTTGTTTAAGAAAAACTATAGTTGTCAGTTTTGGGCTTCTCTCGCCGAGAGAAAGCTATTTTTACAAATGTTACAGTAAAAGCTGCAGGAAGCTCTCAGAAGTGAGTTTTTTGGTCCTAATCATTAGAAATCAGTTACTTGTTGATGGCAAATGTGGTTTTGAATGAAAATATTGGTCCTTGTTTAAGAAAAACTGTAATTGTCAGTTTTGGCCTAAGAGAAAGCTATTTGTACAAATGTTACAGTAAAAGCTGCAGGAAGCTCTCAGAAGTGAGTTTTTTGGTCCTAATCATTAGAAATCAGTTACTTGTTGATGGCAAACATAGTTTTGATTGAAAATATTGCTCCTTGTTTAAGAAAAACTGTAGTTGTCAGTTTAGGCCTGAGAGAAAGCTATTTTTACAAATGTTACAGTAAAAGCTGCAGGAAGCTCTCAGAAGTGAGTTTTTTGGTCCTAATCATTAGAAATCAGTTACTTGTTGATGGCAAACATGGTTTTGATTGAAAATATTGCTCCTTGTTTAAGAAAAACTGTAGTTGTCAGTTTTGGCCTGAGAGAAAGCTATTTTTACAAATGTTACAGTAAAAGCTGCAGGAAGCTCTCAGAAGTGAGTTCTTTGGTCCTAATCATTAGAAATCAGTTACTTGTTGATGGCAAACATGGTTTTGATTGAAAATATTGCTCCTGGTTTAAGAAAAACTGTAGTTGTCAGTTTTGGCCTGAGAGAAAGCTATTTTTACAAATGTTACAGTAAAAGCTGCAGGAAGCTCTCAGAAGTGAGTTTTTTGGTCCTAATGATTAGAAATCAGTTACTTGTTGATGGCAAACCTGGTTTTGATTGAAAATATTGCTCCTTGCTAAGAAAAACTGTAGTTGTCACTTTTGGCCTGAGAGAAAGCTATTTTTACAAATGTTACAGTAAAAGCTGCAGGAAGCTCTCAGAAGTGAGTTTTTTGGTCCTAATCATTAGAAATCAGTTACTTGTTGATGGCAAACATGGTTTTGATTGAAAATATTGCTCCTTGTTTAAGAAAAACTGTAGTTGTCAGTTTTGGCCTGAGAGAAAGCTATTTTTACAAATGTTACAGTAAAAGCTGCAGGAAGCTCTCAGAAGTGAGTTTTTTGGTCCTAATGATTAGAAATCAGTTACTTGTTGATGGCAAACATGGTTTTGATTGAAAATATTGCTCCTTGCTAAGAAAAACTGTAGTTGTCAGTTTTGGCCTGAGAGAAAGCTATTTTTACAAATGTTACAGTAAAAGCTGCAGGAAGCTCTCAGAAGTGAGTTTTTTGGTCCTAATCATTAGAAATCAGTTACTTGTTGATGGCAAACATGGTTTTGATTGAAAATATTGCTCCTTGCTAAGAAAAACTGTAGTTGTCAGTTTTGGCCTGAGAGAAAGCTATTTTTACAAATGTTACAGTAAAAGCTGCAGGAAGCTCTCAGAAGTTATTTTTGGGCTCCTAATCATTAGAAATCAGTTACTTGTTGATGGCAAACATGGTTTTGATTGAAAATATTGCTCCTTGTTTAAGAAAAACTGTAGTTGTCAGTTTTGGCCTGAGAGAAAGCTATTTTTTACAAATGTTACAGTAAAAGCTGCAGGAAGCTCTCAGAAGTGAGTTCTTTGGTCCTAATCATTAGAAATCAGTTACTTGTTGATGGCAAACATGGTTTTGATTAAAAATATTGCTCCTTGTTTAAGAAAAACTGTAGTTGTCAGTTTTGGCCTGAGAGAAAGCTATTTTTACAAATGTTACAGTAAAAGCTGCAGGAAGCTCTCAGAAGTGAGTTCTTTGTTCCTAATCATTAGAAATCAGTTACTTGTTGATGGCAAACATGGTTTTGATTGAAAATATTGCTCCTGGTTTAAGAAAAACTGTAGTTGTCAGTTTTGGCCAGAGGGAAAGCTATTTTTACAAATGTTACAGTAAAAGCTGCAGGAAGCTCTCAGAAGTGAGTTTTTTGGTCCTAATCATTAGAAATCAGTTACTTGTTGATAGCAAACATGGTTTTGATTTAAAATATTGCTCCTTGTTTAAGAAAAACTGTAGTTGTCAGTTTTGGCCTGAGAGAAAGCTATTTTTACAAATGTTACAGTAAAAGCTGCAGGAAGCTCTCAGAAGTGAGTTTTTTGGTCCTAATCATTAGAAATCAGTTACTTGTTGATGGCAAACATGGTTTTGATTGAAAATATTGCTCCTTGTTTAAGAAAAACTGTAGTTGTCAGTTTTGGCCTGAGAGAAAGCTATTTTTACAAATGTTACAGTAAAAGCTGCAGGAAGCTCTCAGAAGTGAGTTTTTTGGTCCTAATGATTAGAAATCAGTTACTTGTTGATGGCAAACATGGTTTTGATTGAAAATATTGCTCCGACTTCCGGTGGCGCCATGTTGTAGACGGCAGCGAAAAAGTAGCTCTAGAAAAAACCAATTAAAACTAGCGAATAACTAAAGGGAAAACGGCAGTAAGCAAATATATCTAGAAGATAATGCGACAATCAAAACGGACAGAAAGTATGGTGAAGAAGGGGAAACCCGGAGATGAGAACAATGAAAAGGAAAAAGTCACCGACTCGGCGGAGGCGGCTTGCCCATATAGCGAGCGGCAAGAGCCGGTCAGCAGTGACCGTGACTCGGTCATATTAGCAGAGCTGCGCAAATTAAGACAGGAACACGCTGAAGCGGCAGGCGACAACAAGAAGGCTATGGCAAGGCTCGAAAAAAATATTACAGAAATTATGGAAAGAACAACATCCCTTGAGCAGAGAGCCGGGCACATGGAGGAGAGAATTGGAAATACGGAGGATAGGACGACGCGGCTAGAGCGCTCCACCGCCTTCCTACTACAGCAAACAGCCAAACTATCTGTGAAGTGCGATGACTTGGAGTCAAGAATGAGACGGAACAACATACAGATACACGGTATCCCAGAAGGAGCAGAGAAAAATGACACCATAGGCTTCGTAACGGGATTCATTAAGGATAATATCCAGATCACAGACGATATGGATATTCGCATCGAGAGGGCGCACCGCTCGCTGGTGGCTAAACCTAAAGACAGCGCGGCACCTCCGCGGGCAATCATCGTGCGCTTTCTGGACTACAGAGTAAAGGACTACGTGATGAGGCAAGCTTGGACACAGAGGATTATATATAAGGAACGGACCATCTACTTTAATCAAGACTACACGACGGAGGTTCAAAAGAAGAGGAAACAAGTGAGGGAAGTCATCAAAAAGTTGAAGGAGAAAAACGTGAGGGCGCAGTCTCCATACCCGGCACAGCTTAAAGTGTTTTTGGACTCAGGGACAAAGACATTTTCTACACTAATGGAAGCAGCACCTATGTTAAAGGACATGGGGATTAACGTGATGGAGGACAGGATGGAGAGGCTGCAGAGAGAAATGACGTACAGCTGGACCGCAGCAGCAGAACCGGGAGAGAGGCGGAGCCGACGCGTCACAGAAGCAGACCTACAGGCCCTCTTGGAGTGAATTCAACACCTACAGGATATGGTAACTAAGGTTTGAAAGTGGTAAAAAAAAATTATCGTTTAAAAATCAACAGTTAAGTATAGACGAGAAATGATAACCATATCAGATGCCGTATGGGTAATTGGTGAATATAACAGAAGCTAGGATATGCACTACTTATTAAACTATTAAACTGAAACATTGGTTTAAGAAGGAGCGAAACTGGATTTAGAGTTCTTAATAACTCTTGACAACTTTTAAGAAGTTGTAGACGCACATAGTGCTTTCTCCCCAGAGAGGAAACGCCACAACTCTCTGAATATGGGACTTTCGGAAGACACACGTTTTGGTTTATGTTCTTGTTGTTATTATGTATTTGTTCTGGTTTTAATGGAGATGTACACGTTTTGTCTTTTTTACTGTGCAAGTTCTTGTACAGTTTTTTATTTAATTTTTCTGAGGTGTAGTGCTTATGATTCTCATCTGGAAATCACATGAGTAAGCTGAAGTTAGTATCATACAACGTGCATGGTCTTAACCATCCTATTAAAAGGACGAAGATAATGAGCCAACTAAAAAAACTACAATGCTCAATAGCCTTACTACAAGAGACGCACCTGACGGAAGCTGAGCATAGAAAACTAAAAAGGGGATGGGTGGACCAGGTATTTCATGCCTCATTCGGCAAAAGAAGGGGGGTAGCTATTTTAATTTGTAAAGGTACAGCTTTCAGGGTTGAAAAAGAAATAAAGGACAATATGGGACGGTATGTAATGGTTGTAGGATCTATAGGTGATGTGACAATCTCAATTCTGAATGTATATGCACCAAATGAGGAGAAAGAGACATTTTTCAAACTGATAGCTAAAGTAATAACCAGTGAAGCAAGGGGGATGATACTGATGGGGGGTGATTTTAACACTGTACAAAATGGGAGAGTAGATAGATTACCTCCGGACCAGGGTCCAAGCACAAAAAAAACGAGAGTTTTGAATAATGTTACTAAAGAGCTTGGTCTTACTGATCCATGGAGGGACAAAAACCCGAGAAGTAGAGATTTTACATTCTATTCAAATCCACACGATAGCTATTCCAGGATAGACTATTTCTATGTTTCACAACAACATGTACATAAAGTATTGAAATGTGATATAGAAAACATAACTATCAGTGATCATGCACCTATCACGTTAACAATAGGTCTGGACGATGAACCCCTTTTCAGATACTGGAGGTTAAATGTATCGATTCTATCCAGCGAAAATGCAGTGAAAGAAATAAAGCAGAACTTAAAAGAATACTTCCAAATTAATGATAATGGGGAGGTATCGCCATCAATATTATGGGATGGAGGGAAAGCAGTGATACGAGGGAAAATAATAGAAATATCATCTAGGATGAAAAGAGCCAGATTAAAAAAACAGACAGAATTGGAGAACAGGATTAAAGAATTGGAGAGGGAACATAAAAGAACATCGGATACGTCTATATTTGGTGAGTTAAAAACAACTAGGGATAAATTAGACGAACTTTTAACATTTAAAGCAGAAGGATCCCTACGTTTCACAAGCCAGAGATATTATGAAATGGGAAACAGAGCCAGTCGATTATTAGCATTCCAAATTAGAAAGGCCCAAACAAATAGAATAATCTCAAAAGTGAAACACCCCACATCTAAACAAATCAAGGTGAAACCCAAAGAAATTGCGGAAGCGTTTGCTGATTATTATAGAAATTTATATGACGATTCTGAAGCTAATCTTAGCGATAGTAAAACACAAACATTCCTTAACAAAATAAATTTACCAACTCTGTCAGATGAAGAGGCATCTGAAATGATCGGGCCAATCTCCACACAGGAAATATTGGACACCATAAAATCTCTTAAAGATAACAAATCGCCCGGGACGGATGGGTTCCCGGGAGAGTTTTATAAGAGCTTCAGGGAGGAGATAACGCCTATGCTACATAGAGTATTTAATTATGCACTATCATCCGGGGACCCACCTAAGTCTTGGTCAGAAGCCATTATATCGGTTTTGCATAAGGAAGGAAAAGATCCAAGTTTATGTGAGGGATATAGACCGGTGAGTTTACTCTGCAATGATTTGAAAATTCTTACAAGCATAATGGCAAAACGGATGCAGAGACATATATCTAAATTAATTAAAACAGATCAAACTGGATTCATCCCAGGTAGGCAGGGAGCAAACAACATTAGAAGAATACTAAATATAATTTCAAACACAAAATATAAATCTACGTCCTCTATGATGCTTAGTTTAGATGCCCAGAAGGCTTTTGATAGAGTGAAATGGAGCTTTCTATATCAGACACTATCGGCATTTGGGTTTCCCCAGGATTTTATAGAATGGGTTAAAACAATTTACAAAGACCCAAAATCACGGATCAGGGTTAATGGCTGTTGCTCTGATTTTTTCTTCCTCAAGAGAGGAGTGAGACAAGGGGATTGTTTGAGCCCACTATTGTTCGCCATAAGTATAGAGCCACTGGCTGAAGCAATAAGGCAAAACAATCAAATATTCGGAATAAGGGATGAAGGAGGGGTGGAACATAAAGTATCTTTATTCGCGGATGATTTACTTGTACTTCTGAACAGCCCATCCCTATCGGTACCAGCTCTCTTGGAAAATCTCAAAGAATATGGAGAACTCTCAGGCTATCTGACCAACGAAAGCAAATCAGCTGCTATGATGGTCGCAGGTAATTGCCCAGCAGAACTGAAAGAAAAGGTTGATTTTAAATGGACGGACAGGGGGTTCAGATATCTGGGTGTAATTATTACACCGCATGTTTCACAGTTGTATGATGCAAATTATGGGAAATTAATAAAGGAAATTAAGAAGGATATGGATAGATGGGAGATTTTACCCCTGACTCTCATTGGGAGGGTGGAAATAATAAGAATGAATATCTTGCCAAGGTTATTATTCTTATTTCAATCTCTACCAATTATGGTCCCTAGCTCCACCTTTACTATGTTGGACAAATGTATAGCAAAGTTTTTATGGCAAAACAAGAAAGCACGAATTAAATATAAAACACTCCTAGCCTCCAAAGATAAGGGAGGTTTAAATCTTCCAAATCTAAAGAACTATTATTGGGCGGCTCAACTTAGAGCGGTCATATTATGGATGACTAAAGATAAAGATACAATATGGGTGGAGATGGAACAAAGGGCTTGTCCAAAGGTGCATTTGGAATCATTACCATTTATGTCTAAGATGATGCAAAACAAATTTAAGATTCAAAATGAATGCATTATCGGAACAATGAAAGCATGGTCGACAATACAAAAGAAATTAAATATATCAAGCTCTGTGAGCAGAGCAACAAAAATTGCTCAAAACCCAGATTTTGTACCATGTACAATGGACACAGGATTCGAGAAATGGACAAAAACGGGGTTAATATTTATAGAACAAATTTTTAAGGGGCAGATTTTGAAATCATTTGACCAACTCAAACGGGAATTTAACTTACCGAATACTGATTTTTATAAATATTTGCAACTAAGACACTATCTCCAGAAACATAGGGAGTGGGAAAAAATTTGTAAAGAACCGACCAAAGTTGAAAAATTGCTTATGTCATATTCAGAGGGAGAATCAAAGAAAGGGCTTATTTCAAAATTGTACAAAGCAATACAATATGAATTAGGTGGTAATAATATGGATGTCAAAGAGAGGTGGGAATTGGAAGCTAACATAATAATAACAGACGATGATTGGGAGGAAACATTCAGATCTGGACATAAATTAACCAACAGTCCAACATGGAGGGAGTTTGACTGGAAGGTAAGGATGCGTTATTTTAACACCCCTTCTATTACCTCAAAGTTCAGTAATACATCTGATTTGTGTTGGAGGGGCTGTGGCAAAGTGGGTGATTTCTCATATATATTTTGGGATTGCCCAAAACTCCTAAATTTCTGGAAATCTGTACAACAAGAAATAAAGAAAATTCTGGGTATAGATACACGCTTTGAGCTAAGCCTATACATACTGGGTATAATACCTGAGGATTTAACGGAAAGAAAACACAACTACTTGCTGAAAGTCTTGCTTCTGATAGCAAGGAAAATGATCACAACCTCTTGGTTGAAACCACAGCCCCCCAATATAATGCAGTGGAGAGACAGAGTAAAGAAGGTATTTACTATGGAAAAAACTACAGCAAGATTGCAACTGAAACTGGAAAAATTTGAAAGAAGATGGGAACCAATAACAAAGATGATATCAGAACACTAAGCACCTCTTTTTTTTTTTTTTTTTTTTTTTTTTTTTTTCTTTTTCATTTTAATTTCTGTTAATTTTCGGAGTGAAGTTATTTTGGATATCTATTATTATTGTAAAATTAGTTTAATTCCTTTTCGTATCTCAGTAACGATCAATGTTTGCGATCGTTAAGTGAATTATCTGCATTATTTCTTGTAACACTATATGCAGCAGCTTAAATTTTGCTGGGAAAAGGTATTGGGTGTGTATATATATATATGGGTATGCAATGATGTTGATTTGAATGACTGTAACTGAGATTAATATAATTTTATGTACATCTTCATGTGTTAAAATTGTGTGAATAAATAAATAGTTCTAAAAAAAAGAAAATATTGCTCCTTGCTAAGAAAAACTGTAGCTGTCAGTTTTGGCCTGAGAGAAAGCTATTTTTACAATTGTTACAGTAAAAGCTGCAGGAAGCTCTCAGAAGTGAGTTTTTTGGTCCTAATCATTAGAAATCAGTTACTTGTTGATGGCAAACATGGTTTTGATTGAAAATATTGCTCCTTGTTTAAGAAAAACTGTAGTTGTCAGTTTTGGCCTGAGAGAAAGCTATTTTTACAAATGTTACAGTAAAAGCTGCAGGAAGCTCTCAGAAGTGAGTTTTTTGGTCCTAATGATTAGAAATCAGTTACTTGTTGATGGCAAACATGGTTTTGATTGAAAATATTGCTCCTTGTTTAAGAAAAACTGTAGTTGTCAGTTTTGGCCTGAGACAAAGCTATTTTTTACCAATGTTACAGTAAAAGCTGCAGGAAGCTCTCAGAAGTGAGTTTTTTGGTCCTAATCATTAGAAATCAGTTGCTTGTTGATGGCAAACATGGTTTTGATTGAAAATATTGCTCCTGGTTTAAGAAAAACTGTAGTTGTCAGTTTTGGCCAGAGAGAAAGCTATTTTTACAAATGTTACAGTAAAAGCTGCAGGAAGCTCTCAGAAGTGAGTTCTTTGGTCCTAATCATTAGAAATCAGTTACTTGTTGATGGCAAATGTGGTTTTGAATGAAAATATTGGTCCTTGTTTAAGAAAAACTGTAATTGTCAGTTTTGGCCTAAGAGAAAGCTATTTGTACAAATGTTACAGTAAAAGCTGCAGGAAGCTCTCAGAAGTGAGTTTTTTGGTCCTAATCATTAGAAATCAGTTACTTGTTGATGGCAAACATGGTTTTGATTGAAAATATTGCTCCTTGTTTAAGAAAAACTGTAGTTGTCAGTTTAGGCCTGAGAGAAAGCTATTTTTACAAATGTTACAGTAAAAGCTGCAGGAAGCTCTCAGAAGTGAGTTTTTTGGTCCTAATCATTAGAAATCAGTTACTTGTTGATGGCAAACATGGTTTTGATTGAAAATATTGCTCCTTGTTTAAGAAAAACTGTAGTTGTCAGTTTTGGCCTGAGAGAAAGCTATTTTTACAAATGTTACAGTAAAAGCTGCAGGAAGCTCTCAGAAGTGAGTTTTTTGGTCCTAATCATTAGAAATCAGTTACTTGTTGATGGCAAACATGGTTTTGATTGAAAATATTGCTCCTTGTTTAAGAAAAACTATAGTTGTCAGTTTTGGGCTTCTCTCGCCGAGAGAAAGCTATTTTTACAAATGTTACAGTAAAAGCTGCAGGAAGCTCTCAGAAGTGAGTTTTTTGGTCCTAATCATTAGAAATCAGTTACTTGTTGATGGCAAACATGGTTTTGATTGAAAATATTGCTCCTTGTTTAAGAAAAACTATAGTTGTCAGTTTTGGCCTTCTCTCGCCGAGAGAAAGCTATTTTTACAAATGTTACAGTAAAAGCTGCAGAAAGGTCTCAGAAGTGAGTTTTTTGGTCCTAATCATTAGAAATCAGTTACTTGTTGATGGCAAACATGGTTTTGATTGAAAATATTGCTCCTTGTTTAAGAAAAACTGTAGTTGTCAGTTTTGGCCTGAGAGAAAGCTATTTGTACAAATGTTACAGTAAAAGCTGCAGGAAGCTCTCAGAAGTGAGTTTTTTGGTCCTAATCATTAGAAATCAGTTACTTGTTGATGGCAAACATGGTTTTGATTGAAAATATTGCTCCTTGTTTAAGAAAAACTGTAGTTGTCAGTTTTGGGCTTCTCTCGCGGAGAGAAAGCTATTTTTACAAATGTTACAGTAAAAGCTGCAGAAAGCTCTCAGAAGTGAGTTTTTTGGTGCTAATCATTAGAAATTATTTACTTGTTGATGGCAAACATAGTTTCGATTGAAAATATGGCTCCTTGTTTAAGAAAAACTATAGTTGTCAGTTTTGGGCTTCTCTCGCCGAGAGAAAGCTATTTTTACAAATGTTACAGTAAAAGCTGCAGGAAGCTCTCAGAAGTGAGTTTTTTGGTCCTAATCATTAGAAATTAGTTACTTGTTGATGGCAAACATGGTTTTGATTGAAAATTTTGCTCCTTGTTTAAGAAAAACTATAGTTGTCAGTTTTGGGCTTCTCTCGCCGAGAGAAAGCTATTTTTACAAATGTTACAGTAAAAGCTGCAGGAAGATCTCAGAAGTGAGTTTTTTGGTCCTAATCATTAGAAATCAGTTACTTGTTGATGTCAAACATGGTTTTGATTGAAAATATTGCTCCTTGTTTAAGAAAAACTGTAGTTGTCAGTTTTGGGCTTCTCTCGCGGAGAGAAAGCTATTTTTACAAATGTTACAGTAAAAGCTGCAGAAAGCTCTCAGAAGTGAGTTTTTTGGTGCTAATCATTAGAAATTAGTTACTTGTTGATGGCAAACATGGTTTCGATTGAAAATATGGCTCCTTGTTTAAGAAAAACTATAGTTGTCAGTTTTGGGCTTCTCTCGCCGAGAGAAAGCTATTTTTACAAATGTTACAGTAAAAGCTGCAGGAAGCTCTCAGAAGTGAGTTTTTTGGTCCTAATCATTAGAAATTAGTTACTTGTTGATGGCAAACATGGTTTTGATTGAAAATTTTGCTCCTTGTTTAAGAAAAACTATAGTTGTCAGTTTTGGGCTTCTCTCGCCGAGAGAAAGCTATTTTTACAAATGTTACAGTAAAAGCTGCAGGAAGCTCTCAGAAGTGAGTTTTTTGGTCCTAATCATTAGAAATCAGTTACTTGTTGATGGCAAACATGGTTTTGATTGAAAATATTGCTCCTAGTTTAAGAAAAACTATAGTTGTCAGTTTTGGCCTTCTCTCGCCGAGAGAAAGCTATTTTTACAAATGTTACAGTAAAAGCTGCAGGAAGCTCTCAGAAGTGAGTTTTTTGGTCCTAATCATTAGAAATCAGTTACTTGTTGATGGCAAACATGGTTTTGATTGAAAATATGGCTCCTTGTTTAAGAAAAACTATAGTTGTCAGTTTTGGGCTTCTCTCGCCGAGAGAAAGCTATTTTTACAAATGTTACAGTAAAAGCTGTAGGAAGCTCTCACAAGTGAGTTTTTTGGTCCTAATCATTAGAAATTAGTTACTTGTTGATGGCAAACATGGTTTTGATTGAAAATATTGCTCCTTGTTTAAGAAAAACTATAGTTGTCAGTTTTGGGCTTCTCTCGCCGAGAGAAAGCTATTTTTACAAATGTTACAGTAAAAGCTGTAGGAAGCTCTCACAAGTGAGTTTTTTGGTCGTAATCATTAGAAATTAGTTACTTGTTGATGGTAAACATGGTTTTGATTGAAAATATTGCTCCTTGTTTAAGAAAAACTATAGTTGTCAGTTTTGGCCTTCTCTCGCCGAGAGAAAGCTATTTTTACAAATGTTACAGTAAAAGCTGCAGGAAGCTCTCAGAAGTGAGTTTTTTGGTCCTAATCATTAGAAATCAGTTACTTGTTGATGGCAAACATGGTTTTGATTGAAAATATGGCTCCTTGTTTAAGAAAAACTATAGTTGTCAGTTTTGGGCTTCTCTCGCCGAGAGGAAGCTATTTTTACAAATGTTACAGTAAAAGCTGCAGGAAGCTCTCAGAAGTGGGTTTTTTGATCCTAATCATTAGAAATCAGTTACTTGTTGATGGCAAACATGGTTTTGATTAAAAAAATATTGCTCCTTGTTTAAGAAAAACTGTAGTTGTCAGTTTTGGCCTGAGAGAAAGCTATTTTTACAAATGTTACAGTAAAAGCTGCAGGAAGCTCTCAGAAGTGAGTTTTTTGGTCCTAATCATTAGAAATCAGTTACTTGTTGATGGCAAACATGGTTTTGATTGAAAATATTGCTCCTTGTTTAAGAAAAACTGTAGTTGTCAGTTTTGGCCAGAGAGAAAGCTATTTTTACAAATGTTACAGTAAAAGCTGCAGGAAGCTCTCAGAAGTGAGTTTTTTGGTCCTAATCATTAGAAATCAGTTACTTGTTGATGGCAAACATGGTTTTGATTGAAAATATTGCTCCTTGTTTAAGAAAAACTGCAGTTGTCAGTTTTGGCCTGAGAGAAAGCTATTTTTACAAATGTTACAGTAAAAGCTGCAGGAAGCTCTCAGAAGTGAGTTTTTTTGTCCTAATCATTAGAAATCAGTTACTTGTTGATGGCAAACATGGTTTTGATTGAAAATATTGCTCCTTGTTTGAGAAAAACTGTAGTTGTCAGTTTTGGCCAGAGAGAAAGCTATTTTTACAAATGTTACAGTAAAATCTGCAGGAAGCTCTCAGAAGTGAGTTTTTTGGTCCTAATCATTAGAAATCAGTTACTTGTTGATGGCAAATGTGGTTTTGAATGAAAATATTGGTCCTTGTTTAAGAAAAACTGTAATTGTCAGTTTTGGCCTAAGAGAAAGCTATTTGTACAAATGTTACAGTAAAAGCTGCAGGAAGCTCTCAGAAGTGAGTTTTTTGGTCCTAATCATTAGAAATCAGTTACTTGTTGATGGCAAACATAGTTTTGATTGAAAATATTGCTCCTTGTTTAAGAAAAACTGTAGTTGTCAGTTTAGGCCTGAGAGAAAGCTATTTTTACAAATGTTACAGTAAAAGCTGCAGGAAGCTCTCAGAAGTGAGTTTTTTGGTCCTAATCATTAGAAATCAGTTACTTGTTGATGGCAAACATGGTTTTGATTGAAAATATTGCTCCTTGTTTAAGAAAAACTGTAGTTGTCAGTTTTGGCCAGAGAGAAAGCTAATTTTACAAATGTTACAGTAAAAGCTGCAGGAAGCTCTCAGAAGTGAGTTTTTTGGTCCTAATCATTAGAAATCAGTTACTTGTTGATGGCAAACATGGTTTTGATTGAAAATATTGCTCCTTGTTTAAGAAAAACTGCAGTTGTCAGTTTTGGCCTGAGAGAAAGCTATTTTTACAAATGTTACAGTAAAAGCTGCAGGAAGCTCTCAGAAGTGAGTTTTTTTGTCCTAATCATTAGAAATCAGTTACTTGTTGATGGCAAACATGGTTTTGATTGAAAATATTGCTCCTTGTTTAAGAAAAACTGTAGTTGTCAGTTTTGGCCAGAGAGAAAGCTATTTTTACAAATGTTACAGTAAAATCTGCAGGAAGCTCTCAGAAGTGAGTTTTTTGGTCCTAATCATTAGAAATCAGTTACTTGTTGATGGCAAATGTGGTTTTGAATGAAAATATTGGTCCTTGTTTAAGAAAAACTGTAATTGTCAGTTTTGGCCTAAGAGAAAGCTATTTGTACAAATGTTACAGTAAAAGCTGCAGGAAGCTCTCAGAAGTGAGTTTTTTGGTCCTAATCATTAGAAATCAGTTACTTGTTGATGGCAAACATAGTTTTGATTGAAAATATTGCTCCTTGTTTAAGAAAAACTGTAGTTGTCAGTTTAGGCCTGAGAGAAAGCTATTTTTACAAATGTTACAGTAAAAGCTGCAGGAAGCTCTCAGAAGTGAGTTTTTTGGTCCTAATCATTAGAAATCAGTTACTTGTTGATGGCAAACATGGTTTTGATTGAAAATATTGCTCCTTGTTTAAGAAAAACTGTAGTTGTCAGTTTTGGCCTGAGAGAAAGCTATTTTTACAAATGTTACAGTAAAAGCTGCAGGAAGCTCTCAGAAGTGAGTTCTTTGGTCCTAATCATTAGAAATCAGTTACTTGTTGATGGCAAACATGGTTTTGATTGAAAATATTGCTCCTGGTTTAAGAAAAACTGTAGTTGTCAGTTTTGGCCAGAGAGAAAGCTATTTTTACAAATGTTACAGTAAAAGCTGCAGGAAGCTCTCAGAAGTGAGTTTTTTAGTCCTAATCATTAGAAATCAGTTACTTGTTGATAGCAAACATGGTTTTGATTTAAAATATTGCTCCTTGTTTAAAAAAAACTGTAGTTGTCAGTTTTGGCCTGAGAGAAAGCTATTTTTTACAAATGTTACAGTAAAAGCTGCAGGAAGCTCTCAGAAGTGAGTTTTTTGGTCCTAATCATTAGAAATCAGTTACTTGTTGATGGCAAACATGGTTTTGATTGAAAATATTGCTCCTTGTTTAAGAAAAACTGTAGTTGTCAGTTTTGGCCTGAGAGAAAGCTATTTTTACAAATGTTACAGTAAAAGCTGCAGGAAGCTCTCAGAAGTGAGTTTTTTGGTCCTAATGATTAGAAATCAGTTACTTGTTGATGGCAAACATGGTTTTGATTGAAAATATTGCTCCTTGCTAAGAAAAACTGTAGTTGTCACTTTTGGCCTGAGAGAAAGCTATTTTTACAAATGTTACAGTAAAAGCTGCAGGAAGCTCTCAGAAGTGAGTTTTTTGGTCCTAATCATTAGAAATCAGTTACTTGTTGATGGCAAACATGGTTTTGATTGAAAATATTGCTCCTTGTTTAAGAAAAACTGTAGTTGTCAGTTTTGGCCTGAGAGAAAGCTATTTGTACAAATGTTACAGTAAAAGCTGCAGGAAGCTCTCAGAAGTGAGTTTTTTGGTCCTAATCATTAGAAATCAGTTACTTGTTGATAGCAAACATGGTTTTGATTGAAAATATTGCTCCTTGTTTAAGAAAAACTGTAGTTGTCAGTTTTGGCCTGAGAGAAAGCTATTTTTACAAATGTTACAGTAAAAGCTGCAGGAAGCTCTCAGAAGTGAGTTTTTTGGTCCTAATCATTAGAAATCAGTTACTTGTTGATGGCAAACATGGTTTTGATTGAAAATATTGCTCCTTGTTTAAGAAAAACTGTAGTTGTCAGTTTTGGCCAGAAAGAAAGCTATTTTTACAAATGTTACAGTAAAAGCTGCAGGAAGCTCTCAGAAGTGAGTTTTTTGGTCCTAATCATTAGAAATCAGTTACTTGTTGATGGCAAACATGGTTTTGATTGAAAATATTGCTCCTTGTTTAAGAAAAACTGCAGTTGTCAGTTTTGGCCTGAGAGAAAGCTATTTTTACAAATGTTACAGTAAAAGCTGCAGGAAGCTCTCAGAAGTGAGTTTTTTGTCCTAATCATTAGAAATCAGTTACTTGTTGATGGCAAACATGGTTTTGATTGAAAATATTGCTCCTTGTTTAAGAAAAACTGTAGTTGTCAGTTTTGGCCAGAGAGAAAGCTATTTTTACAAATGTTACAGTAAAATCTGCAGGAAGCTCTCAGAAGTGAGTTTTTTGGTCCTAATCATTAGAAATCAGTTACTTGTTGATGGCAAATGTGGTTTTGAATGAAAATATTGGTCCTTGTTTAAGAAAAACTGTAATTGTCAGTTTTGGCCTAAGAGAAAGCTATTTGTACAAATGTTACAGTAAAAGCTGCAGGAAGCTCTCAGAAGTGAGTTTTTTGGTCCTAATCATTAGAAATCAGTTACTTGTTGATGGCAAACATAGTTTTGATTGAAAATATTGCTCCTTGTTTAAGAAAAACTGTAGTTGTCAGTTTAGGCCTGAGAGAAAGCTATTTTTACAAATGTTACAGTAAAAGCTGCAGGAAGCTCTCAGAAGTGAGTTTTTTGGTCCTAATCATTAGAAATCAGTTACTTGTTGATGGCAAACATGGTTTTGATTGAAAATATTGCTCCTTGTTTAAGAAAAACTGTAGTTGTCAGTTTTGGCCTGAGAGAAAGCTATTTTTACAAATGTTACAGTAAAAGCTGCAGGAAGCTCTCAGAAGTGAGTTCTTTGGTCCTAATCATTAGAAATCAGTTACTTGTTGATGGCAAACATGGTTTTGATTGAAAATATTGCTCCTGGTTTAAGAAAAACTGTAGTTGTCAGTTTTGGCCTGAGAGAAAGCTATTTTACAAATGTTACAGTAAAAGCTGCAGGAAGCTCTCAGAAGTGAGTTTTTTGGTCCTAATCATTAGAAATCAGTTACTTGTTGATGGCAAACATGGTTTTGATTGAAAATATTGCTCCTTGCTAAGAAAAACTGTAGTTGTCAGTTTTGGCCTGAGAGAAAGCTATTTTTACAAATGTTACAGTAAAAGCTGCAGGAAGCTCTCAGAAGTTATTTTTGGGCTCCTAATCATTAGAAATCAGTTACTTGTTGATGGCAAACATGGTTTTGATTGAAAATATTGCTCCTTGTTTAAGAAAAACTGTAGTTGTCAGTTTTGGCCTGAGACAAAGCTATTTTTTACCAATGTTACAGTAAAAGCTGCAGGAAGCTCTCAGAAGTGAGTTTTTTGGTCCTAATCATTAGAAATCAGTTACTTGTTGATGGCAAACATGGTTTTGATTAAAAAAATATTGCTCCTTGTTTAAGAAAAACTGTAGTTGTCAGTTTTGGCCTGAGAGAAAGCTATTTTTACAAATGTTACAGTAAAAGCTGCAGGAAGCTCTCAGAAGTGAGTTTTTTGGTCCTAATCATTAGAAATCAGTTACTTGTTGATGGCAAACATGGTTTTGATTGAAAATATTGCTCCTTGTTTAAGAAAAACTGTAGTTGTCAGTTTTGGCCAGAGAGAAAGCTATTTTTACAAATGTTACAGTAAAAGCTGCAGCAAGCTCTAAGAAGTGAGTTTTTTGGTCCTAATCATTAGAAATCAGTTACTTGTTGATGGCAAACATGGTTTTGATTGAAAATATTGCTCCTTGTTTAAGAAAAACTGCAGTTGTCAGTTTTGGCCTGAGAGAAAGCTATTTTTACAAATGTTACAGTAAAAGCTGCAGGAAGCTCTCAGAAGTGAGTTTTTTTGTCCTAATCATTAGAAATCAGTTACTTGTTGATGGCAAACATGGTTTTGATTGAAAATATTGCTCCTTGTTTAAGAAAAACTGTAGTTGTCAGTTTTGGCCTGAGAGAAAGCTATTTTTACAAATGTTACAGTAAAAGCTGCAGGAAGCTCTCAGAAGTGAGTTTTTTGGTCCTAATCATTAGAAATCAGTTACTTGTTGATGGCAAACATGGTTTTGATTGAAAATATTGCTCCTTGTTTAAGAAAAACTGTAGTTGTCAGTTTTGGCCAGAAAGAAAGCTATTTTTACAAATGTTACAGTAAAAGCTGCAGGAAGCTCTCAGAAGTGAGTTTTTTGGTCCTAATCATTAGAAATCAGTTACTTGTTGATGGCAAACATGGTTTTGATTGAAAATATTGCTCCTTGTTTAAGAAAAACTGCAGTTGTCAGTTTTGGCCTGAGAGAAAGCTATTTTTACAAATGTTACAGTAAAAGCTGCAGGAAGCTCTCAGAAGTGAGTTTTTTGTCCTAATCATTAGAAATCAGTTACTTGTTGATGGCAAACATGGTTTTGATTGAAAATATTGCTCCTTGTTTAAGAAAAACTGTAGTTGTCAGTTTTGGCCAGAGAGAAAGCTATTTTTACAAATGTTACAGTAAAATCTGCAGGAAGCTCTCAGAAGTGAGTTTTTTGGTCCTAATCATTAGAAATCAGTTACTTGTTGATGGCAAATGTGGTTTTGAATGAAAATATTGGTCCTTGTTTAAGAAAAACTGTAATTGTCAGTTTTGGCCTAAGAGAAAGCTATTTGTACAAATGTTACAGTAAAAGCTGCAGGAAGCTCTCAGAAGTGAGTTTTTTGGTCCTAATCATTAGAAATCAGTTACTTGTTGATGGCAAACATAGTTTTGATTGAAAATATTGCTCCTTGTTTAAGAAAAACTGTAGTTGTCAGTTTAGGCCTGAGAGAAAGCTATTTTTACAAATGTTACAGTAAAAGCTGCAGGAAGCTCTCAGAAGTGAGTTTTTTGGTCCTAATCATTAGAAATCAGTTACTTGTTGATGGCAAACATGGTTTTGATTGAAAATATTGCTCCTTGTTTAAGAAAAACTGTAGTTGTCAGTTTTGGCCTGAGAGAAAGCTATTTTTACAAATGTTACAGTAAAAGCTGCAGGAAGCTCTCAGAAGTGAGTTCTTTGGTCCTAATCATTAGAAATCAGTTACTTGTTGATGGCAAACATGGTTTTGATTGAAAATATTGCTCCTGGTTTAAGAAAAACTGTAGTTGTCAGTTTTGGCCTGAGAGAAAGCTATTTTACAAATGTTACAGTAAAAGCTGCAGGAAGCTCTCAGAAGTGAGTTTTTTGGTCCTAATCATTAGAAATCAGTTACTTGTTGATGGCAAACATGGTTTTGATTGAAAATATTGCTCCTTGCTAAGAAAAACTGTAGTTGTCAGTTTTGGCCTGAGAGAAAGCTATTTTTACAAATGTTACAGTAAAAGCTGCAGGAAGCTCTCAGAAGTTATTTTTGGGCTCCTAATCATTAGAAATCAGTTACTTATTGATGGCAAACATGGTTTTGATTGAAAATATTGCTCCTTGTTTAAGAAAAACTGTAGTTGTCAGTTTTGGCCTGAGACAAAGCTATTTTTTACCAATGTTACAGTAAAAGCTGCAGGAAGCTCTCAGAAGTGAGTTTTTTGGTCCTAATCATTAGAAATCAGTTACTTGTTGATGGCAAACATGGTTTTGATTAAAAAAATATTGCTCCTTGTTTAAGAAAAACTGTAGTTGTCAGTTTTGGCCTGAGAGAAAGCTATTTTTACAAATGTTACAGTAAAAGCTGCAGGAAGCTCTCAGAAGTGAGTTTTTTGGTCCTAATCATTAGAAATCAGTTACTTGTTGATGGCAAACATGGTTTTGATTGAAAATATTGCTCCTTGTTTAAGAAAAACTGTAGTTGTCAGTTTTGGCCAGAGAGAAAGCTATTTTTACAAATGTTACAGTAAAAGCTGCAGCAAGCTCTAAGAAGTGAGTTTTTTGGTCCTAATCATTAGAAATCAGTTACTTGTTGATGGCAAACATGGTTTTGATTGAAAATATTGCTCCTTGTTTAAGAAAAACTGCAGTTGTCAGTTTTGGCCTGAGAGAAAGCTATTTTTACAAATGTTACAGTAAAAGCTGCAGGAAGCTCTCAGAAGTGAGTTTTTTTGTCCTAATCATTAGAAATCAGTTACTTGTTGATGGCAAACATGGTTTTGATTGAAAATATTGCTCCTTGTTTGAGAAAAACTGTAGTTGTCAGTTTTGGCCAGAGAGAAAGCTATTTTTACAAATGTTACAGTAAAATCTGCAGGAAGCTCTCAGAAGTGAGTTTTTTGGTCCTAATCATTAGAAATCAGTTACTTGTTGATGGCAAATGTGGTTTTGAATGAAAATATTGGTCCTTGTTTAAGAAAAACTGTAATTGTCAGTTTTGGCCTAAGAGAAAGCTATTTGTACAAATGTTACAGTAAAAGCTGCAGGAAGCTCTCAGAAGTGAGTTTTTTGGTCCTAATCATTAGAAATCAGTTACTTGTTGATGGCAAACATAGTTTTGATTGAAAATATTGCTCCTTGTTTAAGAAAAACTGTAGTTGTCAGTTTAGGCCTGAGAGAAAGCTATTTTTACAAATGTTACAGTAAAAGCTGCAGGAAGCTCTCAGAAGTGAGTTTTTTGGTCCTAATCATTAGAAATCAGTTACTTGTTGATGGCAAACATGGTTTTGATTGAAAATATTGCTCCTTGTTTAAGAAAAACTGTAGTTGTCAGTTTTGGCCAGAGAGAAAGCTATTTTTACAAATGTTACAGTAAAAGCTGCAGGAAGCTCTCAGAAGTGAGTTTTTTGGTCCTAATCATTAGAAATCAGTTACTTGTTGATGGCAAACATGGTTTTGATTGAAAATATTGCTCCTTGTTTAAGAAAAACTGCAGTTGTCAGTTTTGGCCTGAGAGAAAGCTATTTTTACAAATGTTACAGTAAAAGCTGCAGGAAGCTCTCAGAAGTGAGTTTTTTTGTCCTAATCATTAGAAATCAGTTACTTGTTGATGGCAAACATGGTTTTGATTGAAAATATTGCTCCTTGTTTAAGAAAAACTGTAGTTGTCAGTTTTGGCCAGAGAGAAAGCTATTTTTACAAATGTTACAGTAAAATCTGCAGGAAGCTCTCAGAAGTGAGTTTTTTGGTCCTAATCATTAGAAATCAGTTACTTGTTGATGGCAAATGTGGTTTTGAATGAAAATATTGGTCCTTGTTTAAGAAAAACTGTAATTGTCAGTTTTGGCCTAAGAGAAAGCTATTTGTACAAATGTTACAGTAAAAGCTGCAGGAAGCTCTCAGAAGTGAGTTTTTTGGTCCTAATCATTAGAAATCAGTTACTTGTTGATGGCAAACATAGTTTTGATTGAAAATATTGCTCCTTGTTTAAGAAAAACTGTAGTTGTCAGTTTAGGCCTGAGAGAAAGCTATTTTTACAAATGTTACAGTAAAAGCTGCAGGAAGCTCTCAGAAGTGAGTTTTTTGGTCCTAATCATTAGAAATCAGTTACTTGTTGATGGCAAACATGGTTTTGATTGAAAATATTGCTCCTTGTTTGAGAAAAACTGTAGTTGTCAGTTTTGGCCTGAGAGAAAGCTATTTTTACAAATGTTACAGTAAAAGCTGCAGGAAGCTCTCAGAAGTGAGTTCTTTGGTCCTAATCATTAGAAATCAGTTACTTGTTGATGGCAAACATGGTTTTGATTGAAAATATTGCTCCTGGTTTAAGAAAAACTGTAGTTGTCAGTTTTGGCCAGAGAGAAAGCTATTTTTACAAATGTTACAGTAAAAGCTGCAGGAAGCTCTCAGAAGTGAGTTTTTTAGTCCTAATCATTAGAAATCAGTTACTTGTTGATAGCAAACATGGTTTTGATTTAAAATATTGCTCCTTGTTTAAGAAAAACTGTAGTTGTCAGTTTTGGCCTGAGAGAAAGCTATTTTTACAAATGTTACAGTAAAAGCTGCAGGAAGCTCTCAGAAGTGAGTTTTTTGGTCCTAATCATTAGAAATCAGTTACTTGTTGATGGCAAACATGGTTTTGATTGAAAATATTGCTCCTTGTTTAAGAAAAACTGTAGTTGTCAGTTTTGGCCTGAGAGAAAGCTATTTTTACAAATGTTACAGTAAAAGCTGCAGGAAGCTCTCAGAAGTGAGTTTTTTGGTCCTAATGATTAGAAATCAGTTACTTGTTGATGGCAAACATGGTTTTGATTGAAAATATTGCTCCTTGCTAAGAAAAACTGTAGTTGTCACTTTTGGCCTGAGAGAAAGCTATTTTTACAAATGTTACAGTAAAAGCTGCAGGAAGCTCTCAGAAGTGAGTTTTTTGGTCCTAATCATTAGAAATCAGTTACTTGTTGATGGCAAACATGGTTTTGATTGAAAATATTGCTCCTTGTTTAAGAAAAACTGTAGTTGTCAGTTTTGGCCTGAGAGAAAGCTATTTGTACAAATGTTACAGTAAAAGCTGCAGGAAGCTCTCAGAAGTGAGTTTTTTGGTCCTAATCATTAGAAATCAGTTACTTGTTGATAGCAAACATGGTTTTGATTGAAAATATTGCTCCTTGTTTAAGAAAAACTGTAGTTGTCAGTTTTGGCCTGAGAGAAAGCTATTTTTACAAATGTTACAGTAAAAGCTGCAGGAAGCTCTCAGAAGTGAGTTTTTTGGTCCTAATCATTAGAAATCAGTTACTTGTTGATGGCAAACATGGTTTTGATTGAAAATATTGCTCCTTGTTTAAGAAAAACTGTAGTTGTCAGTTTTGGCCAGAGAGAAAGCTATTTTTACAAATGTTACAGTAAAAGCTGCAGGAAGCTCTCAGAAGTGAGTTTTTTGGTCCTAATCATTAGAAATCAGTTACTTGTTGATGGCAAACATGGTTTTGATTGAAAATATTGCTCCTTGTTTAAGAAAAACTGCAGTTGTCAGTTTTGGCCTGAGAGAAAGCTATTTTTACAAATGTTACAGTAAAAGCTGCAGGAAGCTCTCAGAAGTGAGTTTTTTTGTCCTAATCATTAGAAATCAGTTACTTGTTGATGGCAAACATGGTTTTGATTGAAAATATTGCTCCTTGTTTAAGAAAAACTGTAGTTGTCAGTTTTGGCCAGAGAGAAAGCTATTTTTACAAATGTTACAGTAAAATCTGCAGGAAGCTCTCAGAAGTGAGTTTTTTGGTCCTAATCATTAGAAATCAGTTACTTGTTGATGGCAAATGTGGTTTTGAATGAAAATATTGGTCCTTGTTTAAGAAAAACTGTAATTGTCAGTTTTGGCCTAAGAGAAAGCTATTTGTACAAATGTTACAGTAAAAGCTGCAGGAAGCTCTCAGAAGTGAGTTTTTTGGTCCTAATCATTAGAAATCAGTTACTTGTTGATGGCAAACATAGTTTTGATTGAAAATATTGCTCCTTGTTTAAGAAAAACTGTAGTTGTCAGTTTAGGCCTGAGAGAAAGCTATTTTTACAAATGTTACAGTAAAAGCTGCAGGAAGCTCTCAGAAGTGAGTTTTTTGGTCCTAATCATTAGAAATCAGTTACTTGTTGATGGCAAACATGGTTTTGATTGAAAATATTGCTCCTTGTTTAAGAAAAACTGTAGTTGTCAGTTTTGGCCTGAGAGAAAGCTATTTTTACAAATGTTACAGTAAAAGCTGCAGGAAGCTCTCAGAAGTGAGTTCTTTGGTCCTAATCATTAGAAATCAGTTACTTGTTGATGGCAAACATGGTTTTGATTGAAAATATTGCTCCTGGTTTAAGAAAAACTGTAGTTGTCAGTTTTGGCCTGAGAGAAAGCTATTTTTACAAATGTTACAGTAAAAGCTGCAGGAAGCTCTCAGAAGTGAGTTTTTTGGTCCTAATGATTAGAAATCAGTTACTTGTTGATGGCAAACCTGGTTTTGATTGAAAATATTGCTCCTTGCTAAGAAAAACTGTAGTTGTCACTTTTGGCCTGAGAGAAAGCTATTTTTACAAATGTTACAGTAAAAGCTGCAGGAAGCTCTCAGAAGTGAGTTTTTTGGTCCTAATCATTAGAAATCAGTTACTTGTTGATGGCAAACATGGTTTTGATTGAAAATATTGCTCCTTGTTTAAGAAAAACTGTAGTTGTCAGTTTTGGCCTGAGAGAAAGCTATTTTTACAAATGTTACAGTAAAAGCTGCAGGAAGCTCTCAGAAGTGAGTTTTTTGGTCCTAATGATTAGAAATCAGTTACTTGTTGATGGCAAACATGGTTTTGATTGAAAATATTGCTCCTTGCTAAGAAAAACTGTAGTTGTCAGTTTTGGCCTGAGAGAAAGCTATTTTTACAAATGTTACAGTAAAAGCTGCAGGAAGCTCTCAGAAGTGAGTTTTTTGGTCCTAATGATTAGAAATCAGTTACTTGTTGATGGCAAACATGGTTTTGATTGAAAATATTGCTCCTTGCTAAGAAAAACTGTAGTTGTCAGTTTTGGCCTGAGAGAAAGCTATTTTTACAATTGTTACAGTAAAAGCTGCAGGAAGCTCTCAGAAGTGAGTTTTTTGGTCCTAATCATTAGAAATCAGTTACTTGTTGATGGCAAACATGGTTTTGATTGAAAATATTGCTCCTTGTTTAAGAAAAACTGTAGTTGTCAGTTTTGGCCTGAGAGAAAGCTATTTTTACAAATGTTACAGTAAAAGCTGCAGGAAGCTCTCAGAAGTGAGTTTTTTGGTCCTAATGATTAGAAATCAGTTACTTGTTGATGGCAAACATGGTTTTGATTGAAAATATTGCTCCTTGTTTAAGAAAAACTGTAGTTGTCAGTTTTGGCCTGAGACAAAGCTATTTTTTACCAATGTTACAGTAAAAGCTGCAGAAAGCTCTCAGAAGTGAGTTTTTTGGTCCTAATCATTAGAAATCAGTTGCTTGTTGATGGCAAACATGGTTTTGATTGAAAATATTGCTCCTGGTTTAAGAAAAACTGTAGTTGTCAGTTTTGGCCAGAGAGAAAGCTATTTTTACAAATGTTACAGTAAAAGCTGCAGGAAGCTCTCAGAAGTGAGTTCTTTGGTCCTAATCATTAGAAATCAGTTACTTGTTGATGGCAAACATGGTTTTGATTGAAAATATTGCTCCTGGTTTAAGAAAAACTGTAGTTGTCACTTTTGGCCAGAGAGAAAGCTATTTTTACAAATGTTACAGTAAAAGCTGCAGGAAGCTCTCAGAAGTGAGTTTTTTGGTCCTAATCATTATAAATCAGTTACTTGTTGATGGCAAACATGGTTTTGATTGAAAATATTGCTCCTTGTTTAAGAAAAACTGTAGTTGTCAGTTTTGGCCTGAGAGAAAGCTATTTTTACAAATGTTACAGTAAAAGCTGCAGGAAGCTCTCAGAAGTGAGTTTTTTGGTCCTAATCATTAGAAATCAGTTACTTGTTGATGGCAAACATGGTTTTGATTGAAAATATTGCTCCTTGCTAAGAAAAACTGTAGTTGTCAGTTTTGGCCTGAGAGAAAGCTATTTTTACAAATGTTACAGTAAAAGCTGCAGGAAGCTCTCAGAAGTGAGTTTTTTGGTCCTAATGATTAGAAATCAGTTACTTGTTGATGGCAAACATGGTTTTGATTGAAAATATTGCTCCTTGCTAAGAAAAACTGTAGTTGTCAGTTTTGGCCTGAGAGAAAGCTATTTTTTACAAATGTTACAGTAAAAGCTGCAGGAAGCTCTCAGAAGTGAGTTTTTTGGTCCTAATCATTAGAAATCAGTTACTTGTTGATGGCAAACATGGTTTTGATTGAAAATATTGCTCCTTGTTTAAGAAAAACTGTAGTTGTCAGTTTTGGCCTGAGAGAAAGCTATTTTTACAAATGTTACAGTAAAAGCTGCAGGAAGCTCTCAGAAGTGAGTTTTTTGGTCCTAATGATTAGAAATCAGTTACTTGTTGATGGCAAACATGGTTTTGATTGAAAACATTGCTCCTTGTTTAAGAAAAACTGTAGTTGTCAGTTTTGGCCTGAGACAAAGCTATTTTTTACCAATGTTACAGTAAAAGCTGCAGGAAGCTCTCAGAAGTGAGTTTTTTGGTCCTAATCATTAGAAATCAGTTACTTGTTGATGGCAAACATGGTTTTGATTGAAAATATTGCTCCTGGTTTAAGAAAAACTGTAGTTGTCAGTTTTGGCCAGAGAGAAAGCTATTTTTACAAATGTTACAGTAAAAGCTGCAGGAAGCTCTCAGAAGTGAGTTCTTTGGTCCTAATCATTAGAAATCAGTTACTTGTTGATGGCAAACATTGTTTTGATTGAAAATATTGCTCCTGGTTTAAGAAAAACTGTAGTTGTCAGTTTTGGCCAGAGAGAAAGCTATTTTTACAAATGTTACAGTAAAAGCTGCAGGAAGCTCTCAGAAGTGAGTTTTTTGGTCCTAATCATTATAAATCAGTTACTTGTTGATGGCAAACATGGTTTTGATTGAAAATATTGCTCCTTGTTTAAGAAAAACTGTAGTTGTCAGTTTTGGCCTGAGAGAAAGCTATTTTTACAAATGTTACAGTAAAAGCTGCAGGAAGCTCTCAGAAGTGAGTTTTTTGGTCCTAATCATTAGAAATCAGTTACTTGTTGATGGCAAACATGGTTTTGATTGAAAATATTGCTCCTTGCTAAGAAAAACTGTAGTTGTCAGTTTTGGCCTGAGAGAAAGCTATTTCTACAAATGTTACAGTAAAAGCTGCAGGAAGCTCTCAGAAGTGAGTTTTTTGGTCCTAATCATTAGAAATCAGTTACTTGTTGATGGCAAACATGGTTTTGATTGAAAATATTGCTCCTTGTTTAAGAAAAACTGTAGTTGTCAGTTTTGGCCTGAGAGAAAGCTATTTTTACAAATGTTACAGTAAAAGCTGCAGGAAGCTCTCAGAAGTGAGTTTTTTGGTCCTAATCATTAGAAATCAGTTACTTGTTGATGGCAAACATGGTTTTGATTGAAAATATTGCTCCTTGATTAAGAAAAACTGTAGTTGTCAGTTTTGGCCTGAGAGAAAGCTATTTTTACAAATGTTACAGTAAAAGCTGCAGGAAGCTCTCAGAAGTGAGTTTTTTGGTCCTAATGATTAGAAATCAGTTACTTGTTGATGGCAAACATGGTTTTGATTGAAAATATTGCTCCTTGCTAAGAAAAACTGTAGTTGTCAGTTTTGGCCTGAGAGAAAGCTATTTTTACAAATGTTACAGTAAAAGCTGCAGGAAGCTCTCAGAAGTGAGTTTTTTGGTCCTAATCATTAGAAATCAGTTACTTGTTGATGGCAAACATGGTTTTGATTGAAAATATTGCTCCTTGTTTAAGAAAAACTGTAGTTGTCAGTTTTGGCCTGAGAGAAAGCTATTTTTACAAATGTTACAGTAAAAGCTGCAGGAAGCTCTCAGAAGTGAGTTTTTTGGTCCTAATGATTAGAAATCAATTACTTGTTAATGGCAAACATGGTTTTGATTGAAAATATTGCTCCTTGCTAAGAAAAACTGTAGTTGTCAGTTTTGGCCTGAGAGAAAGCTATTTTTACAAATGTTACAGTAAAAGCTGCAGGAAGCTCTCAGAAGTGAGTTTTTTGGTCCTAATCATTAGAAATCAGTTACTTGTTGATGGCAAACATGGTTTTGATTGAAAATATTGCTCCTTGTTTAAGAAAAACTGTAGTTGTCAGTTTTGGCCTGAGACAAAGCTATTTTTTACCAATGTTACAGTAAAAGCTGCAGGAAGCTCTCAGAAGTGAGTTTTTTGGGCTCCTAATCATTAGAAATCAGTTACTTGTTGATGGCAAACATGGTTTTGATTGAAAATATTGCTCCTTGTTTAAGAAAAACTGTAGTTGTCAGTTTTGGCCTGAGACAAAGCTATTTTTTACCAATGTTACAGTAAAAGCTGCAGGAAGCTCTCAGAAGTGAGTTTTTTGGTCCTAATCATTAGAAATCAGTTACTTGTTGATGGCAAACATGGTTTTGATTAAAAATATTGCTCCTTGTTTAAGAAAAACTGTAGTTGTCAGTTTTGGCCTGAGAGAAAGCTATTTTTTACAAATGTTACAGTAAAAGCTGCAGGAAGCTCTCAGAAGTGAGTTCTTTGGTCCTAATCATTAGAAATCAGTTACTTGTTGATGGCAAACATGGTTTTGATTAAAAATATTGCTCCTTGTTTAAGAAAAACTGTAGTTGTCAGTTTTGGCCTGAGAGAAAGCTATTTTTACAAATGTTACAGTAAAAGCTGCAGGAAGCTCTCAGAAGTGAGTTTTTTGGTCCTAATGATTAGAAATCAGTTACTTGTTGATGGCAAACATGGTTTTGATTGAAAATATTGCTCCTTGCTAAGAAAAACTGTAGTTGTCAGTTTTGGCCTGAGAGAAAGCTATTTTTACAAATGTTACAGTAAAAGCTGCAGGAAGCTCTCAGAAGTGAGTTTTTTGGTCCTAATCATTAGAAATCAGTTACTTGTTGATGGCAAACATGGTTTTGATTGAAAATATTGCTCCTTGTTTAAGAAAAACTGTAGTTGTCAGTTTTGGCCTGAGAGAAAGCTATTTTTACAAATGTTACAGTAAAAGCTGCAGGAAGCTCTCAGAAGTGAGTTTTTTGGTCCTAATGATTAGAAATCAATTACTTGTTAATGGCAAACATGGTTTTGATTGAAAATATTGCTCCTTGCTAAGAAAAACTGTAGTTGTCAGTTTTGGCCTGAGAGAAAGCTATTTTTACAAATGTTACAGTAAAAGCTGCAGGAAGCTCTCAGAAGTGAGTTTTTTGGTCCTAATCATTAGAAATCAGTTACTTGTTGATGGCAAACATGGTTTTGATTGAAAATATTGCTCCTTGTTTAAGAAAAACTGTAGTTGTCAGTTTTGGCCTGAGACAAAGCTATTTTTTACCAATGTTACAGTAAAAGCTGCAGGAAGCTCTCAGAAGTGAGTTTTTTGGGCTCCTAATCATTAGAAATCAGTTACTTGTTGATGGCAAACATGGTTTTGATTGAAAATATTGCTCCTTGTTTAAGAAAAACTGTAGTTGTCAGTTTTGGCCTGAGACAAAGCTATTTTTTACCAATGTTACAGTAAAAGCTGCAGGAAGCTCTCAGAAGTGAGTTTTTTGGTCCTAATCATTAGAAATCAGTTACTTGTTGATGGCAAACATGGTTTTGATTAAAAATATTGCTCCTTGTTTAAGAAAAACTGTAGTTGTCAGTTTTGGCCTGAGAGAAAGCTATTTTTTACAAATGTTACAGTAAAAGCTGCAGGAAGCTCTCAGAAGTGAGTTCTTTGGTCCTAATCATTAGAAATCAGTTACTTGTTGATGGCAAACATGGTTTTGATTAAAAATATTGCTCCTTGTTTAAGAAAAACTGTAGTTGTCAGTTTTGGCCTGAGAGAAAGCTATTTTTACAAATGTTACAGTAAAAGCTGCAGGAAGCTCTCAGAAGTGAGTTCTTTGTTCCTAATCATTAGAAATCAGTTACTTGTTGATGGCAAACATGGTTTTGATTGAAAATATTGCTCCTGGTTTAAGAAAAACTGTAGTTGTCAGTTTTGGCCAGAGAGAAAGCTATTTTGACAAATGTTACAGTAAAAGCTGCAGGAAGCTCTCAGAAGTGAGTTTTTTGGTCCTAATCATTAGAAATCAGTTACTTGTTGATGGCAACCATGGTTTTGATTGAAAATATTGCTCCTTGTTTAAGAAAAACTGTAGTTGTCAGTTTTGGCCTGAGAGAAAGCTATTTTTTACCAATGTTACAGTAAAAGCTGCAGGAAGCTCTCAGAAGTGAGTTTTTTGGTCCTAATCATTAGAAATCAGTTACTTGTTGATGGCAAACATGGTTTTGATTGAAAATATTGCTCCTTGTTTAAGAAAAACTGTAGTTGTCAGTTTTGGCCTGAGAGAAAGCTATTTTTACAAATGTTACAGTAAAAGCTGCAGGAAGCTCTCAGAAGTGAGTTTTTTGGTCCTAATGATTAGAAATCAGTTACTTGTTGATGGCAAACATGGTTTTGATTGAAAATATTGCTCCTTGCTAAGAAAAACTGTAGTTGTCAGTTTTGGCCTGAGAGAAAGCTATTTTTTACAAATGTTACAGTAAAAGCTGCAGGAAGCTCTCAGAAGTGAGTTTTTTGGTCCTAATCATTAGAAATCAGTTACTTGTTGATGGCAAACATGGTTTTGATTGAAAATATTGCTCCTTGTTTAAGAAAAACTGTAGTTGTCAGTTTTGGCCTGAGAGAAAGCTATTTTTACAAATGTTACAGTAAAAGCTGCAGGAAGCTCTCAGAAGTGAGTTTTTTGGTCCTAATGATTAGAAATCAGTTACTTGTTGATGGCAAACATGGTTTTGATTGAAAACATTGCTCCTTGTTTAAGAAAAACTGTAGTTGTCAGTTTTGGCCTGAGACAAAGCTATTTTTTACCAATGTTACAGTAAAAGCTGCAGGAAGCTCTCAGAAGTGAGTTTTTTGGTCCTAATCATTAGAAATCAGTTACTTGTTAATGGCAAACATGGTTTTGATTGAAAATATTGCTCCTGGTTTAAGAAAAACTGTAGTTGTCAGTTTTGGCCAGAGAGAAAGCTATTTTTACAAATGTTACAGTAAAAGCTGCAGGAAGCTCTCAGAAGTGAGTTCTTTGGTCCTAATCATTAGAAATCAGTTACTTGTTGATGGCAAACATTGTTTTGATTGAAAATATTGCTCCTTGCTAAGAAAAACTGTAGTTGTCAGTTTTGGCCTGAGAGAAAGCTATTTCTACAAATGTTACAGTAAAAGCTGCAGGAAGCTCTCAGAAGTGAGTTTTTTGGTCCTAATCATTAGAAATCAGTTACTTGTTGATGGCAAACATGGTTTTGATTGAAAATATTGCTCCTTGTTTAAGAAAAACTGTAGTTGTCAGTTTTGGCCTGAGAGAAAGCTATTTTTACAAATGTTACAGTAAAAGCTGCAGGAAGCTCTCAGAAGTGAGTTTTTTGGTCCTAATGATTAGAAATCAGTTACTTGTTGATGGCAAACATGGTTTTGATTGAAAATATTGCTCCTTGCTAAGAAAAACTGTAGTTGTCAGTTTTGGCCTGAGAGAAAGCTATTTTTACAAATGTTACAGTAAAAGCTGCAGGAAGCTCTCAGAAGTGAGTTTTTTGGTCCTAATCATTAGAAATCAGTTACTTGTTGATGGCAAACATGGTTTTGATTGAAAATATTGCTACTTGTTTAAGAAAAACTGTAGTTGTCAGTTTTGGCCTGAGAGAAAGCTATTTTTACAAATGTTACAGTAAAAGCTGCAGGAAGCTCTCAGAAGTGAGTTTTTTGGTCCTAATCATTAGAAATCAGTTACTTGTTGATGGCAAACATGGTTTTGATTGAAAATATTGCTCCTTGTTTAAGAAAAACTGTAGTTGTCAGTTTTGGCCTGAGAGAAAGCTATTTTTACAAATGTTACAGTAAAAGCTGCAGGAAGCTCTCAGAAGTGAGTTTTTTGGTCCTAATGATTAGAAATCAATTACTTGTTGATGGCAAACATGGTTTTGATTGAAAATATTGCTCCTTGTTTAAGAAAAACTGTAGTTGTCAGTTTTGGACTAAGAGAAAGCTATTTTTACAAATATTACAGTAAAAGCTTCAGGAAGCTCTCAGAAGTGAGTTTTTTGGTCCTAATCATTAGAAATCAGTTACTTGTTGATGGCAAACATGGTTTTGATTGAAAATATTGCTCCTTGTTTAAGAAAAACTGTAGTTGTCAGTTTTGGCCTGAGAGAAAGCTATTTTTTACAAATGTTACAGTAAAAGCTGCAGGAAGCTCTCAGAAGTGAGTTCTTTGTTCCTAATCATTAGAAATCAGTTACTTGTTGATGGCAAACATGGTTTTGATTGAAAATATGGCTCCTTGTTTAAGAAAAACTATAGTTGTCAGTTTTGGGCTTCTCTCGCCGAGAGAAAGCTATTTTTACAAATGTTACAGTAAAAGCTGTAGGAAGCTCTCAGAAGTGAGTTTTTTGGTCGTAATCATTAGAAATTAGTTACTTGTTGATGATAAACATGGTTTTGATTGAAAATATTGCTCCTTGTTTAAGAAAAACTGTAGTTGTCAGTTTTGGGCTTCTCTCGCCGAGAGAAAGCTATTTTTACAAATGTTACAGTAAAAGCTGCAGGAAGCTCTCAGAAGTGAGTTTTTTGGTCCTAATCATTAGAAATCAGTTACTTGTTGATGGCAAACATGGTTTTGATTGAAAATATTGCTCCTTGTTTAAGAAAAACTATAGTTGTCAGTTTTGGCCTTCTCTCGCCGAGAGAAAGCTATTTTTACAAATGTTACAGTAAAAGCTGCAGGAAGCTCTCAGAAGTGAGTTTTTTGGTCCTAATCATTAGAAATCAGTTACTTGTTGATGGCAAACATGGTTTTGATTGAAAATATGGCTCCTTGTTTAAGAAAAACTGTAGTTGTCAGTTTTGGCCTGAGAGAAAGCTATTTTTACAAATGTTACAGTAAAAGCTGCAGGAAGCTCTCAGAAGTGAGTTTTTTGGTCCTAATCATTAGAAATCAGTTACTTGTTGATGGCAAACATGGTTTTGATTGAAAATATTGCTCCTTGTTTAAGAAAAACTGCAGTTGTCAGTTTTGGCCTGAGAGAAAGCTATTTTTACAAATGTTACAGTAAAAGCTGCAGGAAGCTCTCAGAAGTGAGTTTTTTGGTCCTAATCATTAGAAATCAGTTACTTGTTGATGGCAAACATGGTTTTGATTGAAAATATTGCTCCTTGTTTAAGAAAAACTGTAGTTGAGAGTTTTGGGCTTCTCTCGCCGAGAGAAAGCTATTTTTACAAATGTTACAGTAAAAGCTGCAGGAAGCTCTCAGAAGTGAGTTTTTTGGTCCTAATCATTAGAAATTAGTTACTTGTTGATGGCAAACATGGTTTTGATTGAAAATATTGCTCCTTGTTTAAGAAAAACTATAGTTGTCAGTTTTGGGCTTCTCTCGCCGAGAGAAAGCTATTTTTACAAATGTTACAGTAAAAGCTACAGGAAGCTCTCAGAAGTGAGTTTTTTGGTCCTAATCATTAGAAATCAGTTACTTGTTGATGGCAAACATGGTTTTGATTAAAAAAATATTGCTCCTTGTTTAAGAAAAACTGTAGTTGTCAGTTTTGGCCTGAGAGAAAGCTATTTTTACAAATGTTACTGTAAAAGCTGCAGGAAGCTCTCAGAAGTGAGTTTTTTGGTCCTAATCATTAGAAATCAGTTACTTGTTGATGGCAAACATGGTTTTGATTGAAAATATTGCTCCTTGTTTAAGAAAAACTGCAGTTGTCAGTTTTGGCCTGAGAGAAAGCTATTTTTACAAATGTTGCAGTAAAAGCTGCAGGAAGCTCTCAGAAGTGAGTTTTTTGGTCCTAATCATTAGAAATCAGTTACTTGTTGATGGCAAACATGGTTTTGATTGAAAATATTGCTCCTTGTTTAAGAAAAACTGTAGTTGTCAGTTTTGGCCAGAGAGAAAGCTATTTTTACAAATGTTACAGTAAAAGCTGCAGGAAGCTCTCAGAAGTGAGTTTTTTGGTCCTAATCATTAGAAATCAGTTACTTGTTGATGGCAAACATGGTTTTGATTGAAAATATTGCTCCTTGTTTAAGAAAAACTGTAGTTGTCAGTTTAGGCCTGAGAGAAAGCTATTTTTACAAATGTTGCAGTAAAAGCTGCAGGAAGCTCTCAGAAGTGAGTTTTTTGGTCCTAATCAATAGAAATCAGTTACTTGTTGATGGCAAACATGGTTTTGATTGAAAATATTGCTCCTTGTTTAAGAAAAACTGTAGTTGTCAGTTTTGGCCTGAGAGAAAGCTATTTTTACAAATGTTACAGTAAAAGCTGCAGGAAGCTCTCAGAAGTGAGTTCTTTGGTCCTAATCATTAGAAATCAGTTACTTGTTGATGGCAAACATGGTTTTGATTGAAAATATTGCTCCTGGTTTAAGAAAAACTGTAGTTGTCAGTTTTGGCCAGAGAGAAAGCTATTTTTACAAATGTTACAGTAAAAGCTGCAGGAAGCTCTCAGAAGTGAGTTTTTTGGTCCTAATCATTAGAAATCAGTTACTTGTTGATAGCAAACATGGTTTTGATTTAAAATATTGCTCCTTGTTTAAGAAAAACTGTAGTTGTCAGTTTTGGCCTGAGAGAAAGCTATTTTTACAAATGTTACAGTAAAAGCTGCAGGAAGCTCTCAGAAGTGAGTTTTTTGGTCCTAATCATTAGAAATCAGTTACTTGTTGATGGCAAACATGGTTTTGATTGAAAATATTGCTCCTTGTTTAAGAAAAACTGTAGTTGTCAGTTTTGGCCTGAGAGAAAGCTATTTTTACAAATGTTACAGTAAAAGCTGCAGGAAGCTCTCAGAAGTGAGTTTTTTGGTCCTAATCATTAGAAATTAGTTACTTGTTGATGGCAAACATGGTTTTGATTGAAAATATTGCTCCTTGTTTAAGAAAAACTATAGTTGTCAGTTTTGGGCTTCTCTCGCCGAGAGAAAGCTATTTTTACAAATGTTACAGTAAAAGCTGCAGGAAGCTCTCAGAAGTGAGTTTTTTGGTCCTAATCATTAGAAATCAGTTACTTGTTAATGGCAAACATGGTTTTGATTGAAAATATTGCTCCTTGTTTAAGAAAAACTATAGTTGTCAGTTTTGGCCTTCTCTCGCCGAGAGAAAGCTATTTTTACAAATGTTACAGTAAAAGCTGCAGGAAGGTCTCAGAAGTGAGTTTTTTGGTCCTAATCATTAGAAATCAGTTACTTGTTGATGGCAAACATGGTTTTGATTGAAA
Source organism: Pampus argenteus (assembly GCA_036937835.1). Classification (NCBI taxonomy): domain Eukaryota; kingdom Metazoa; phylum Chordata; class Actinopteri; order Scombriformes; family Stromateidae; genus Pampus; species Pampus argenteus. The sequence continues at coordinate 2,607,864 of CM072875.1, forward strand.
ATATTGCTCCTTGTTTAAGAAAAACTGTAGTTGTCAGTTTTGGCCTGAGAGAAAGCTATTTGTACAAATGTTACAGTAAAAGCTGCAGGAAGCTCTCAGAAGTGAGTTTTTTGGTCCTAATCATTAGAAATCAGTTACTTGTTGATGGCAAACATGGTTTTGATTGAAAATATTGCTCCTTGTTTAAGAAAAACTGTAGTTGTCAGTTTTGGGTTTCTCTCGCGGAGAGAAAGCTATTTTTACAAATGTTACAGTAAAAGCTGCAGAAAGCTCTCAGAAGTGAGTTTTTTGGTGCTAATCATTAGAAATTATTTACTTGTTGATGGCAAACATGGTTTCGATTGAAAATATGGCTCCTTGTTTAAGAAAAACTATAGTTGTCAGTTTTGGGCTTCTCTCGCCGAGAGAAAGCTATTTTTACAAATGTTACAGTAAAAGCTGCAGGAAGCTCTCAGAAGTGAGTTTTTTGGTCCTAATCATTAGAAATTAGTTACTTGTTGATGGCAAACATGGTTTTGATTGAAAATTTTGCTCCTTGTTTAAGAAAAACTATAGTTGTCAGTTTTGGGCTTCTCTCGCCGAGAGAAAGCTATTTTTACAAATGTTACAGTAAAAGCTGCAGGAAGCTCTCAGAAGTGAGTTTTTTGGTCCTAATCATTAGAAATCAGTTACTTGTTGATGGCAAACATGGTTTTGATTGAAAATATTGCTCCTTGTTTAAGAAAAACTGTAGTTGTCAGTTTTGGGCTTCTCTCGCGGAGAGAAAGCTATTTTTACAAATGTTACAGTAAAAGCTGCAGGAAGCTCTCAGAAGTGAGTTTTTTGGTCCTAATCATTAGAAATCAGTTACTTGTTGATGGCAAACATGGTTTTGATTGAAAATATTGCTCCTAGTTTAAGAAAAACTATAGTTGTCAGTTTTGGCCTTCTCTCGCCGAGAGAAAGCTATTTTTACAAATGTTACAGTAAAAGCTGCAGGAAGCTCTCAGAAGTGAGTTTTTTGGTCGTAATCATTAGAAATCAGTTACTTGTTGATGGCAAACATGGTTTTGATTGAAAATATGGCTCCTTGTTTAAGAAAAACTATAGTTGTCAGTTTTGGGCTTCTCTCGCCGAGAGAAAGCTATTTTTACAAATGTTACAGTAAAAGCTGTAGGAAGCCCTCACAAGTGATTTTTTTGGTCGTAATCATTAGAAATTAGTTACTTGTTGATGGTAAACATGGTTTTGATTGAAAATATTGCTCCTTGTTTAAGAAAAACTATAGTTGTCAGTTTTGGCCTTCTCTCGCCGAGAGAAAGCTATTTTTACAAATGTTACAGTAAAAGCTGCAGGAAGCTCTCAGAAGTGAGTTTTTTGGTCCTAATCATTAGAAATCAGTTACTTGTTGATGGCAAACATGGTTTTGATTGAAAATATGGCTCCTTGTTTAAGAAAAACTATAGTTGTCAGTTTTGGGCTTCTCTCGCCGAGAGAAAGCTATTTTTACAAATGTTACAGTAAAAGCTGTAGGAAGCTCTCACAAGTGAGTTTTTTGGTCCTAATCATTAGAAATTAGTTACTTGTTGATGGCAAACATGGTTTTGATTGAAAATATTGCTCCTTGTTTAAAAAAACTATAGTTGTCAGTTTTGGGCTTCTCTCGCCGAGAGAAAGCTATTTTTACAAATGTTACAGTAAAAGCTACAGGAAGCTCTCAGAAGTGAGTTTTTTGGTCCTAATCATTAGAAATCAGTTACTTGTTGATGGCAAACATGGTTTTGATTTAAAAAATATTGCTCCTTGTTTAAGAAAAACTGTAGTTGTCAGTTTTGGCCTGAGAGAAAGCTATTTTTACAAATGTTACAGTAAAAGCTGCAGGAAGCTCTCAGAAGTGAGTTTTTTGGTCCTAATCATTAGAAATCAGTTACTTGTTGATGGCAAACATGGTTTTGATTGAAAATATTGCTCCTTGTTTAAGAAAAACTGTAGTTGTCAGTTTTGGCCAGAGAGAAAGCTATTTTTACAAATGTTACAGTAAAAGCTGCAGGAAGCTCTCAGAAGTGAGTTTTTTGGTCCTAATCATTAGAAATCAGTTACTTGTTGATGGCAAACATGGTTTTGATTGAAAATATTGCTCCTAGTTTAAGAAAAACTATAGTTGTCAGTTTTGGCCTTCTCTCGCCGAGAGAAAGCTATTTTTACAAATGTTACAGTAAAAGCTGCAGGAAGCTCTCAGAAGTGAGTTTTTTGGTCCTAATCATTAGAAATCAGTTACTTGTTGATGGCAAACATGGTTTTGATTGAAAATATGGCTCCTTGTTTAAGAAAAACTATAGTTGTCAGTTTTGGGCTTCTCTCGCCGAGAGAAAGCTATTTTTACAAATGTTACAGTAAAAGCTGTAGGAAGCTCTCAGAAGTGAGTTTTTTGGTCCTAATCATTAGAAATCAGTTACTTGTTGATGGCAAACATGGTTTTGATTGAAAATATTGCTCCTAGTTTAAGAAAAACTATAGTTGTCAGTTTTGGCCTTCTCTCGCCGAGAGAAAGCTATTTTTACAAATGTTACAGTAAAAGCTGCAGGAAGCTCTCAGAAGTGAGTTTTTTGGTCCTAATCATTAGAAATCAGTTACTTGTTGATGGCAAACATGGTTTTGATTGAAAATATGGTTCCTTGTTTAAGAAAAACTATAGTTGTCAGTTTTGGGCTTCTCTCGCCGAGAGAAAGCTATTTTTACAAATGTTACAGTAAAAGCTGTAGGAAGCTCTCAGAAGTGAGTTTTTTGGTCGTAATCATTAGAAATTAGTTACTTGTTGATGGTAAACATGGTTTTGATTGAAAATATTGCTCCTTGTTTAAGAAAAACTATAGTTGTCAGTTTTGGCCTTCTCTCGCCGAGAGAAAGCTATTTTTACAAATGTTACAGTAAAAGCTGCAGGAAGCTCTCAGAAGTGAGTTTTTTGGTCCTAATCATTAGAAATCAGTTACTTGTTGATGGCAAACATGGTTTTGATTGAAAATATTGCTCCTTGTTTAAGAAAAACTATAGTTGTCAGTTTTGGGCTTCTCTCGCCGAGAGAAAGCTATTTTTACAAATGTTGCAGTAAAAGCTGCAGGAAGCTCTCAGAAGTGAGTTTTTTGGTCCTAATCAATAGAAATCAGTTACTTGTTGATGGCAAACATGGTTTTGATTGAAAATATTGCTCCTTGTTTAAGAAAAACTGTAGTTGTCAGTTTTGGCCTGAGAGAAAGCTATTTTTACAAATGTTACAGTAAAAGCTGCAGGAAGCTCTCAGAAGTGAGTTCTTTGGTCCTAATCATTAGAAATCAGTTACTTGTTGATGGCAAACATGGTTTTGATTGAAAATATTGCTCCTGGTTTAAGAAAAACTGTAGTTGTCAGTTTTGGCCAGAGAGAAAGCTATTTTTACAAATGTTACAGTAAAAGCTGCAGGAAGCTCTCAGAAGTGAGTTTTTTGGTCCTAATCATTAGAAATCAGTTACTTGTTGATAGCAAACATGGTTTTGATTTAAAATATTGCTCCTTGTTTAAGAAAAACTGTAGTTGTCAGTTTTGGCCTGAGAGAAAGCTATTTTTACAAATGTTACAGTAAAAGCTGCAGGAAGCTCTCAGAAGTGAGTTTTTTGGTCCTAATCATTAGAAATCAGTTACTTGTTGATGGCAAACATGGTTTTGATTGAAAATATTGCTCCTTGTTTAAGAAAAACTGTAGTTGTCAGTTTTGGCCTGAGAGAAAGCTATTTTTACAAATGTTACAGTAAAAGCTGCAGGAAGCTCTCAGAAGTGAGTTTTTTGGTCCTAATCATTAGAAATTAGTTACTTGTTGATGGCAAACATGGTTTTGATTGAAAATATTGCTCCTTGTTTAAGAAAAACTATAGTTGTCAGTTTTGGGCTTCTCTCGCCGAGAGAAAGCTATTTTTACAAATGTTACAGTAAAAGCTGCAGGAAGCTCTCAGAAGTGAGTTTTTTGGTCCTAATCATTAGAAATCAGTTACTTGTTGATGGCAAACATGGTTTTGATTGAAAATATTGCTCCTTGTTTAAGAAAAACTATAGTTGTCAGTTTTGGCCTTCTCTCGCCGAGAGAAAGCTATTTTTACAAATGTTACAGTAAAAGCTGCAGGAAGGTCTCAGAAGTGAGTTTTTTGGTCCTAATCATTAGAAATCAGTTACTTGTTGATGGCAAACATGGTTTTGATTGAAAATATTGCTCCTTGTTTAAGAAAAACTGTAGTTGTCAGTTTTGGCCTGAGAGAAAGCTATTTGTACAAATGTTACAGTAAAAGCTGCAGGAAGCTCTCAGAAGTGAGTTTTTTGGTCCTAATCATTAGAAATCAGTTACTTGTTGATGGCAAACATGGTTTTGATTGAAAATATTGCTCCTTGTTTAAGAAAAACTGTAGTTGTCAGTTTTGGGTTTCTCTCGCGGAGAGAAAGCTATTTTTACAAATGTTACAGTAAAAGCTGCAGAAAGCTCTCAGAAGTGAGTTTTTTGGTGCTAATCATTAGAAATGATTTACTTGTTGATGGCAAACATGGTTTCGATTGAAAATATGGCTCCTTGTTTAAGAAAAACTATAGTTGTCAGTTTTGGGCTTCTCTCGCCGAGAGAAAGCTATTTTTACAAATGTTACAGTAAAAGCTGCAGGAAGCTCTCAGAAGTGAGTTTTTTGGTCCTAATCATTAGAAATTAGTTACTTGTTGATGGCAAACATGGTTTTGATTGAAAATTTTGCTCCTTGTTTAAGAAAAACTATAGTTGTCAGTTTTGGGCTTCTCTCGCCGAGAGAAAGCTATTTTTACAAATGTTACAGTAAAAGCTGCAGGAAGCTCTCAGAAGTGAGTTTTTTGGTCCTAATCATTAGAAATCAGTTACTTGTTGATGGCAAACATGGTTTTGATTGAAAATATTGCTCCTTGTTTAAGAAAAACTGTAGTTGTCAGTTTTGGGCTTCTCTCGCGGAGAGAAAGCTATTTTTACAAATGTTACAGTAAAAGCTGCAGGAAGCTCTCAGAAGTGAGTTTTTTGGTCCTAATCATTAGAAATCAGTTACTTGTTGATGGCAAACATGGTTTTGATTGAAAATATTGCTCCTAGTTTAAGAAAAACTATAGTTGTCAGTTTTGGCCTTCTCTCGCCGAGAGAAAGCTATTTTTACAAATGTTACAGTAAAAGCTGCAGGAAGCTCTCAGAAGTGAGTTTTTTGGTCGTAATCATTAGAAATCAGTTACTTGTTGATGGCAAACATGGTTTTGATTGAAAATATGGCTCCTTGTTTAAGAAAAACTATAGTTGTCAGTTTTGGGCTTCTCTCGCCGAGAGAAAGCTATTTTTACAAATGTTACAGTAAAAGCTGTAGGAAGCTCTCACAAGTGAGTTTTTTGGTCGTAATCATTAGAAATTAGTTACTTGTTGATGGTAAACATGGTTTTGATTGAAAATATTGCTCCTTGTTTAAGAAAAACTATAGTTGTCAGTTTTGGCCTTCTCTCGCCGAGAGAAAGCTATTTTTACAAATGTTACAGTAAAAGCTGCAGGAAGCTCTCAGAAGTGAGTTTTTTGGTCCTAATCATTAGAAATCAGTTACTTGTTGATGGCAAACATGGTTTTGATTGAAAATATGGCTCCTTGTTTAAGAAAAACTATAGTTGTCAGTTTTGGGCTTCTCTCGCCGAGAGAAAGCTATTTTTACAAATGTTACAGTAAAAGCTGTAGGAAGCTCTCACAAGTGAGTTTTTTGGTCCTAATCATTAGAAATTAGTTACTTGTTGATGGCAAACATGGTTTTGATTGAAAATATTGCTCCTTGTTTAAAAAAACTATAGTTGTCAGTTTTGGGCTTCTCTCGCCGAGAGAAAGCTATTTTTACAAATGTTACAGTAAAAGCTACAGGAAGCTCTCAGAAGTGAGTTTTTTGGTCCTAATCATTAGAAATCAGTTACTTGTTGATGGCAAACATGGTTTTGATTTAAAAAATATTGCTCCTTGTTTAAGAAAAACTGTAGTTGTCAGTTTTGGCCTGAGAGAAAGCTATTTTTACAAATGTTACAGTAAAAGCTGCAGGAAGCTCTCAGAAGTGAGTTTTTTGGTCCTAATCATTAGAAATCAGTTACTTGTTGATGGCAAACATGGTTTTGATTGAAAATATTGCTCCTTGTTTAAGAAAAACTGTAGTTGTCAGTTTTGGCCAGAGAGAAAGCTATTTTTACAAATGTTACAGTAAAAGCTGCAGGAAGCTCTCAGAAGTGAGTTTTTTGGTCCTAATCATTAGAAATCAGTTACTTGTTGATGGCAAACATGGTTTTGATTGAAAATATTGCTCCTAGTTTAAGAAAAACTATAGTTGTCAGTTTTGGCCTTCTCTCGCCGAGAGAAAGCTATTTTTACAAATGTTACAGTAAAAGCTGCAGGAAGCTCTCAGAAGTGAGTTTTTTGGTCCTAATCATTAGAAATCAGTTACTTGTTGATGGCAAACATGGTTTTGATTGAAAATATGGCTCCTTGTTTAAGAAAAACTATAGTTGTCAGTTTTGGGCTTCTCTCGCCGAGAGAAAGCTAGTTTTTACAAATGTTACAGTAAAAGCTGTAGGAAGCTCTCAGAAGTGAGTTTTTTGGTCCTAATCATTAGAAATCAGTTACTTGTTGATGGCAAACATGGTTTTGATTGAAAATATTGCTCCTAGTTTAAGAAAAACTATAGTTGTCAGTTTTGGCCTTCTCTCGCCGAGAGAAAGCTATTTTTACAAATGTTACAGTAAAAGCTGCAGGAAGCTCTCAGAAGTGAGTTTTTTGGTCCTAATCATTAGAAATCAGTTACTTGTTGATGGCAAACATGGTTTTGATTGAAAATATGGTTCCTTGTTTAAGAAAAACTATAGTTGTCAGTTTTGGGCTTCTCTCGCCGAGAGAAAGCTATTTTTACAAATGTTACAGTAAAAGCTGTAGGAAGCTCTCAGAAGTGAGTTTTTTGGTCGTAATCATTAGAAATTAGTTACTTGTTGATGGTAAACATGGTTTTGATTGAAAATATTGCTCCTTGTTTAAGAAAAACTATAGTTGTCAGTTTTGGCCTTCTCTCGCCGAGAGAAAGCTATTTTTACAAATGTTACAGTAAAAGCTGCAGGAAGCTCTCAGAAGTGAGTTTTTTGGTCCTAATCATTAGAAATCAGTTACTTGTTGATGGCAAACATGGTTTTGATTGAAAATATTGCTCCTTGTTTAAGAAAAACTATAGTTGTCAGTTTTGGGCTTCTCTCGCCGAGAGAAAGCTATTTTTACAAATGTTACAGTAAAAGCTGTAGGAAGCTCTCACAAGTGAGTTTTTTGGTCCTAATCATTAGAAATTAGTTACTTGTTGATGGCAAACATGGTTTTGATTGAAAATATTGCTCCTTGTTTAAGAAAAACTATAGTTGTCAGTTTTGGGCTTCTCTCGCCGAGAGAAAGCTATTTTTACAAATGTTACAGTAAAAGCTACAGGAAGCTCTCAGAAGTGAGTTTTTTGGTCCTAATCATTAGAAATCAGTTACTTGTTGATGGCAAACATGGTTTTGATTAAAAAAATATTGCTCCTTGTTTAAGAAAAACTGTAGTTGTCAGTTTTGGCCTGAGAGAAAGCTATTTTTACAAATGTTACAGTAAAAGCTGCAGGAAGCTCTCAGAAGTGAGTTTGTTGGTCCTAATCATTAGAAATCAGTTACTTGTTGATGGCAAACATGGTTTTGATTGAAAATATTGCTCCTAGTTTAAGAAAAACTATAGTTGTCAGTTTTGGCCTTCTCTCGCCGAGAGAAAGCTATTTTTACAAATGTTACAGTAAAAGCTGCAGGAAGCTCTCAGAAGTGAGTTTTTTGGTCCTAATCATTAGAAATCAGTTACTTGTTGATGGCAAACATGGTTTTGATTGAAAATATGGCTCCTTGTTTAAGAAAAACTATAGTTGTCAGTTTTGGGCTTCTCTCGCCGAGAGAAAGCTATTTTTACAAATGTTACAGTAAAAGCTGTAGGAAGCTCTCAGAAGTGAGTTTTTTGGTCGTAATCATTAGAAATTAGTTACTTGTTGATGGTAAACATGGTTTTGATTGAAAATATTGCTCCTTGTTTAAGAAAAACTATAGTTGTCAGTTTTGGCCTTCTCTCGCCGAGAGAAAGCTATTTTTACAAATGTTACAGTAAAAGCTGCAGGAAGCTCTCAGAAGTGAGTTTTTTGGTCCTAATCATTAGAAATCAGTTACTTGTTGATGGCAAACATGGTTTTGATTGAAAATATGGCTCCTTGTTTAAGAAAAACTATAGTTGTCAGTTTTGGGCTTCTCTCGCCGAGAGAAAGCTATTTTTACAAATGTTACAGTAAAAGCTGTAGGAAGCTCTCACAAGTGAGTTTTTTGGTCCTAATCATTAGAAATTAGTTACTTGTTGATGGCAAACATGGTTTTGATTGAAAATATTGCTCCTTGTTTAAGAAAAACTATAGTTGTCAGTTTTGGGCTTCTCTCGCCGAGAGAAAGCTATTTTTACAAATGTTACAGTAAAAGCTGTAGGAAGCTCTCACAAGTGAGTTTTTTGGTCGTAATCATTAGAAATTAGTTACTTGTTGATGGTAAACATGGTTTTGATTGAAAATATTGCTCCTTGTTTAAGAAAAACTATAGTTGTCAGTTTTGGCCTTCTCTCGCCGAGAGAAAGCTATTTTTACAAATGTTACAGTAAAAGCTGCAGGAAGCTCTCAGAAGTGAGTTTTTTGGTCCTAATCATTAGAAATCAGTTACTTGTTGATGGCAAACATGGTTTTGATTGAAAATATGGCTCCTTGTTTAAGAAAAACTATAGTTGTCAGTTTTGGGCTTCTCTCGCCGAGAGAAAGCTATTTTTACAAATGTTACAGTAAAAGCTGTAGGAAGCTCTCACAAGTGAGTTTTTTGGTCCTAATCATTAGAAATTAGTTACTTGTTGATGGCAAACATGGTTTTGATTGAAAATATTGCTCCTTGTTTAAGAAAAACTATAGTTGTCAGTTTTGGGCTTCTCTCGCCGAGAGAAAGCTATTTTTACAAATGTTACAGTAAAAGCTACAGGAAGCTCTCAGAAGTGAGTTTTTTGGTCCTAATCATTAGAAATCAGTTACTTGTTGATGGCAAACATGGTTTTGATTAAAAAAATATTGCTCCTTGTTTAAGAAAAACTGTAGTTGTCAGTTTTGGCCTGAGAGAAAGCTATTTTTACAAATGTTACAGTAAAAGCTGCAGGAAGCTCTCAGAAGTGAGTTTTTTGGTCCTAATCATTAGAAATCAGTTACTTGTTGATGGCAAACATGGTTTTGATTGAAAATATTGCTCCTTGTTTAAGAAAAACTGTAGTTGTCAGTTTTGGCCAGAGAGAAAGCTATTTTTACAAATGTTACAGTAAAAGCTGCAGGAAGCTCTCAGAAGTGAGTTTTTTGGTCCTAATCATTAGAAATCAGTTACTTGTTGATGGCAAACATGGTTTTGATTGAAAATATTGCTCCTTGTTTAAGAAAAACTGCAGTTGTCAGTTTTGGCCTGAAAGAAAGCTATTTTTACAAATGTTACAGTAAAAGCTGCAGGAAGCTCTCAGAAGTGAGTTTTTTGGTCCTAATCATTAGAAATCAGTTACTTGTTGATGGCAAATGTGGTTTTGAATGAAAATATTGGTCCTTGTTTAAGAAAAACTGTAATTGTCAGTTTTGGCCTAAGAGAAAGCTATTTGTACAAATGTTACAGTAAAAGCTGCAGGAAGCTCTCAGAAGTGAGTTTTTTGGTCCTAATCATTAGAAATCAGTTACTTGTTGATGGCAAACATAGTTTTGATTGAAAATATTGCTCCTTGTTTATGAAAAACTGTAGTTGTCAGTTTAGGCCTGAGAGAAAGCTTTTTTTACAAATGTTACAGTAAAAGCTGCAGGAAGCTCTCAGAAGTGAGTTTTTTGGTCCTAATCATTAGAAATCGGTTACTTGTTGATGGCAAACATGGTTTTGATTGAAAATATTGCTCCTTGTTTAAGAAAAACTGTAGTTGTCAGTTTTGGCCTGAGAGAAAGCTATTTTTACAAATGTTACAGTAAAAGCTGCAGGAAGCTCTCAGAAGTTTTTTTTGGGCTCCTAATCATTAGAAATCAGTTACTTGTTGATGGCAAACATGGTTTTGATTGAAAATATTGCTCCTTGTTTAAGAAAAACTGTAGTTGTCAGTTTTGGCCAGAGAGAAAGCTATTTTTACAAATGTTACAGTAAAAGCTGCAGGAAGCTCTCAGAAGTGAGTTTTTTGGTCCTAATCATTAGAAATCAGTTACTTGTTGATAGCAAACATGGTTTTGATTTAAAATATTGCTCCTTGTTTAAGAAAAACTGTAGTTGTCAGTTTTGGCCTGAGAGAAAGCTATTTTTACAAATGTTACAGTAAAAGCTGCAGGAAGCTCTCAGAAGTGAGTTTTTTGGTCCTAATCATTAGAAATCAGTTACTTGTTGATGGCAAACATGGTTTTGATTGAAAATATTGCTCCTTGTTTAAGAAAAACTGTAGTTGTCAGTTTTGGCCAGAGAGAAAGCTATTTTTACAAATGTTACAGTAAAAGCTGCAGGAAGCTCTCAGAAGTGAGTTTTTTGGTCCTAATCATTAGAAATCAGTTACTTGTTGATGGCAAACATGGTTTTGATTGAAAATATTGCTCCTTGTTTAAGAAAAACTGCAGTTGTCAGTTTTGGCCTGAGAGAAAGCTATTTTTACAAATGTTACAGTAAAAGCTGCAGGAAGCTCTCAGAAGTGAGTTTTTTTGTCCTAATCATTAGAAATCAGTTACTTGTTGATGGCAAACATGGTTTTGATTGAAAATATTGCTCCTTGTTTAAGAAAAACTGTAGTTGTCAGTTTTGGCCAGAGAGAAAGCTATTTTTACAAATGTTACAGTAAAATCTGCAGGAAGCTCTCAGAAGTGAGTTTTTTGGTCCTAATCATTAGAAATCAGTTACTTGTTGATGGCAAATGTGGTTTTGAATGAAAATATTGGTCCTTGTTTAAGAAAAACTGTAATTGTCAGTTTTGGCCTAAGAGAAAGCTATTTGTACAAATGTTACAGTAAAAGCTGCAGGAAGCTCTCAGAAGTGAGTTTTTTGGTCCTAATCATTAGAAATCAGTTACTTGTTGATGGCAAACATAGTTTTGATTGAAAATATTGCTCCTTGTTTAAGAAAAACTGTAGTTGTCAGTTTAGGCCTGAGAGAAAGCTATTTTTACAAATGTTACAGTAAAAGCTGCAGGAAGCTCTCAGAAGTGAGTTTTTTGGTCCTAATCATTAGAAATCAGTTACTTGTTGATGGCAAACATGGTTTTGATTGAAAATATTGCTCCTTGTTTAAGAAAAACTGTAGTTGTCAGTTTTGGCCTGAGAGAAAGCTATTTTTACAAATGTTACAGTAAAAGCTGCAGGAAGCTCTCAGAAGTGAGTTCTTTGGTCCTAATCATTAGAAATCAGTTACTTGTTGATGGCAAACATGGTTTTGATTGAAAATATTGCTCCTGGTTTAAGAAAAACTGTAGTTGTCAGTTTTGGCCAGAGAGAAAGCTATTTTTACAAATGTTACAGTAAAAGCTGCAGGAAGCTCTCAGAAGTGAGTTTTTTAGTCCTAATCATTAGAAATCAGTTACTTGTTGATAGCAAACATGGTTTTGATTTAAAATATTGCTCCTTGTTTAAGAAAAACTGTAGTTGTCAGTTTTGGCCTGAGAGAAAGCTATTTTTACAAATGTTACAGTAAAAGCTGCAGGAAGCTCTCAGAAGTGAGTTTTTTGGTCCTAATCATTAGAAATCAGTTACTTGTTGATGGCAAACATGGTTTTGATTGAAAATATTGCTCCTTGTTTAAGAAAAACTGTAGTTGTCAGTTTTGGCCTGAGAGAAAGCTATTTTTACAAATGTTACAGTAAAAGCTGCAGGAAGCTCTCAGAAGTGAGTTTTTTGGTCCTAATCATTAGAAATCAGTTACTTGTTGATGGCAAACATGGTTTTGATTGAAAATATTGCTCCTTGTTTAAGAAAAACTGTAGTTGTCAGTTTTGGCCTGAGAGAAAGCTATTTTTACAAATGTTACAGTAAAAGCTGCAGGAAGCTCTCAGAAGTGAGTTCTTTGGTCCTAATCATTAGAAATCAGTTACTTGTTGATGGCAAACATGGTTTTGATTGAAAATATTGCTCCTGGTTTAAGAAAAACTGTAGTTGTCAGTTTTGGCCAGAGAGAAAGCTATTTTTACAAATGTTACAGTAAAAGCTGCAGGAAGCTCTCAGAAGTGAGTTTTTTAGTCCTAATCATTAGAAATCAGTTACTTGTTGATAGCAAACATGGTTTTGATTTAAAATATTGCTCCTTGTTTAAGAAAAACTGTAGTTGTCAGTTTTGGCCTGAGAAAAAAGCTATTTTTACAAATGTTACAGTAAAAGCTGCAGGAAGCTCTCAGAAGTGAGTTTTTTGGTCCTAATCATTAGAAATCAGTTACTTGTTGATGGCAAACATGGTTTTGATTGAAAATATTGCTCCTTGTTTAAGAAAAACTGTAGTTGTCAGTTTTGGCCTGAGAGAAAGCTATTTTTACAAATGTTACAGTAAAAGCTGCAGGAAGCTCTCAGAAGTGAGTTTTTTGGTCCTAATCATTAGAAATCAGTTACTTGTTGATGGCAAACATGGTTTTGATTGAAAATATTGCTCCTTGTTTAAGAAAAACTGTAGTTGTCAGTTTTGGCCTGAGAGAAAGCTATTTTTACAAATGTTACAGTAAAAGCTGCAGGAAGCTCTCAGAAGTGAGTTTTTTGGTCCTAATCATTAGAAATCAGTTACTTGTTGATGGCAAACATGGTTTTGATTGAAAATATTGCTCCTTGTTTAAGAAAAACTGTAGTTGTCAGTTTTGGCCTGAGAGAAAGCTATTTGTACAAATGTTACAGTAAAAGCTGCAGGAAGCTCTCAGAAGTGAGTTTTTTGGTCCTAATCATTAGAAATCAGTTACTTGTTGATAGCAAACATGGTTTTGATTGAAAATATTGCTCCTTGTTTAAGAAAAACTGTAGTTGTCAGTTTTGGCCTGAGAGAAAGCTATTTTTACAAATGTTACAGTAAAAGCTGCAGGAAGCTCTCAGAAGTGAGTTTTTTGGTCCTAATCATTAGAAATCAGTTACTTGTTGATGGCAAACATGGTTTTGATTGAAAATATTGCTCCTTGTTTAAGAAAAACTGTAGTTGTCAGTTTTGGCCAGAGAGAAAGCTATTTTTACAAATGTTACAGTAAAAGCTGCAGGAAGCTCTCAGAAGTGAGTTTTTTGGTCCTAATCATTAGAAATCAGTTACTTGTTGATGGCAAACATGGTTTTGATTGAAAATATTGCTCCTTGTTTAAGAAAAACTGCAGTTGTCAGTTTTGGCCTGAGAGAAAGCTATTTTTACAAATGTTACAGTAAAAGCTGCAGGAAGCTCTCAGAAGTTTTTTTTGGGCTCCTAATCATTAGAAATCAGTTACTTGTTGATGGCAAACATGGTTTTGATTGAAAATATTGCTCCTTGTTTAAGAAAAACTGTAGTTGTCAGTTTTGGCCAGAGAGAAAGCTATTTTTACAAATGTTACAGTAAAAGCTGCAGGAAGCTTTCAGAAGTGAGTTTTTTGGTCCTAATCATTAGAAATCAGTTACTTGTTGATGGCAAACATGGTTTTGATTGAAAATATTGCTCATTGTTTAAGAAAAACTGTAGTTGTCAGTTTTGGCCTGAGAGAAAGCTATTTTTACAAATGTTACAGTTAAAGCTGCAGGAAGCTCTCAGAAGTGAGTTTTTTGGTCCTAATCATTAGAAATCAGTTACTTGTTGATGGCAAACATGGTTTTGATTGAAAATATTGCTCCTTGTTTAAGAAAAACTGTAGTTGTCAGTTTTGGCCAGAGAGAAAGCTATTTTTACAAATGTTACAGTAAAAGCTGCAGGAAGCTCTCAGAAGTGAGTTTTTTGGTCCTAATCATTAGAAATCAGTTACTTGTTGATGGCAAACATGGTTTTGATTGAAAATATTGCTCCTTGTTTAAGAAAAACTGCAGTTGTCAGTTTTGGCCTGAGAGAAAGCTATTTTTACAAATGTTACAGTAAAAGCTGCAGGAAGCTCTCAGAAGTGAGTTTTTTTGTCCTAATCATTAGAAATCAGTTACTTGTTGATGGCAAACATGGTTTTGATTGAAAATATTGCTCCTTGTTTAAGAAAAACTGTAGTTGTCAGTTTTGGCCAGAGAGAAAGCTATTTTTACAAATGTTACAGTAAAAGCTGCAGGAAGCTCTCAGAAGTGAGTTTTTTAGTCCTAATCATTAGAAATCAGTTACTTGTTGATAGCAAACATGGTTTTGATTTAAAATATTGCTCCTTGTTTAAGAAAAACTGTAGTTGTCAGTTTTGGCCTGAGAAAAAAGCTATTTTTACAAATGTTACAGTAAAAGCTGCAGGAAGCTCTCAGAAGTGAGTTTTTTGGTCCTAATCATTAGAAATCAGTTACTTGTTGATGGCAAACATGGTTTTGATTGAAAATATTGCTCCTTGTTTAAGAAAAACTGTAGTTGTCAGTTTAGGCCTGAGAGAAAGCTATTTTTACAAATGTTACAGTAAAAGCTGCAGGAAGCTCTCAGAAGTGAGTTTTTTGGTCCTAATCATTAGAAATCAGTTACTTGTTGATGGCAAACATGGTTTTGATTGAAAATATTGCTCCTTGTTTAAGAAAAACTGTAGTTGTCAGTTTTGGCCTGAGAGAAAGCTATTTTTACAAATGTTACAGTAAAAGCTGCAGGAAGCTCTCAGAAGTGAGTTTTTTGGTCCTAATCATTAGAAATCAGTTACTTGTTGATGGCAAACATGGTTTTGATTGAAAATATTGCTCCTTGTTTAAGAAAAACTGTAGTTGTCAGTTTTGGCCTGAGAGAAAGCTATTTGTACAAATGTTACAGTAAAAGCTGCAGGAAGCTCTCAGAAGTGAGTTTTTTGGTCCTAATCATTAGAAATCAGTTACTTGTTGATAGCAAACATGGTTTTGATTGAAAATATTGCTCCTTGTTTAAGAAAAACTGTAGTTGTCAGTTTTGGCCTGAGAGAAAGCTATTTTTACAAATGTTACAGTAAAAGCTGCAGGAAGCTCTCAGAAGTGAGTTTTTTGGTCCTAATCATTAGAAATCAGTTACTTGTTGATGGCAAACATGGTTTTGATTGAAAATATTGCTCCTTGTTTAAGAAAAACTGTAGTTGTCAGTTTTGGCCAGAGAGAAAGCTATTTTTACAAATGTTACAGTAAAATCTGCAGGAAGCTCTCAGAAGTGAGTTTTTGGGTCCTAATCATTAGAAATCAGTTACTTGTTGATGGCAAATGTGGTTTTGAATGAAAATATTGGTCCTTGTTTAAGAAAAACTGTAATTGTCAGTTTTGGCCTAAGAGAAAGCTATTTGTACAAATGTTACAGTAAAAGCTGCAGGAAGCTCTCAGAAGTGAGTTTTTTGGTCCTAATCATTAGAAATCAGTTACTTGTTGATGGCAAACATAGTTTTGATTGAAAATATTGCTCCTTGTTTAAGAAAAACTGTAGTTGTCAGTTTAGGCCTGAGAGAAAGCTATTTTTACAAATGTTACAGTAAAAGCTGCAGGAAGCTCTCAGAAGTGAGTTTTTTGGTCCTAATCATTAGAAATCAGTTACTTGTTGATGGCAAACATGGTTTTGATTGAAAATATTGCTCCTGGTTTAAGAAAAACTGTAGTTGTCAGTTTTGGCCAGAGAGAAAGCTATTTTTACAAATGTTACAGTAAAAGCTGCAGGAAGCTCTCAGAAGTGAGTTTTTTGGTCCTAATCATTAGAAATCAGTTACTTGTTGATAGCAAACATGGTTTTGATTTAAAATATTGCTCCTTGTTTAAGAAAAACTGTAGTTGTCAGTTTTGGCCTGAGAGAAAGCTATTTTTACAAATGTTACAGTAAAAGCTGCAGGAAGCTCTCAGAAGTGAGTTTTTTGGTCCTAATCATTAGAAATCAGTTACTTGTTGATGGCAAACATGGTTTTGATTGAAAATATTGCTCCTTGTTTAAGAAAAACTGTAGTTGTCAGTTTTGGCCTGAGAGAAAGCTATTTTTACAAATGTTACAGTAAAAGCTGCAGGAAGCTCTCAGAAGTGAGTTTTTTGGTCCTAATGATTAGAAATCAGTTACTTGTTGATGGCAAACATGGTTTTGATTGAAAATATTGCTCCTTGCTAAGAAAAACTGTAGTTGTCAGTTTTGGCCTGAGAGAAAGCTATTTTTACAAATGTTACAGTAAAAGCTGCAGGAAGCTCTCAGAAGTGAGTTTTTTGGTCCTAATCATTAGAAATCAGTTACTTGTTGATGGCAAACATGGTTTTGATTGAAAATATTGCTCCTTGTTTAAGAAAAACTGTAGTTGTCAGTTTTGGCCTGAGAGAAAGCTATTTTTACAAATGTTACAGTAAAAGCTGCAGGAAGCTCTCAGAGGTGAGTTTTTTGGTCCTAATGATTAGAAATCAGTTACTTGTTGATGGCAAACATGGTTTTGATTGAAAATATTGCTCCTTGTTTAAGAAAAACTGTAGTTGTCAGTTTTGGCCTGAGACAAAGCTATTTTTACAAATGTTACAGTAAAAGCTGCAGGAAGCTCTCAGAAGTGAGTTTTTTGGTCCTAATCATTAGAAATCAGTTACTTGTTGATGGCAAACATGGTTTTGATTGAAAATATTGCTCCTTGTTTAAGAAAAACTGTAGTTGTCAGTTTTGGCCTGAGAGAAAGCTATTTTTACAAATGTTACAGTAAAAGCTGCAGGAAGCTCTCAGAAGTGAGTTTTTTGGTCCTAATCATTAGAAATCAGTTACTTGTTGATGGCAAACATGGTTTTGATTGAAAATATTGCTCCTTGTTTAAGAAAAACTGTAGTTGTCAGTTTTGGCCTGAGAGAAAGCTATTTGTACAAATGTTACAGTAAAAGCTGCAGGAAGCTCTCAGAAGTGAGTTTTTTGGTCCTAATCATTAGAAATCAGTTACTTGTTGATAGCAAACATGGTTTTGATTGAAAATATTGCTCCTTGTTTAAGAAAAACTGTAGTTGTCAGTTTTGGCCTGAGAGAAAGCTATTTTTACAAATGTTACAGTAAAAGCTGCAGGAAGCTCTCAGAAGTGAGTTTTTTGGTCCTAATCATTAGAAATCAGTTACTTGTTGATGGCAAACATGGTTTTGATTGAAAATATTGCTCCTGGTTTAAGAAAAACTGTAGTTGTCAGTTTTGGCCAGAGAGAAAGCTATTTTTACAAATGTTACAGTAAAAGCTGCAGGAAGCTCTCAGAAGTGAGTTCTTTGGTCCTAATCATTAGAAATCAGTTACTTGTTGATGGCAAATGTGGTTTTGAATGAAAATATTGGTCCTTGTTTAAGAAAAACTGTAGTTGTCAGTTTTGGCCAGAGAGAAAGCTATTTTTACAAATGTTACAGTAAAAGCTGCAGGAAGCTCTCAGAAGTGAGTTCTTTGGTCCTAATCATTAGAAATCAGTTACTTGTTGATGGCAAATGTGGTTTTGAATGAAAATATTGGTCCTTGTTTAAGAAAAACTGTAATTGTCAGTTTTGGCCTAAGAGAAAGCTATTTGTACAAATGTTACAGTAAAAGCTGCAGGAAGCTCTCAGAAGTGAGTTTTTTGGTCCTAATCATTAGAAATCAGTTACTTGTTGATAGCAAACATGGTTTTGATTTAAAATATTGCTCCTTGTTTAAGAAAAACTGTAGTTGTCAGTTTTGGCCTGAGAGAAAGCTATTTTTACAAATGTTACAGTAAAAGCTGCAGGAAGCTCTCAGAAGTGAGTTTTTTGGTCCTAATCATTAGAAATCAGTTACTTGTTGATGGCAAACATGGTTTTGATTGAAAATATTGCTCCTTGTTTAAGAAAAACTGTAGTTGTCAGTTTTGGCCTGAGAGAAAGCTATTTTTACAAATGTTACAGTAAAAGCTGCAGGAAGCTCTCAGAGGTGAGTTTTTTGGTCCTAATGATTAGAAATCAGTTACTTGTTGATGGCAAACATGGTTTTGATTGAAAATATTGCTCCTTGTTTAAGAAAAACTGTAGTTGTCAGTTTTGGCCTGAGACAAAGCTATTTTTTACCAATGTTACAGTAAAAGCTGCAGGAAGCTCTCAGAAGTGAGTTTTTTGGTCCTAATCATTAGAAATCAGTTGCTTGTTGATGGCAAACATGGTTTTGATTGAAAATATTGCTCCTGGTTTAAGAAAAACTGTAGTTGTCAGTTTTGGCCAGAGAGAAAGCTATTTTTACAAATGTTACAGTAAAAGCTGCAGGAAGCTCTCAGAAGTGAGTTCTTTGGTCCTAATCATTAGAAATCAGTTACTTGTTGATGGCAAACATGGTTTTGATTTAAAATATTGCTCCTTGTTTAAGAAAAACTGTAGTTGTCAGTTTTGGCCTGAGAGAAAGCTATTTTTACAAATGTTACAGTAAAAGCTGCAGGAAGCTCTCAGAAGTGAGTTTTTTGGTCCTAATCATTAGAAATCAGTTACTTGTTGATGGCAAATGTGGTTTTGAATGAAAATATTGGTCCTTGTTTAAGAAAAACTGTAATTGTCAGTTTTGGCCTAAGAGAAAGCTATTTGTACAAATGTTACAGTAAAAGCTGCAGGAAGCTCTCAGAAGTGAGTTTTTTGGTCCTAATCATTAGAAATCAGTTACTTGTTGATAGCAAACATGGTTTTGATTTAAAATATTGCTCCTTGTTTAAGAAAAACTGTAGTTGTCAGTTTTGGCCTGAGAGAAAGCTATTTTTACAAATGTTACAGTAAAAGCTGCAGGAAGCTCTCAGAAGTGAGTTCTTTGGTCCTAATCATTAGAAATCAGTTACTTGTTGATGGCAAATGTGGTTTTGAATGAAAATATTGGTCCTTGTTTAAGAAAAACTGTAATTGTCAGTTTTGGCCTAAGAGAAAGCTATTTGTACAAATGTTACAGTAAAAGCTGCAGGAAGCTCTCAGAAGTGAGTTCTTTGGTCCTAATCATTAGAAATCAGTTACTTGTTGATGGCAAACATGGTTTTGATTGAAAATATTGCTCCTGGTTTAAGAAAAACTGTAGTTGTCAGTTTTGGCCAGAGAGAAAGCTATTTTTACAAATGTTACAGTAAAAGCTGCAGGAAGCTCTCAGAAGTGAGTTTTTTGGTCCTAATCATTAGAAATCAGTTACTTGTTGATAGCAAACATGGTTTTGATTTAAAATATTGCTCCTTGTTTAAGAAAAACTGTAGTTGTCAGTTTTGGCCTGAGAGAAAGCTATTTTTACAAATGTTACAGTAAAAGCTGCAGGAAGCTCTCAGAAGTGAGTTTTTTGGTCCTAATCATTAGAAATCAGTTACTTGTTGATGGCAAATGTGGTTTTGAATGAAAATATTGGTCCTTGTTTAAGAAAAACTGTAATTGTCAGTTTTGGCCTAAGAGAAAGCTATTTGTACAAATGTTACAGTAAAAGCTGCAGGAAGCTCTCAGAAGTGAGTTTTTTGGTCCTAATCATTAGAAATCAGTTACTTGTTGATGGCAAACATAGTTTTGATTGAAAATATTGCTCCTTGTTTAAGAAAAACTGTAGTTGTCAGTTTTGGCCTGAGAGAAAGCTATTTTTACAAATGTTACAGTAAAAGCTGCAGGAAGCTCTCAGAAGTGAGTTCTTTGGTCCTAATCATTAGAAATCAGTTACTTGTTGATGGCAAACATGGTTTTGATTGAAAATATTGCTCCTGGTTTAAGAAAAACTGTAGTTGTCAGTTTTGGCCAGAGAGAAAGCTATTTTTACAAATGTTACAGTAAAAGCTGCAGGAAGCTCTCAGAAGTGAGTTTTTTGGTCCTAATCATTAGAAATCAGTTACTTGTTGATAGCAAACATGGTTTTGATTTAAAATATTGCTCCTTGTTTAAGAAAAACTGTAGTTGTCAGTTTTGGCCTGAGAGAAAGCTATTTTTACAAATGTTACAGTAAAAGCTGCAGGAAGCTCTCAGAAGTGAGTTTTTTGGTCCTAATCATTAGAAATCAGTTACTTGTTGATGGCAAATGTGGTTTTGAATGAAAATATTGGTCCTTGTTTAAGAAAAACTGTAATTGTCAGTTTTGGCCTAAGAGAAAGCTATTTGTACAAATGTTACAGTAAAAGCTGCAGGAAGCTCTCAGAAGTGAGTTTTTTGGTCCTAATCATTAGAAATCAGTTACTTGTTGATGGCAAACATAGTTTTGATTGAAAATATTGCTCCTTGTTTAAGAAAAACTGTAGTTGTCAGTTTTGGCCAGAGAGAAAGCTATTTTTACAAATGTTACAGTAAAAGCTGCAGGAAGCTCTCAGAAGTGAGTTTTTTGGTCCTAATCATTAGAAATCAGTTACTTGTTGATAGCAAACATGGTTTTGATTTAAAATATTGCTCCTTGTTTAAGAAAAACTGTAGTTGTCAGTTTTGGCCTGAGAGAAAGCTATTTTTACAAATGTTACAGTAAAAGCTGCAGGAAGCTCTCAGAAGTGAGTTTTTTGGTCCTAATCATTAGAAATCAGTTACTTGTTGATGGCAAATGTGGTTTTGAATGAAAATATTGGTCCTTGTTTAAGAAAAACTGTAATTGTCAGTTTTGGCCTAAGAGAAAGCTATTTGTACAAATGTTACAGTAAAAGCTGCAGGAAGCTCTCAGAAGTGAGTTTTTTGGTCCTAATCATTAGAAATCAGTTACTTGTTGATGGCAAACATAGTTTTGATTGAAAATATTGCTCCTTGTTTAAGAAAAACTGTAGTTGTCAGTTTTGGCCTGAGAGAAAGCTATTTTTACAAATGTTACAGTAAAAGCTGCAGGAAGCTCTCAGAAGTTTTTTTTGGGCTCCTAATCATTAGAAATCAGTTACTTGTTGATGGCAAACATGGTTTTGATTGAAAATATTGCTCCTTGTTTAAGAAAAACTGTAGTTGTCAGTTTTGGCCAGAGAGAAAGCTATTTTTACAAATGTTACAGTAAAAGCTGCAGGAAGCTTTCAGAAGTGAGTTTTTTGGTCCTAATCATTAGAAATCAGTTACTTGTTGATGGCAAACATGGTTTTGATTGAAAATATTGCTCATTGTTTAAGAAAAACTGTAGTTGTCAGTTTTGGCCTGAGAGAAAGCTATTTTTACAAATGTTACAGTAAAAGCTGCAGGAAGCTCTCAGAAGTGAGTTTTTTGGTCCTAATCATTAGAAATCAGTTACTTGTTGATGGCAAACATGGTTTTGATTGAAAATATTGCTCCTTGTTTAAGAAAAACTGTAGTTGTCAGTTTTGGCCAGAGAGAAAGCTATTTTTACAAATGTTACAGTAAAAGCTGCAGGAAGCTCTCAGAAGTGAGTTTTTTGGTCCTAATCATTAGAAATCAGTTACTTGTTGATGGCAAACATGGTTTTGATTGAAAATATTGCTCCTTGTTTAAGAAAAACTGCAGTTGTCAGTTTTGGCCTGAGAGAAAGCTATTTTTACAAATGTTACAGTAAAAGCTGCAGGAAGCTCTCAGAAGTGAGTTTTTTTGTCCTAATCATTAGAAATCAGTTACTTGTTGATGGCAAACATGGTTTTGATTGAAAATATTGCTCCTTGTTTAAGAAAAACTGTAGTTGTCAGTTTTGGCCAGAGAGAAAGCTATTTTTACAAATGTTACAGTAAAATCTGCAGGAAGCTCTCAGAAGTGAGTTTTTTGGTCCTAATCATTAGAAATCAGTTACTTGTTGATGGCAAATGTGGTTTTGAATGAAAATATTGGTCCTTGTTTAAGAAAAACTGTAATTGTCAGTTTTGGCCTAAGAGAAAGCTATTTGTACAAATGTTACAGTAAAAGCTGCAGGAAGCTCTCAGAAGTGAGTTTTTTGGTCCTAATCATTAGAAATCAGTTACTTGTTGATGGCAAACATAGTTTTGATTGAAAATATTGCTCCTTGTTTAAGAAAAACTGTAGTTGTCAGTTTAGGCCTGAGAGAAAGCTATTTTTACAAATGTTACAGTAAAAGCTGCAGGAAGCTCTCAGAAGTGAGTTTTTTGGTCCTAATCATTAGAAATCAGTTACTTGTTGATGGCAAACATGGTTTTGATTGAAAATATTGCTCCTTGTTTAAGAAAAACTGTAGTTGTCAGTTTTGGCCTGAGAGAAAGCTATTTTTACAAATGTTACAGTAAAAGCTGCAGGAAGCTCTCAGAAGTGAGTTCTTTGGTCCTAATCATTAGAAATCAGTTACTTGTTGATGGCAAACATGGTTTTGATTGAAAATATTGCTCCTGGTTTAAGAAAAACTGTAGTTGTCAGTTTTGGCCAGAGAGAAAGCTATTTTTACAAATGTTACAGTAAAAGCTGCAGGAAGCTCTCAGAAGTGAGTTTTTTGGTCCTAATCATTAGAAATCAGTTACTTGTTGATGGCAAATGTGGTTTTGAATGAAAATATTGGTCCTTGTTTAAGAAAAACTGTAATTGTCAGTTTTGGCCTAAGAGAAAGCTATTTGTACAAATGTTACAGTAAAAGCTGCAGGAAGCTCTCAGAAGTGAGTTTTTTGGTCCTAATCATTAGAAATCAGTTACTTGTTGATGGCAAACATAGTTTTGATTGAAAATATTGCTCCTTGTTTAAGAAAAACTGTAGTTGTCAGTTTTGGCCTGAGAGAAAGCTATTTTTACAAATGTTACAGTAAAAGCTGCAGGAAGCTCTCAGAAGTTTTTTTTGGGCTCCTAATCATTAGAAATCAGTTACTTGTTGATGGCAAACATGGTTTTGATTGAAAATATTGCTCCTTGTTTAAGAAAAACTGTAGTTGTCAGTTTTGGCCAGAGAGAAAGCTATTTTTACAAATGTTACAGTAAAAGCTGCAGGAAGCTTTCAGAAGTGAGTTTTTTGGTCCTAATCATTAGAAATCAGTTACTTGTTGATGGCAAACATGGTTTTGATTGAAAATATTGCTCATTGTTTAAGAAAAACTGTAGTTGTCAGTTTTGGCCTGAGAGAAAGCTATTTTTACAAATGTTACAGTTAAAGCTGCAGGAAGCTCTCAGAAGTGAGTTTTTTGGTCCTAATCATTAGAAATCAGTTACTTGTTGATGGCAAACATGGTTTTGATTGAAAATATTGCTCCTTGTTTAAGAAAAACTGTAGTTGTCAGTTTTGGCCAGAGAGAAAGCTATTTTTACAAATGTTACAGTAAAAGCTGCAGGAAGCTCTCAGAAGTGAGTTTTTTGGTCCTAATCATTAGAAATCAGTTACTTGTTGATGGCAAACATGGTTTTGATTGAAAATATTGCTCCTTGTTTAAGAAAAACTGCAGTTGTCAGTTTTGGCCTGAGAGAAAGCTATTTTTACAAATGTTACAGTAAAAGCTGCAGGAAGCTCTCAGAAGTGAGTTTTTTTGTCCTAATCATTAGAAATCAGTTACTTGTTGATGGCAAACATGGTTTTGATTGAAAATATTGCTCCTTGTTTAAGAAAAACTGTAGTTGTCAGTTTTGGCCAGAGAGAAAGCTATTTTTACAAATGTTACAGTAAAAGCTGCAGGAAGCTCTCAGAAGTGAGTTTTTTAGTCCTAATCATTAGAAATCAGTTACTTGTTGATAGCAAACATGGTTTTGATTTAAAATATTGCTCCTTGTTTAAGAAAAACTGTAGTTGTCAGTTTTGGCCTGAGAAAAAAGCTATTTTTACAAATGTTACAGTAAAAGCTGCAGGAAGCTCTCAGAAGTGAGTTTTTTGGTCCTAATCATTAGAAATCAGTTACTTGTTGATGGCAAACATGGTTTTGATTGAAAATATTGCTCCTTGTTTAAGAAAAACTGTAGTTGTCAGTTTAGGCCTGAGAGAAAGCTATTTTTACAAATGTTACAGTAAAAGCTGCAGGAAGCTCTCAGAAGTGAGTTTTTTGGTCCTAATCATTAGAAATCAGTTACTTGTTGATGGCAAACATGGTTTTGATTGAAAATATTGCTCCTTGTTTAAGAAAAACTGTAGTTGTCAGTTTTGGCCTGAGAGAAAGCTATTTTTACAAATGTTACAGTAAAAGCTGCAGGAAGCTCTCAGAAGTGAGTTTTTTGGTCCTAATCATTAGAAATCAGTTACTTGTTGATGGCAAACATGGTTTTGATTGAAAATATTGCTCCTTGTTTAAGAAAAACTGTAGTTGTCAGTTTTGGCCTGAGAGAAAGCTATTTGTACAAATGTTACAGTAAAAGCTGCAGGAAGCTCTCAGAAGTGAGTTTTTTGGTCCTAATCATTAGAAATCAGTTACTTGTTGATAGCAAACATGGTTTTGATTGAAAATATTGCTCCTTGTTTAAGAAAAACTGTAGTTGTCAGTTTTGGCCTGAGAGAAAGCTATTTTTACAAATGTTACAGTAAAAGCTGCAGGAAGCTCTCAGAAGTGAGTTTTTTGGTCCTAATCATTAGAAATCAGTTACTTGTTGATGGCAAACATGGTTTTGATTGAAAATATTGCTCCTTGTTTAAGAAAAACTGTAGTTGTCAGTTTTGGCCAGAGAGAAAGCTATTTTTACAAATGTTACAGTAAAAGCTGCAGGAAGCTCTCAGAAGTGAGTTTTTTGGTCCTAATCATTAGAAATCAGTTACTTGTTGATGGCAAACATGGTTTTGATTGAAAATATTGCTCCTTGTTTAAGAAAAACTGCAGTTGTCAGTTTTGGCCTGAGAGAAAGCTATTTTTACAAATGTTACAGTAAAAGCTGCAGGAAGCTCTCAGAAGTGAGTTTTTTTGTCCTAATCATTAGAAATCAGTTACTTGTTGATGGCAAACATGGTTTTGATTGAAAATATTGCTCCTTGTTTAAGAAAAACTGTAGTTGTCAGTTTTGGCCAGAGAGAAAGCTATTTTTACAAATGTTACAGTAAAATCTGCAGGAAGCTCTCAGAAGTGAGTTTTTTGGTCCTAATCATTAGAAATCAGTTACTTGTTGATGGCAAATGTGGTTTTGAATGAAAATATTGGTCCTTGTTTAAGAAAAACTGTAATTGTCAGTTTTGGCCTAAGAGAAAGCTATTTGTACAAATGTTACAGTAAAAGCTGCAGGAAGCTCTCAGAAGTGAGTTTTTTGGTCCTAATCATTAGAAATCAGTTACTTGTTGATGGCAAACATAGTTTTGATTGAAAATATTGCTCCTTGTTTAAGAAAAACTGTAGTTGTCAGTTTAGGCCTGAGAGAAAGCTATTTTTACAAATGTTACAGTAAAAGCTGCAGGAAGCTCTCAGAAGTGAGTTTTTTGGTCCTAATCATTAGAAATCAGTTACTTGTTGATGGCAAACATGGTTTTGATTGAAAATATTGCTCCTGGTTTAAGAAAAACTGTAGTTGTCAGTTTTGGCCAGAGAGAAAGCTATTTTTACAAATGTTACAGTAAAAGCTGCAGGAAGCTCTCAGAAGTGAGTTTTTTGGTCCTAATCATTAGAAATCAGTTACTTGTTGATAGCAAACATGGTTTTGATTTAAAATATTGCTCCTTGTTTAAGAAAAACTGTAGTTGTCAGTTTTGGCCTGAGAGAAAGCTATTTTTACAAATGTTACAGTAAAAGCTGCAGGAAGCTCTCAGAAGTGAGTTTTTTGGTCCTAATCATTAGAAATCAGTTACTTGTTGATGGCAAACATGGTTTTGATTGAAAATATTGCTCCTTGTTTAAGAAAAACTGTAGTTGTCAGTTTTGGCCTGAGAGAAAGCTATTTTTACAAATGTTACAGTAAAAGCTGCAGGAAGCTCTCAGAAGTGAGTTTTTTGGTCCTAATGATTAGAAATCAGTTACTTGTTGATGGCAAACATGGTTTTGATTGAAAATATTGCTCCTTGCTAAGAAAAACTGTAGTTGTCAGTTTTGGCCTGAGAGAAAGCTATTTTTACAAATGTTACAGTAAAAGCTGCAGGAAGCTCTCAGAAGTGAGTTTTTTGGTCCTAATCATTAGAAATCAGTTACTTGTTGATGGCAAACATGGTTTTGATTGAAAATATTGCTCCTTGTTTAAGAAAAACTGTAGTTGTCAGTTTTGGCCTGAGAGAAAGCTATTTTTACAAATGTTACAGTAAAAGCTGCAGGAAGCTCTCAGAGGTGAGTTTTTTGGTCCTAATGATTAGAAATCAGTTACTTGTTGATGGCAAACATGGTTTTGATTGAAAATATTGCTCCTTGTTTAAGAAAAACTGTAGTTGTCAGTTTTGGCCTGAGACAAAGCTATTTTTTACCAATGTTACAGTAAAAGCTGCAGGAAGCTCTCAGAAGTGAGTTTTTTGGTCCTAATCATTAGAAATCAGTTGCTTGTTGATGGCAAACATGGTTTTGATTGAAAATATTGCTCCTGGTTTAAGAAAAACTGTAGTTGTCAGTTTTGGCCAGAGAGAAAGCTATTTTTACAAATGTTACAGTAAAAGCTGCAGGAAGCTCTCAGAAGTGAGTTCTTTGGTCCTAATCATTAGAAATCAGTTACTTGTTGATGGCAAATGTGGTTTTGAATGAAAATATTGGTCCTTGTTTAAGAAAAACTGTAATTGTCAGTTTTGGCCTAAGAGAAAGCTATTTGTACAAATGTTACAGTAAAAGCTGCAGGAAGCTCTCAGAAGTGAGTTTTTTGGTCCTAATCATTAGAAATCAGTTACTTGTTGATAGCAAACATGGTTTTGATTTAAAATATTGCTCCTTGTTTAAGAAAAACTGTAGTTGTCAGTTTTGGCCTGAGAGAAAGCTATTTTTACAAATGTTACAGTAAAAGCTGCAGGAAGCTCTCAGAAGTGAGTTTTTTGGTCCTAATCATTAGAAATCAGTTACTTGTTGATGGCAAACATGGTTTTGATTGAAAATATTGCTCCTTGTTTAAGAAAAACTGTAGTTGTCAGTTTTGGCCTGAGAGAAAGCTATTTTTACAAATGTTACAGTAAAAGCTGCAGGAAGCTCTCAGAGGTGAGTTTTTTGGTCCTAATGATTAGAAATCAGTTACTTGTTGATGGCAAACATGGTTTTGATTGAAAATATTGCTCCTTGTTTAAGAAAAACTGTAGTTGTCAGTTTTGGCCTGAGACAAAGCTATTTTTTACCAATGTTACAGTAAAAGCTGCAGGAAGCTCTCAGAAGTGAGTTTTTTGGTCCTAATCATTAGAAATCAGTTGCTTGTTGATGGCAAACATGGTTTTGATTGAAAATATTGCTCCTGGTTTAAGAAAAACTGTAGTTGTCAGTTTTGGCCAGAGAGAAAGCTATTTTTACAAATGTTACAGTAAAAGCTGCAGGAAGCTCTCAGAAGTGAGTTCTTTGGTCCTAATCATTAGAAATCAGTTACTTGTTGATGGCAAATGTGGTTTTGAATGAAAATATTGGTCCTTGTTTAAGAAAAACTGTAATTGTCAGTTTTGGCCTAAGAGAAAGCTATTTGTACAAATGTTACAGTAAAAGCTGCAGGAAGCTCTCAGAAGTGAGTTTTTTGGTCCTAATCATTAGAAATCAGTTACTTGTTGATAGCAAACATGGTTTTGATTTAAAATATTGCTCCTTGTTTAAGAAAAACTGTAGTTGTCAGTTTTGGCCTGAGAGAAAGCTATTTTTACAAATGTTACAGTAAAAGCTGCAGGAAGCTCTCAGAAGTGAGTTTTTTGGTCCTAATCATTAGAAATCAGTTACTTGTTGATGGCAAACATGGTTTTGATTGAAAATATTGCTCCTTGTTTAAGAAAAACTGTAGTTGTCAGTTTTGGCCTGAGAGAAAGCTATTTTTACAAATGTTACAGTAAAAGCTGCAGGAAGCTCTCAGAGGTGAGTTTTTTGGTCCTAATGATTAGAAATCAGTTACTTGTTGATGGCAAACATGGTTTTGATTGAAAATATTGCTCCTTGTTTAAGAAAAACTGTAGTTGTCAGTTTTGGCCTGAGACAAAGCTATTTTTTACCAATGTTACAGTAAAAGCTGCAGGAAGCTCTCAGAAGTGAGTTTTTTGGTCCTAATCATTAGAAATCAGTTGCTTGTTGATGGCAAACATGGTTTTGATTGAAAATATTGCTCCTGGTTTAAGAAAAACTGTAGTTGTCAGTTTTGGCCAGAGAGAAAGCTATTTTTACAAATGTTACAGTAAAAGCTGCAGGAAGCTCTCAGAAGTGAGTTCTTTGGTCCTAATCATTAGAAATCAGTTACTTGTTGATGGCAAATGTGGTTTTGAATGAAAATATTGGTCCTTGTTTAAGAAAAACTGTAATTGTCAGTTTTGGCCTAAGAGAAAGCTATTTGTACAAATGTTACAGTAAAAGCTGCAGGAAGCTCTCAGAAGTGAGTTTTTTGGTCCTAATCATTAGAAATCAGTTACTTGTTGATGGCAAACATGGTTTTGATTGAAAATATTGCTCCTTGTTTAAGAAAAACTGTAGTTGTCAGTTTTGGCCTGAGAGAAAGCTATTTTTACAAATGTTACAGTAAAAGCTGCAGGAAGCTCTCAGAAGTGAGTTCTTTGGTCCTAATCATTAGAAATCAGTTACTTGTTGATGGCAAACATGGTTTTGATTTAAAATATTGCTCCTTGTTTAAGAAAAACTGTAGTTGTCAGTTTTGGCCTGAGAGAAAGCTATTTTTACAAATGTTACAGTAAAAGCTGCAGGAAGCTCTCAGAAGTGAGTTTTTTGGTCCTAATCATTAGAAATCAGTTACTTGTTGATGGCAAATGTGGTTTTGAATGAAAATATTGGTCCTTGTTTAAGAAAAACTGTAATTGTCAGTTTTGGCCTAAGAGAAAGCTATTTGTACAAATGTTACAGTAAAAGCTGCAGGAAGCTCTCAGAAGTGAGTTTTTTGGTCCTAATCATTAGAAATCAGTTACTTGTTGATAGCAAACATGGTTTTGATTTAAAATATTGCTCCTTGTTTAAGAAAAACTGTAGTTGTCAGTTTTGGCCTGAGAGAAAGCTATTTTTACAAATGTTACAGTAAAAGCTGCAGGAAGCTCTCAGAAGTGAGTTCTTTGGTCCTAATCATTAGAAATCAGTTACTTGTTGATGGCAAATGTGGTTTTGAATGAAAATATTGGTCCTTGTTTAAGAAAAACTGTAATTGTCAGTTTTGGCCTAAGAGAAAGCTATTTGTACAAATGTTACAGTAAAAGCTGCAGGAAGCTCTCAGAAGTGAGTTTTTTGGTCCTAATCATTAGAAATCAGTTACTTGTTGATGGCAAACATGGTTTTGATTGAAAATATTGCTCCTTGTTTAAGAAAAACTGTAGTTGTCAGTTTTGGCCTGAGAGAAAGCTATTTTTACAAATGTTACAGTAAAAGCTGCAGGAAGCTCTCAGAAGTGAGTTCTTTGGTCCTAATCATTAGAAATCAGTTACTTGTTGATGGCAAACATGGTTTTGATTGAAAATATTGCTCCTGGTTTAAGAAAAACTGTAGTTGTCAGTTTTGGCCAGAGAGAAAGCTATTTTTACAAATGTTACAGTAAAAGCTGCAGGAAGCTCTCAGAAGTGAGTTTTTTGGTCCTAATCATTAGAAATCAGTTACTTGTTGATAGCAAACATGGTTTTGATTTAAAATATTGCTCCTTGTTTAAGAAAAACTGTAGTTGTCAGTTTTGGCCTGAGAGAAAGCTATTTTTACAAATGTTACAGTAAAAGCTGCAGGAAGCTCTCAGAAGTGAGTTTTTTGGTCCTAATCATTAGAAATCAGTTACTTGTTGATGGCAAACATGGTTTTGATTGAAAATATTGCTCCTTGTTTAAGAAAAACTGTAGTTGTCAGTTTTGGCCTGAGACAAAGCTATTTTTTACCAATGTTACAGTAAAAGCTGCAGGAAGCTCTCAGAAGTGAGTTTTTTGGTCCTAATCATTAGAAATCAGTTGCTTGTTGATGGCAAACATGGTTTTGATTGAAAATATTGCTCCTGGTTTAAGAAAAACTGTAGTTGTCAGTTTTGGCCAGAGAGAAAGCTATTTTTACAAATGTTACAGTAAAAGCTGCAGGAAGCTCTCAGAAGTGAGTTCTTTGGTCCTAATCATTAGAAATCAGTTACTTGTTGATGGCAAATGTGGTTTTGAATGAAAATATTGGTCCTTGTTTAAGAAAAACTGTAATTGTCAGTTTTGGCCTAAGAGAAAGCTATTTGTACAAATGTTACAGTAAAAGCTGCAGGAAGCTCTCAGAAGTGAGTTTTTTGGTCCTAATCATTAGAAATCAGTTACTTGTTGATGGCAAACATGGTTTTGATTGAAAATATTGCTCCTTGTTTAAGAAAAACTGTAGTTGTC
Organism: Pampus argenteus; assembly: GCA_036937835.1. Taxonomy (NCBI): domain Eukaryota; kingdom Metazoa; phylum Chordata; class Actinopteri; order Scombriformes; family Stromateidae; genus Pampus; species Pampus argenteus. The sequence goes on from CM072875.1 coordinate 2,638,194, forward strand.
AGTTTTGGCCTGAGAGAAAGCTATTTTTACAAATGTTACAGTAAAAGCTGCAGGAAGCTCTCAGAAGTGAGTTCTTTGGTCCTAATCATTAGAAATCAGTTACTTGTTGATGGCAAACATGGTTTTGATTGAAAATATTGCTCCTGGTTTAAGAAAAACTGTAGTTGTCAGTTTTGGCCTGAGAGAAAGCTATTTGTACAAATGTTACAGTAAAAGCTGCAGGAAGCTCTCAGAAGTGAGTTTTTTGGTCCTAATCATTAGAAATCAGTTACTTGTTGATGGCAAACATGGTTTTGATTGAAAATATTGCTCCTTGTTTAAGAAAAACTGTAGTTGTCAGTTTTGGGCTTCTCTCGCGGAGAGAAAGCTATTTTTACAAATGTTACAGTAAAAGCTGCAGAAAGCTCTCAGAAGTGAGTTTTTTGGTGCTAATCATTAGAAATTATTTACTTGTTGATGGCAAACATGGTTTCGATTGAAAATATGGCTCCTTGTTTAAGAAAAACTATAGTTGTCAGTTTTGGGCTTCTCTCGCCGAGAGAAAGCTATTTTTACAAATGTTACAGTAAAAGCTGCAGGAAGCTCTCAGAAGTGAGTTTTTTGGTCCTAATCATTAGAAATTAGTTACTTGTTGATGGCAAACATGGTTTTGATTGAAATTTTGCTCCTTGTTTAAGAAAAACTATAGTTGTCAGTTTTGGGCTTCTCTCGCCGAGAGAAAGCTATTTTTACAAATGTTACAGTAAAAGCTGCAGGAAGCTCTCAGAAGTGAGTTTTTTGGTCCTAATCATTAGAAATCAGTTACTTGTTGATGGCAAACATGGTTTTGATTGAAAATATTCCTCCTTGTTTAAGAAAAACTGTAGTTGTCAGTTTTGGGCTTCTCTCGCGGAGAGAAAGCTATTTTTACAAATGTTACAGTAAAAGCTGCAGAAAGCTCTCAGAAGTGAGTTTTTTGGTCCTAATCATTAGAAATTAGTTACTTGTTGATGGCAAACATGGTTTTGATTGAAAAATTTGCTCCTTGTTTAAGAAAAACTATAGTTGTCAGTTTTGGGCTTCTCTCGCCGAGAGAAAGCTATTTTTACAAATGTTACAGTAAGAGCTGCAGGAAGCTCTCAGAAGTGAGTTTTTTGGTCGTAATCATTAGAAATTAGTTACTTGTTGATGGTAAACATGGTTTTGATTGAAAATATGGCTCCTTGTTTAAGAAAAACTATAGTTGTCAGTTTTGGGCTTCTCTCGCCGAGAGAAAGCTATTTTTACAAATGTTACAGTAAAAGCTGTAGGAAGCTCTCACAAGTGAGTTTTTTGGTCCTAATCATTAGAAATTAGTTACTTGTTGATGGCAAACATGGTTTTGATTGAAAATATTGCTCCTTGTTTAAGAAAAACTATAGTTGTCAGTTTTGGCCTTCTCTCGCCGAGAGAAAGCTATTTTTACAAATGTTACAGTAAAAGCTGTAGGAAGCTCTCACAAGTGAGTTTTTTGGTCGTAATCATTAGAAATTAGTTACTTGTTGATGGCAAACATGGTTTTGATTGAAAATTTTGCTCCTTGTTTAAGAAAAACTATAGTTGTCAGTTTTGGGCTTCTCTCGCCGAGAGAAAGCTATTTTTACAAATGTTACAGTAAAAGCTGCAGGAAGCTCTCAGAAGTGAGTTTTTTGGTCCTAATCATTAGAAATCAGTTACTTGTTGATGGCAAACATGGTTTTGATTGAAAATATTGCTCCTTGTTTAAGAAAAACTGTAGTTGTCAGTTTTGGGCTTCTCTCGCGGAGAGAAAGCTATTTTTACAAATGTTACAGTAAAAGCTGCAGAAAGCTCTCAGAAGTGAGTTTTTTGGTGCTAATCATTAGAAATTAGTTACTTGTTGATGGCAAACATGGTTTCGATTGAAAATATGGCTCCTTGTTTAAGAAAAACTATAGTTGTCAGTTTTGGGTTTCTCTCGCTGAGAGAAAGCTATTTTTACAAATGTTACAGTAAAAGCTGCAGGAAGCTCTCAGACGTGAGTTTTTTGGTCCTAATCATTAGAAATTAGTTACTTGTTGATGGCAAACATGGTTTTGATTGAAAATTTTGCTCCTTGTTTAAGAAAAACTATAGTTGTCAGTTTTGGGCTTCTCTCGCCGAGAGAAAGCTATTTTTACAAATGTTACAGTAAAAGCTGCAGGAAGCTCTCAGAAGTGAGTTTTTTGGTCCTAATCATTAGAAATCAGTTACTTGTTGATGGCAAACATGGTTTTGATTGAAAATATTGCTCCTTGTTTAAGAAAAACTATAGTTGTCAGTTTTGGCCTTCTCTCGCCGAGAGAAAGCTATTTTTACAAATGTTACAGTAAAAGCTGTAGGAAGCTCTCACAAGTGAGTTTTTTGGTCCTAATCATTAGAAATTAGTTACTTGTTGATGGCAAACATGGTTTTGATTGAAAATATTGCTCCTTGTTTAAGAAAAACTATAGTTGTCAGTTTTGGGCTTCTCTCGCCGAGAGAAAGCTATTTTTACAAATGTTACAGTAAAAGCTGCAGGAAGGTCTCAGAAGTGAGTTTTTTGGTCCTAATCATTAGAAATCAGTTACTTGTTGATGGCAAACATGGTTTTGATTGAAAATATGGCTCCTTGTTTAAGAAAAACTATAGTTGTCAGTTTTGGGCTTCTCTCGCCGAGAGAAAGCTATTTTTACAAATGTTACAGTAAAAGCTGTAGGAAGCTCTCAGAAGTGAGTTTTTTGGTCCTAATCATTAGAAATCAGTTACTTGTTGATGGCAAACATGGTTTTGATTGAAAATATTGCTCCTAGTTTAAGAAAAACTATAGTTGTCAGTTTTGGCCTTCTCTCGCCGAGAGAAAGCTATTTTTACAAATGTTACAGTAAAAGCTGCAGGAAGCTCTCAGAAGTGAGTTTTTTGGTCCTAATCATTAGAAATCAGTTACTTGTTGATGGCAAACATGGTTTTGATTGAAAATATGGCTCCTTGTTTAAGAAAAACTATAGTTGTCAGTTTTGGGCTTCTCTCGCCGAGAGAAAGCTATTTTTACAAATGTTACAGTAAAAGCTGTAGGAAGCTCTCAGAAGTGAGTTTTTTGGTCGTAATCATTAGAAATTAGTTACTTGTTGATGGTAAACATGGTTTTGATTGAAAATATTGCTCCTTGTTTAAGAAAAACTATAGTTGTCAGTTTTGGCCTTCTCTCGCCGAGAGAAAGCTATTTTTACAAATGTTACAGTAAAAGCTGCAGGAAGCTCTCAGAAGTGAGTTTTTTGGTCCTAATCATTAGAAATCAGTTACTTGTTGATGGCAAACATGGTTTTGATTGAAAATATTGCTCCTTGTTTAAGAAAAACTATAGTTGTCAGTTTTGGGCTTCTCTCGCCGAGAGAAAGCTATTTTTACAAATGTTACAGTAAAAGCTGTAGGAAGCTCTCACAAGTGAGTTTTTTGGTCCTAATCATTAGAAATTAGTTACTTGTTGATGGCAAACATGGTTTTGATTGAAAATATTGCTCCTTGTTTAAGAAAAACTATAGTTGTCAGTTTTGGGCTTCTCTCGCCGAGAGAAAGCTATTTTTACAAATGTTACAGTAAAAGCTGTAGGAAGCTCTCACAAGTGAGTTTTTTGGTCGTAATCATTAGAAATTAGTTACTTGTTGATGGTAAACATGGTTTTGATTGAAAATATTCCTCCTTGTTTAAGAAAAACTGTAGTTGTCAGTTTTGGGCTTCTCTCGCGGAGAGAAAGCTATTTTTACAAATGTTACAGTAAAAGCTGCAGAAAGCTCTCAGAAGTGAGTTTTTTGGTCCTAATCATTAGAAATTAGTTACTTGTTGATGGCAAACATGGTTTTGATTGAAAAATTTGCTCCTTGTTTAAGAAAAACTATAGTTGTCAGTTTTGGGCTTCTCTCGCCGAGAGAAAGCTATTTTTACAAATGTTACAGTAAGAGCTGCAGGAAGCTCTCAGAAGTGAGTTTTTTGGTCGTAATCATTAGAAATTAGTTACTTGTTGATGGTAAACATGGTTTTGATTGAAAATATGGCTCCTTGTTTAAGAAAAACTATAGTTGTCAGTTTTGGGCTTCTCTCGCCGAGAGAAAGCTATTTTTACAAATGTTACAGTAAAAGCTGTAGGAAGCTCTCACAAGTGAGTTTTTTGGTCCTAATCATTAGAAATTAGTTACTTGTTGATGGCAAACATGGTTTTGATTGAAAATATTGCTCCTTGTTTAAGAAAAACTATAGTTGTCAGTTTTGGCCTTCTCTCGCCGAGAGAAAGCTATTTTTACAAATGTTACAGTAAAAGCTGTAGGAAGCTCTCACAAGTGAGTTTTTTGGTCGTAATCATTAGAAATTAGTTACTTGTTGATGGCAAACATGGTTTTGATTGAAAATTTTGCTCCTTGTTTAAGAAAAACTATAGTTGTCAGTTTTGGGCTTCTCTCGCCGAGAGAAAGCTATTTTTACAAATGTTACAGTAAAAGCTGCAGGAAGCTCTCAGAAGTGAGTTTTTTGGTCCTAATCATTAGAAATCAGTTACTTGTTGATGGCAAACATGGTTTTGATTGAAAATATTGCTCCTTGTTTAAGAAAAACTGTAGTTGTCAGTTTTGGGCTTCTCTCGCGGAGAGAAAGCTATTTTTACAAATGTTACAGTAAAAGCTGCAGAAAGCTCTCAGAAGTGAGTTTTTTGGTGCTAATCATTAGAAATTAGTTACTTGTTGATGGCAAACATGGTTTCGATTGAAAATATGGCTCCTTGTTTAAGAAAAACTATAGTTGTCAGTTTTGGGTTTCTCTCGCTGAGAGAAAGCTATTTTTACAAATGTTACAGTAAAAGCTGCAGGAAGCTCTCAGACGTGAGTTTTTTGGTCCTAATCATTAGAAATTAGTTACTTGTTGATGGCAAACATGGTTTTGATTGAAAATTTTGCTCCTTGTTTAAGAAAAACTATAGTTGTCAGTTTTGGGCTTCTCTCGCCGAGAGAAAGCTATTTTTACAAATGTTACAGTAAAAGCTGCAGGAAGCTCTCAGAAGTGAGTTTTTTGGTCCTAATCATTAGAAATCAGTTACTTGTTGATGGCAAACATGGTTTTGATTGAAAATATTGCTCCTTGTTTAAGAAAAACTATAGTTGTCAGTTTTGGCCTTCTCTCGCCGAGAGAAAGCTATTTTTACAAATGTTACAGTAAAAGCTGTAGGAAGCTCTCACAAGTGAGTTTTTTGGTCCTAATCATTAGAAATTAGTTACTTGTTGATGGCAAACATGGTTTTGATTGAAAATATTGCTCCTTGTTTAAGAAAAACTATAGTTGTCAGTTTTGGGCTTCTCTCGCCGAGAGAAAGCTATTTTTACAAATGTTACAGTAAAAGCTGCAGGAAGGTCTCAGAAGTGAGTTTTTTGGTCCTAATCATTAGAAATCAGTTACTTGTTGATGGCAAACATGGTTTTGATTGAAAATATGGCTCCTTGTTTAAGAAAAACTATAGTTGTCAGTTTTGGGCTTCTCTCGCCGAGAGAAAGCTATTTTTACAAATGTTACAGTAAAAGCTGTAGGAAGCTCTCAGAAGTGAGTTTTTTGGTCCTAATCATTAGAAATCAGTTACTTGTTGATGGCAAACATGGTTTTGATTGAAAATATTGCTCCTAGTTTAAGAAAAACTATAGTTGTCAGTTTTGGCCTTCTCTCGCCGAGAGAAAGCTATTTTTACAAATGTTACAGTAAAAGCTGCAGGAAGCTCTCAGAAGTGAGTTTTTTGGTCCTAATCATTAGAAATCAGTTACTTGTTGATGGCAAACATGGTTTTGATTGAAAATATGGCTCCTTGTTTAAGAAAAACTATAGTTGTCAGTTTTGGGCTTCTCTCGCCGAGAGAAAGCTATTTTTACAAATGTTACAGTAAAAGCTGTAGGAAGCTCTCAGAAGTGAGTTTTTTGGTCGTAATCATTAGAAATTAGTTACTTGTTGATGGTAAACATGGTTTTGATTGAAAATATTGCTCCTTGTTTAAGAAAAACTATAGTTGTCAGTTTTGGCCTTCTCTCGCCGAGAGAAAGCTATTTTTACAAATGTTACAGTAAAAGCTGCAGGAAGCTCTCAGAAGTGAGTTTTTTGGTCCTAATCATTAGAAATCAGTTACTTGTTGATGGCAAACATGGTTTTGATTGAAAATATTGCTCCTTGTTTAAGAAAAACTATAGTTGTCAGTTTTGGGCTTCTCTCGCCGAGAGAAAGCTATTTTTACAAATGTTACAGTAAAAGCTGTAGGAAGCTCTCACAAGTGAGTTTTTTGGTCCTAATCATTAGAAATTAGTTACTTGTTGATGGCAAACATGGTTTTGATTGAAAATATTGCTCCTTGTTTAAGAAAAACTATAGTTGTCAGTTTTGGGCTTCTCTCGCCGAGAGAAAGCTATTTTTACAAATGTTACAGTAAAAGCTGTAGGAAGCTCTCACAAGTGAGTTTTTTGGTCGTAATCATTAGAAATTAGTTACTTGTTGATGGTAAACATGGTTTTGATTGAAAATATTGCTCCTTGTTTAAGAAAAACTATAGTTGTCAGTTTTGGGCTTCTCTCGCCGAGAGAAAGCTATTTTTACAAATGTTACAGTAAAAGCTGTAGGAAGCTCTCACAAGTGAGTTTTTTGGTCCTAATCATTAGAAATCAGTTACTTGTTGATGGCAAACATGGTTTTGATTGAAAATATGGCTCCTTGTTTAAGAAAAACTATAGTTGTCAGTTTTGGGCTTCTCTCGCCGAGAGAAAGCTATTTTTACAAATGTTACAGTAAAAGCTGTAGGAAGCTCTCAGAAGTGAGTTTTTTGGTCGTAATCATTAGAAATTAGTTACTTGTTGATGGTAAACATGGTTTTGATTGAAAATATTGCTCCTTGTTTAAGAAAAACTATAGTTGTCAGTTTTGGCCTTCTCTCGCCGAGAGAAAGCTATTTTTACAAATGTTACAGTAAAAGCTGCAGGAAGCTCTCAGAAGTGAGTTTTTTGGTCCTAATCATTAGAAATCAGTTACTTGTTGATGGCAAACATGGTTTTGATTGAAAATATTGCTCCTTGTTTAAGAAAAACTATAGTTGTCAGTTTTGGGCTTCTCTCGCCGAGAGAAAGCTATTTTTACAAATGTTACAGTAAAAGCTGTAGGAAGCTCTCACAAGTGAGTTTTTTGGTCCTAATCATTAGAAATTAGTTACTTGTTGATGGCAAACATGGTTTTGATTGAAAATATTGCTCCTTGTTTAAGAAAAACTATAGTTGTCAGTTTTGGGCTTCTCTCGCCGAGAGAAAGCTATTTTTACAAATGTTACAGTAAAAGCTGTAGGAAGCTCTCACAAGTGAGTTTTTTGGTCGTAATCATTAGAAATTAGTTACTTGTTGATGGTAAACATGGTTTTGATTGAAAATATTGCTCCTTGTTTAAGAAAAACTATAGTTGTCAGTTTTGGCCTTCTCTCGCCGAGAGAAAGCTATTTTTACAAATGTTACAGTAAAAGCTGCAGGAAGCTCTCAGAAGTGAGTTTTTTGGTCCTAATCATTAGAAATCAGTTACTTGTTGATGGCAAACATGGTTTTGATTGAAAATATGGCTCCTTGTTTAAGAAAAACTATAGTTGTCAGTTTTGGGCTTCTCTCGCCGAGAGAAAGCTATTTTTACAAATGTTACAGTAAAAGCTGTAGGAAGCTCTCACAAGTGAGTTTTTTGGTCCTAATCATTAGAAATTAGTTACTTGTTGATGGCAAACATGGTTTTGATTGAAAATATTGCTCCTTGTTTAAGAAAAACTATAGTTGTCAGTTTTGGGCTTCTCTCGCCGAGAGAAAGCTATTTTTACAAATGTTACAGTAAAAGCTACAGGAAGCTCTCAGAAGTGAGTTTTTTGGTCCTAATCATTAGAAATCAGTTACTTGTTGATGGCAAACATGGTTTTGATTAAAAAAATATTGCTCCTTGTTTAAGAAAAACTGTAGTTGTCAGTTTTGGCCTGAGAGAAAGCTATTTTTACAAATGTTACAGTAAAAGCTGCAGGAAGCTCTCAGAAGTGAGTTTTTTGGTCCTAATCATTAGAAATCAGTTACTTGTTGATGGCAAACATGGTTTTGATTGAAAATATTGCTCCTAGTTTAAGAAAAACTATAGTTGTCAGTTTTGGCCTTCTCTCGCCGAGAGAAAGCTATTTTTACAAATGTTACAGTAAAAGCTGCAGGAAGCTCTCAGAAGTGAGTTTTTTGGTCCTAATCATTAGAAATCAGTTACTTGTTGATGGCAAACATGGTTTTGATTGAAAATATTGCTCCTTGTTTAAGAAAAACTGCAGTTGTCAGTTTTGGCCTGAGAGAAAGCTATTTTTACAAATGTTACAGTAAAAGCTGCAGGAAGCTCTCAGAAGTGAGTTTTTTTGTCCTAATCATTAGAAATCAGTTACTTGTTGATGGCAAACATGGTTTTGATTGAAAATATTGCTCCTTGTTTAAGAAAAACTGTAGTTGTCAGTTTTGGCCAGAGAGAAAGCTATTTTTACAAATGTTACAGTAAAATCTGCAGGAAGCTCTCAGAAGTGAGTTTTTTGGTCCTAATCATTAGAAATCAGTTACTTGTTGATGGCAAATGTGGTTTTGAATGAAAATATTGGTCCTTGTTTAAGAAAAACTGTAATTGTCAGTTTTGGCCTAAGAGAAAGCTATTTGTACAAATGTTACAGTAAAAGCTGCAGGAAGCTCTCAGAAGTGAGTTTTTTGGTCCTAATCATTAGAAATCAGTTACTTGTTGATGGCAAACATAATTTTGATTGAAAATATTGCTCCTTGTTTATGAAAAACTGTAGTTGTCAGTTTAGGCCTGAGAGAAAGCTTTTTTTACAAATGTTACAGTAAAAGCTGCAGGAAGCTCTCAGAAGTGAGTTTTTTGGTCCTAATCATTAGAAATCGGTTACTTGTTGATGGCAAACATGGTTTTAATTGAAAATATTGCTCCTTGTTTAAGAAAAACTGTAGTTGTCAGTTTTGGCCTGAGAGAAAGCTATTTTTACAAATGTTACAGTAAAAGCTGCAGGAAGCTCTCAGAAGTTTTTTTTGGGCTCCTAATCATTAGAAATCAGTTACTTGTTGATGGCAAACATGGTTTTGATTGAAAATATTGCTCCTTGTTTAAGAAAAACTGTAGTTGTCAGTTTTGGCCAGAGAGAAAGCTATTTTTACAAATGTTACAGTAAAAGCTGCAGGAAGCTTTCAGAAGTGAGTTTTTTGGTCCTAATCATTAGAAATCAGTTACTTGTTGATGGCAAACATGGTTTTGATTGAAAATATTGCTCATTGTTTAAGAAAAACTGTAGTTGTCAGTTTTGGCCTGAGAGAAAGCTATTTTTACAAATGTTACAGTAAAAGCTGCAGGAAGCTCTCAGAAGTGAGTTTTTTGGTCCTAATCATTAGAAATCAGTTACTTGTTGATGGCAAACATGGTTTTGATTGAAAATATTGCTCCTTGTTTAAGAAAAACTGTAGTTGTCAGTTTTGGCCAGAGAGAAAGCTATTTTTACAAATGTTACAGTAAAAGCTGCAGGAAGCTCTCAGAAGTGAGTTTTTTGGTCCTAATCATTAGAAATCAGTTACTTGTTGATGGCAAACATGGTTTTGATTGAAAATATTGCTCCTTGTTTAAGAAAAACTGCAGTTGTCAGTTTTGGCCTGAGAGAAAGCTATTTTTACAAATGTTACAGTAAAAGCTGCAGGAAGCTCTCAGAAGTGAGTTTTTTTGTCCTAATCATTAGAAATCAGTTACTTGTTGATGGCAAACATGGTTTTGATTGAAAATATTGCTCCTTGTTTAAGAAAAACTGTAGTTGTCAGTTTTGGCCAGAGAGAAAGCTATTTTTACAAATGTTACAGTAAAATCTGCAGGAAGCTCTCAGAAGTGAGTTTTTTGGTCCTAATCATTAGAAATCAGTTACTTGTTGATGGCAAATGTGGTTTTGAATGAAAATATTGGTCCTTGTTTAAGAAAAACTGTAATTGTCAGTTTTGGCCTAAGAGAAAGCTATTTGTACAAATGTTACAGTAAAAGCTGCAGGAAGCTCTCAGAAGTGAGTTTTTTGGTCCTAATCATTAGAAATCAGTTACTTGTTGATGGCAAACATAGTTTTGATTGAAAATATTGCTCCTTGTTTAAGAAAAACTGTAGTTGTCAGTTTAGGCCTGAGAGAAAGCTATTTTTACAAATGTTACAGTAAAAGCTGCAGGAAGCTCTCAGAAGTGAGTTTTTTGGTCCTAATCATTAGAAATCAGTTACTTGTTGATGGCAAACATGGTTTTGATTGAAAATATTGCTCCTTGTTTAAGAAAAACTGTAGTTGTCAGTTTTGGCCTGAGAGAAAGCTATTTTTACAAATGTTACAGTAAAAGCTGCAGGAAGCTCTCAGAAGTGAGTTCTTTGGTCCTAATCATTAGAAATCAGTTACTTGTTGATGGCAAACATGGTTTTGATTGAAAATATTGCTCCTGGTTTAAGAAAAACTGTAGTTGTCAGTTTTGGCCAGAGAGAAAGCTATTTTTACAAATGTTACAGTAAAAGCTGCAGGAAGCTCTCAGAAGTGAGTTTTTTAGTCCTAATCATTAGAAATCAGTTACTTGTTGATAGCAAACATGGTTTTGATTTAAAATATTGCTCCTTGTTTAAGAAAAACTGTAGTTGTCAGTTTTGGCCTGAGAGAAAGCTATTTTTACAAATGTTACAGTAAAAGCTGCAGGAAGCTCTCAGAAGTGAGTTTTTTGGTCCTAATCATTAGAAATCAGTTACTTGTTGATGGCAAACATGGTTTTGATTGAAAATATTGCTCCTTGTTTAAGAAAAACTGTAGTTGTCAGTTTTGGCCTGAGAGAAAGCTATTTTTACAAATGTTACAGTAAAAGCTGCAGGAAGCTCTCAGAAGTGAGTTTTTTGGTCCTAATCATTAGAAATCAGTTACTTGTTGATGGCAAACATGGTTTTGATTGAAAATATTGCTCCTTGTTTAAGAAAAACTGTAGTTGTCAGTTTTGGCCTGAGAGAAAGCTATTTTTACAAATGTTACAGTAAAAGCTGCAGGAAGCTCTCAGAAGTGAGTTCTTTGGTCCTAATCATTAGAAATCAGTTACTTGTTGATGGCAAACATGGTTTTGATTGAAAATATTGCTCCTGGTTTAAGAAAAACTGTAGTTGTCAGTTTTGGCCAGAGAGAAAGCTATTTTTACAAATGTTACAGTAAAAGCTGCAGGAAGCTCTCAGAAGTGAGTTTTTTAGTCCTAATCATTAGAAATCAGTTACTTGTTGATAGCAAACATGGTTTTGATTTAAAATATTGCTCCTTGTTTAAGAAAAACTGTAGTTGTCAGTTTTGGCCTGAGAGAAAGCTATTTTTACAAATGTTACAGTAAAAGCTGCAGGAAGCTCTCAGAAGTGAGTTTTTTGGTCCTAATCATTAGAAATCAGTTACTTGTTGATGGCAAACATGGTTTTGATTGAAAATATTGCTCCTTGTTTAAGAAAAACTGTAGTTGTCAGTTTTGGCCTGAGAGAAAGCTATTTGTACAAATGTTACAGTAAAAGCTGCAGGAAGCTCTCAGAAGTGAGTTTTTTGGTCCTAATCATTAGAAATCAGTTACTTGTTGATAGCAAACATGGTTTTGATTGAAAATATTGCTCCTTGTTTAAGAAAAACTGTAGTTGTCAGTTTTGGCCTGAGAGAAAGCTATTTTTACAAATGTTACAGTAAAAGCTGCAGGAAGCTCTCAGAAGTGAGTTTTTTGGTCCTAATCATTAGAAATCAGTTACTTGTTGATGGCAAACATGGTTTTGATTGAAAATATTGCTCCTTGTTTAAGAAAAACTGTAGTTGTCAGTTTTGGCCAGAGAGAAAGCTATTTTTACAAATGTTACAGTAAAAGCTGCAGGAAGCTCTCAGAAGTGAGTTTTTTGGTCCTAATCATTAGAAATCAGTTACTTGTTGATGGCAAACATGGTTTTGATTGAAAATATTGCTCCTTGTTTAAGAAAAACTGCAGTTGTCAGTTTTGGCCTGAGAGAAAGCTATTTTTACAAATGTTACAGTAAAAGCTGCAGGAAGCTCTCAGAAGTTTTTTTTGGGCTCCTAATCATTAGAAATCAGTTACTTGTTGATGGCAAACATGGTTTTGATTGAAAATATTGCTCCTTGTTTAAGAAAAACTGTAGTTGTCAGTTTTGGCCAGAGAGAAAGCTATTTTTACAAATGTTACAGTAAAAGCTGCAGGAAGCTTTCAGAAGTGAGTTTTTTGGTCCTAATCATTAGAAATCAGTTACTTGTTGATGGCAAACATGGTTTTGATTGAAAATATTGCTCCTTGTTTAAGAAAAACTGTAGTTGTCAGTTTTGGCCAGAGAGAAAGCTATTTTTACAAATGTTACAGTAAAAGCTGCAGGAAGCTCTCAGAAGTGAGTTTTTTAGTCCTAATCATTAGAAATCAGTTACTTGTTGATAGCAAACATGGTTTTGATTTAAAATATTGCTCCTTGTTTAAGAAAAACTGTAGTTGTCAGTTTTGGCCTGAGAGAAAGCTATTTTTACAAATGTTACAGTAAAAGCTGCAGGAAGCTCTCAGAAGTGAGTTTTTTGGTCCTAATCATTAGAAATCAGTTACTTGTTGATGGCAAACATGGTTTTGATTGAAAATATTGCTCCTTGTTTAAGAAAAACTGTAGTTGTCAGTTTTGGCCTGAGAGAGAGCTATTTGTACAAATGTTACAGTAAAAGCTGCAGGAAGCTCTCAGAAGTGAGTTTTTTGGTCCTAATCATTAGAAATCAGTTACTTGTTGATAGCAAACATGGTTTTGATTGAAAATATTGCTCCTTGTTTAAGAAAAACTGTAGTTGTCAGTTTTGGCCTGAGAGAAAGCTATTTTTACAAATGTTACAGTAAAAGCTGCAGGAAGCTCTCAGAAGTGAGTTTTTTGGTCCTAATCATTAGAAATCAGTTACTTGTTGATGGCAAACATGGTTTTGATTGAAAATATTGCTCCTTGTTTAAGAAAAACTGTAGTTGTCAGTTTTGGCCAGAGAGAAAGCTATTTTTACAAATGTTACAGTAAAAGCTGCAGGAAGCTCTCAGAAGTGAGTTTTTTGGTCCTAATCATTAGAAATCAGTTACTTGTTGATGGCAAACATGGTTTTGATTGAAAATATTGCTCCTTGTTTAAGAAAAACTGCAGTTGTCAGTTTTGGCCTGAGAGAAAGCTATTTTTACAAATGTTACAGTAAAAGCTGCAGGAAGCTCTCAGAAGTGAGTTTTTTTGTCCTAATCATTAGAAATCAGTTACTTGTTGATGGCAAACATGGTTTTGATTGAAAATATTGCTCCTTGTTTAAGAAAAACTGTAGTTGTCAGTTTTGGCCAGAGAGAAAGCTATTTTTACAAATGTTACAGTAAAATCTGCAGGAAGCTCTCAGAAGTGAGTTTTTTGGTCCTAATCATTAGAAATCAGTTACTTGTTGATGGCAAATGTGGTTTTGAATGAAAATATTGGTCCTTGTTTAAGAAAAACTGTAATTGTCAGTTTTGGCCTAAGAGAAAGCTATTTGTACAAATGTTACAGTAAAAGCTGCAGGAAGCTCTCAGAAGTGAGTTTTTTGGTCCTAATCATTAGAAATCAGTTACTTGTTGATGGCAAACATAGTTTTGATTGAAAATATTGCTCCTTGTTTAAGAAAAACTGTAGTTGTCAGTTTAGGCCTGAGAGAAAGCTATTTTTACAAATGTTACAGTAAAAGCTGCAGGAAGCTCTCAGAAGTGAGTTTTTTGGTCCTAATCATTAGAAATCAGTTACTTGTTGATGGCAAACATGGTTTTGATTGAAAATATTGCTCCTGGTTTAAGAAAAACTGTAGTTGTCAGTTTTGGCCAGAGAGAAAGCTATTTTTACAAATGTTACAGTAAAAGCTGCAGGAAGCTCTCAGAAGTGAGTTTTTTGGTCCTAATCATTAGAAATCAGTTACTTGTTGATAGCAAACATGGTTTTGATTTAAAATATTGCTCTTTGTTTAAGAAAAACTGTAGTTGTCAGTTTTGGCCTGAGAGAAAGCTATTTTTACAAATGTTACAGTAAAAGCTGCAGGAAGCTCTCAGAAGTGAGTTTTTTGGTCCTAATCATTAGAAATCAGTTACTTGTTGATGGCAAACATGGTTTTGATTGAAAATATTGCTCCTTGTTTAAGAAAAACTGTAGTTGTCAGTTTTGGCCTGAGAGAAAGCTATTTTTACAAATGTTACAGTAAAAGCTGCAGGAAGCTCTCAGAAGTGAGTTTTTTGGTCCTAATGATTAGAAATCAGTTACTTGTTGATGGCAAACATGGTTTTGATTGAAAATATTGCTCCTTGCTAAGAAAAACTGTAGTTGTCAGTTTTGGCCTGAGAGAAAGCTATTTTTACAAATGTTACAGTAAAAGCTGCAGGAAGCTCTCAGAAGTGAGTTTTTTGGTCCTAATCATTAGAAATCAGTTACTTGTTGATGGCAAACATGGTTTTGATTGAAAATATTGCTCCTTGTTTAAGAAAAACTGTAGTTGTCAGTTTTGGCCTGAGAGAAAGCTATTTTTACAAATGTTACAGTAAAAGCTGCAGGAAGCTCTCAGAGGTGAGTTTTTTGGTCCTAATGATTAGAAATCAGTTACTTGTTGATGGCAAACATGGTTTTGATTGAAAATATTGCTCCTTGTTTAAGAAAAACTGTAGTTGTCAGTTTTGGCCTGAGACAAAGCTATTTTTTACCAATGTTACAGTAAAAGCTGCAGGAAGCTCTCAGAAGTGAGTTTTTTGGTCCTAATCATTAGAAATCAGTTGCTTGTTGATGGCAAACATGGTTTTGATTGAAAATATTGCTCCTGGTTTAAGAAAAACTGTAGTTGTCAGTTTTGGCCAGAGAGAAAGCTATTTTTACAAATGTTACAGTAAAAGCTGCAGGAAGCTCTCAGAAGTGAGTTCTTTGGTCCTAATCATTAGAAATCAGTTACTTGTTGATGGCAAATGTGGTTTTGAATGAAAATATTGGTCCTTGTTTAAGAAAAACTGTAATTGTCAGTTTTGGCCTAAGAGAAAGCTATTTGTACAAATGTTACAGTAAAAGCTGCAGGAAGCTCTCAGAAGTGAGTTTTTTGGTCCTAATCATTAGAAATCAGTTGCTTGTTGATGGCAAACATGGTTTTGATTGAAAATATTGCTCCTGGTTTAAGAAAAACTGTAGTTGTCAGTTTTGGCCAGAGAGAAAGCTATTTTTACAAATGTTACAGTAAAAGCTGCAGGAAGCTCTCAGAAGTGAGTTCTTTGGTCCTAATCATTAGAAATCAGTTACTTGTTGATGGCAAATGTGGTTTTGAATGAAAATATTGGTCCTTGTTTAAGAAAAACTGTAATTGTCAGTTTTGGCCTAAGAGAAAGCTATTTGTACAAATGTTACAGTAAAAGCTGCAGGAAGCTCTCAGAAGTGAGTTTTTTGGTCCTAATCATTAGAAATCAGTTACTTGTTGATGGCAAACATGGTTTTGATTGAAAATATTGCTCCTTGTTTAAGAAAAACTGTAGTTGTCAGTTTTGGCCTGAGAGAAAGCTATTTTTACAAATGTTACAGTAAAAGCTGCAGGAAGCTCTCAGAAGTGAGTTCTTTGGTCCTAATCATTAGAAATCAGTTACTTGTTGATGGCAAACATGGTTTTGATTTAAAATATTGCTCCTTGTTTAAGAAAAACTGTAGTTGTCAGTTTTGGCCTGAGAGAAAGCTATTTTTACAAATGTTACAGTAAAAGCTGCAGGAAGCTCTCAGAAGTGAGTTTTTTGGTCCTAATCATTAGAAATCAGTTACTTGTTGATGGCAAATGTGGTTTTGAATGAAAATATTGGTCCTTGTTTAAGAAAAACTGTAATTGTCAGTTTTGGCCTAAGAGAAAGCTATTTGTACAAATGTTACAGTAAAAGCTGCAGGAAGCTCTCAGAAGTGAGTTTTTCGGTCCTAATCATTAGAAATCAGTTACTTGTTGATAGCAAACATGGTTTTGATTTAAAATATTGCTCCTTGTTTAAGAAAAACTGTAGTTGTCAGTTTTGGCCTGAGAGAAAGCTATTTTTACAAATGTTACAGTAAAAGCTGCAGGAAGCTCTCAGAAGTGAGTTCTTTGGTCCTAATCATTAGAAATCAGTTACTTGTTGATGGCAAATGTGGTTTTGAATGAAAATATTGGTCCTTGTTTAAGAAAAACTGTAATTGTCAGTTTTGGCCTAAGAGAAAGCTATTTGTACAAATGTTACAGTAAAAGCTGCAGGAAGCTCTCAGAAGTGAGTTTTTTGGTCCTAATCATTAGAAATCAGTTACTTGTTGATGGCAAACATGGTTTTGATTGAAAATATTGCTCCTTGTTTAAGAAAAACTGTAGTTGTCAGTTTTGGCCTGAGAGAAAGCTATTTTTACAAATGTTACAGTAAAAGCTGCAGGAAGCTCTCAGAAGTGAGTTCTTTGGTCCTAATCATTAGAAATCAGTTACTTGTTGATGGCAAACATGGTTTTGATTGAAAATATTGCTCCTGGTTTAAGAAAAACTGTAGTTGTCAGTTTTGGCCAGAGAGAAAGCTATTTTTACAAATGTTACAGTAAAAGCTGCAGGAAGCTCTCAGAAGTGAGTTTTTTGGTCCTAATCATTAGAAATCAGTTACTTGTTGATAGCAAACATGGTTTTGATTTAAAATATTGCTCCTTGTTTAAGAAAAACTGTAGTTGTCAGTTTTGGCCTGAGAGAAAGCTATTTTTACAAATGTTACAGTAAAAGCTGCAGGAAGCTCTCAGAAGTGAGTTTTTTGGTCCTAATCATTAGAAATCAGTTACTTGTTGATGGCAAACATGGTTTTGATTGAAAATATTGCTCCTTGTTTAAGAAAAACTGTAGTTGTCAGTTTTGGCCTGAGACAAAGCTATTTTTTACCAATGTTACAGTAAAAGCTGCAGGAAGCTCTCAGAAGTGAGTTTTTTGGTCCTAATCATTAGAAATCAGTTGCTTGTTGATGGCAAACATGGTTTTGATTGAAAATATTGCTCCTGGTTTAAGAAAAACTGTAGTTGTCAGTTTTGGCCAGAGAGAAAGCTATTTTTACAAATGTTACAGTAAAAGCTGCAGGAAGCTCTCAGAAGTGAGTTCTTTGGTCCTAATCATTAGAAATCAGTTACTTGTTGATGGCAAATGTGGTTTTGAATGAAAATATTGGTCCTTGTTTAAGAAAAACTGTAATTGTCAGTTTTGGCCTAAGAGAAAGCTATTTGTACAAATGTTACAGTAAAAGCTGCAGGAAGCTCTCAGAAGTGAGTTTTTTGGTCCTAATCATTAGAAATCAGTTACTTGTTGATGGCAAACATGGTTTTGATTGAAAATATTGCTCCTTGTTTAAGAAAAACTGTAGTTGTCAGTTTTGGCCTGAGAGAAAGCTATTTTTACAAATGTTACAGTAAAAGCTGCAGGAAGCTCTCAGAAGTGAGTTCTTTGGTCCTAATCATTAGAAATCAGTTACTTGTTGATGGCAAACATGGTTTTGATTGAAAATATTGCTCCTGGTTTAAGAAAAACTGTAGTTGTCAGTTTTGGCCAGAGAGAAAGCTATTTTTACAAATGTTACAGTAAAAGCTGCAGGAAGCTCTCAGAAGTGAGTTCTTTGGTCCTAATCATTAGAAATCAGTTACTTGTTGATGGCAAACATGGTTTTGATTGAAAATATTGCTCCTGGTTTAAGAAAAACTGTAGTTGTCAGTTTTGGCCAGAGAGAAAGCTATTTTTACAAATGTTACAGTAAAAGCTGCAGGAAGCTCTCAGAAGTGAGTTTTTTGGTCCTAATCATTAGAAATCAGTTACTTGTTGATGGCAAACATGGTTTTGATTGAAAATATTGCTCCTTGTTTAAGAAAAACTATAGTTGTCAGTTTTGGGCTTCTCTCGCCGAGAGAAAGCTATTTTTACAAATGTTACAGTAAAAGCTGCAGGAAGCTCTCAGAAGTGAGTTTTTTGGTCCTAATCATTAGAAATAAGTTACTTGTTGATGGCAAACATGGTTTTGATTGAAAATATTGCTCCTTGTTTAAGAAAAACTATAGTTGTCAGTTTTGGCCTTCTCTCGCCGAGAGAAAGCTATTTTTACAAATGTTACAGTAAAAGCTGCAGGAAGGTCTCAGAAGTGAGTTTTTTGGTCCTAATCATTAGAAATCAGTTACTTGTTGATGGCAAACATGGTATTGATTGAAAATATTGCTCCTTGTTTAAGAAAAACTGTAGTTGTCAGTTTTGGCCTGAGAGAAAGCTATTTGTACAAATGTTACAGTAAAAGCTGCAGGAAGCTCTCAGAAGTGAGTTTTTTGGTCCTAATCATTAGAAATCAGTTACTTGTTGATGGCAAACATGGTTTCGATTGAAAATATGGCTCCTTGTTTAAGAAAAACTATAGTTGTCAGTTTTGGGCTTCTCTCGCCGAGAGAAAGCTATTTTTACAAATGTTACAGTAAAAGCTGCAGGAAGCTCTCAGAAGTGAGTTTTTTGGTCCTAATCATTAGAAATTAGTTACTTGTTGATGGCAAACATGGTTTTGATTGAAATTTTGCTCCTTGTTTAAGAAAAACTATAGTTGTCAGTTTTGGGCTTCTCTCGCCGAGAGAAAGCTATTTTTACAAATGTTACAGTAAAAGCTGCAGGAAGCTCTCAGAAGTGAGTTTTTTGGTCCTAATCATTAGAAATCAGTTACTTGTTGATGGCAAACATGGTTTTGATTGAAAATATTGCTCCTAGTTTAAGAAAAACTATAGTTGTCAGTTTTGGCCTTCTCTCGCCGAGAGAAAGCTATTTTTACAAATGTTACAGTAAAAGCTGCAGGAAGCTCTCAGAAGTGAGATTTTTGGTCCTAATCATTAGAAATCAGTTACTTGTTGATGGCAAACATGGTTTTGATTGAAAATATGGCTCCTTGTTTAAGAAAAACTATAGTTGTCAGTTTTGGGCTTCTCTCGCCGAGAGAAAGCTATTTTTACAAATGTTACAGTAAAAGCTGTAGGAAGCTCTCAGAAGTGAGTTTTTTGGTCGTAATCATTAGAAATTAGTTACTTGTTGATGGTAAACATGGTTTTGATTGAAAATATTGCTCCTTGTTTAAGAAAAACTATAGTTGTCAGTTTTGGCCTTCTCTCGCCGAGAGAAAGCTATTTTTACAAATGTTACAGTAAAAGCTGCAGGAAGCTCTCAGAAGTGAGTTTTTTGGTCCTAATCATTAGAAATCAGTTACTTGTTGATGGCAAACATGGTTTTGATTGAAAATATTGCTCCTAGTTTAAGAAAAACTATAGTTGTCAGTTTTGGCCTTCTCTCGCCGAGAGAAAGCTATTTTTACAAATGTTACAGTAAAAGCTGCAGGAAGCTCTCAGAAGTGAGTTTTTTGGTCCTAATCATTAGAAATCAGTTACTTGTTGATGGCAAACATGGTTTTGATTGAAAATATGGCTCCTTGTTTAAGAAAAACTATAGTTGTCAGTTTTGGGCTTCTCTCGCCGAGAGAAAGCTATTTTTACAAATGTTACAGTAAAAGCTGTAGGAAGCTCTCAGAAGTGAGTTTTTTGGTCGTAATCATTAGAAATTAGTTACTTGTTGATGGTAAACATGGTTTTGATTGAAAATATTGCTCCTTGTTTAAGAAAAACTATAGTTGTCAGTTTTGGCCTTCTCTCGCCGAGAGAAAGCTATTTTTACAAATGTTACAGTAAAAGCTGCAGGAAGCTCTCAGAAGTGAGTTTTTTGGTCCTAATAATTAGAAATCAGTTACTTGTTGATGGCAAACATGGTTTTGATTGAAAATATGGCTCCTTGTTTAAGAAAAACTATAGTTGTCAGTTTTGGGCTTCTCTCGCCGAGAGAAAGCTATTTTTACAAATGTTACAGTAAAAGCTGTAGGAAGCTCTCACAAGTGAGTTTTTTGGTCCTAATCATTAGAAATTAGTTACTTGTTGATGGCAAACATGGTTTTGATTGAAAATATTGCTCCTTGTTTAAGAAAAACTATAGTTGTCAGTTTTGGGCTTCTCTCGCCGAGAGAAAGCTATTTTTACAAATGTTACAGTAAAAGCTGTAGGAAGCTCTCACAAGTGAGTTTTTTGGTCGTAATCATTAGAAATTAGTTACTTGTTGATGGTAAACATGGTTTTGATTGAAAATATTGCTCCTTGTTTAAGAAAAACTATAGTTGTCAGTTTTGGCCTTCTCTCGCCGAGAGAAAGCTATTTTTACAAATGTTACAGTAAAAGCTGCAGGAAGCTCTCAGAAGTGAGTTTTTTGGTCCTAATCATTAGAAATCAGTTACTTGTTGATGGCAAACATGGTTTTGATTGAAAATATTGCTCCTTGTTTAAGAAAAACTGTAGTTGTCAGTTTTGGCCAGAGAGAAAGCTATTTTTACAAATGTTACAGTAAAAGCTGCAGGAAGCTCTCAGAAGTGAGTTTTTTTGGTCCTAATCATTAGAAATCAGTTACTTGTTGATGGCAAACATGGTTTTGATTGAAAATATTGCTCCTTGTTTAAGAAAAACTGCAGTTGTCAGTTTTGGCCTGAGAGAAAGCTATTTTTACAAATGTTACAGTAAAAGCTGCAGGAAGCTCTCAGAAGTGAGTTTTTTTGTCCTAATCATTAGAAATCAGTTACTTGTTGATGGCAAACATGGTTTTGATTGAAAATATTGCTCCTTGTTTAAGAAAAACTGTAGTTGTCAGTTTTGGCCAGAGAGAAAGCTATTTTTACAAATGTTACAGTAAAATCTGCAGGAAGCTCTCAGAAGTGAGTTTTTTGGTCCTAATCATTAGAAATCAGTTACTTGTTGATGGCAAATGTGGTTTTGAATGAAAATATTGGTCCTTGTTTAAGAAAAACTGTAATTGTCAGTTTTGGCCTAAGAGAAAGCTATTTGTACAAATGTTACAGTAAAAGCTGCAGGAAGCTCTCAGAAGTGAGTTTTTTGGTCCTAATCATTAGAAATCAGTTACTTGTTGATGGCAAACATAGTTTTGATTGAAAATATTGCTCCTTGTTTAAGAAAAACTGTAGTTGTCAGTTTAGGCCTGAGAGAAAGCTATTTTTACAAATGTTACAGTAAAAGCTGCAGGAAGCTCTCAGAAGTGAGTTTTTTGGTCCTAATCATTAGAAATCAGTTACTTGTTGATGGCAAACATGGTTTTGATTGAAAATATTGCTCCTTGTTTAAGAAAAACTGTAGTTGTCAGTTTTGGCCTGAGAGAAAGCTATTTTTACAAATGTTACAGTAAAAGCTGCAGGAAGCTCTCAGAAGTGAGTTCTTTGGTCCTAATCATTAGAAATCAGTTACTTGTTGATGGCAAACATGGTTTTGATTGAAAATATTGCTCCTGGTTTAAGAAAAACTGTAGTTGTCAGTTTTGGCCAGAGAGAAAGCTATTTTTACAAATGTTACAGTAAAATCTGCAGGAAGCTCTCAAAAGTGAGTTTTTTGGTCCTAATCATTAGAAATCAGTTACTTGTTGATGGCAAATGTGGTTTTGAATGAAAATATTGGTCCTTGTTTAAGAAAAACTGTAATTGTCAGTTTTGGCCTAAGAGAAAGCTATTTGTACAAATGTTACAGTAAAAGCTGCAGGAAGCTCTCAGAAGTGAGTTTTTTGGTCCTAATCATTAGAAATCAGTTACTTGTTGATGGCAAACATAGTTTTGATTGAAAATATTGCTCCTTGTTTAAGAAAAACTGTAGTTGTCAGTTTAGGCCTGAGAGAAAGCTATTTTTACAAATGTTACAGTAAAAGCTGCAGGAAGCTTTCAGAAGTGAGTTTTTTGGTCCTAATCATTAGAAATCAGTTACTTGTTGATGGCAAACATGGTTTTGATTGAAAATATGGCTCCTTGTTTAAGAAAAACTATAGTTGTCAGTTTTGGGCTTCTCTCGCCGAGAGAAAGCTATTTTTACAAATGTTACAGTAAAAGCTGTAGGAAGCTCTCAGAAGTGAGTTTTTTGGTCGTAATCATTAGAAATTAGTTACTTGTTGATGGTAAACATGGTTTTGATTGAAAATATTGCTCCTTGTTTAAGAAAAACTATAGTTGTCAGTTTTGGCCTTCTCTCGCCGAGAGAAAGCTATTTTTACAAATGTTACAGTAAAAGCTGCAGGAAGCTCTCAGAAGTGAGTTTTTTGGTCCTAATAATTAGAAATCAGTTACTTGTTGATGGCAAACATGGTTTTGATTGAAAATATGGCTCCTTGTTTAAGAAAAACTATAGTTGTCAGTTTTGGGCTTCTCTCGCCGAGAGAAAGCTATTTTTACAAATGTTACAGTAAAAGCTGTAGGAAGCTCTCACAAGTGAGTTTTTTGGTCCTAATCATTAGAAATTAGTTACTTGTTGATGGCAAACATGGTTTTGATTGAAAATATTGCTCCTTGTTTAAGAAAAACTATAGTTGTCAGTTTTGGGCTTCTCTCGCCGAGAGAAAGCTATTTTTACAAATGTTACAGTAAAAGCTGTAGGAAGCTCTCACAAGTGAGTTTTTTGGTCGTAATCATTAGAAATTAGTTACTTGTTGATGGTAAACATGGTTTTGATTGAAAATATTGCTCCTTGTTTAAGAAAAACTATAGTTGTCAGTTTTGGCCTTCTCTCGCCGAGAGAAAGCTATTTTTACAAATGTTACAGTAAAAGCTGTAGGAAGCTCTCACAAGTGAGTTTTTTGGTCCTAATCATTAGAAATTAGTTACTTGTTGATGGCAAACATGGTTTTGATTGAAAATATTGCTCCTTGTTTAAGAAAAACTATAGTTGTCAGTTTTGGGCTTCTCTCGCCGAGATAAAGCTATTTTTACAAATGTTACAGTAAAAGCTACAGGAAGCTCTCAGAAGTGAGTTTTTTTGGTCCTAATCATTAGAAATCAGTTACTTGTTGATGGCAAACATGGTTTTGATTAAAAAAATATTGCTCCTTGTTTAAGAAAAACTGTAGTTGTCAGTTTTGGCCTGAGAGAAAGCTATTTTTACAAATGTTACAGTAAAAGCTGCAGGAAGCTCTCAGAAGTGAGTTTTTTGGTCCTAATCATTAGAAATCAGTTACTTGTTGATGGCAAACATGGTTTTGATTGAAAATATTGCTCCTTGTTTAAGAAAAACTGTAGTTGTCAGTTTTGGCCAGAGAGAAAGCTATTTTTACAAATGTTACAGTAAAAGCTGCAGGAAGCTCTCAGAAGTGAGTTTTTTTGGTCCTAATCATTAGAAATCAGTTACTTGTTGATGGCAAACATGGTTTTGATTGAAAATATTGCTCCTTGTTTAAGAAAAACTGCAGTTGTCAGTTTTGGCCTGAGAGAAAGCTATTTTTACAAATGTTACAGTAAAAGCTGCAGGAAGCTCTCAGAAGTGAGTTTTTTTGTCCTAATCATTAGAAATCAGTTACTTGTTGATGGCAAACATGGTTTTGATTGAAAATATTGCTCCTTGTTTAAGAAAAACTGTAGTTGTCAGTTTTGGCCAGAGAGAAAGCTATTTTTACAAATGTTACAGTAAAATCTGCAGGAAGCTCTCAGAAGTGAGTTTTTTGGTCCTAATCATTAGAAATCAGTTACTTGTTGATGGCAAATGTGGTTTTGAATGAAAATATTGGTCCTTGTTTAAGAAAAACTGTAATTGTCAGTTTTGGCCTAAGAGAAAGCTATTTGTACAAATGTTACAGTAAAAGCTGCAGGAAGCTCTCAGAAGTGAGTTTTTTGGTCCTAATCATTAGAAATCAGTTACTTGTTGATGGCAAACATAGTTTTGATTGAAAATATTGCTCCTTGTTTAAGAAAAACTGTAGTTGTCAGTTTAGGCCTGAGAGAAAGCTATTTTTACAAATGTTACAGTAAAAGCTGCAGGAAGCTCTCAGAAGTGAGTTTTTTGGTCCTAATCATTAGAAATCAGTTACTTGTTGATGGCAAACATGGTTTTGATTGAAAATATTGCTCCTTGTTTAAGAAAAACTGTAGTTGTCAGTTTTGGCCTGAGAGAAAGCTATTTTTACAAATGTTACAGTAAAAGCTGCAGGAAGCTCTCAGAAGTGAGTTCTTTGGTCCTAATCATTAGAAATCAGTTACTTGTTGATGGCAAACATGGTTTTGATTGAAAATATTGCTCCTGGTTTAAGAAAAACTGTAGTTGTCAGTTTTGGCCAGAGAGAAAGCTATTTTTACAAATGTTACAGTAAAATCTGCAGGAAGCTCTCAAAAGTGAGTTTTTTGGTCCTAATCATTAGAAATCAGTTACTTGTTGATGGCAAATGTGGTTTTGAATGAAAATATTGGTCCTTGTTTAAGAAAAACTGTAATTGTCAGTTTTGGCCTAAGAGAAAGCTATTTGTACAAATGTTACAGTAAAAGCTGCAGGAAGCTCTCAGAAGTGAGTTTTTTGGTCCTAATCATTAGAAATCAGTTACTTGTTGATGGCAAACATAGTTTTGATTGAAAATATTGCTCCTTGTTTAAGAAAAACTGTAGTTGTCAGTTTAGGCCTGAGAGAAAGCTATTTTTACAAATGTTACAGTAAAAGCTGCAGGAAGCTCTCAGAAGTGAGTTTTTTGGTCCTAATCATTAGAAATCAGTTACTTGTTGATGGCAAACATGGTTTTGATTGAAAATATTGCTCCTTGTTTAAGAAAAACTGTAGTTGTCAGTTTTGGCCTGAGAGAAAGCTATTTTTACAAATGTTGCAGTAAAA
The DNA here is from genome assembly GCA_036937835.1 of Pampus argenteus. NCBI lineage: Eukaryota > Metazoa > Chordata > Actinopteri > Scombriformes > Stromateidae > Pampus > Pampus argenteus. Next base: position 2,662,980 of record CM072875.1, read on the forward strand.
GCTGCAGGAAGCTCTCAGAAGTGAGTTCTTTGGTCCTAATCATTAGAAATCAGTTACTTGTTGATGGCAAACATGGTTTTGATTGAAAATATTGCTCCTGGTTTAAGAAAAACTGTAGTTGTTAGTTTTGGCCAGAGAGAAAGCTATTTTTACAAATGTTACAGTAAAAGCTGCAGGAAGCTCTCAGAAGTGAGTTTTTTAGTCCTAATCATTAGAAATCAGTTACTTGTTGATAGCAAACATGGTTTTGATTTAAAATATTGCTCCTTGTTTAAGAAAAACTGTAGTTGTCAGTTTTGGCCTGAGAGAAAGCTATTTTTACAAATGTTACAGTAAAAGCTGCAGGAAGCTCTCAGAAGTGAGTTTTTTGGTCCTAATCATTAGAAATCAGTTACTTGTTGATGGCAAACATGGTTTTGATTGAAAATATTGCTCCTTGTTTAAGAAAAACTGTAGTTGTCAGTTTTGGCCTGAGAGAAAGCTATTTTTACAAATGTTACAGTAAAAGCTGCAGGAAGCTCTCAGAAGTGAGTTTTTTAGTCCTAATCATTAGAAATCAGTTACTTGTTGATAGCAAACATGGTTTTGATTTAAAATATTGCTCCTTGTTTAAGAAAAACTGTAGTTGTCAGTTTTGGCCTGAGAGAAAGCTATTTTTACAAATGTTACAGTAATAGCTGCAGGAAGCTCTCAGAAGTGAGTTTTTTGGTCCTAATGATTAGAAATCAGTTACTTGTTGATGGCAAACCTGGTTTTGATTGAAAATATTGCTCCTTGCTAAGAAAAACTGTAGTTGTCACTTTTGGCCTGAGAGAAAGCTATTTTTACAAATGTTACAGTAAAAGCTGCAGGAAGCTCTCAGAAGTGAGTTTTTTGGTCCTAATCATTAGAAATCAGTTACTTGTTGATGGCAAACATGGTTTTGATTGAAAATATTGCTCCTTGTTTAAGAAAAACTGTAGTTGTCAGTTTTGGCCTGAGAGAAAGCTATTTTTACAAATGTTACAGTAAAAGCTGCAGGAAGCTCTCAGAAGTGAGTTTTTTGGTCCTAATGATTAGAAATCAGTTACTTGTTGATGGCAAACATGGTTTTGATTGAAAATATTGCTCCTTGTTTAAGAAAAACTGCAGTTGTCAGTTTTGGCCTGAGAGAAAGCTATTTTTACAAATGTTACAGTAAAAGCTGCAGGAAGCTCTCAGAAGTGAGTTTTTTTGTCCTAATCATTAGAAATCAGTTACTTGTTGATGGCAAACATGGTTTTGATTGAAAATATTGCTCCTTGTTTAAGAAAAACTGTAGTTGTCAGTTTTGGCCAGAGAGAAAGCTATTTTTACAAATGTTACAGTAAAATCTGCAGGAAGCTCTCAGAAGTGAGTTTTTTGGTCCTAATCATTAGAAATCAGTTACTTGTTGATGGCAAATGTGGTTTTGAATGAAAATATTGGTCCTTGTTTAAGAAAAACTGTAATTGTCAGTTTTGGCCTAAGAGAAAGCTATTTGTACAAATGTTACAGTAAAAGCTGCAGGAAGCTCTCAGAAGTGAGTTTTTTGGTCCTAATCATTAGAAATCAGTTACTTGTTGATGGCAAACATAGTTTTGATTGAAAATATTGCTCCTTGTTTAAGAAAAACTGTAGTTGTCAGTTTAGGCCTGAGAGAAAGCTATTTTTACAAATGTTACAGTAAAAGCTGCAGGAAGCTCTCAGAAGTGAGTTTTTTGGTCCTAATCATTAGAAATCAGTTACTTGTTGATGGCAAACATGGTTTTGATTGAAAATATTGCTCCTTGTTTAAGAAAAACTGTAGTTGTCAGTTTTGGCCTGAGAGAAAGCTATTTTTACAAATGTTACAGTAAAAGCTGCAGGAAGCTCTCAGAAGTGAGTTCTTTGGTCCTAATCATTAGAAATCAGTTACTTGTTGATGGCAAACATGGTTTTGATTGAAAATATTGCTCCTGGTTTAAGAAAAACTGTAGTTGTCAGTTTTGGCCAGAGAGAAAGCTATTTTTACAAATGTTACAGTAAAAGCTGCAGGAAGCTCTCAGAAGTGAGTTTTTTAGTCCTAATCATTAGAAATCAGTTACTTGTTGATAGCAAACATGGTTTTGATTTAAAATATTGCTCCTTGTTTAAGAAAAACTGTAGTTGTCAGTTTTGGCCTGAGAGAAAGCTATTTTTACAAATGTTACAGTAAAAGCTGCAGGAAGCTCTCAGAAGTGAGTTTTTTGGTCCTAATCATTAGAAATCAGTTACTTGTTGATGGCAAACATGGTTTTGATTGAAAATATTGCTCCTTGTTTAAGAAAAACTGTAGTTGTCAGTTTTGGCCTGAGAGAAAGCTATTTTTACAAATGTTACAGTAAAAGCTGCAGGAAGCTCTCAGAAGTGAGTTTTTGGTCCTAATCATTAGAAATCAGTTACTTGTTGATGGCAAACATGGTTTTGATTGAAAATATTGCTCCTTGTTTAAGAAAAACTGTAGTTGTCAGTTTTGGCCTGAGAGAAAGCTATTTTTACAAATGTTACAGTAAAAGCTGCAGGAAGCTCTCAGAAGTGAGTTTTTTGGTCCTAATCATTAGAAATCAGTTACTTGTTGATGGCAAACATGGTTTTGATTGAAAATATTGCTCCTTGTTTAAGAAAAACTGTAGTTGTCAGTTTTGGCCTGAGAGAAAGCTATTTGTACAAATGTTACAGTAAAAGCTGCAGGAAGCTCTCAGAAGTGAGTTTTTTGGTCCTAATCATTAGAAATCAGTTACTTGTTGATAGCAAACATGGTTTTGATTGAAAATATTGCTCCTTGTTTAAGAAAAACTGTAGTTGTCAGTTTTGGCCTGAGAGAAAGCTATTTTTACAAATGTTACAGTAAAAGCTGCAGGAAGCTCTCAGAAGTGAGTTTTTTGGTCCTAATCATTAGAAATCAGTTACTTGTTGATGGCAAACATGGTTTTGATTGAAAATATTGCTCCTTGTTTAAGAAAAACTGTAGTTGTCAGTTTTGGCCTGAGAGAAAGCTATTTTTACAAATGTTACAGTAAAAGCTGCAGGAAGCTCTCAGAAGTGAGTTTTTTGGTCCTAATCATTAGAAATCAGTTACTTGTTGATGGCAAACATGGTTTTGATTGAAAATATTGCTCCTTGTTTAAGAAAAACTGCAGTTGTCAGTTTTGGCCTGAGAGAAAGCTATTTTTACAAATGTTACAGTAAAAGCTGCAGGAAGCTCTCAGAAGTGAGTTTTTTTGTCCTAATCATTAGAAATCAGTTACTTGTTGATGGCAAACATGGTTTTGATTGAAAATATTGCTCCTTGTTTAAGAAAAACTGTAGTTGTCAGTTTTGGCCAGAGAGAAAGCTATTTTTACAAATGTTACAGTAAAATCTGCAGGAAGCTCTCAGAAGTGAGTTTTTTGGTCCTAATCATTAGAAATCAGTTACTTGTTGATGGCAAATGTGGTTTTGAATGAAAATATTGGTCCTTGTTTAAGAAAAACTGTAATTGTCAGTTTTGGCCTAAGAGAAAGCTATTTGTACAAATGTTACAGTAAAAGCTGCAGGAAGCTCTCAGAAGTGAGTTTTTTGGTCCTAATCATTAGAAATCAGTTACTTGTTGATGGCAAACATAGTTTTGATTGAAAATATTGCTCCTTGTTTAAGAAAAACTGTAGTTGTCAGTTTAGGCCTGAGAGAAAGCTATTTTTACAAATGTTACAGTAAAAGCTGCAGGAAGCTCTCAGAAGTGAGTTTTTTGGTCCTAATCATTAGAAATCAGTTACTTGTTGATGGCAAACATGGTTTTGATTGAAAATATTGCTCCTTGTTTAAGAAAAACTGTAGTTGTCAGTTTTGGCCTGAGAGAAAGCTATTTTTACAAATGTTACAGTAAAAGCTGCAGGAAGCTCTCAGAAGTGAGTTCTTTGGTCCTAATCATTAGAAATCAGTTACTTGTTGATGGCAAACATGGTTTTGATTGAAAATATTGCTCCTGGTTTAAGAAAAACTGTAGTTGTCAGTTTTGGCCAGAGAGAAAGCTATTTTTACAAATGTTACAGTAAAAGCTGCAGGAAGCTCTCAGAAGTGAGTTTTTTAGTCCTAATCATTAGAAATCAGTTACTTGTTGATAGCAAACATGGTTTTGATTTAAAATATTGCTCCTTGTTTAAGAAAAACTGTAGTTGTCAGTTTTGGCCTGAGAGAAAGCTATTTTTACAAATGTTACAGTAAAAGCTGCAGGAAGCTCTCAGAAGTGAGTTTTTTGGTCCTAATCATTAGAAATCAGTTACTTGTTGATGGCAAACATGGTTTTGATTGAAAATATTGCTCCTTGTTTAAGAAAAACTGTAGTTGTCAGTTTTGGCCTGAGAGAAAGCTATTTTTACAAATGTTACAGTAAAAGCTGCAGGAAGCTCTCAGAAGTGAGTTTTTGGTCCTAATCATTAGAAATCAGTTACTTGTTGATGGCAAACATGGTTTTGATTGAAAATATTGCTCCTTGTTTAAGAAAAACTGTAGTTGTCAGTTTTGGCCTGAGAGAAAGCTATTTTTACAAATGTTACAGTAAAAGCTGCAGGAAGCTCTCAGAAGTGAGTTTTTTGGTCCTAATCATTAGAAATCAGTTACTTGTTGATGGCAAACATGGTTTTGATTGAAAATATTGCTCCTTGTTTAAGAAAAACTGTAGTTGTCAGTTTTGGCCTGAGAGAAAGCTATTTGTACAAATGTTACAGTAAAAGCTGCAGGAAGCTCTCAGAAGTGAGTTTTTTGGTCCTAATCATTAGAAATCAGTTACTTGTTGATAGCAAACATGGTTTTGATTGAAAATATTGCTCCTTGTTTAAGAAAAACTGTAGTTGTCAGTTTTGGCCTGAGAGAAAGCTATTTTTACAAATGTTACAGTAAAAGCTGCAGGAAGCTCTCAGAAGTGAGTTTTTTGGTCCTAATCATTAGAAATCAGTTACTTGTTGATGGCAAACATGGTTTTGATTGAAAATATTGCTCCTTGTTTAAGAAAAACTGTAGTTGTCAGTTTTGGCCAGAGAGAAAGCTATTTTTACAAATGTTACAGTAAAAGCTGCAGGAAGCTCTCAGAAGTGAGTTTTTTGGTCCTAATCATTAGAAATCAGTTACTTGTTGATGGCAAACATGGTTTTGATTGAAAATATTGCTCCTTGTTTAAGAAAAACTGCAGTTGTCAGTTTTGGCCTGAGAGAAAGCTATTTTTACAAATGTTACAGTAAAAGCTGCAGGAAGCTCTCAGAAGTGAGTTTTTTTGTCCTAATCATTAGAAATCAGTTACTTGTTGATGGCAAACATGGTTTTGATTGAAAATATTGCTCCTTGTTTAAGAAAAACTGTAGTTGTCAGTTTTGGCCAGAGAGAAAGCTATTTTTACAAATGTTACAGTAAAAGCTGCAGGAAGCTCTCAGAAGTGAGTTTTTTTGTCCTAATCATTAGAAATCAGTTACTTGTTGATGGCAAACATGGTTTTGATTGAAAATATTGCTCCTTGTTTAAGAAAAACTGTAGTTGTCAGTTTAGGCCTGAGAGAAAGCTATTTTTACAAATGTTACAGTAAAAGCTGCAGGAAGCTCTCAGAAGTGAGTTTTTTGGTCCTAATCATTAGAAATCAGTTACTTGTTGATGGCAAACATGGTTTTGATTGAAAATATTGCTCCTTGTTTAAGAAAAACTGTAGTTGTCAGTTTTGGCCTGAGAGAAAGCTATTTTTACAAATGTTACAGTAAAAGCTGCAGGAAGCTCTCAGAGGTGAGTTTTTTGGTCCTAATGATTAGAAATCAGTTACTTGTTGATGGCAAACATGGTTTTGATTGAAAATATTGCTCCTTGTTTAAGAAAAACTGTAGTTGTCAGTTTTGGCCTGAGACAAAGCTATTTTTTACCAATGTTACAGTAAAAGCTGCAGGAAGCTCTCAGAAGTGAGTTTTTTGGTCCTAATCATTAGAAATCAGTTGCTTGTTGATGGCAAACATGGTTTTGATTGAAAATATTGCTCCTGGTTTAAGAAAAACTGTAGTTGTCAGTTTTGGCCAGAGAGAAAGCTATTTTTACAAATGTTACAGTAAAAGCTGCAGGAAGCTCTCAGAAGTGAGTTCTTTGGTCCTAATCATTAGAAATCAGTTACTTGTTGATGGCAAACATGGTTTTGATTGAAAATATTGCTCCTGGTTTAAGAAAAACTGTAGTTGTCAGTTTTGGCCAGAGAGAAAGCTATTTTTACAAATGTTACAGTAAAAGCTGCAGGAAGCTCTCAGAAGTGAGTTTTTTTGTCCTAATCATTAGAAATCAGTTTCTTGTTGATAGCAAACATGGTTTTGATTTAAAATATTGCTCCTTGTTTAAGAAAAACTGTAGTTGTCAGTTTTGGCCTGAGAGAAAGCTATTTTTACAAATGTTACAGTAAAAGCTGCAGGAAGCTCTCAGAAGTGAGTTTTTTGGTCCTAATCATTAGAAATCAGTCACTTGTTGATGGCAAACATGGTTTTGATTGAAAATATTGCTCCTTGTTTAAGAAAAACTGTAGTTGTCAGTTTTGGCCTGAGAGAAAGCTATTTTTACAAATGTTACAGTAAAAGCTGCAGGAAGCTCTCAGAGGTGAGTTTTTTGGTCCTAATGATTAGAAATCAGTTACTTGTTGATGGCAAACATGGTTTTGATTGAAAATATTGCTCCTTGTTTAAGAAAAACTGTAGTTGTCAGTTTTGGCCTGAGACAAAGCTATTTTTTACCAATGTTACAGTAAAAGCTGCAGGAAGCTCTCAGAAGTGAGTTTTTTGGTCCTAATCATTAGAAATCAGTTGCTTGTTGATGGCAAACATGGTTTTGATTGAAAATATTGCTCCTGGTTTAAGAAAAACTGTAGTTGTCAGTTTTGGCCAGAGAGAAAGCTATTTTTACAAATGTTACAGTAAAAGCTGCAGGAAGCTCTCAGAAGTGAGTTCTTTGGTCCTAATCATTAGAAATCAGTTACTTGTTGATGGCAAATGTGGTTTTGAATGAAAATATTGGTCCTTGTTTAAGAAAAACTGTAATTGTCAGTTTTGGCCTAAGAGAAAGCTATTTGTACAAATGTTACAGTAAAAGCTGCAGGAAGCTCTCAGAAGTGAGTTTTTTGGTCCTAATCATTAGAAATCAGTTACTTGTTGATGGCAAACATGGTTTTGATTGAAAATATTGCTCCTTGTTTAAGAAAAACTGTAGTTGTCAGTTTTGGCCTGAGAGAAAGCTATTTTTACAAATGTTACAGTAAAAGCTGCAGGAAGCTCTCAGAAGTGAGTTCTTTGGTCCTAATCATTAGAAATCAGTTACTTGTTGATGGCAAACATGGTTTTGATTGAAAATATTGCTCCTGGTTTAAGAAAAACTGTAGTTGTCAGTTTTGGCCAGAGAGAAAGCTATTTTTACAAATGTTACAGTAAAAGCTGCAGGAAGCTCTCAGAAGTGAGTTTTTTGGTCCTAATCATTAGAAATCAGTTACTTGTTGATGGCAAACATGGTTTTGATTGAAAATATTGCTCCTTGTTTAAGAAAAACTGTAGTTGTCAGTTTTGGGCTTCTCTCGCGGAGAGAAAGCTATTTTTACAAATGTTACAGTAAAAGCTGCAGGAAGCTCTCAGAAGTGAGTTTTTTTGTCCTAATCATTAGAAATCAGTTTCTTGTTGATAGCAAACATGGTTTTGATTTAAAATATTGCTCCTTGTTTAAGAAAAACTGTAGTTGTCAGTTTTGGCCTGAGAGAAAGCTATTTTTACAAATGTTACAGTAAAAGCTGCAGGAAGCTCTCAGAAGTGAGTTTTTTGGTCCTAATCATTAGAAATCAGTCACTTGTTGATGGCAAACATGGTTTTGATTGAAAATATTGCTCCTTGTTTAAGAAAAACTGTAGTTGTCAGTTTTGGCCTGAGAGAAAGCTATTTTTACAAATGTTACAGTAAAAGCTGCAGGAAGCTCTCAGAGGTGAGTTTTTTGGTCCTAATGATTAGAAATCAGTTACTTGTTGATGGCAAACATGGTTTTGATTGAAAATATTGCTCCTTGTTTAAGAAAAACTGTAGTTGTCAGTTTTGGCCTGAGACAAAGCTATTTTTTACCAATGTTACAGTAAAAGCTGCAGGAAGCTCTCAGAAGTGAGTTTTTTGGTCCTAATCATTAGAAATCAGTTGCTTGTTGATGGCAAACATGGTTTTGATTGAAAATATTGCTCCTGGTTTAAGAAAAACTGTAGTTGTCAGTTTTGGCCAGAGAGAAAGCTATTTTTACAAATGTTACAGTAAAAGCTGCAGGAAGCTCTCAGAAGTGAGTTCTTTGGTCCTAATCATTAGAAATCAGTTACTTGTTGATGGCAAATGTGGTTTTGAATGAAAATATTGGTCCTTGTTTAAGAAAAACTGTAATTGTCAGTTTTGGCCTAAGAGAAAGCTATTTGTACAAATGTTACAGTAAAAGCTGCAGGAAGCTCTCAGAAGTGAGTTTTTTGGTCCTAATCATTAGAAATCAGTTACTTGTTGATGGCAAACATGGTTTTGATTGAAAATATTGCTCCTTGTTTAAGAAAAACTGTAGTTGTCAGTTTTGGCCTGAGAGAAAGCTATTTTTACAAATGTTACAGTAAAAGCTGCAGGAAGCTCTCAGAAGTGAGTTCTTTGGTCCTAATCATTAGAAATCAGTTACTTGTTGATGGCAAACATGGTTTTGATTGAAAATATTGCTCCTGGTTTAAGAAAAACTGTAGTTGTCAGTTTTGGCCAGAGAGAAAGCTATTTTTACAAATGTTACAGTAAAAGCTGCAGGAAGCTCTCAGAAGTGAGTTTTTTGGTCCTAATCATTAGAAATCAGTTACTTGTTGATGGCAAACATGGTTTTGATTGAAAATATTGCTCCTTGTTTAAGAAAAACTGTAGTTGTCAGTTTTGGGCTTCTCTCGCGGAGAGAAAGCTATTTTTACAAATGTTACAGTAAAAGCTGCAGAAAGCTCTCAGAAGTGAGTTTTTTGGTGCTAATCATTAGAAATTATTTACTTGTTGATGGCAAACATGGTTTCGATTGAAAATATGGCTCCTTGTTTAAGAAAAACTATAGTTGTCAGTTTTGGGCTTCTCTCGCCGAGAGAAAGCTATTTGTACAAATGTTACAGTAAAAGCTGCAGGAAGCTCTCAGAAGTGAGTTTTTTGGTCCTAATCATTAGAAATCAGTTACTTGTTGATGGCAAACATAGTTTTGATTGAAAATATTGCTCCTTGTTTAAGAAAAACTGTAGTTGTCAGTTTAGGCCTGAGAGAAAGCTATTTTTACAAATGTTACAGTAAAAGCTGCAGGAAGCTCTCAGAAGTGAGTTTTTTGGTCCTAATCATTAGAAATCAGTTACTTGTTGATGGCAAACATGGTTTTGATTGAAAATATTGCTCCTTGTTTAAGAAAAACTGTAGTTGTCAGTTTTGGCCTGAGAGAAAGCTATTTTTACAAATGTTACAGTAAAAGCTGCAGGAAGCTCTCAGAAGTGAGTTCTTTGGTCCTAATCATTAGAAATCAGTTACTTGTTGATGGCAAACATGGTTTTGATTGAAAATATTGCTCCTGGTTTAAGAAAAACTGTAGTTGTCAGTTTTGGCCAGAGAGAAAGCTATTTTTACAAATGTTACAGTAAAAGCTGCAGGAAGCTCTCAGAAGTGAGTTTTTTAGTCCTAATCATTAGAAATCAGTTACTTGTTGATAGCAAACATGGTTTTGATTTAAAATATTGCTCCTTGTTTAAGAAAAACTGTAGTTGTCAGTTTTGGCCTGAGAGAAAGCTATTTTTACAAATGTTACAGTAAAAGCTGCAGGAAGCTCTCAGAAGTGAGTTTTTTGGTCCTAATCATTAGAAATCAGTTACTTGTTGATGGCAAACATGGTTTTGATTGAAAATATTGCTCCTTGTTTAAGAAAAACTGTAGTTGTCAGTTTTGGCCTGAGAGAAAGCTATTTTTACAAATGTTACAGTAAAAGCTGCAGGAAGCTCTCAGAAGTGAGTTTTTGGTCCTAATCATTAGAAATCAGTTACTTGTTGATGGCAAACATGGTTTTGATTGAAAATATTGCTCCTTGTTTAAGAAAAACTGTAGTTGTCAGTTTTGGCCTGAGAGAAAGCTATTTTTACAAATGTTACAGTAAAAGCTGCAGGAAGCTCTCAGAAGTGAGTTTTTTGGTCCTAATCATTAGAAATCAGTTACTTGTTGATGGCAAACATGGTTTTGATTGAAAATATTGCTCCTTGTTTAAGAAAAACTGTAGTTGTCAGTTTTGGCCTGAGAGAAAGCTATTTGTACAAATGTTACAGTAAAAGCTGCAGGAAGCTCTCAGAAGTGAGTTTTTTGGTCCTAATCATTAGAAATCAGTTACTTGTTGATAGCAAACATGGTTTTGATTGAAAATATTGCTCCTTGTTTAAGAAAAACTGTAGTTGTCAGTTTTGGCCTGAGAGAAAGCTATTTTTACAAATGTTACAGTAAAAGCTGCAGGAAGCTCTCAGAAGTGAGTTTTTTGGTCCTAATCATTAGAAATCAGTTACTTGTTGATGGCAAACATGGTTTTGATTGAAAATATTGCTCCTTGTTTAAGAAAAACTGTAGTTGTCAGTTTTGGCCAGAGAGAAAGCTATTTTTACAAATGTTACAGTAAAAGCTGCAGGAAGCTCTCAGAAGTGAGTTTTTTGGTCCTAATCATTAGAAATCAGTTACTTGTTGATGGCAAACATGGTTTTGATTGAAAATATTGCTCCTTGTTTAAGAAAAACTGCAGTTGTCAGTTTTGGCCTGAGAGAAAGCTATTTTTACAAATGTTACAGTAAAAGCTGCAGGAAGCTCTCAGAAGTGAGTTTTTTTGTCCTAATCATTAGAAATCAGTTACTTGTTGATGGCAAACATGGTTTTGATTGAAAATATTGCTCCTTGTTTAAGAAAAACTGTAGTTGTCAGTTTTGGCCAGAGAGAAAGCTATTTTTACAAATGTTACAGTAAAAGCTGCAGGAAGCTCTCAGAAGTGAGTTTTTTTGTCCTAATCATTAGAAATCAGTTACTTGTTGATGGCAAACATGGTTTTGATTGAAAATATTGCTCCTTGTTTAAGAAAAACTGTAGTTGTCAGTTTAGGCCTGAGAGAAAGCTATTTTTACAAATGTTACAGTAAAAGCTGCAGGAAGCTCTCAGAAGTGAGTTTTTTGGTCCTAATCATTAGAAATCAGTTACTTGTTGATGGCAAACATGGTTTTGATTGAAAATATTGCTCCTTGTTTAAGAAAAACTGTAGTTGTCAGTTTTGGCCTGAGAGAAAGCTATTTTTACAAATGTTACAGTAAAAGCTGCAGGAAGCTCTCAGAGGTGAGTTTTTTGGTCCTAATGATTAGAAATCAGTTACTTGTTGATGGCAAACATGGTTTTGATTGAAAATATTGCTCCTTGTTTAAGAAAAACTGTAGTTGTCAGTTTTGGCCTGAGACAAAGCTATTTTTTACCAATGTTACAGTAAAAGCTGCAGGAAGCTCTCAGAAGTGAGTTTTTTGGTCCTAATCATTAGAAATCAGTTGCTTGTTGATGGCAAACATGGTTTTGATTGAAAATATTGCTCCTGGTTTAAGAAAAACTGTAGTTGTCAGTTTTGGCCAGAGAGAAAGCTATTTTTACAAATGTTACAGTAAAAGCTGCAGGAAGCTCTCAGAAGTGAGTTCTTTGGTCCTAATCATTAGAAATCAGTTACTTGTTGATGGCAAACATGGTTTTGATTGAAAATATTGCTCCTGGTTTAAGAAAAACTGTAGTTGTCAGTTTTGGCCAGAGAGAAAGCTATTTTTACAAATGTTACAGTAAAAGCTGCAGGAAGCTCTCAGAAGTGAGTTTTTTTGTCCTAATCATTAGAAATCAGTTTCTTGTTGATAGCAAACATGGTTTTGATTTAAAATATTGCTCCTTGTTTAAGAAAAACTGTAGTTGTCAGTTTTGGCCTGAGAGAAAGCTATTTTTACAAATGTTACAGTAAAAGCTGCAGGAAGCTCTCAGAAGTGAGTTTTTTGGTCCTAATCATTAGAAATCAGTCACTTGTTGATGGCAAACATGGTTTTGATTGAAAATATTGCTCCTTGTTTAAGAAAAACTGTAGTTGTCAGTTTTGGCCTGAGAGAAAGCTATTTTTACAAATGTTACAGTAAAAGCTGCAGGAAGCTCTCAGAGGTGAGTTTTTTGGTCCTAATGATTAGAAATCAGTTACTTGTTGATGGCAAACATGGTTTTGATTGAAAATATTGCTCCTTGTTTAAGAAAAACTGTAGTTGTCAGTTTTGGCCTGAGACAAAGCTATTTTTTACCAATGTTACAGTAAAAGCTGCAGGAAGCTCTCAGAAGTGAGTTTTTTGGTCCTAATCATTAGAAATCAGTTGCTTGTTGATGGCAAACATGGTTTTGATTGAAAATATTGCTCCTGGTTTAAGAAAAACTGTAGTTGTCAGTTTTGGCCAGAGAGAAAGCTATTTTTACAAATGTTACAGTAAAAGCTGCAGGAAGCTCTCAGAAGTGAGTTCTTTGGTCCTAATCATTAGAAATCAGTTACTTGTTGATGGCAAATGTGGTTTTGAATGAAAATATTGGTCCTTGTTTAAGAAAAACTGTAATTGTCAGTTTTGGCCTAAGAGAAAGCTATTTGTACAAATGTTACAGTAAAAGCTGCAGGAAGCTCTCAGAAGTGAGTTTTTTGGTCCTAATCATTAGAAATCAGTTACTTGTTGATGGCAAACATGGTTTTGATTGAAAATATTGCTCCTTGTTTAAGAAAAACTGTAGTTGTCAGTTTTGGCCTGAGAGAAAGCTATTTTTACAAATGTTACAGTAAAAGCTGCAGGAAGCTCTCAGAAGTGAGTTCTTTGGTCCTAATCATTAGAAATCAGTTACTTGTTGATGGCAAACATGGTTTTGATTGAAAATATTGCTCCTGGTTTAAGAAAAACTGTAGTTGTCAGTTTTGGCCAGAGAGAAAGCTATTTTTACAAATGTTACAGTAAAAGCTGCAGGAAGCTCTCAGAAGTGAGTTTTTTGGTCCTAATCATTAGAAATCAGTTACTTGTTGATGGCAAACATGGTTTTGATTGAAAATATTGCTCCTTGTTTAAGAAAAACTGTAGTTGTCAGTTTTGGGCTTCTCTCGCGGAGAGAAAGCTATTTTTACAAATGTTACAGTAAAAGCTGCAGGAAGCTCTCAGAAGTGAGTTTTTTTGTCCTAATCATTAGAAATCAGTTTCTTGTTGATAGCAAACATGGTTTTGATTTAAAATATTGCTCCTTGTTTAAGAAAAACTGTAGTTGTCAGTTTTGGCCTGAGAGAAAGCTATTTTTACAAATGTTACAGTAAAAGCTGCAGGAAGCTCTCAGAAGTGAGTTTTTTGGTCCTAATCATTAGAAATCAGTCACTTGTTGATGGCAAACATGGTTTTGATTGAAAATATTGCTCCTTGTTTAAGAAAAACTGTAGTTGTCAGTTTTGGCCTGAGAGAAAGCTATTTTTACAAATGTTACAGTAAAAGCTGCAGGAAGCTCTCAGAGGTGAGTTTTTTGGTCCTAATGATTAGAAATCAGTTACTTGTTGATGGCAAACATGGTTTTGATTGAAAATATTGCTCCTTGTTTAAGAAAAACTGTAGTTGTCAGTTTTGGCCTGAGACAAAGCTATTTTTTACCAATGTTACAGTAAAAGCTGCAGGAAGCTCTCAGAAGTGAGTTTTTTGGTCCTAATCATTAGAAATCAGTTGCTTGTTGATGGCAAACATGGTTTTGATTGAAAATATTGCTCCTGGTTTAAGAAAAACTGTAGTTGTCAGTTTTGGCCAGAGAGAAAGCTATTTTTACAAATGTTACAGTAAAAGCTGCAGGAAGCTCTCAGAAGTGAGTTCTTTGGTCCTAATCATTAGAAATCAGTTACTTGTTGATGGCAAATGTGGTTTTGAATGAAAATATTGGTCCTTGTTTAAGAAAAACTGTAATTGTCAGTTTTGGCCTAAGAGAAAGCTATTTGTACAAATGTTACAGTAAAAGCTGCAGGAAGCTCTCAGAAGTGAGTTTTTTGGTCCTAATCATTAGAAATCAGTTACTTGTTGATGGCAAACATGGTTTTGATTGAAAATATTGCTCCTTGTTTAAGAAAAACTGTAGTTGTCAGTTTTGGCCTGAGAGAAAGCTATTTTTACAAATGTTACAGTAAAAGCTGCAGGAAGCTCTCAGAAGTGAGTTCTTTGGTCCTAATCATTAGAAATCAGTTACTTGTTGATGGCAAACATGGTTTTGATTGAAAATATTGCTCCTGGTTTAAGAAAAACTGTAGTTGTCAGTTTTGGCCAGAGAGAAAGCTATTTTTACAAATGTTACAGTAAAAGCTGCAGGAAGCTCTCAGAAGTGAGTTTTTTGGTCCTAATCATTAGAAATCAGTTACTTGTTGATGGCAAACATGGTTTTGATTGAAAATATTGCTCCTTGTTTAAGAAAAACTGTAGTTGTCAGTTTTGGGCTTCTCTCGCGGAGAGAAAGCTATTTTTACAAATGTTACAGTAAAAGCTGCAGAAAGCTCTCAGAAGTGAGTTTTTTGGTGCTAATCATTAGAAATTATTTACTTGTTGATGGCAAACATGGTTTCGATTGAAAATATGGCTCCTTGTTTAAGAAAAACTATAGTTGTCAGTTTTGGGCTTCTCTCGCCGAGAGAAAGCTATTTTTACAAATGTTACAGTAAAAGCTGCAGGAAGCTCTCAGAAGTGAGTTTTTTGGTCCTAATCATTAGAAATTAGTTACTTGTTGATGGCAAACATGGTTTTGATTGAAAATTTTGCTCCTTGTTTAAGAAAAACTATAGTTGTCAGTTTTGGGCTTCTCTCGCCGAGAGAAAGCTATTTTTACAAATGTTACAGTAAAAGCTGCAGGAAGCTCTCAGAAGTGAGTTTTTTGGTCCTAATCATTAGAAATCAGTTACTTGTTGATGGCAAACATGGTTTTGATTGAAAATATTGCTCCTTGTTTAAGAAAAACTGTAGTTGTCAGTTTTGGGCTTCTCTCGCGGAGAGAAAGCTATTTTTACAAATGTTACAGTAAAAGCTGCAGAAAGCTCTCAGAAGTGAGTTTTTTGGTCCTAATCATTAGAAATTAGTTACTTGTTGATGGCAAACATGGTTTTGATTGAAAATTTTGCTCCTTGTTTAAGAAAAACTATAGTTGTCAGTTTTGGGCTTCTCTCGCCGAGAGAAAGCTATTTTTACAAATGTTACAGTAAAAGCTGCAGGAAGCTCTCAGAAGTGAGTTTTTTGGTCCTAATCATTAGAAATCAGTTACTTGTTGATGGCAAACATGGTTTTGATTGAAAATATTGCTCCTAGTTTTAGAAAAACTATAGTTGTCAGTTTTGGCCTTCTCTCGCCGAGAGAAAGCTATTTTTACAAATGTTACAGTAAAAGCTGCAGGAAGCTCTCAGAAGTGAGTTTTTTGGTCCTAATCATTAGAAATCAGTTACTTGTTGATGGCAAACATGGTTTTGATTGAAAATATGGCTCCTTGTTTAAGAAAAACTATAGTTGTCAGTTTTGGGCTTCTCTCGCCGAGAGAAAGCTATTTTTTACAAATGTTACAGTAAAAGCTGTAGGAAGCTCTCAGAAGTGAGTTTTTTGGTCGTAATCATTAGAAATTAGTTACTTGTTGATGGTAAACATGGTTTTGATTGAAAATATTGCTCCTTGTTTAAGAAAAACTATAGTTGTCAGTTTTGGCCTTCTCTCGCCGAGAGAAAGCTATTTTTACAAATGTTACAGTAAAAGCTGCAGGAAGGTCTCAGAAGTGAGTTTTTTGGTCCTAATCATTAGAAATCAGTTACTTGTTGATGGCAAACATGGTTTTGATTGAAAATATGGCTCCTTGTTTAAGAAAAACTATAGTTGTCAGTTTTGGGCTTCTCTCGCCGAGAGAAAGCTATTTTTACAAATGTTACAGTAAAAGCTGCAGAAAGCTCTCAGAAGTGAGTTTTTTGGTGCTAATCATTAGAAATTAGTTACTTGTTGATGGCAAACATGGTTTTGATTGAAAATATTGCTCCTTGTTTAAGAAAAACTATAGTTGTCAGTTTTGGGCTTCTCTCGCCGAGAGAAAGCTATTTTTACAAATGTTACAGTAAAAGCTGCAGGAAGCTCTCAGAAGTGAGTTTTTTGGTCCTAATCATTAGAAATAAGTTACTTGTTGATGGCAAACATGGTTTTGATTGAAAATATTGCTCCTTGTTTAAGAAAAACTATAGTTGTCAGTTTTGGCCTTCTCTCGCCGAGAGAAAGCTATTTTTACAAATGTTACAGTAAAAGCTGCAGGAAGGTCTCAGAAGTGAGTTTTTTGGTCCTAATCATTAGAAATCAGTTACTTGTTGATGGCAAACATGGTTTTGATTGAAAATATTGCTCCTTGTTTAAGAAAAACTGTAGTTGTCAGTTTTGGCCTGAGAGAAAGCTATTTGTACAAATGTTACAGTAAAAGCTGCAGGAAGCTCTCAGAAGTGAGTTTTTTGGTCCTAATCATTAGAAATCAGTTACTTGTTGATGGCAAACATGGTTTTGATTGAAAATATTGCTCCTTGTTTAAGAAAAACTGTAGTTGTCAGTTTTGGGCTTCTCTCGCCGAGAGAAAGCTATTTTTACAAATGTTACAGTAAAAGCTGCAGAAAGCTCTCAGAAGTGAGTTTTTTGGTGCTAATCATTAGAAATTATTTACTTGTTGATGGCAAACATGGTTTCGATTGAAAATATGGCTCCTTGTTTAAGAAAAACTATAGTTGTCAGTTTTGGGCTTCTCTCGCCGAGAGAAAGCTATTTTTACAAATGTTACAGTAAAAGCTGCAGGAAGCTCTCAGAAGTGAGTTTTTTGGTCCTAATCATTAGAAATTAGTTACTTGTTGATGGCAAACATGGTTTTGATTGAAAATTTTGCTCCTTGTTTAAGAAAAACTATAGTTGTCAGTTTTGGGCTTCTCTCGCCGAGAGAAAGCTATTTTTACAAATGTTACAGTAAAAGCTGCAGGAAGCTCTCAGAAGTGAGTTTTTTGGTCCTAATCATTAGAAATCAGTTACTTGTTGATGGCAAACATGGTTTTGATTGAAAATATTGCTCCTTGTTTAAGAAAAACTGTAGTTGTCAGTTTTGGGCTTCTCTCGCGGAGAGAAAGCTATTTTTACAAATGTTACAGTAAAAGCTGCAGAAAGCTCTCAGAAGTGAGTTTTTTGGTCCTAATCATTAGAAATTAGTTACTTGTTGATGGCAAACATGGTTTTGATTGAAAATTTTGCTCCTTGTTTAAGAAAAACTATAGTTGTCAGTTTTGGGCTTCTCTCGCCGAGAGAAAGCTATTTTTACAAATGTTACAGTAAAAGCTGCAGGAAGCTCTCAGAAGTGAGTTTTTTGGTCCTAATCATTAGAAATCAGTTACTTGTTGATGGCAAACATGGTTTTGATTGAAAATATTGCTCCTAGTTTAAGAAAAACTATAGTTGTCAGTTTTGGCCTTCTCTCGCCGAGAGAAAGCTATTTTTACAAATGTTACAGTAAAAGCTGCAGGAAGCTCTCAGAAGTGAGATTTTTGGTCCTAATCATTAGAAATCAGTTACTTGTTGATGGCAAACATGGTTTTGATTGAAAATATGGCTCCTTGTTTAAGAAAAACTATAGTTGTCAGTTTTGGGCTTCTCTCGCCGAGAGAAAGCTATTTTTACAAATGTTACAGTAAAAGCTGTAGGAAGCTCTCAGAAGTGAGTTTTTTGGTCGTAATCATTAGAAATTAGTTACTTGTTGATGGTAAACATGGTTTTGATTGAAAATATTGCTCCTTGTTTAAGAAAAACTATAGTTGTCAGTTTTGGCCTTCTCTCGCCGAGAGAAAGCTATTTTTACAAATGTTACAGTAAAAGCTGCAGGAAGCTCTCAGAAGTGAGTTTTTTGGTCCTAATCATTAGAAATCAGTTACTTGTTGATGGCAAACATGGTTTTGATTGAAAATATGGCTCCTTGTTTAAGAAAAACTATAGTTGTCAGTTTTGGGCTTCTCTCGCCGAGAGAAAGCTATTTTTACAAATGTTACAGTAAAAGCTGCAGGAAGCTCTCAGAAGTGAGTTTTTTGGTCCTAATCATTAGAAATTAGTTACTTGTTGATGGCAAACATGGTTTTGATTGAAAATTTTGCTCCTTGTTTAAGAAAAACTATAGTTGTCAGTTTTGGGCTTCTCTCGCCGAGAGAAAGCTATTTTTACAAATGTTACAGTAAAAGCTGCAGGAAGCTCTCAGAAGTGAGTTTTTTGGTCCTAATCATTAGAAATCAGTTACTTGTTGATGGCAAACATGGTTTTGATTGAAAATATTGCTCCTAGTTTAAGAAAAACTATAGTTGTCAGTTTTGGCCTTCTCTCGCCGAGAGAAAGCTATTTTTACAAATGTTACAGTAAAAGCTGCAGGAAGCTCTCAGAAGTGAGTTTTTTGGTCCTAATCATTAGAAATCAGTTACTTGTTGATGGCAAACATGGTTTTGATTGAAAATATGGCTCCTTGTTTAAGAAAAACTATAGTTGTCAGTTTTGGGCTTCTCTCGCCGAGAGAAAGCTATTTTTACAAATGTTACAGTAAAAGCTGTAGGAAGCTCTCAGAAGTGAGTTTTTTGGTCGTAATCATTAGAAATTAGTTACTTGTTGATGGTAAACATGGTTTTGATTGAAAATATTGCTCCTTGTTTAAGAAAAACTATAGTTGTCAGTTTTGGCCTTCTCTCGCCGAGAGAAAGCTATTTTTACAAATGTTACAGTAAAAGCTGCAGGAAGCTCTCAGAAGTGAGTTTTTTGGTCCTAATAATTAGAAATCAGTTACTTGTTGATGGCAAACATGGTTTTGATTGAAAATATGGCTCCTTGTTTAAGAAAAACTATAGTTGTCAGTTTTGGGCTTCTCTCGCCGAGAGAAAGCTATTTTTACAAATGTTACAGTAAAAGCTGTAGGAAGCTCTCACAAGTGAGTTTTTTGGTCCTAATCATTAGAAATTAGTTACTTGTTGATGGTAAACATGGTTTTGATTGAAGATATTGCTCCTTGTTTAAGAAAAACTGTAGTTGTCAGTTTTGGCCTGAGAGAAAGCTATTTTTACAAATGTTACAGTAAAAGCTGCAGGAAGCTCTCAGAAGTGAGTTTTTTAGTCCTAATCATTAGAAATCAGTTACTTGTTGATAGCAAACATGGTTTTGATTTAAAATATTGCTCCTTGTTTAAGAAAAACTGTAGTTGTCAGTTTTGGCCTGAGAGAAAGCTATTTTTACAAATGTTACAGTAAAAGCTGCAGGAAGCTCTCAGAAGTGAGTTTTTTGGTCCTAATCATTAGAAATCAGTTACTTGTTGATGGCAAACATGGTTTTGATTGAAAATATTGCTCCTTGCTAAGAAAAACAGTAGTTGTCACTTTTGGCCTGAGAGAAAGCTATTTTTACAAATGTTACAGTAAAAGCTGCAGGAAGCTCTCAGAAGTGAGTTTTTTGGTCCTAATCATTAGAAATCAGTTACTTGTTGATGGCAAACATAGTTTTGATTGAAAATATTGCTCCTTGTTTAAGAAAAACTGTAGTTGTCAGTTTAGGCCTGAGAGAAAGCTATTTTTACAAATGTTACAGTAAAAGCTGCAGGAAGCTCTCAGAAGTGAGTTTTTTGGTCCTAATCATTAGAAATCAGTTACTTGTTGATGGCAAACATGGTTTTGATTGAAAATATTGCTCCTTGTTTAAGAAAAACTGTAGTTGTCAGTTTTGGCCTGAGAGAAAGCTATTTTTACAAATGTTACAGTAAAAGCTGCAGGAAGCTCTCAGAAGTGAGTTCTTTGGTCCTAATCATTAGAAATCAGTTACTTGTTGATGGCAAACATGGTTTTGATTGAAAATATTGCTCCTGGTTTAAGAAAAACTGTAGTTGTCAGTTTTGGCCAGAGAGAAAGCTATTTTTACAAATGTTACAGTAAAAGCTGCAGGAAGCTCTCAGAAGTGAGTTTTTTAGTCCTAATCATTAGAAATCAGTTACTTGTTGATAGCAAACATGGTTTTGATTTAAAATATTGCTCCTTGTTTAAGAAAAACTGTAGTTGTCAGTTTTGGCCTGAGAGAAAGCTATTTTTACAAATGTTACAGTAAAAGCTGCAGGAAGCTCTCAGAAGTGAGTTTTTTGGTCCTAATCATTAGAAATCAGTTACTTGTTGATGGCAAACATGGTTTTGATTGAAAATATTGCTCCTTGTTTAAGAAAAACTGTAGTTGTCAGTTTTGGCCTGAGAGAAAGCTATTTTTACAAATGTTACAGTAAAAGCTGCAGGAAGCTCTCAGAAGTGAGTTTTTTGGTCCTAATGATTAGAAATCAGTTACTTGTTGATGGCAAACATGGTTTTGATTGAAAATATTGCTCCTTGCTAAGAAAAACAGTAGTTGTCACTTTTGGCCTGAGAGAAAGCTATTTTTACAAATGTTACAGTAAAAGCTGCAGGAAGCTCTCAGAAGTGAATTTTTTGGTCCTAATCATTAGAAATCAGTTACTTGTTGATGGCAAACATGGTTTTGATTGAAAATATTGCTCCTTGTTTAAGAAAAACTGTAGTTGTCAGTTTTGGCCTGAGAGAAAGCTATTTGTACAAATGTTACAGTAAAAGCTGCAGGAAGCTCTCAGAAGTGAGTTTTTTGGTCCTAATCATTAGAAATCAGTTACTTGTTGATAGCAAACATGGTTTTGATTGAAAATATTGCTCCTTGTTTAAGAAAAACTGTAGTTGTCAGTTTTGGCCTGAGAGAAAGCTATTTTTACAAATGTTACAGTAAAAGCTGCAGGAAGCTCTCAGAAGTGAGTTTTTTGGTCCTAATCATTAGAAATCAGTTACTTGTTGATGGCAAACATGGTTTTGATTGAAAATATTGCTCCTTGTTTAAGAAAAACTGTAGTTGTCAGTTTTGGCCAGAGAGAAAGCTATTTTTACAAATGTTACAGTAAAAGCTGCAGGAAGCTCACAGAAGTGAGTTTTTTGGTCCTAATCATTAGAAATCAGTTACTTGTTGATGGCAAACATGGTTTTGATTGAAAATATTGCTCCTTGTTTAAGAAAAACTGCAGTTGTCAGTTTTGGCCTGAGAGAAAGCTATTTTTACAAATGTTACAGTAAAAGCTGCAGGAAGCTCTCAGAAGTGAGTTTTTTTGTCCTAATCATTAGAAATCAGTTACTTGTTGATGGCAAACATGGTTTTGATTGAAAATATTGCTCCTTGTTTAAGAAAAACTGTAGTTGTCAGTTTTGGCCAGAGAGAAAGCTATTTTTACAAATGTTACAGTAAAATCTGCAGGAAGCTCTCAGAAGTGAGTTTTTTGGTCCTAATCATTAGAAATCAGTTACTTGTTGATGGCAAATGTGGTTTTGAATGAAAATATTGGTCCTTGTTTAAGAAAAACTGTAATTGTCAGTTTTGGCCTAAGAGAAAGCTATTTGTACAAATGTTACAGTAAAAGCTGCAGGAAGCTCTCAGAAGTGAGTTTTTTGGTCCTAATCATTAGAAATCAGTTACTTGTTGATGGCAAACATAGTTTTGATTGAAAATATTGCTCCTTGTTTAAGAAAAACTGTAGTTGTCAGTTTAGGCCTGAGAGAAAGCTATTTTTACAAATGTTACAGTAAAAGCTGCAGGAAGCTCTCAGAAGTGAGTTTTTTGGTCCTAATCATTAGAAATCAGTTACTTGTTGATGGCAAACATGGTTTTGATTGAAAATATTGCTCCTTGTTTAAGAAAAACTGTAGTTGTCAGTTTTGGCCTGAGAGAAAGCTATTTTTACAAATGTTACAGTAAAAGCTGCAGGAAGCTCTCAGAAGTGTGTTCTTTGGTCCTAATCATTAGAAATCAGTTACTTGTTGATGGCAAACATGGTTTTGATTGAAAATATTGCTCCTGGTTTAAGAAAAACTGTAGTTGTTAGTTTTGGCCAGAGAGAAAGCTATTTTTACAAATGTTACAGTAAAAGCTGCAGGAAGCTCTCAGAAGTGAGTTTTTTAGTCCTAATCATTAGAAATCAGTTACTTGTTGATAGCAAACATGGTTTTGATTTAAAATATTGCTCCTTGTTTAAGAAAAACTGTAGTTGTCAGTTTTGGCCTGAGAGAAAGCTATTTTTACAAATGTTACAGTAAAAGCTGCAGGAAGCTCTCAGAAGTGAGTTTTTTAGTCCTAATCATTAGAAATCAGTTACTTGTTGATAGCAAACATGGTTTTGATTTAAAATATTGCTCCTTGTTTAAGAAAAACTGTAGTTGTCAGTTTTGGCCTGAGAGAAAGCTATTTTTACAAATGTTACAGTAAAAGCTGCAGGAAGCTCTCAGAAGTGAGTTTTTTGGTCCTAATGATTAGAAATCAGTTACTTGTTGATGGCAAACCTGGTTTTGATTGAAAATATTGCTCCTTGCTAAGAAAAACTGTAGTTGTCACTTTTGGCCTGAGAGAAAGCTATTTTTACAAATGTTACAGTAAAAGCTGCAGGAAGCTCTCAGAAGTGAGTTTTTTGGTCCTAATCATTAGAAATCAGTTACTTGTTGATGGCAAACATGGTTTTGATTGAAAATATTGCTCCTTGTTTAAGAAAAACTGTAGTTGTCAGTTTTGGCCTGAGAGAAAGCTATTTTTACAAATGTTACAGTAAAAGCTGCAGGAAGCTCTCAGAAGTGAGTTTTTTGGTCCTAATGATTAGAAATCAGTTACTTGTTGATGGCAAACATGGTTTTGATTGAAAATATTGCTCCTTGCTAAGAAAAACTGTAGTTGTCAGTTTTGGCCTGAGAGAAAGCTATTTTTACAAATGTTACAGTAAAAGCTGCAGGAAGCTCTCAGAAGTGAGTTTTTTGGTCCTAATCATTAGAAATCAGTTACTTGTTGATGGCAAACATGGTTTTGATTGAAAATATTGCTCCTTGTTTAAGCAAAACTGTAGTTGTCAGTTTTGGCCTGAGAGAAAGCTATTTTTACAAATGTTACAGTAAAAGCTGCAGGAAGCTCTCAGAAGTGAGTTTTTTGGTCCTAATCATTATAAATCAGTTACTTGTTGATGGCAAACATGGTTTTGATTGAAAATATTGCTCCTTGTTTAAGAAAAACTGTAGTTGTCAGTTTTGGCCAGAGAGAAAGCTATTTTTACAAATGTTACAGTAAAAGCTGCAGGAAGCTCTCAGAAGTGAGTTTTTTGGTCCTTATCATTAGAAATCAGTTACTTGTTGATGGCAAACATGGTTTTGATTGAAAATATTGCTCCTTGTTTAAGAAAAACTGTAGTTGTCAGTTTTGGCCTGAGAGAAAGCTATTTTTACAAATGTTACAGTAAAAGCTGCAGGAAGCTCTCAGAAGTGAGTTTTTTGGTCCTAATCATTAGAAATCAGTTACTTGTTGATGGCAAACATGGTTTTGATTGAAAATATTGCTCCTTGTTTAAGAAAAACTGTAGTTGTCAGTTTTGGCCAGAGAGAAAGCTATTTTTACAAATGTTACAGTAAAATCTGCAGGAAGCTCTCAGAAGTGAGTTTTTTGGTCCTAATCATTAGAAATCAGTTACTTGTTGATGGCAAATGTGGTTTTGAATGAAAATATTGGTCCTTGTTTAAGAAAAACTGTAATTGTCAGTTTTGGCCTAAGAGAAAGCTATTTGTACAAATGTTACAGTAAAAGCTGCAGGAAGCTCTCAGAAGTGAGTTTTTTGGTCCTAATCATTAGAAATCAGTTACTTGTTGATGGCAAACATAGTTTTGATTGAAAATATTGCTCCTTGTTTAAGAAAAACTGTAGTTGTCAGTTTAGGCCTGAGAGAAAGCTATTTTTACAAATGTTACAGTAAAAGCTGCAGGAAGCTCTCAGAAGTGAGTTTTTTGGTCCTAATCATTAGAAATCAGTTACTTGTTGATGGCAAACATGGTTTTGATTGAAAATATTGCTCCTTGTTTAAGAAAAACTGTAGTTGTCAGTTTTGGCCTGAGAGAAAGCTATTTTTACAAATGTTACAGTAAAAGCTGCAGGAAGCTCTCAGAAGTGTGTTCTTTGGTCCTAATCATTAGAAATCAGTTACTTGTTGATGGCAAACATGGTTTTGATTGAAAATATTGCTCCTGGTTTAAGAAAAACTGTAGTTGTTAGTTTTGGCCAGAGAGAAAGCTATTTTTACAAATGTTACAGTAAAAGCTGCAGGAAGCTCTCAGAAGTGAGTTTTTTAGTCCTAATCATTAGAAATCAGTTACTTGTTGATAGCAAACATGGTTTTGATTTAAAATATTGCTCCTTGTTTAAGAAAAACTGTAGTTGTCAGTTTTGGCCTGAGAGAAAGCTATTTTTACAAATGTTACAGTAAAAGCTGCAGGAAGCTCTCAGAAGTGAGTTTTTTGGTCCTAATCATTAGAAATCAGTTACTTGTTGATGGCAAACATGGTTTTGATTGAAAATATTGCTCCTTGTTTAAGAAAAACTGTAGTTGTCAGTTTTGGCCTGAGAGAAAGCTATTTTTACAAATGTTACAGTAAAAGCTGCAGGAAGCTCTCAGAAGTGAGTTTTTTAGTCCTAATCATTAGAAATCAGTTACTTGTTGATAGCAAACATGGTTTTGATTTAAAATATTGCTCCTTGTTTAAGAAAAACTGTAGTTGTCAGTTTTGGCCTGAGAGAAAGCTATTTTTACAAATGTTACAGTAAAAGCTGCAGGAAGCTGTCAGAAGTGAGTTTTTTGGTCCTAATGATTAGAAATCAGTTACTTGTTGATGGCAAACCTGGTTTTGATTGAAAATATTGCTCCTTGCTAAGAAAAACTGTAGTTGTCACTTTTGGCCTGAGAGAAAGCTATTTTTACAAATGTTACAGTAAAAGCTGCAGGAAGCTCTCAGAAGTGAGTTTTTTGGTCCTAATCATTAGAAATCAGTTACTTGTTGATGGCAAACATGGTTTTGATTGAAAATATTGCTCCTTGTTTAAGAAAAACTGTAGTTGTCAGTTTTGGCCTGAGAGAAAGCTATTTTTACAAATGTTACAGTAAAAGCTGCAGGAAGCTCTCAGAAGTGAGTTTTTTGGTCCTAATGATTAGAAATCAGTTACTTGTTGATGGCAAACATGGTTTTGATTGAAAATATTGCTCCTTGCTAAGAAAAACTGTAGTTGTCAGTTTTGGCCTGAGAGAAAGCTATTTTTACAAATGTTACAGTAAAAGCTGCAGGAAGCTCTCAGAAGTGAGTTTTTTGGTCCTAATCATTAGAAATCAGTTACTTGTTGATGGCAAACATGGTTTTGATTGAAAATATTGCTCCTTGTTTAAGCAAAACTGTAGTTGTCAGTTTTGGCCTGAGAGAAAGCTATTTTTACAAATGTTACAGTAAAAGCTGCAGGAAGCTCTCAGAAGTGAGTTTTTTGGTCCTAATCATTATAAATCAGTTACTTGTTGATGGCAAACATGGTTTTGATTGAAAATATTGCTCCTTGTTTAAGAAAAACTGTAGTTGTCAGTTTTGGCCAGAGAGAAAGCTATTTTTACAAATGTTACAGTAAAAGCTGCAGGAAGCTCTCAGAAGTGAGTTTTTTGGTCCTTATCATTAGAAATCAGTTACTTGTTGATGGCAAACATGGTTTTGATTGAAAATATTGCTCCTTGTTTAAGAAAAACTGTAGTTGTCAGTTTTGGCCTGAGAGAAAGCTATTTTTACAAATGTTACAGTAAAAGCTGCAGGAAGCTCTCAGAACTGAGTTTTTTGGTCCTAATCATTAGAAATCAGTTACTTGTTGATGGCAAACATGGTTTTGATTGAAAATATTGCTCCTTGTTTAAGAAAAACTGTAGTTGTCAGTTTTGGCCTGAGAGAAAGCTATTTTTACAAATGTTACATTAAAAGCTACAGGAAGCTCTCAGAAGTGAGTTTTTTGGTCCTAATCATTAGAAATCAGTTACTTGTTGATGGCAAACATGGTTTTCATTGAAAATATTGATCCTTGTTTAAGAAAAACTGTAGTTGTCAGTTTTGGCCTGAGAGAAAGCTATTTTTACAAATGTTACAGTAAAAGCTGCAGGAAGCTCTCAAAAGTGAGTTTTTTGGTCCTAATCATTAGAAATCAGTTACTTGTTGATGGCAAACATGGTTTTGATTGAAAATATTGCTCCTTGTTTAAGAAAAACTGTAGTTGTCAGTTTTGGCCTGAGAGAAAGCTATTTTTACAAATGTTACAGTAAAAGCTGCAGGAAGCTCTCAGAAATTGGGTTTTTTGGTCCTAATCATTAGAAATCAGTTACTTGTTGATGGCAAACATGGTTTTGATTGAAAATATTGCTCCTTGTTTAAGAAAAACTGTAGTTGTCAGTTTTGGCCTGAGGGAAAGCTTTTTTTTTACAAATGTTACAGTAAAAGCTGCAGGAAGCTCTCAGAAGTGAGTTTTTTGGTCCTAATCATTAGAAATCAGTTGCTTGTTGATGGCAAACATGGTTTTGATTGAAAATATTGCTCCTTGCTAAGAAAAACTGTAGTTGTCAGTTTTGGCCTGAGAGAAAGCTATTTTTACAAATGTTACAGTAAAAGCTGCAGGAAGCTCTCAGAAGTTATTTTTGGGCTCCTAATCATTAGAAATCAGTTACTTGTTGATGGCAAACATGGTTTTGATTGAAAATATTGCTCCTTGTTTAAGAAAAACTGTAGTTGTCAGTTTTGGCCTGAGACAAAGCTATTTTTACAAATGTTACAGTAAAAGCTGCAGGAAGCTCTCAGAAGTGAGTTTTTTGGTCCTAATCATTAGAAATCAGTTACTTGTTGATGGCAAACATGGTTTTGATTGAAAATATTGCTCCTTGTTTAAGAAAAACTGAAGTTGTCAGTTTTGGACTAAGAGAAAGCTATTTTTACAAATATTACAGTAAAAGCTGCAGGAAGCTCTCAGAAGTGAGTTTTTTGGTCCTAATCATTAGAAATCAGTTACTTGTTGATGGCAAACATGGTTTTGATTGAAAATATTGCTCCTTGTTTAAGAAAAACTGTAGTTGTCAGTTTTGGCCTGAGAGAAAGCTATTTTTTACAAATGTTACAGTAAAAGCTGCAGGAAGCTCTCAGAAGTGAGTTCTTTGGTACTAATCATTAGAAATCAGTTACTTGTTGATGGCAAACATGGTTTTGATTGAAAATATTGCTCCTGGTTTAAGAAAAACTGTAGTTGTCAGTTTTGGCCAGAGAGAAACTATTTTTACAAATGTTACAGTAAAAGCTGCAGGAAGCTCTCAGAAGTGAGTTTTTTGGTCCTAATCATTAGAAATCAGTTACTTGTTGATGGCAAACATGGTTTTGATTGAAAATATTGCTCCTTGTTTAAGAAAAACTGTAGTTGTCAGTTTTGGCCTGAGAGAAAGCTATTTTTACAAATGTTACAGTAAAAGCTGCAGGAAGCTCTCAGAAGTGAGTTTTTTGGTCCTAATCATTAGAAATCAGTTACTTGTTGATGGCAAACATGGTTTTGATTGAAAATATTGCTCCTTGTTTAAGAAAAACTGTAGTTGTCAGTTTTGGCCTGAGAGAAAGCTATTTTTACAAATGTTACAGTAAAAGCTGCAGGAAGCTCTCAGAAATTGGGTTTTTTGGTCCTAATCATTAGAAATCAGTTACTTGTTGATGGCAAACATGGTTTTGATTGAAAATATTGCTCCTTGTTTAAGAAAAACTGTAGTTGTCAGTTTTGGCCTGAGGGAAAGCTTTTTTTTTACAAATGTTACAGTAAAAGCTGCAGGAAGCTCTCAGAAGTGAGTTTTTTGGTCCTAATCATTAGAAATCAGTTGCTTGTTGATGGCAAACATGGTTTTGATTGAAAATATTGCTCCTTGCTAAGAAAAACTGTAGTTGTCAGTTTTGGCCTGAGAGAAAGCTATTTTTACAAATGTTACAGTAAAAGCTGCAGGAAGCTCTCAGAAGTTATTTTTGGGCTCCTAATCATTAGAAATCAGTTACTTGTTGATGGCAAACATGGTTTTGATTGAAAATATTGCTCCTTGTTTAAGAAAAACTGTAGTTGTCAGTTTTGGCCTGAGACAAAGCTATTTTTACAAATGTTACAGTAAAAGCTGCAGGAAGCTCTCAGAAGTGAGTTTTTTGGTCCTAATCATTAGAAATCAGTTACTTGTTGATGGCAAACATGGTTTTGATTGAAAATATTGCTCCTTGTTTAAGAAAAACTGTAGTTGTCAGTTTTGGACTAAGAGAAAGCTATTTTTACAAATATTAGAGTAAAAGCTGCAGGAAGCTCTCAGAAGTGAGTTTTTTGGTCCTAATCATTAGAAATCAGTTACTTGTTGATGGCAAACATGGTTTTGATTGAAAATATTGCTCCTTGTTTAAGAAAAACTGTAGTTGTCAGTTTTGGCCTGAGAGAAAGCTATTTTTTACAAATGTTACAGTAAAAGCTGCAGGAAGCTCTCAGAAGTGAGTTCTTTGGTACTAATCATTAGAAATCAGTTACTTGTTGATGGCAAACATGGTTTTGATTGAAAATATTGCTCCTGGTTTAAGAAAAACTGTAGTTGTCAGTTTTGGACTAAGAGAAAGCTATTTTTACAAATATTACAGTAAAAGCTGCAGGAAGCTCTCAGAAGTGAGTTTTTTGGTCCTAATCATTAGAAATCAGTTACTTGTTGATGGCAAACATGGTTTTGATTGAAAATATTGCTCCTTGTTTAAGAAAAACTGTAGTTTATTTTTTTAACTGATTTCTAATGATTAGGACCAAAAAACTCACTTCTGAGAGCTTCCTGCAGCTTTTACTGTAACATTTGTAAAAATAACTTTGTCTCAGGCCAAAACTGACAACTACAGTTTTTCTTAAACAAGGAGCAATATTTTCAATCAAAACCATGTTTGTCATCAATAAGTAACTGATTTCTCATGATTAGGACCAAAAAACTCACTTCTGAGAGCTTCCTGCAGCTTTTACTGTAACATTTGTAAAAATAGCTTTCTCTCAGGCCAAAACTGACAA
The DNA here is from genome assembly GCA_036937835.1 of Pampus argenteus. NCBI lineage: Eukaryota > Metazoa > Chordata > Actinopteri > Scombriformes > Stromateidae > Pampus > Pampus argenteus. The sequence goes on from CM072875.1 coordinate 2,692,039, forward strand.
CTACAGTTTTTCTTAAACAAGGATCTATATTTTCAACAAAACCATGTTTGCCATCAACAAGTAACTGATTTCTAATGATTAGGACCAAAAAACTTACTTCTGAGAGCCTCCTGCAGCTTTTACTGTAACATTTGTAAAAATAGCTTTCTCTCAGGCCAAAACTGACAACTACAGTTTTCTTAAACAAGGAGCAATATTTTCAATCAAAACCATGTTTGCCATCAACAAGTAACTGATTTCTAATGATTAGGAGCAAAAAACTCACTTCTGAGAGCTTCCTGCAGCTTTTACTGTAACATTTGTAAAAATAGCTTTGTCTCAGGCCAAAACTGACGACTACAGTTTTTCTTAAACAAGGAGCAATATTTTCAATCAAAACCATGTTTGCCATCAACAAGTAACTGATTTCTAATGATTAGGACCAAAAAAACTCACTTCTGAGAGCTTCCTGCAGCTTTTACTGTAACATTTGTAAAAATAACTTTGTCTCAGGCCAAAACTGACAACTACAGTTTTTCTTAAATAAGGAGCAATATTTTCAATCAAAACCATGTTTGTCATCAATAAGTAACTGATTTCTCATGATTAGGACCAAAAAACTCACTTCTGAGAGCTTCCTGCAGCTTTTACTGTAACATTTGTAAAAATAGCTTTCTCTCAGGCCAAAACTGACAACTACAGTTTTTCTTAAACAAGGATCTATATTTTCAACAAAACCATGTTTGCCATCAACAAGTAACTGATTTCTAATGATTAGGACCAAAAAACTTACTTCTGAGAGCCTCCTGCAGCTTTTACTGTAACATTTGTAAAAATAGCTTTCTCTCAGGCCAAAACTGACAACTACAGTTTTCTTAAACAAGGAGCAATATTTTCAATCAAAACCATGTTTGCCATCAACAAGTAACTGATTTCTAATGATTAGGAGCAAAAAACTCACTTCTGAGAGCTTCCTGCAGCTTTTACTGTAACATTTGTAAAAATAGCTTTGTCTCAGGCCAAAACTGACGACTACAGTTTTTCTTAAACAAGGAGCAATATTTTCAATCAAAACCATGTTTGCCATCAACAAGTAACTGATTTCTAATGATTAGGACCAAAAAAACTCACTTCTGAGAGCTTCCTGCAGCTTTTACTGTAACATTTGTAAAAATAACTTTCTCTCAGGCCAAAACTGACAACTACAGTTTTTCTTAAACAAGGATCAATATTTTCAATCAAAACCATGTTTGCCATCAACAAGTAACTGATTTCTAATGCTTAGGACCAAAAAACTCACTTCTGAGAGCTTCCTGCAGCTTTTACTGTAACATTTGTAAAAATAGCTTTCTCTCAGGCCAAAACTGACAACTACAGTTTTTCTTAAACAAGGAACAATATTTTCAATCAAAACCATGTTTGTCATCAATAAGTAACTGATTTTTCTCATGATTAGGACCAAAAAACTCACTTCTGAGAGCTTCCTGCAGCTTTTACTGTAACATTTGTACAAATAGCTTTCTCTCGGCGAGAGAAGACCAAAACTGACAACTATAGTTTTTCTTAAACAAGGAGCAAAACTTTCAATCAAAACCATGTTTGCCATCAACAAGTAACTAATTTCTAATGATTAGGACCAAAAAACTCACTTCTGAGAGCTTTCTGCAGCTTTTACTGTAACATTTGTAAAAATAGCTTTCTCTCGGCGAGGGAAGCCCAAAACTGACAACTACAGTTTTTCTTAAACAAGGAGCAATATTTTCAATCAAAACCATGTTTGCCATCAACGAGTAACTGATTTCTAATGATTAGGACCAAAAAACTCACTTCTGAGAGCTTCCTGCAGCTTTTACTGTAACATTTGTAAAAAATAGCTTTCTCTCGGCGAGAGAAGGCCAAAACTGACAACTATAGTTTTTCTTAAACAAGGAGCAATATTTTCAATCAAAACCATGTTTGCCATCAACAAGTAACTGATTTCTAATGATTAGGACCAAAAAACTCACTTCTGAGAGCTTCCTGCAGCTTTTACTGTAACATTTGTAAAAATAGCTTTCTCTCGGCGAGAGAAGCCCAAAACTGACAACTATAGTTTTTCTTAAACAAGCAGCAAAACGTTCAATCAAAACCATGTTTGCCATCAACAAGTAACTGATTTCTAATGATTAGGAGCCCAAAAAAAAACTTCTGAGAGCTTCCTGCAGCTTTTACTGTAACATTTGTAAAAATAGCTTTCTCTCGGCGAGAGAAGCCCAAAACTGACAACTACAGTTTTTCTTAAACAAGGAGCAATATTTTCAATCAAAACCATGTTTGCTATCAACAAGTAACTGATTTCTAATGATTAGGACCAAAAAACTCACTTCTGAGAGCTTCCTGCAGCTTTTACTGTAACATTTGTACAAATAGCTTTCTCTCAGGCCAAAACTGACAACTACAGTTTTTCTTAAACAAGGAGCAATATTTTCAATCAAAACCATGTTTGCCATCAACAAGTAACTGATTTCTAATGATTAGGACCAAAAAACTCACTTCTGAGAGCTTCCTGCAGCTTTTACTGTAACATTTGTAAAAATAGCTTTCTCTCTGGCCAAAACTGACAACTACAGTTTTTCTTAAACAAGGAGCAATATTTTCAATCAAAACCATGTTTGCCATCAACAAGTAACTGATTTCTAATGATTAGGACCAAAAAACTCACTTCTGAGAGCTTCCTGCAGCTTTTACTGTAACATTTGTAAAAATAGCTTTCTCTCAGGCCAAAACTGACAACTACAGTTTTTCTTAAACAAGGATCAATATTTTCAACAAAACCATGTTTGCCATCAACAAGTAACTGATTTCTAATGATTAGGACCAAAAAACTTACTTCTGAGAGCTTCCTGCAGCTTTTACTGTAACATTTGTAAAAATAGCTTTCTCTCAGGCCAAAACTGACAACTACAGTTTTCTTAAACAAGGAGCAATATTTTCAATCAAAACCATGTTTGCCATCAACAAGTAACTGATTTCTAATGATTAGGAGCAAAAAACTCACTTCTGAGAGCTTCCTGCAGCTTTTACTGTAACATTTGTAAAAATAGCTTTGTCTCAGGCCAAAACTGACGACTACAGTTTTTCTTAAACAAGGAGCAATATTTTCAATCAAAACCATGTTTGCCATCAACAAGTAACTGATTTCTAATGATTAGGACCAAAAAAACTCACTTCTGAGCGCTTCCTGCAGCTTTTACTGTAACATTTGTAAAAATAACTTTGTCTCAGGCCAAAACTGACAACTACAGTTTTTCTTAAACAAGGAGCAATATTTTCAATCAAAACCATGTTTGCCATCAACAAGTAACTGATTTCTAATGATTAGGACCAAAGAACTCACTTCTGAGAGCTTCCTGAAGCTTTTACTGTAACATTTGTAAAAATAGCTTTGTCTCAGGCCAAAACTGACAACTACAGTTTTTCTTAAACAAGGAGCAATATTTTCAATCAAAACCATGTTTGCCATCAACAAGTAACTGATTTCTAATGATTAGGAGCCCAAAAAAAACTTCTGAGAGCTTCCTGCAGCTTTTACTGTAACATTTGTAAAAATAGCTTTCTCTCAGGCCAAAACTGACAACTACAGTTTTTCTTAAACAAGGAGCAATATTTTCAATCAAAACCATGTTTGCCATCAACAAGTAACTGATTTCTAATGATTATGACCAAAAAACTCACTTCTGAGAGCTTCCTGCAGCTTTTACTGTAACATTTGTAAAAATAGCTTTCTCTCAGGCCAAAACTGACAACTACAGTTTTCTTAAACAAGGAGCAATATTTTCAATCAAAACCATGTTTGCCATCAACAAGTAACTGATTTCTAATGATTAGGAGCAAAAAACTCACTTCTGAGAGCTTCCTGCAGCTTTTACTGTAACATTTGTAAAAAATAGCTTTGTCTCAGGCCAAAACTGACGACTACAGTTTTTCTTAAACAAGGAGCAATATTTTCAATCAAAACCATGTTTGCCATCAACAAGTAACTGATTTCTAATGATTAGGACCAAAAAAACTCACTTCTGAGCGCTTCCTGCAGCTTTTACTGTAACATTTGTAAAAATAACTTTGTCTCAGGCCAAAACTGACAACTACAGTTTTTCTTAAACAAGGAGCAATATTTTCAATCAAAACCATGTTTGCCATCAACAAGTAACTGATTTCTAATGATTAGGACCAAAGAACTCACTTCTGAGAGCTTCCTGCAGCTTTTACTGTAACATTTGTAAAAATAGCTTTGTCTCAGGCCAAAACTGACAACTACAGTTTTTCTTAAACAAGGAGCAATATTTTCAATCAAAACCATGTTTGCCATCAACAAGTAACTGATTTCTAATGATTAGGAGCCCAAAAAAAACTTCTGAGAGCTTCCTGCAGCTTTTACTGTAACATTTGTAAAAATAGCTTTCTCTCAGGCCAAAACTGACAACTACAGTTTTTCTTAAACAAGGAGCAATATTTTCAATCAAAACCATGTTTGCCATCAACAAGTAACTGATTTCTAATGATTAGGACCAAAAAACTCACTTCTGAGAGCTTCCTGCAGCTTTTACTGTAACATTTGTAAAAATAGCTTTCTCTCTGGCCAAAACTGACAACTACAGTTTTTCTTAAACAAGGAGCAATATTTTCAATCAAAACCATGTTTGCTATCAACAAGTAACTGATTTCTAATGATTAGGACCAAAAAACTCACTTCTGAGAGCTTCCTGCAGCTTTTACTGTAACATTTGTACAAATAGCTTTCTCTCGGCGAGAGAAGACCAAAACTGACAACTATAGTTTTTCTTAAACAAGGAGCAAAACTTTCAATCAAAACCATGTTTGCCATCAACAAGTAACTAATTTCTAATGATTAGGACCAAAAAACTCACTTCTGAGAGCTTTCTGCAGCTTTTACTGTAACATTTGTAAAAATAGCTTTCTCTCGGCGAGGGAAGCCCAAAACTGACAACTACAGTTTTTCTTAAACAAGGAGCAATATTTTCAATCAAAACCATGTTTGCCATCAACAAGTAACTGATTTCTAATGATTAGGACCAAAAAACTCACTTCTGAGAGCTTCCTGCAGCTTTTACTGTAACATTTGTAAAAAATAGCTTTCTCTCGGCGAGAGAAGGCCAAAACTGACAACTATAGTTTTTCTTAAACAAGGAGCAATATTTTCAATCAAAACCATGTTTGCCATCAACAAGTAACTGATTTCTAATGATTAGGACCAAAAAACTCACTTCTGAGAGCTTCCTGCAGCTTTTACTGTAACATTTGTAAAAATAGCTTTCTCTCGGCGAGAGAAGCCCAAAACTGACAACTATAGTTTTTCTTAAACAAGCAGCAAAACGTTCAATCAAAACCATGTTTGCCATCAACAAGTAACTGATTTCTAATGATTAGGAGCCCAAAAAAAAACTTCTGAGAGCTTCCTGCAGCTTTTACTGTAACATTTGTAAAAATAGCTTTCTCTCGGCGAGAGAAGCCCAAAACTGACAACTACAGTTTTTCTTAAACAAGGAGCAATATTTTCAATCAAAACCATGTTTGCTATCAACAAGTAACTGATTTCTAATGATTAGGACCAAAAAACTCACTTCTGAGAGCTTCCTGCAGCTTTTACTGTAACATTTGTACAAATAGCTTTCTCTCAGGCCAAAACTGACAACTACAGTTTTTCTTAAACAAGGAGCAATATTTTCAATCAAAACCATGTTTGCCATCAACAAGTAACTGATTTCTAATGATTAGGACCAAAAAACTCACTTCTGAGAGCTTCCTGCAGCTTTTACTGTAACATTTGTAAAAATAGCTTTCTCTCTGGCCAAAACTGACAACTACAGTTTTTCTTAAACAAGGAGCAATATTTTCAATCAAAACCATGTTTGCCATCAACAAGTAACTGATTTCTAATGATTAGGACCAAAAAACTCACTTCTGAGAGCTTCCTGCAGCTTTTACTGTAACATTTGTAAAAATAGCTTTCTCTCAGGCCAAAACTGACAACTACAGTTTTTCTTAAACAAGGATCAATATTTTCAACAAAACCATGTTTGCCATCAACAAGTAACTGATTTCTAATGATTAGGACCAAAAAACTTACTTCTGAGAGCTTCCTGCAGCTTTTACTGTAACATTTGTAAAAATAGCTTTCTCTCAGGCCAAAACTGACAACTACAGTTTTCTTAAACAAGGAGCAATATTTTCAATCAAAACCATGTTTGCCATCAACAAGTAACTGATTTCTAATGATTAGGAGCAAAAAACTCACTTCTGAGAGCTTCCTGCAGCTTTTACTGTAACATTTGTAAAAATAGCTTTGTCTCAGGCCAAAACTGACGACTACAGTTTTTCTTAAACAAGGAGCAATATTTTCAATCAAAACCATGTTTGCCATCAACAAGTAACTGATTTCTAATGATTAGGACCAAAAAAACTCACTTCTGAGCGCTTCCTGCAGCTTTTACTGTAACATTTGTAAAAATAACTTTGTCTCAGGCCAAAACTGACAACTACAGTTTTTCTTAAACAAGGAGCAATATTTTCAATCAAAACCATGTTTGCCATCAACAAGTAACTGATTTCTAATGATTAGGACCAAAGAACTCACTTCTGAGAGCTTCCTGCAGCTTTTACTGTAACATTTGTAAAAATAGCTTTGTCTCAGGCCAAAACTGACAACTACAGTTTTTCTTAAACAAGGAGCAATATTTTCAATCAAAACCATGTTTGCCATCAACAAGTAACTGATTTCTAATGATTAGGAGCCCAAAAAAAACTTCTGAGAGCTTCCTGCAGCTTTTACTGTAACATTTGTAAAAATAGCTTTCTCTCAGGCCAAAACTGACAACTACAGTTTTTCTTAAACAAGGAGCAATATTTTCAATCAAAACCATGTTTGCCATCAACAAGTAACTGATTTCTAATGATTATGACCAAAAAACTCACTTCTGAGAGCTTCCTGCAGCTTTTACTGTAACATTTGTAAAAATAGCTTTCTCTCAGGCCAAAACTGACAACTACAGTTTTCTTAAACAAGGAGCAATATTTTCAATCAAAACCATGTTTGCCATCAACAAGTAACTGATTTCTAATGATTAGGAGCAAAAAACTCACTTCTGAGAGCTTCCTGCAGCTTTTACTGTAACATTTGTAAAAAATAGCTTTGTCTCAGGCCAAAACTGACGACTACAGTTTTTCTTAAACAAGGAGCAATATTTTCAATCAAAACCATGTTTGCCATCAACAAGTAACTGATTTCTAATGATTAGGACCAAAAAAACTCACTTCTGAGCGCTTCCTGCAGCTTTTACTGTAACATTTGTAAAAATAACTTTGTCTCAGGCCAAAACTGACAACTACAGTTTTTCTTAAACAAGGAGCAATATTTTCAATCAAAACCATGTTTGCCATCAACAAGTAACTGATTTCTAATGATTAGGACCAAAGAACTCACTTCTGAGAGCTTCCTGCAGCTTTTACTGTAACATTTGTAAAAATAGCTTTGTCTCAGGCCAAAACTGACAACTACAGTTTTTCTTAAACAAGGAGCAATATTTTCAATCAAAACCATGTTTGCCATCAACAAGTAACTGATTTCTAATGATTAGGACCAAAAAAACTCACTTCTGAGCGCTTCCTGCAGCTTTTACTGTAACATTTGTAAAAATAACTTTGTCTCAGGCCAAAACTGACAACTACAGTTTTTCTTAAACAAGGAGCAATATTTTCAATCAAAACCATGTTTGCCATCAACAAGTAACTGATTTCTAATGATTAGGACCAAAGAACTCACTTCTGAGAGCTTCCTGCAGCTTTTACTGTAACATTTGTAAAAATAGCTTTGTCTCAGGCCAAAACTGACAACTACAGTTTTTCTTAAACAAGGAGCAATATTTTCAATCAAAACCATGTTTGCCATCAACAAGTAACTGATTTCTAATGATTAGGACCAAAAAACTCACTTCTGAGAGCTTCCTGCAGCTTTTACTGTAACATTTGTACAAATAGCTTTCTCTCGGCGAGAGAAGACCAAAACTGACAACTATAGTTTTTCTTAAACAAGGAGCAAAACTTTCAATCAAAACCATGTTTGCCATCAACAAGTAACTAATTTCTAATGATTAGGACCAAAAAACTCACTTCTGAGAGCTTTCTGCAGCTTTTACTGTAACATTTGTAAAAATAGCTTTCTCTCGGCGAGGGAAGCCCAAAACTGACAACTACAGTTTTTCTTAAACAAGGAGCAATATTTTCAATCAAAACCATGTTTGCCATCAACAAGTAACTGATTTCTAATGATTAGGACCAAAAAACTCACTTCTGAGAGCTTCCTGCAGCTTTTACTGTAACATTTGTAAAAAATAGCTTTCTCTCGGCGAGAGAAGGCCAAAACTGACAACTATAGTTTTTCTTAAACAAGGAGCAATATTTTCAATCAAAACCATGTTTGCCATCAACAAGTAACTGATTTCTAATGATTAGGACCAAAAAACTCACTTCTGAGAGCTTCCTGCAGCTTTTACTGTAACATTTGTAAAAATAGCTTTCTCTCGGCGAGAGAAGCCCAAAACTGACAACTATAGTTTTTCTTAAACAAGCAGCAAAACGTTCAATCAAAACCATGTTTGCCATCAACAAGTAACTGATTTCTAATGATTAGGAGCCCAAAAAAAAACTTCTGAGAGCTTCCTGCAGCTTTTACTGTAACATTTGTAAAAATAGCTTTCTCTCGGCGAGAGAAGCCCAAAACTGACAACTACAGTTTTTCTTAAACAAGGAGCAATATTTTCAATCAAAACCATGTTTGCTATCAACAAGTAACTGATTTCTAATGATTAGGACCAAAAAACTCACTTCTGAGAGCTTCCTGCAGCTTTTACTGTAACATTTGTACAAATAGCTTTCTCTCAGGCCAAAACTGACAACTACAGTTTTTCTTAAACAAGGAGCAATATTTTCAATCAAAACCATGTTTGCCATCAACAAGTAACTGATTTCTAATGATTAGGACCAAAAAACTCACTTCTGAGAGCTTCCTGCAGCTTTTACTGTAACATTTGTAAAAATAGCTTTCTCTCTGGCCAAAACTGACAACTACAGTTTTTCTTAAACAAGGAGCAATATTTTCAATCAAAACCATGTTTGCCATCAACAAGTAACTGATTTCTAATGATTAGGACCAAAAAACTCACTTCTGAGAGCTTCCTGCAGCTTTTACTGTAACATTTGTAAAAATAGCTTTCTCTCAGGCCAAAACTGACAACTACAGTTTTTCTTAAACAAGGATCAATATTTTCAACAAAACCATGTTTGCCATCAACAAGTAACTGATTTCTAATGATTAGGACCAAAAAACTTACTTCTGAGAGCTTCCTGCAGCTTTTACTGTAACATTTGTAAAAATAGCTTTCTCTCAGGCCAAAACTGACAACTACAGTTTTCTTAAACAAGGAGCAATATTTTCAATCAAAACCATGTTTGCCATCAACAAGTAACTGATTTCTAATGATTAGGAGCAAAAAACTCACTTCTGAGAGCTTCCTGCAGCTTTTACTGTAACATTTGTAAAAATAGCTTTGTCTCAGGCCAAAACTGACGACTACAGTTTTTCTTAAACAAGGAGCAATATTTTCAATCAAAACCATGTTTGCCATCAACAAGTAACTGATTTCTAATGATTAGGACCAAAAAAACTCACTTCTGAGCGCTTCCTGCAGCTTTTACTGTAACATTTGTAAAAATAACTTTGTCTCAGGCCAAAACTGACAACTACAGTTTTTCTTAAACAAGGAGCAATATTTTCAATCAAAACCATGTTTGCCATCAACAAGTAACTGATTTCTAATGATTAGGACCAAAGAACTCACTTCTGAGAGCTTCCTGCAGCTTTTACTGTAACATTTGTAAAAATAGCTTTGTCTCAGGCCAAAACTGACAACTACAGTTTTTCTTAAACAAGGAGCAATATTTTCAATCAAAACCATGTTTGCCATCAACAAGTAACTGATTTCTAATGATTAGGAGCCCAAAAAAAACTTCTGAGAGCTTCCTGCAGCTTTTACTGTAACATTTGTAAAAATAGCTTTCTCTCAGGCCAAAACTGACAACTACAGTTTTTCTTAAACAAGGAGCAATATTTTCAATCAAAACCATGTTTGCCATCAACAAGTAACTGATTTCTAATGATTATGACCAAAAAACTCACTTCTGAGAGCTTCCTGCAGCTTTTACTGTAACATTTGTAAAAATAGCTTTCTCTCAGGCCAAAACTGACAACTACAGTTTTCTTAAACAAGGAGCAATATTTTCAATCAAAACCATGTTTGCCATCAACAAGTAACTGATTTCTAATGATTAGGAGCAAAAAACTCACTTCTGAGAGCTTCCTGCAGCTTTTACTGTAACATTTGTAAAAAATAGCTTTGTCTCAGGCCAAAACTGACGACTACAGTTTTTCTTAAACAAGGAGCAATATTTTCAATCAAAACCATGTTTGCCATCAACAAGTAACTGATTTCTAATGATTAGGACCAAAAAAACTCACTTCTGAGCGCTTCCTGCAGCTTTTACTGTAACATTTGTAAAAATAACTTTGTCTCAGGCCAAAACTGACAACTACAGTTTTTCTTAAACAAGGAGCAATATTTTCAATCAAAACCATGTTTGCCATCAACAAGTAACTGATTTCTAATGATTAGGACCAAAGAACTCACTTCTGAGAGCTTCCTGCAGCTTTTACTGTAACATTTGTAAAAATAGCTTTGTCTCAGGCCAAAACTGACAACTACAGTTTTTCTTAAACAAGGAGCAATATTTTCAATCAAAACCATGTTTGCCATCAACAAGTAACTGATTTCTAATGATTAGGAGCCCAAAAAAAACTTCTGAGAGCTTCCTGCAGCTTTTACTGTAACATTTGTAAAAATAGCTTTCTCTCAGGCCAAAACTGACAACTACAGTTTTTCTTAAACAAGGAGCAATATTTTCAATCAAAACCATGTTTGCCATCAACAAGTAACTGATTTCTAATGATTAGGACCAAAAAACTCACTTCTGAGAGCTTCCTGCAGCTTTTACTGTAACATTTGTAAAAATAGCTTTCTCTCTGGCCAAAACTGACAACTACAGTTTTTCTTAAACAAGGAGCAATATTTTCAATCAAAACCATGTTTGCTATCAACAAGTAACTGATTTCTAATGATTAGGACCAAAAAACTCACTTCTGAGAGCTTCCTGCAGCTTTTACTGTAACATTTGTACAAATAGCTTTCTCTCGGCGAGAGAAGACCAAAACTGACAACTATAGTTTTTCTTAAACAAGGAGCAAAACTTTCAATCAAAACCATGTTTGCCATCAACAAGTAACTAATTTCTAATGATTAGGACCAAAAAACTCACTTCTGAGAGCTTTCTGCAGCTTTTACTGTAACATTTGTAAAAATAGCTTTCTCTCGGCGAGGGAAGCCCAAAACTGACAACTACAGTTTTTCTTAAACAAGGAGCAATATTTTCAATCAAAACCATGTTTGCCATCAACAAGTAACTGATTTCTAATGATTAGGACCAAAAAACTCACTTCTGAGAGCTTCCTGCAGCTTTTACTGTAACATTTGTAAAAAATAGCTTTCTCTCGGCGAGAGAAGGCCAAAACTGACAACTATAGTTTTTCTTAAACAAGGAGCAATATTTTCAATCAAAACCATGTTTGCCATCAACAAGTAACTGATTTCTAATGATTAGGACCAAAAAACTCACTTCTGAGAGCTTCCTGCAGCTTTTACTGTAACATTTGTAAAAATAGCTTTCTCTCGGCGAGAGAAGCCCAAAACTGACAACTACAGTTTTTCTTAAACAAGGAGCAATATTTTCAATCAAAACCATGTTTGCTATCAACAAGTAACTGATTTCTAATGATTAGGACCAAAAAACTCACTTCTGAGAGCTTCCTGCAGCTTTTACTGTAACATTTGTACAAATAGCTTTCTCTCAGGCCAAAACTGACAACTACAGTTTTTCTTAAACAAGGAGCAATATTTTCAATCAAAACCATGTTTGCCATCAACAAGTAACTGATTTCTAATGATTAGGACCAAAAAACTCACTTCTGAGAGCTTCCTGCAGCTTTTACTGTAACATTTGTAAAAATAGCTTTCTCTCTGGCCAAAACTGACAACTACAGTTTTCTTAAACAAGGAGCAATATTTTCAATCAAAACCATGTTTGCCATCAACAAGTAACTGATTTCTAATGATTAGGAGCAAAAAACTCACTTCTGAGAGCTTCCTGCAGCTTTTACTGTAACATTTGTAAAAATAGCTTTCTCTCTGGCCAAAACTGACAACTACAGTTTTCTTAAACAAGGAGCAATATTTTCAATCAAAACCATGTTTGCCATCAACAAGTAACTGATTTCTAATGATTAGGAGCAAAAAACTCACTTCTGAGAGCTTCCTGCAGCTTTTACTGTAACATTTGTAAAAATAGCTTTCTCTCTGGCCAAAACTGACAACTACAGTTTTCTTAAACAAGGAGCAATATTTTCAATCAAAACCATGTTTGCCATCAACAAGTAACTGATTTCTAATGATTAGGAGCAAAAAACTCACTTCTGAGAGCTTCCTGCAGCTTTTACTGTAACATTTGTAAAAAATAGCTTTGTCTCAGGCCAAAACTGACGACTACAGTTTTTCTTAAACAAGGAGCAATATTTTCAATCAAAACCATGTTTGCCATCAACAAGTAACTGATTTCTAATGATTAGGACCAAAAAAACTCACTTCTGAGCGCTTCCTGCAGCTTTTACTGTAACATTTGTAAAAATAACTTTGTCTCAGGCCAAAACTGACAACTACAGTTTTTCTTAAACAAGGAGCAATATTTTCAATCAAAACCATGTTTGCCATCAACAAGTAACTGATTTCTAATGATTAGGACCAAAGAAGTCACTTCTGAGAGCTTCCTGCAGCTTTTACTGTAACATTTGTAAAAATAGCTTTGTCTCAGGCCAAAACTGACAACTACAGTTTTTCTTAAACAAGGAGCAATATTTTCAATCAAAACCATGTTTGCCATCAACAAGTAACTGATTTATAATGATTAGGAGCCCAAAAAAAACTTCTGAGAGCTTCCTGCAGCTTTTACTGTAACATTTGTAAAAATAGCTTTCTCTCAGGCCAAAACTGACAACTACAGTTTTTCTTAAACAAGGAGCAATATTTTCAATCAAAACCATGTTTGCCATCAACAAGTAACTGATTTCTAATGATTAGGACCAAAAAAACTCACTTCTGAGCGCTTCCTGCAGCTTTTACTGTAACATTTGTAAAAATAACTTTGTCTCAGGCCAAAACTGACAACTACAGTTTTTCTTAAACAAGGAGCAATATTTTCAATCAAAACCATGTTTGCCATCAACAAGTAACTGATTTCTAATGATTAGGACCAAAGAACTCACTTCTGAGAGCTTCCTGCAGCTTTTACTGTAACATTTGTAAAAATAGCTTTGTCTCAGGCCAAAACTGACAACTACAGTTTTTCTTAAACAAGGAGCAATATTTTCAATCAAAACCATGTTTGCCATCAACAAGTAACTGATTTCTAATGATTAGGACCAAAAAACTCACTTCTGAGAGCTTCCTGCAGCTTTTACTGTAACATTTGTAAAAATAGCTTTCTCTCTGGCCAAAACTGACAACTACAGTTTTTCTTAAACAAGGAGCAATATTTTCAATCAAAACCATGTTTGCTATCAACAAGTAACTGATTTCTAATGATTAGGACCAAAAAACTCACTTCTGAGAGCTTCCTGCAGCTTTTACTGTAACATTTGTACAAATAGCTTTCTCTCGGCGAGAGAAGACCAAAACTGACAACTATAGTTTTTCTTAAACAAGGAGCAAAACTTTCAATCAAAACCATGTTTGCCATCAACAAGTAACTAATTTCTAATGATTAGGACCAAAAAACTCACTTCTGAGAGCTTTCTGCAGCTTTTACTGTAACATTTGTAAAAATAGCTTTCTCTCGGCGAGGGAAGCCCAAAACTGACAACTACAGTTTTTCTTAAACAAGGAGCAATATTTTCAATCAAAACCATGTTTGCCATCAACAAGTAACTGATTTCTAATGATTAGGACCAAAAAACTCACTTCTGAGAGCTTCCTGCAGCTTTTACTGTAACATTTGTAAAAAATAGCTTTCTCTCGGCGAGAGAAGGCCAAAACTGACAACTATAGTTTTTCTTAAACAAGGAGCAATATTTTCAATCAAAACCATGTTTGCCATCAACAAGTAACTGATTTCTAATGATTAGGACCAAAAAACTCACTTCTGAGAGCTTCCTGCAGCTTTTACTGTAACATTTGTAAAAATAGCTTTCTCTCGGCGAGAGAAGCCCAAAACTGACAACTATAGTTTTTCTTAAACAAGCAGCAAAACGTTCAATCAAAACCATGTTTGCCATCAACAAGTAACTGATTTCTAATGATTAGGAGCCCAAAAAAAAACTTCTGAGAGCTTCCTGCAGCTTTTACTGTAACATTTGTAAAAATAGCTTTCTCTCGGCGAGAGAAGCCCAAAACTGACAACTACAGTTTTTCTTAAACAAGGAGCAATATTTTCAATCAAAACCATGTTTGCTATCAACAAGTAACTGATTTCTAATGATTAGGACCAAAAAACTCACTTCTGAGAGCTTCCTGCAGCTTTTACTGTAACATTTGTACAAATAGCTTTCTCTCAGGCCAAAACTGACAACTACAGTTTTTCTTAAACAAGGAGCAATATTTTCAATCAAAACCATGTTTGCCATCAACAAGTAACTGATTTCTAATGATTAGGACCAAAAAACTCACTTCTGAGAGCTTCCTGCAGCTTTTACTGTAACATTTGTAAAAATAGCTTTCTCTCTGGCCAAAACTGACAACTACAGTTTTTCTTAAACAAGGAGCAATATTTTCAATCAAAACCATGTTTGCCATCAACAAGTAACTGATTTCTAATGATTAGGACCAAAAAACTCACTTCTGAGAGCTTCCTGCAGCTTTTACTGTAACATTTGTAAAAATAGCTTTCTCTCAGGCCAAAACTGACAACTACAGTTTTTCTTAAACAAGGATCAATATTTTCAACAAAACCATGTTTGCCATCAACAAGTAACTGATTTCTAATGATTAGGACCAAAAAACTTACTTCTGAGAGCTTCCTGCAGCTTTTACTGTAACATTTGTAAAAATAGCTTTCTCTCAGGCCAAAACTGACAACTACAGTTTTCTTAAACAAGGAGCAATATTTTCAATCAAAACCATGTTTGCCATCAACAAGTAACTGATTTCTAATGATTAGGAGCAAAAAACTCACTTCTGAGAGCTTCCTGCAGCTTTTACTGTAACATTTGTAAAAATAGCTTTGTCTCAGGCCAAAACTGACGACTACAGTTTTTCTTAAACAAGGAGCAATATTTTCAATCAAAACCATGTTTGCCATCAACAAGTAACTGATTTCTAATGATTAGGACCAAAAAAACTCACTTCTGAGCGCTTCCTGCAGCTTTTACTGTAACATTTGTAAAAATAACTTTGTCTCAGGCCAAAACTGACAACTACAGTTTTTCTTAAACAAGGAGCAATATTTTCAATCAAAACCATGTTTGCCATCAACAAGTAACTGATTTCTAATGATTAGGACCAAAGAACTCACTTCTGAGAGCTTCCTGCAGCTTTTACTGTAACATTTGTAAAAATAGCTTTGTCTCAGGCCAAAACTGACAACTACAGTTTTTCTTAAACAAGGAGCAATATTTTCAATCAAAACCATGTTTGCCATCAACAAGTAACTGATTTCTAATGATTAGGAGCCCAAAAAAAACTTCTGAGAGCTTCCTGCAGCTTTTACTGTAACATTTGTAAAAATAGCTTTCTCTCAGGCCAAAACTGACAACTACAGTTTTTCTTAAACAAGGAGCAATATTTTCAATCAAAACCATGTTTGCCATCAACAAGTAACTGATTTCTAATGATTATGACCAAAAAACTCACTTCTGAGAGCTTCCTGCAGCTTTTACTGTAACATTTGTAAAAATAGCTTTCTCTCAGGCCAAAACTGACAACTACAGTTTTCTTAAACAAGGAGCAATATTTTCAATCAAAACCATGTTTGCCATCAACAAGTAACTGATTTCTAATGATTAGGAGCAAAAAACTCACTTCTGAGAGCTTCCTGCAGCTTTTACTGTAACATTTGTAAAAAATAGCTTTGTCTCAGGCCAAAACTGACGACTACAGTTTTTCTTAAACAAGGAGCAATATTTTCAATCAAAACCATGTTTGCCATCAACAAGTAACTGATTTCTAATGATTAGGACCAAAAAAACTCACTTCTGAGCGCTTCCTGCAGCTTTTACTGTAACATTTGTAAAAATAACTTTGTCTCAGGCCAAAACTGACAACTACAGTTTTTCTTAAACAAGGAGCAATATTTTCAATCAAAACCATGTTTGCCATCAACAAGTAACTGATTTCTAATGATTAGGACCAAAGAACTCACTTCTGAGAGCTTCCTGCAGCTTTTACTGTAACATTTGTAAAAATAGCTTTGTCTCAGGCCAAAACTGACAACTACAGTTTTTCTTAAACAAGGAGCAATATTTTCAATCAAAACCATGTTTGCCATCAACAAGTAACTGATTTCTAATGATTAGGACCAAAGAACTCACTTCTGAGAGCTTCCTGCAGCTTTTACTGTAACATTTGTAAAAATAGCTTTGTCTCAGGCCAAAACTGACAACTACAGTTTTTCTTAAACAAGGAGCAATATTTTCAATCAAAACCATGTTTGCCATCAACAAGTAACTGATTTCTAATGATTAGGAGCCCAAAAAAAACTTCTGAGAGCTTCCTGCAGCTTTTACTGTAACATTTGTAAAAATAGCTTTCTCTCAGGCCAAAACTGACAACTACAGTTTTTCTTAAACAAGGAGCAATATTTTCAATCAAAACCATGTTTGCCATCAACAAGTAACTGATTTCTAATGATTAGGACCAAAAAACTCACTTCTGAGAGCTTCCTGCAGCTTTTACTGTAACATTTGTAAAAATAGCTTTCTCTCTGGCCAAAACTGACAACTACAGTTTTTCTTAAACAAGGAGCAATATTTTCAATCAAAACCATGTTTGCTATCAACAAGTAACTGATTTCTAATGATTAGGACCAAAAAACTCACTTCTGAGAGCTTCCTGCAGCTTTTACTGTAACATTTGTACAAATAGCTTTCTCTCGGCGAGAGAAGACCAAAACTGACAACTATAGTTTTTCTTAAACAAGGAGCAAAACTTTCAATCAAAACCATGTTTGCCATCAACAAGTAACTAATTTCTAATGATTAGGACCAAAAAACTCACTTCTGAGAGCTTTCTGCAGCTTTTACTGTAACATTTGTAAAAATAGCTTTCTCTCGGCGAGGGAAGCCCAAAACTGACAACTACAGTTTTTCTTAAACAAGGAGCAATATTTTCAATCAAAACCATGTTTGCCATCAACAAGTAACTGATTTCTAATGATTAGGACCAAAAAACTCACTTCTGAGAGCTTCCTGCAGCTTTTACTGTAACATTTGTAAAAAATAGCTTTCTCTCGGCGAGAGAAGGCCAAAACTGACAACTATAGTTTTTCTTAAACAAGGAGCAATATTTTCAATCAAAACCATGTTTGCCATCAACAAGTAACTGATTTCTAATGATTAGGACCAAAAAACTCACTTCTGAGAGCTTCCTGCAGCTTTTACTGTAACATTTGTAAAAATAGCTTTCTCTCGGCGAGAGAAGCCCAAAACTGACAACTATAGTTTTTCTTAAACAAGCAGCAAAACGTTCAATCAAAACCATGTTTGCCATCAACAAGTAACTGATTTCTAATGATTAGGAGCCCAAAAAAAAACTTCTGAGAGCTTCCTGCAGCTTTTACTGTAACATTTGTAAAAATAGCTTTCTCTCGGCGAGAGAAGCCCAAAACTGACAACTACAGTTTTTCTTAAACAAGGAGCAATATTTTCAATCAAAACCATGTTTGCTATCAACAAGTAACTGATTTCTAATGATTAGGACCAAAAAACTCACTTCTGAGAGCTTCCTGCAGCTTTTACTGTAACATTTGTACAAATAGCTTTCTCTCAGGCCAAAACTGACAACTACAGTTTTTCTTAAACAAGGAGCAATATTTTCAATCAAAACCATGTTTGCCATCAACAAGTAACTGATTTCTAATGATTAGGACCAAAAAACTCACTTCTGAGAGCTTCCTGCAGCTTTTACTGTAACATTTGTAAAAATAGCTTTCTCTCTGGCCAAAACTGACAACTACAGTTTTTCTTAAACAAGGAGCAATATTTTCAATCAAAACCATGTTTGCCATCAACAAGTAACTGATTTCTAATGATTAGGACCAAAAAACTCACTTCTGAGAGCTTCCTGCAGCTTTTACTGTAACATTTGTAAAAATAGCTTTCTCTCAGGCCAAAACTGACAACTACAGTTTTTCTTAAACAAGGATCAATATTTTCAACAAAACCATGTTTGCCATCAACAAGTAACTGATTTCTAATGATTAGGACCAAAAAACTTACTTCTGAGAGCTTCCTGCAGCTTTTACTGTAACATTTGTAAAAATAGCTTTCTCTCAGGCCAAAACTGACAACTACAGTTTTCTTAAACAAGGAGCAATATTTTCAATCAAAACCATGTTTGCCATCAACAAGTAACTGATTTCTAATGATTAGGAGCAAAAAACTCACTTCTGAGAGCTTCCTGCAGCTTTTACTGTAACATTTGTAAAAATAGCTTTGTCTCAGGCCAAAACTGACGACTACAGTTTTTCTTAAACAAGGAGCAATATTTTCAATCAAAACCATGTTTGCCATCAACAAGTAACTGATTTCTAATGATTAGGACCAAAAAAACTCACTTCTGAGCGCTTCCTGCAGCTTTTACTGTAACATTTGTAAAAATAACTTTGTCTCAGGCCAAAACTGACAACTACAGTTTTTCTTAAACAAGGAGCAATATTTTCAATCAAAACCATGTTTGCCATCAACAAGTAACTGATTTCTAATGATTAGGACCAAAGAACTCACTTCTGAGAGCTTCCTGCAGCTTTTACTGTAACATTTGTAAAAATAGCTTTGTCTCAGGCCAAAACTGACAACTACAGTTTTTCTTAAACAAGGAGCAATATTTTCAATCAAAACCATGTTTGCCATCAACAAGTAACTGATTTCTAATGATTAGGAGCCCAAAAAAAACTTCTGAGAGCTTCCTGCAGCTTTTACTGTAACATTTGTAAAAATAGCTTTCTCTCAGGCCAAAACTGACAACTACAGTTTTTCTTAAACAAGGAGCAATATTTTCAATCAAAACCATGTTTGCCATCAACAAGTAACTGATTTCTAATGATTATGACCAAAAAACTCACTTCTGAGAGCTTCCTGCAGCTTTTACTGTAACATTTGTAAAAATAGCTTTCTCTCAGGCCAAAACTGACAACTACAGTTTTCTTAAACAAGGAGCAATATTTTCAATCAAAACCATGTTTGCCATCAACAAGTAACTGATTTCTAATGATTAGGAGCAAAAAACTCACTTCTGAGAGCTTCCTGCAGCTTTTACTGTAACATTTGTAAAAAATAGCTTTGTCTCAGGCCAAAACTGACGACTACAGTTTTTCTTAAACAAGGAGCAATATTTTCAATCAAAACCATGTTTGCCATCAACAAGTAACTGATTTCTAATGATTAGGACCAAAAAAACTCACTTCTGAGCGCTTCCTGCAGCTTTTACTGTAACATTTGTAAAAATAACTTTGTCTCAGGCCAAAACTGACAACTACAGTTTTTCTTAAACAAGGAGCAATATTTTCAATCAAAACCATGTTTGCCATCAACAAGTAACTGATTTCTAATGATTAGGACCAAAGAACTCACTTCTGAGAGCTTCCTGCAGCTTTTACTGTAACATTTGTAAAAATAGCTTTGTCTCAGGCCAAAACTGACAACTACAGTTTTTCTTAAACAAGGAGCAATATTTTCAATCAAAACCATGTTTGCCATCAACAAGTAACTGATTTCTAATGATTAGGACCAAAAAAACTCACTTCTGAGCGCTTCCTGCAGCTTTTACTGTAACATTTGTAAAAATAACTTTGTCTCAGGCCAAAACTGACAACTACAGTTTTTCTTAAACAAGGAGCAATATTTTCAATCAAAACCATGTTTGCCATCAACAAGTAACTGATTTCTAATGATTAGGACCAAAGAACTCACTTCTGAGAGCTTCCTGCAGCTTTTACTGTAACATTTGTAAAAATAGCTTTGTCTCAGGCCAAAACTGACAACTACAGTTTTTCTTAAACAAGGAGCAATATTTTCAATCAAAACCATGTTTGCCATCAACAAGTAACTGATTTCTAATGATTAGGACCAAAAAACTCACTTCTGAGAGCTTCCTGCAGCTTTTACTGTAACATTTGTACAAATAGCTTTCTCTCGGCGAGAGAAGACCAAAACTGACAACTATAGTTTTTCTTAAACAAGGAGCAAAACTTTCAATCAAAACCATGTTTGCCATCAACAAGTAACTAATTTCTAATGATTAGGACCAAAAAACTCACTTCTGAGAGCTTTCTGCAGCTTTTACTGTAACATTTGTAAAAATAGCTTTCTCTCGGCGAGGGAAGCCCAAAACTGACAACTACAGTTTTTCTTAAACAAGGAGCAATATTTTCAATCAAAACCATGTTTGCCATCAACAAGTAACTGATTTCTAATGATTAGGACCAAAAAACTCACTTCTGAGAGCTTCCTGCAGCTTTTACTGTAACATTTGTAAAAAATAGCTTTCTCTCGGCGAGAGAAGGCCAAAACTGACAACTATAGTTTTTCTTAAACAAGGAGCAATATTTTCAATCAAAACCATGTTTGCCATCAACAAGTAACTGATTTCTAATGATTAGGACCAAAAAACTCACTTCTGAGAGCTTCCTGCAGCTTTTACTGTAACATTTGTAAAAATAGCTTTCTCTCGGCGAGAGAAGCCCAAAACTGACAACTATAGTTTTTCTTAAACAAGCAGCAAAACGTTCAATCAAAACCATGTTTGCCATCAACAAGTAACTGATTTCTAATGATTAGGAGCCCAAAAAAAAACTTCTGAGAGCTTCCTGCAGCTTTTACTGTAACATTTGTAAAAATAGCTTTCTCTCGGCGAGAGAAGCCCAAAACTGACAACTACAGTTTTTCTTAAACAAGGAGCAATATTTTCAATCAAAACCATGTTTGCTATCAACAAGTAACTGATTTCTAATGATTAGGACCAAAAAACTCACTTCTGAGAGCTTCCTGCAGCTTTTACTGTAACATTTGTACAAATAGCTTTCTCTCAGGCCAAAACTGACAACTACAGTTTTTCTTAAACAAGGAGCAATATTTTCAATCAAAACCATGTTTGCCATCAACAAGTAACTGATTTCTAATGATTAGGACCAAAAAACTCACTTCTGAGAGCTTCCTGCAGCTTTTACTGTAACATTTGTAAAAATAGCTTTCTCTCTGGCCAAAACTGACAACTACAGTTTTTCTTAAACAAGGAGCAATATTTTCAATCAAAACCATGTTTGCCATCAACAAGTAACTGATTTCTAATGATTAGGACCAAAAAACTCACTTCTGAGAGCTTCCTGCAGCTTTTACTGTAACATTTGTAAAAATAGCTTTCTCTCAGGCCAAAACTGACAACTACAGTTTTTCTTAAACAAGGATCAATATTTTCAACAAAACCATGTTTGCCATCAACAAGTAACTGATTTCTAATGATTAGGACCAAAAAACTTACTTCTGAGAGCTTCCTGCAGCTTTTACTGTAACATTTGTAAAAATAGCTTTCTCTCAGGCCAAAACTGACAACTACAGTTTTCTTAAACAAGGAGCAATATTTTCAATCAAAACCATGTTTGCCATCAACAAGTAACTGATTTCTAATGATTAGGAGCAAAAAACTCACTTCTGAGAGCTTCCTGCAGCTTTTACTGTAACATTTGTAAAAATAGCTTTGTCTCAGGCCAAAACTGACGACTACAGTTTTTCTTAAACAAGGAGCAATATTTTCAATCAAAACCATGTTTGCCATCAACAAGTAACTGATTTCTAATGATTAGGACCAAAAAAACTCACTTCTGAGCGCTTCCTGCAGCTTTTACTGTAACATTTGTAAAAATAACTTTGTCTCAGGCCAAAACTGACAACTACAGTTTTTCTTAAACAAGGAGCAATATTTTCAATCAAAACCATGTTTGCCATCAACAAGTAACTGATTTCTAATGATTAGGACCAAAGAACTCACTTCTGAGAGCTTCCTGCAGCTTTTACTGTAACATTTGTAAAAATAGCTTTGTCTCAGGCCAAAACTGACAACTACAGTTTTTCTTAAACAAGGAGCAATATTTTCAATCAAAACCATGTTTGCCATCAACAAGTAACTGATTTCTAATGATTAGGAGCCCAAAAAAAACTTCTGAGAGCTTCCTGCAGCTTTTACTGTAACATTTGTAAAAATAGCTTTCTCTCAGGCCAAAACTGACAACTACAGTTTTTCTTAAACAAGGAGCAATATTTTCAATCAAAACCATGTTTGCCATCAACAAGTAACTGATTTCTAATGATTATGACCAAAAAACTCACTTCTGAGAGCTTCCTGCAGCTTTTACTGTAACATTTGTAAAAATAGCTTTCTCTCAGGCCAAAACTGACAACTACAGTTTTCTTAAACAAGGAGCAATATTTTCAATCAAAACCATGTTTGCCATCAACAAGTAACTGATTTCTAATGATTAGGAGCAAAAAACTCACTTCTGAGAGCTTCCTGCAGCTTTTACTGTAACATTTGTAAAAAATAGCTTTGTCTCAGGCCAAAACTGACGACTACAGTTTTTCTTAAACAAGGAGCAATATTTTCAATCAAAACCATGTTTGCCATCAACAAGTAACTGATTTCTAATGATTAGGACCAAAAAAACTCACTTCTGAGCGCTTCCTGCAGCTTTTACTGTAACATTTGTAAAAATAACTTTGTCTCAGGCCAAAACTGACAACTACAGTTTTTCTTAAACAAGGAGCAATATTTTCAATCAAAACCATGTTTGCCATCAACAAGTAACTGATTTCTAATGATTAGGACCAAAGAACTCACTTCTGAGAGCTTCCTGCAGCTTTTACTGTAACATTTGTAAAAATAGCTTTGTCTCAGGCCAAAACTGACAACTACAGTTTTTCTTAAACAAGGAGCAATATTTTCAATCAAAACCATGTTTGCCATCAACAAGTAACTGATTTCTAATGATTAGGAGCCCAAAAAAAACTTCTGAGAGCTTCCTGCAGCTTTTACTGTAACATTTGTAAAAATAGCTTTCTCTCAGGCCAAAACTGACAACTACAGTTTTTCTTAAACAAGGAGCAATATTTTCAATCAAAACCATGTTTGCCATCAACAAGTAACTGATTTCTAATGATTAGGACCAAAAAACTCACTTCTGAGAGCTTCCTGCAGCTTTTACTGTAACATTTGTAAAAATAGCTTTCTCTCTGGCCAAAACTGACAACTACAGTTTTTCTTAAACAAGGAGCAATATTTTCAATCAAAACCAAGTTTGCTATCAACAAGTAACTGATTTCTAATGATTAGGACCAAAAAACTCACTTCTGAGAGCTTCCTGCAGCTTTTACTGTAACATTTGTACAAATAGCTTTCTCTCGGCGAGAGAAGACCAAAACTGACAACTATAGTTTTTCTTAAACAAGGAGCAAAACTTTCAATCAAAACCATGTTTGCCATCAACAAGTAACTAATTTCTAATGATTAGGACCAAAAAACTCACTTCTGAGAGCTTTCTGCAGCTTTTACTGTAACATTTGTAAAAATAGCTTTCTCTCGGCGAGGGAAGCCCAAAACTGACAACTACAGTTTTTCTTAAACAAGGAGCAATATTTTCAATCAAAACCATGTTTGCCATCAACAAGTAACTGATTTCTAATGATTAGGACCAAAAAACTCACTTCTGAGAGCTTCCTGCAGCTTTTACTGTAACATTTGTAAAAAATAGCTTTCTCTCGGCGAGAGAAGGCCAAAACTGACAACTATAGTTTTTCTTAAACAAGGAGCAATATTTTCAATCAAAACCATGTTTGCCATCAACAAGTAACTGATTTCTAATGATTAGGACCAAAAAACTCACTTCTGAGAGCTTCCTGCAGCTTTTACTGTAACATTTGTAAAAATAGCTTTCTCTCGGCGAGAGAAGCCCAAAACTGACAACTACAGTTTTTCTTAAACAAGGAGCAATATTTTCAATCAAAACCATGTTTGCTATCAACAAGTAACTGATTTCTAATGATTAGGACCAAAAAACTCACTTCTGAGAGCTTCCTGCAGCTTTTACTGTAACATTTGTACAAATAGCTTTCTCTCAGGCCAAAACTGACAACTACAGTTTTTCTTAAACAAGGAGCAATATTTTCAATCAAAACCATGTTTGCCATCAACAAGTAACTGATTTCTAATGATTAGGACCAAAAAACTCACTTCTGAGAGCTTCCTGCAGCTTTTACTGTAACATTTGTAAAAATAGCTTTCTCTCTGGCCAAAACTGACAACTACAGTTTTCTTAAACAAGGAGCAATATTTTCAATCAAAACCATGTTTGCCATCAACAAGTAACTGATTTCTAATGATTAGGAGCAAAAAACTCACTTCTGAGAGCTTCCTGCAGCTTTTACTGTAACATTTGTAAAAATAGCTTTCTCTCTGGCCAAAACTGACAACTACAGTTTTCTTAAACAAGGAGCAATATTTTCAATCAAAACCATGTTTGCCATCAACAAGTAACTGATTTCTAATGATTAGGAGCAAAAAACTCACTTCTGAGAGCTTCCTGCAGCTTTTACTGTAACATTTGTAAAAATAGCTTTCTCTCTGGCCAAAACTGACAACTACAGTTTTCTTAAACAAGGAGCAATATTTTCAATCAAAACCATGTTTGCCATCAACAAGTAACTGATTTCTAATGATTAGGAGCAAAAAACTCACTTCTGAGAGCTTCCTGCAGCTTTTACTGTAACATTTGTAAAAAATAGCTTTGTCTCAGGCCAAAACTGACGACTACAGTTTTTCTTAAACAAGGAGCAATATTTTCAATCAAAACCATGTTTGCCATCAACAAGTAACTGATTTCTAATGATTAGGACCAAAAAAACTCACTTCTGAGCGCTTCCTGCAGCTTTTACTGTAACATTTGTAAAAATAACTTTGTCTCAGGCCAAAACTGACAACTACAGTTTTTCTTAAACAAGGAGCAATATTTTCAATCAAAACCATGTTTGCCATCAACAAGTAACTGATTTCTAATGATTAGGACCAAAGAACTCACTTCTGAGAGCTTCCTGCAGCTTTTACTGTAACATTTGTAAAAATAGCTTTGTCTCAGGCCAAAACTGACAACTACAGTTTTTCTTAAACAAGGAGCAATATTTTCAATCAAAACCATGTTTGCCATCAACAAGTAACTGATTTCTAATGATTAGGAGCCCAAAAAAAACTTCTGAGAGCTTCCTGCAGCTTTTACTGTAACATTTGTAAAAATAGCTTTCTCTCAGGCCAAAACTGACAACTACAGTTTTTCTTAAACAAGGAGCAATATTTTCAATCAAAACCATGTTTGCCATCAACAAGTAACTGATTTCTAATGATTATGACCAAAAAACTCACTTCTGAGAGCTTCCTGCAGCTTTTACTGTAACATTTGTAAAAATAGCTTTCTCTCAGGCCAAAACTGACAACTACAGTTTTCTTAAACAAGGAGCAATATTTTCAATCAAAACCATGTTTGCCATCAACAAGTAACTGATTTCTAATGATTAGGAGCAAAAAACTCACTTCTGAGAGCTTCCTGCAGCTTTTACTGTAACATTTGTAAAAAATAGCTTTGTCTCAGGCCAAAACTGACGACTACAGTTTTTCTTAAACAAGGAGCAATATTTTCAATCAAAACCATGTTTGCCATCAACAAGTAACTGATTTCTAATGATTAGGACCAAAAAAACTCACTTCTGAGCGCTTCCTGCAGCTTTTACTGTAACATTTGTAAAAATAACTTTGTCTCAGGCCAAAACTGACAACTACAGTTTTTCTTAAACAAGGAGCAATATTTTCAATCAAAACCATGTTTGCCATCAACAAGTAACTGATTTCTAATGATTAGGACCAAAGAACTCACTTCTGAGAGCTTCCTGCAGCTTTTACTGTAACATTTGTAAAAATAGCTTTGTCTCAGGCCAAAACTGACAACTACAGTTTTTCTTAAACAAGGAGCAATATTTTCAATCAAAACCATGTTTGCCATCAACAAGTAACTGATTTCTAATGATTAGGACCAAAAAAACTCACTTCTGAGCGCTTCCTGCAGCTTTTACTGTAACATTTGTAAAAATAACTTTGTCTCAGGCCAAAACTGACAACTACAGTTTTTCTTAAACAAGGAGCAATATTTTCAATCAAAACCATGTTTGCCATCAACAAGTAACTGATTTCTAATGATTAGGACCAAAGAACTCACTTCTGAGAGCTTCCTGCAGCTTTTACTGTAACATTTGTAAAAATAGCTTTGTCTCAGGCCAAAACTGACAACTACAGTTTTTCTTAAACAAGGAGCAATATTTTCAATCAAAACCATGTTTGCCATCAACAAGTAACTGATTTCTAATGATTAGGACCAAAAAACTCACTTCTGAGAGCTTCCTGCAGCTTTTACTGTAACATTTGTACAAATAGCTTTCTCTCGGCGAGAGAAGACCAAAACTGACAACTATAGTTTTTCTTAAACAAGGAGCAAAACTTTCAATCAAAACCATGTTTGCCATCAACAAGTAACTAATTTCTAATGATTAGGACCAAAAAACTCACTTCTGAGAGCTTTCTGCAGCTTTTACTGTAACATTTGTAAAAATAGCTTTCTCTCGGCGAGGGAAGCCCAAAACTGACAACTACAGTTTTTCTTAAACAAGGAGCAATATTTTCAATCAAAACCATGTTTGCCATCAACAAGTAACTGATTTCTAATGATTAGGACCAAAAAACTCACTTCTGAGAGCTTCCTGCAGCTTTTACTGTAACATTTGTAAAAAATAGCTTTCTCTCGGCGAGAGAAGGCCAAAACTGACAACTATAGTTTTTCTTAAACAAGGAGCAATATTTTCAATCAAAACCATGTTTGCCATCAACAAGTAACTGATTTCTAATGATTAGGACCAAAAAACTCACTTCTGAGAGCTTCCTGCAGCTTTTACTGTAACATTTGTAAAAATAGCTTTCTCTCGGCGAGAGAAGCCCAAAACTGACAACTATAGTTTTTCTTAAACAAGCAGCAAAACGTTCAATCAAAACCATGTTTGCCATCAACAAGTAACTGATTTCTAATGATTAGGAGCCCAAAAAAAAACTTCTGAGAGCTTCCTGCAGCTTTTACTGTAACATTTGTAAAAATAGCTTTCTCTCGGCGAGAGAAGCCCAAAACTGACAACTACAGTTTTTCTTAAACAAGGAGCAATATTTTCAATCAAAACCATGTTTGCTATCAACAAGTAACTGATTTCTAATGATTAGGACCAAAAAACTCACTTCTGAGAGCTTCCTGCAGCTTTTACTGTAACATTTGTACAAATAGCTTTCTCTCAGGCCAAAACTGACAACTACAGTTTTTCTTAAACAAGGAGCAATATTTTCAATCAAAACCATGTTTGCCATCAACAAGTAACTGATTTCTAATGATTAGGACCAAAAAACTCACTTCTGAGAGCTTCCTGCAGCTTTTACTGTAACATTTGTAAAAATAGCTTTCTCTCTGGCCAAAACTGACAACTACAGTTTTTCTTAAACAAGGAGCAATATTTTCAATCAAAACCATGTTTGCCATCAACAAGTAACTGATTTCTAATGATTAGGACCAAAAAACTCACTTCTGAGAGCTTCCTGCAGCTTTTACTGTAACATTTGTAAAAATAGCTTTCTCTCAGGCCAAAACTGACAACTACAGTTTTTCTTAAACAAGGATCAATATTTTCAACAAAACCATGTTTGCCATCAACAAGTAACTGATTTCTAATGATTAGGACCAAAAAACTTACTTCTGAGAGCTTCCTGCAGCTTTTACTGTAACATTTGTAAAAATAGCTTTCTCTCAGGCCAAAACTGACAACTACAGTTTTCTTAAACAAGGAGCAATATTTTCAATCAAAACCATGTTTGCCATCAACAAGTAACTGATTTCTAATGATTAGGAGCAAAAAACTCACTTCTGAGAGCTTCCTGCAGCTTTTACTGTAACATTTGTAAAAATAGCTTTGTCTCAGGCCAAAACTGACGACTACAGTTTTTCTTAAACAAGGAGCAATATTTTCAATCAAAACCATGTTTGCCATCAACAAGTAACTGATTTCTAATGATTAGGACCAAAAAAACTCACTTCTGAGCGCTTCCTGCAGCTTTTACTGTAACATTTGTAAAAATAACTTTGTCTCAGGCCAAAACTGACAACTACAGTTTTTCTTAAACAAGGAGCAATATTTTCAATCAAAACCATGTTTGCCATCAACAAGTAACTGATTTCTAATGATTAGGACCAAAGAACTCACTTCTGAGAGCTTCCTGCAGCTTTTACTGTAACATTTGTAAAAATAGCTTTGTCTCAGGCCAAAACTGACAACTACAGTTTTTCTTAAACAAGGAGCAATATTTTCAATCAAAACCATGTTTGCCATCAACAAGTAACTGATTTCTAATGATTAGGAGCCCAAAAAAAACTTCTGAGAGCTTCCTGCAGCTTTTACTGTAACATTTGTAAAAATAGCTTTCTCTCAGGCCAAAACTGACAACTACAGTTTTTCTTAAACAAGGAGCAATATTTTCAATCAAAACCATGTTTGCCATCAACAAGTAACTGATTTCTAATGATTATGACCAAAAAACTCACTTCTGAGAGCTTCCTGCAGCTTTTACTGTAACATTTGTAAAAATAGCTTTCTCTCAGGCCAAAACTGACAACTACAGTTTTCTTAAACAAGGAGCAATATTTTCAATCAAAACCATGTTTGCCATCAACAAGTAACTGATTTCTAATGATTAGGAGCAAAAAACTCACTTCTGAGAGCTTCCTGCAGCTTTTACTGTAACATTTGTAAAAAATAGCTTTGTCTCAGGCCAAAACTGACGACTACAGTTTTTCTTAAACAAGGAGCAATATTTTCAATCAAAACCATGTTTGCCATCAACAAGTAACTGATTTCTAATGATTAGGACCAAAAAAACTCACTTCTGAGCGCTTCCTGCAGCTTTTACTGTAACATTTGTAAAAATAACTTTGTCTCAGGCCAAAACTGACAACTACAGTTTTTCTTAAACAAGGAGCAATATTTTCAATCAAAACCATGTTTGCCATCAACAAGTAACTGATTTCTAATGATTAGGACCAAAGAACTCACTTCTGAGAGCTTCCTGCAGCTTTTACTGTAACATTTGTAAAAATAGCTTTGTCTCAGGCCAAAACTGACAACTACAGTTTTTCTTAAACAAGGAGCAATATTTTCAATCAAAACCATGTTTGCCATCAACAAGTAACTGATTTCTAATGATTAGGAGCCCAAAAAAAACTTCTGAGAGCTTCCTGCAGCTTTTACTGTAACATTTGTAAAAATAGCTTTCTCTCAGGCCAAAACTGACAACTACAGTTTTTCTTAAACAAGGAGCAATATTTTCAATCAAAACCATGTTTGCCATCAACAAGTAACTGATTTCTAATGATTAGGACCAAAAAACTCACTTCTGAGAGCTTCCTGCAGCTTTTACTGTAACATTTGTAAAAATAGCTTTCTCTCTGGCCAAAACTGACAACTACAGTTTTTCTTAAACAAGGAGCAATATTTTCAATCAAAACCAAGTTTGCTATCAACAAGTAACTGATTTCTAATGATTAGGACCAAAAAACTCACTTCTGAGAGCTTCCTGCAGCTTTTACTGTAACATTTGTACAAATAGCTTTCTCTCGGCGAGAGAAGACCAAAACTGACAACTATAGTTTTTCTTAAACAAGGAGCAAAACTTTCAATCAAAACCATGTTTGCCATCAACAAGTAACTAATTTCTAATGATTAGGACCAAAAAACTCACTTCTGAGAGCTTTCTGCAGCTTTTACTGTAACATTTGTAAAAATAGCTTTCTCTCGGCGAGGGAAGCCCAAAACTGACAACTACAGTTTTTCTTAAACAAGGAGCAATATTTTCAATCAAAACCATGTTTGCCATCAACAAGTAACTGATTTCTAATGATTAGGACCAAAAAACTCACTTCTGAGAGCTTCCTGCAGCTTTTACTGTAACATTTGTAAAAAATAGCTTTCTCTCGGCGAGAGAAGGCCAAAACTGACAACTATAGTTTTTCTTAAACAAGGAGCAATATTTTCAATCAAAACCATGTTTGCCATCAACAAGTAACTGATTTCTAATGATTAGGACCAAAAAACTCACTTCTGAGAGCTTCCTGCAGCTTTTACTGTAACATTTGTAAAAATAGCTTTCTCTCGGCGAGAGAAGCCCAAAACTGACAACTACAGTTTTTCTTAAACAAGGAGCAATATTTTCAATCAAAACCATGTTTGCTATCAACAAGTAACTGATTTCTAATGATTAGGACCAAAAAACTCACTTCTGAGAGCTTCCTGCAGCTTTTACTGTAACATTTGTACAAATAGCTTTCTCTCAGGCCAAAACTGACAACTACAGTTTTTCTTAAACAAGGAGCAATATTTTCAATCAAAACCATGTTTGCCATCAACAAGTAACTGATTTCTAATGATTAGGACCAAAAAACTCACTTCTGAGAGCTTCCTGCAGCTTTTACTGTAACATTTGTAAAAATAGCTTTCTCTCTGGCCAAAACTGACAACTACAGTTTTCTTAAACAAGGAGCAATATTTTCAATCAAAACCATGTTTGCCATCAACAAGTAACTGATTTCTAATGATTAGGAGCAAAAAACTCACTTCTGAGAGCTTCCTGCAGCTTTTAC
Source organism: Pampus argenteus (assembly GCA_036937835.1). NCBI lineage: Eukaryota > Metazoa > Chordata > Actinopteri > Scombriformes > Stromateidae > Pampus > Pampus argenteus. Next base: position 2,723,194 of record CM072875.1, read on the forward strand.
TGTAACATTTGTAAAAATAGCTTTCTCTCTGGCCAAAACTGACAACTACAGTTTTCTTAAACAAGGAGCAATATTTTCAATCAAAACCATGTTTGCCATCAACAAGTAACTGATTTCTAATGATTAGGAGCAAAAAACTCACTTCTGAGAGCTTCCTGCAGCTTTTACTGTAACATTTGTAAAAATAGCTTTCTCTCTGGCCAAAACTGACAACTACAGTTTTCTTAAACAAGGAGCAATATTTTCAATCAAAACCATGTTTGCCATCAACAAGTAACTGATTTCTAATGATTAGGAGCAAAAAACTCACTTCTGAGAGCTTCCTGCAGCTTTTACTGTAACATTTGTAAAAAATAGCTTTGTCTCAGGCCAAAACTGACGACTACAGTTTTTCTTAAACAAGGAGCAATATTTTCAATCAAAACCATGTTTGCCATCAACAAGTAACTGATTTCTAATGATTAGGACCAAAAAAACTCACTTCTGAGCGCTTCCTGCAGCTTTTACTGTAACATTTGTAAAAATAACTTTGTCTCAGGCCAAAACTGACAACTACAGTTTTTCTTAAACAAGGAGCAATATTTTCAATCAAAACCATGTTTGCCATCAACAAGTAACTGATTTCTAATGATTAGGACCAAAGAACTCACTTCTGAGAGCTTCCTGCAGCTTTTACTGTAACATTTGTAAAAATAGCTTTGTCTCAGGCCAAAACTGACAACTACAGTTTTTCTTAAACAAGGAGCAATATTTTCAATCAAAACCATGTTTGCCATCAACAAGTAACTGATTTATAATGATTAGGAGCCCAAAAAAAACTTCTGAGAGCTTCCTGCAGCTTTTACTGTAACATTTGTAAAAATAGCTTTCTCTCAGGCCAAAACTGACAACTACAGTTTTTCTTAAACAAGGAGCAATATTTTCAATCAAAACCATGTTTGCCATCAACAAGTAACTGATTTCTAATGATTAGGACCAAAAAAACTCACTTCTGAGCGCTTCCTGCAGCTTTTACTGTAACATTTGTAAAAATAACTTTGTCTCAGGCCAAAACTGACAACTACAGTTTTTCTTAAACAAGGAGCAATATTTTCAATCAAAACCATGTTTGCCATCAACAAGTAACTGATTTCTAATGATTAGGACCAAAGAACTCACTTCTGAGAGCTTCCTGCAGCTTTTACTGTAACATTTGTAAAAATAGCTTTGTCTCAGGCCAAAACTGACAACTACAGTTTTTCTTAAACAAGGAGCAATATTTTCAATCAAAACCATGTTTGCCATCAACAAGTAACTGATTTCTAATGATTAGGACCAAAAAACTCACTTCTGAGAGCTTCCTGCAGCTTTTACTGTAACATTTGTAAAAATAGCTTTCTCTCTGGCCAAAACTGACAACTACAGTTTTTCTTAAACAAGGAGCAATATTTTCAATCAAAACCATGTTTGCTATCAACAAGTAACTGATTTCTAATGATTAGGACCAAAAAACTCACTTCTGAGAGCTTCCTGCAGCTTTTACTGTAACATTTGTACAAATAGCTTTCTCTCGGCGAGAGAAGACCAAAACTGACAACTATAGTTTTTCTTAAACAAGGAGCAAAACTTTCAATCAAAACCATGTTTGCCATCAACAAGTAACTAATTTCTAATGATTAGGACCAAAAAACTCACTTCTGAGAGCTTTCTGCAGCTTTTACTGTAACATTTGTAAAAATAGCTTTCTCTCGGCGAGGGAAGCCCAAAACTGACAACTACAGTTTTTCTTAAACAAGGAGCAATATTTTCAATCAAAACCATGTTTGCCATCAACAAGTAACTGATTTCTAATGATTAGGACCAAAAAACTCACTTCTGAGAGCTTCCTGCAGCTTTTACTGTAACATTTGTAAAAAATAGCTTTCTCTCGGCGAGAGAAGGCCAAAACTGACAACTATAGTTTTTCTTAAACAAGGAGCAATATTTTCAATCAAAACCATGTTTGCCATCAACAAGTAACTGATTTCTAATGATTAGGACCAAAAAACTCACTTCTGAGAGCTTCCTGCAGCTTTTACTGTAACATTTGTAAAAATAGCTTTCTCTCGGCGAGAGAAGCCCAAAACTGACAACTATAGTTTTTCTTAAACAAGCAGCAAAACGTTCAATCAAAACCATGTTTGCCATCAACAAGTAACTGATTTCTAATGATTAGGAGCCCAAAAAAAAACTTCTGAGAGCTTCCTGCAGCTTTTACTGTAACATTTGTAAAAATAGCTTTCTCTCGGCGAGAGAAGCCCAAAACTGACAACTACAGTTTTTCTTAAACAAGGAGCAATATTTTCAATCAAAACCATGTTTGCTATCAACAAGTAACTGATTTCTAATGATTAGGACCAAAAAACTCACTTCTGAGAGCTTCCTGCAGCTTTTACTGTAACATTTGTACAAATAGCTTTCTCTCAGGCCAAAACTGACAACTACAGTTTTTCTTAAACAAGGAGCAATATTTTCAATCAAAACCATGTTTGCCATCAACAAGTAACTGATTTCTAATGATTAGGACCAAAAAACTCACTTCTGAGAGCTTCCTGCAGCTTTTACTGTAACATTTGTAAAAATAGCTTTCTCTCTGGCCAAAACTGACAACTACAGTTTTTCTTAAACAAGGAGCAATATTTTCAATCAAAACCATGTTTGCCATCAACAAGTAACTGATTTCTAATGATTAGGACCAAAAAACTCACTTCTGAGAGCTTCCTGCAGCTTTTACTGTAACATTTGTAAAAATAGCTTTCTCTCAGGCCAAAACTGACAACTACAGTTTTTCTTAAACAAGGATCAATATTTTCAACAAAACCATGTTTGCCATCAACAAGTAACTGATTTCTAATGATTAGGACCAAAAAACTTACTTCTGAGAGCTTCCTGCAGCTTTTACTGTAACATTTGTAAAAATAGCTTTCTCTCAGGCCAAAACTGACAACTACAGTTTTCTTAAACAAGGAGCAATATTTTCAATCAAAACCATGTTTGCCATCAACAAGTAACTGATTTCTAATGATTAGGAGCAAAAAACTCACTTCTGAGAGCTTCCTGCAGCTTTTACTGTAACATTTGTAAAAATAGCTTTGTCTCAGGCCAAAACTGACGACTACAGTTTTTCTTAAACAAGGAGCAATATTTTCAATCAAAACCATGTTTGCCATCAACAAGTAACTGATTTCTAATGATTAGGACCAAAAAAACTCACTTCTGAGCGCTTCCTGCAGCTTTTACTGTAACATTTGTAAAAATAACTTTGTCTCAGGCCAAAACTGACAACTACAGTTTTTCTTAAACAAGGAGCAATATTTTCAATCAAAACCATGTTTGCCATCAACAAGTAACTGATTTCTAATGATTAGGACCAAAGAACTCACTTCTGAGAGCTTCCTGCAGCTTTTACTGTAACATTTGTAAAAATAGCTTTGTCTCAGGCCAAAACTGACAACTACAGTTTTTCTTAAACAAGGAGCAATATTTTCAATCAAAACCATGTTTGCCATCAACAAGTAACTGATTTCTAATGATTAGGAGCCCAAAAAAAACTTCTGAGAGCTTCCTGCAGCTTTTACTGTAACATTTGTAAAAATAGCTTTCTCTCAGGCCAAAACTGACAACTACAGTTTTTCTTAAACAAGGAGCAATATTTTCAATCAAAACCATGTTTGCCATCAACAAGTAACTGATTTCTAATGATTATGACCAAAAAACTCACTTCTGAGAGCTTCCTGCAGCTTTTACTGTAACATTTGTAAAAATAGCTTTCTCTCAGGCCAAAACTGACAACTACAGTTTTCTTAAACAAGGAGCAATATTTTCAATCAAAACCATGTTTGCCATCAACAAGTAACTGATTTCTAATGATTAGGAGCAAAAAACTCACTTCTGAGAGCTTCCTGCAGCTTTTACTGTAACATTTGTAAAAAATAGCTTTGTCTCAGGCCAAAACTGACGACTACAGTTTTTCTTAAACAAGGAGCAATATTTTCAATCAAAACCATGTTTGCCATCAACAAGTAACTGATTTCTAATGATTAGGACCAAAAAAACTCACTTCTGAGCGCTTCCTGCAGCTTTTACTGTAACATTTGTAAAAATAACTTTGTCTCAGGCCAAAACTGACAACTACAGTTTTTCTTAAACAAGGAGCAATATTTTCAATCAAAACCATGTTTGCCATCAACAAGTAACTGATTTCTAATGATTAGGACCAAAGAACTCACTTCTGAGAGCTTCCTGCAGCTTTTACTGTAACATTTGTAAAAATAGCTTTGTCTCAGGCCAAAACTGACAACTACAGTTTTTCTTAAACAAGGAGCAATATTTTCAATCAAAACCATGTTTGCCATCAACAAGTAACTGATTTCTAATGATTAGGAGCCCAAAAAAAACTTCTGAGAGCTTCCTGCAGCTTTTACTGTAACATTTGTAAAAATAGCTTTCTCTCAGGCCAAAACTGACAACTACAGTTTTTCTTAAACAAGGAGCAATATTTTCAATCAAAACCATGTTTGCCATCAACAAGTAACTGATTTCTAATGATTAGGACCAAAAAAACTCACTTCTGAGGGCTTCCTGCAGCTTTTACTGTAACATTTGTAAAAATAGCTTTGTCTCAGGCCAAAACTGACAACTACAGTTTTTCTTAAACAAGGAGCAATATTTTCAATCAAAACCATGTTTGCCATCAACAAGTAACTGATTTATAATGATTAGGAGCCCAAAAAAAACTTCTGAGAGCTTCCTGCAGCTTTTACTGTAACATTTGTAAAAATAGCTTTCTCTCAGGCCAAAACTGACAACTACAGTTTTTCTTAAACAAGGAGCAATATTTTCAATCAAAACCATGTTTGCCATCAACAAGTAACTGATTTCTAATGATTAGGACCAAAAAAACTCACTTCTGAGCGCTTCCTGCAGCTTTTACTGTAACATTTGTAAAAATAACTTTGTCTCAGGCCAAAACTGACAACTACAGTTTTTCTTAAACAAGGAGCAATATTTTCAATCAAAACCATGTTTGCCATCAACAAGTAACTGATTTCTAATGATTAGGACCAAAGAACACACTTCTGAGAGCTTCCTGCAGCTTTTACTGTAACATTTGTAAAAATAGCTTTGTCTCAGGCCAAAACTGACAACTACAGTTTTTCTTAAACAAGGAGCAATATTTTCAATCAAAACCATGTTTGCCATCAACAAGTAACTGATTTCTAATGATTAGGACCAAAAAACTCACTTCTGAGAGCTTCCTGCAGCTTTTACTGTAACATTTGTAAAAATAGCTTTCTCTCTGGCCAAAACTGACAACTACAGTTTTTCTTAAACAAGGAGCAATATTTTCAATCAAAACCATGTTTGCTATCAACAAGTAACTGATTTCTAATGATTAGGACCAAAAAACTCACTTCTGAGAGCTTCCTGCAGCTTTTACTGTAACATTTGTACAAATAGCTTTCTCTCGGCGAGAGAAGACCAAAACTGACAACTATAGTTTTTCTTAAACAAGGAGCAAAACTTTCAATCAAAACCATGTTTGCCATCAACAAGTAACTAATTTCTAATGATTAGGACCAAAAAACTCACTTCTGAGAGCTTTCTGCAGCTTTTACTGTAACATTTGTAAAAATAGCTTTCTCTCGGCGAGGGAAGCCCAAAACTGACAACTACAGTTTTTCTTAAACAAGGAGCAATATTTTCAATCAAAACCATGTTTGCCATCAACAAGTAACTGATTTCTAATGATTAGGACCAAAAAACTCACTTCTGAGAGCTTCCTGCAGCTTTTACTGTAACATTTGTAAAAAATAGCTTTCTCTCGGCGAGAGAAGGCCAAAACTGACAACTATAGTTTTTCTTAAACAAGGAGCAATATTTTCAATCAAAACCATGTTTGCCATCAACAAGTAACTGATTTCTAATGATTAGGACCAAAAAACTCACTTCTGAGAGCTTCCTGCAGCTTTTACTGTAACATTTGTAAAAATAGCTTTCTCTCGGCGAGAGAAGCCCAAAACTGACAACTATAGTTTTTCTTAAACAAGCAGCAAAACGTTCAATCAAAACCATGTTTGCCATCAACAAGTAACTGATTTCTAATGATTAGGAGCCCAAAAAAAAACTTCTGAGAGCTTCCTGCAGCTTTTACTGTAACATTTGTAAAAATAGCTTTCTCTCGGCGAGAGAAGCCCAAAACTGACAACTACAGTTTTTCTTAAACAAGGAGCAATATTTTCAATCAAAACCATGTTTGCTATCAACAAGTAACTGATTTCTAATGATTAGGACCAAAAAACTCACTTCTGAGAGCTTCCTGCAGCTTTTACTGTAACATTTGTACAAATAGCTTTCTCTCAGGCCAAAACTGACAACTACAGTTTTTCTTAAACAAGGAGCAATATTTTCAATCAAAACCATGTTTGCCATCAACAAGTAACTGATTTCTAATGATTAGGACCAAAAAACTCACTTCTGAGAGCTTCCTGCAGCTTTTACTGTAACATTTGTAAAAATAGCTTTCTCTCTGGCCAAAACTGACAACTACAGTTTTTCTTAAACAAGGAGCAATATTTTCAATCAAAACCATGTTTGCCATCAACAAGTAACTGATTTCTAATGATTAGGACCAAAAAACTCACTTCTGAGAGCTTCCTGCAGCTTTTACTGTAACATTTGTAAAAATAGCTTTCTCTCAGGCCAAAACTGACAACTACAGTTTTTCTTAAACAAGGATCAATATTTTCAACAAAACCATGTTTGCCATCAACAAGTAACTGATTTCTAATGATTAGGACCAAAAAACTTACTTCTGAGAGCTTCCTGCAGCTTTTACTGTAACATTTGTAAAAATAGCTTTCTCTCAGGCCAAAACTGACAACTACAGTTTTCTTAAACAAGGAGCAATATTTTCAATCAAAACCATGTTTGCCATCAACAAGTAACTGATTTCTAATGATTAGGAGCAAAAAACTCACTTCTGAGAGCTTCCTGCAGCTTTTACTGTAACATTTGTAAAAATAGCTTTGTCTCAGGCCAAAACTGACGACTACAGTTTTTCTTAAACAAGGAGCAATATTTTCAATCAAAACCATGTTTGCCATCAACAAGTAACTGATTTCTAATGATTAGGACCAAAAAAACTCACTTCTGAGCGCTTCCTGCAGCTTTTACTGTAACATTTGTAAAAATAACTTTGTCTCAGGCCAAAACTGACAACTACAGTTTTTCTTAAACAAGGAGCAATATTTTCAATCAAAACCATGTTTGCCATCAACAAGTAACTGATTTCTAATGATTAGGACCAAAGAACTCACTTCTGAGAGCTTCCTGCAGCTTTTACTGTAACATTTGTAAAAATAGCTTTGTCTCAGGCCAAAACTGACAACTACAGTTTTTCTTAAACAAGGAGCAATATTTTCAATCAAAACCATGTTTGCCATCAACAAGTAACTGATTTCTAATGATTAGGAGCCCAAAAAAAACTTCTGAGAGCTTCCTGCAGCTTTTACTGTAACATTTGTAAAAATAGCTTTCTCTCAGGCCAAAACTGACAACTACAGTTTTTCTTAAACAAGGAGCAATATTTTCAATCAAAACCATGTTTGCCATCAACAAGTAACTGATTTCTAATGATTATGACCAAAAAACTCACTTCTGAGAGCTTCCTGCAGCTTTTACTGTAACATTTGTAAAAATAGCTTTCTCTCAGGCCAAAACTGACAACTACAGTTTTCTTAAACAAGGAGCAATATTTTCAATCAAAACCATGTTTGCCATCAACAAGTAACTGATTTCTAATGATTAGGAGCAAAAAACTCACTTCTGAGAGCTTCCTGCAGCTTTTACTGTAACATTTGTAAAAAATAGCTTTGTCTCAGGCCAAAACTGACGACTACAGTTTTTCTTAAACAAGGAGCAATATTTTCAATCAAAACCATGTTTGCCATCAACAAGTAACTGATTTCTAATGATTAGGACCAAAAAAACTCACTTCTGAGCGCTTCCTGCAGCTTTTACTGTAACATTTGTAAAAATAACTTTGTCTCAGGCCAAAACTGACAACTACAGTTTTTCTTAAACAAGGAGCAATATTTTCAATCAAAACCATGTTTGCCATCAACAAGTAACTGATTTCTAATGATTAGGACCAAAGAACTCACTTCTGAGAGCTTCCTGCAGCTTTTACTGTAACATTTGTAAAAATAGCTTTGTCTCAGGCCAAAACTGACAACTACAGTTTTTCTTAAACAAGGAGCAATATTTTCAATCAAAACCATGTTTGCCATCAACAAGTAACTGATTTCTAATGATTAGGAGCCCAAAAAAAACTTCTGAGAGCTTCCTGCAGCTTTTACTGTAACATTTGTAAAAATAGCTTTCTCTCAGGCCAAAACTGACAACTACAGTTTTTCTTAAACAAGGAGCAATATTTTCAATCAAAACCATGTTTGCCATCAACAAGTAACTGATTTCTAATGATTAGGACCAAAAAAACTCACTTCTGAGCGCTTCCTGCAGCTTTTACTGTAACATTTGTAAAAATAGCTTTCTCTCTGGCCAAAACTGACAACTACAGTTTTTCTTAAACAAGGAGCAATATTTTCAATCAAAACCATGTTTGCTATCAACAAGTAACTGATTTCTAATGATTAGGACCAAAAAACTCACTTCTGAGAGCTTCCTGCAGCTTTTACTGTAACATTTGTACAAATAGCTTTCTCTCGGCGAGAGAAGACCAAAACTGACAACTATAGTTTTTCTTAAACAAGGAGCAAAACTTTCAATCAAAACCATGTTTGCCATCAACAAGTAACTAATTTCTAATGATTAGGACCAAAAAACTCACTTCTGAGAGCTTTCTGCAGCTTTTACTGTAACATTTGTAAAAATAGCTTTCTCTCGGCGAGGGAAGCCCAAAACTGACAACTACAGTTTTTCTTAAACAAGGAGCAATATTTTCAATCAAAACCATGTTTGCCATCAACAAGTAACTGATTTCTAATGATTAGGACCAAAAAACTCACTTCTGAGAGCTTCCTGCAGCTTTTACTGTAACATTTGTAAAAAATAGCTTTCTCTCGGCGAGAGAAGGCCAAAACTGACAACTATAGTTTTTCTTAAACAAGGAGCAATATTTTCAATCAAAACCATGTTTGCCATCAACAAGTAACTGATTTCTAATGATTAGGACCAAAAAACTCACTTCTGAGAGCTTCCTGCAGCTTTTACTGTAACATTTGTAAAAATAGCTTTCTCTCAGGCCAAAACTGACAACTACAGTTTTTCTTAAACAAGGATCAATATTTTCAACAAAACCATGTTTGCCATCAACAAGTAACTGATTTCTAATGATTAGGACCAAAAAACTTACTTCTGAGAGCTTCCTGCAGCTTTTACTGTAACATTTGTAAAAATAGCTTTCTCTCGGCGAGAGAAGCCCAAAACTGACAACTACAGTTTTTCTTAAACAAGGAGCAATATTTTCAATCAAAACCATGTTTGCTATCAACAAGTAACTGATTTCTAATGATTAGGACCAAAAAACTCACTTCTGAGAGCTTCCTGCAGCTTTTACTGTAACATTTGTACAAATAGCTTTCTCTCAGGCCAAAACTGACAACTACAGTTTTTCTTAAACAAGGAGCAATATTTTCAATCAAAACCATGTTTGCCATCAACAAGTAACTGATTTCTAATGATTAGGACCAAAAAACTCACTTCTGAGAGCTTCCTGCAGCTTTTACTGTAACATTTGTAAAAATAGCTTTCTCTCTGGCCAAAACTGACAACTACAGTTTTTCTTAAACAAGGATCAATATTTTCAACAAAACCATGTTTGCCATCAACAAGTAACTGATTTCTAATGATTAGGACCAAAAAACTTACTTCTGAGAGCTTCCTGCAGCTTTTACTGTAACATTTGTAAAAATAGCTTTCTCTCAGGCCAAAACTGACAACTACAGTTTTTCTTAAACAAGGAGCAAAATTTTCAATCAAAACCATGTTTGCCATCAACAAGTAACTGATTTCTAATGATAAGGAGCCTAAAACTAACTTCTGAGAGCTTCCTGCAGCTTTTACTGTAACATTTGTAAAAATAGCTTTCTCTCAGGCCAAAACTGACAACTACAGTTTTTCTTAAACAAGGATCAATATTTTCAATGAAAACCATGTTTGCCATCAACAAGTAACTGATTTCTAATGATTAGGACCAAAAAACTCACTTCTGAGAGCTTCCTGCAGCTTTTACTGTAACATTTGTAAAAATAGCTTTCTCTCAGGCCAAAACTGACAACTACAGTTTTTCTTAAACAAGGAGCAATATTTTCAATCAAAACCATGTTTGCCATCAACAAGTAACTGATTTCTAATGATTAGGACCAAAAAACTCACTTCTGAGAGCTTCCTGCAGCTTTTACTGTAACATTTGTAAAAAAATAGCTTTCTCTCAGCGAGAGAAGCCCAAAACTGACAACTATAGTTTTTCTTAAACAAGGAGCCATATTTTCAATCAAAACCATGTTTGCCATCAACTAGTAACTGATTTCTAATGATTAGGAGCCTAAAAATAACTTCTGAGAGCTTCCTGCAGCTTTTACTGTAACATTTGTAAAAATAGCTTTCTCTCAGGCCAAAACTGACAACTACAGTTTTTCTTAAACAAGGAGCAAAATTTTCAATCAAAACCATGTTTGCCATCAACAAGTAACTGATTTCTAATGATTAGGACCAAAAAACTCACTTCTGAGAGCTTCCTGCAGCTTTTACTGTAACATTTGTAAAAATAGCTTTCTCTCAGGCCAAAACTGACAACTACAGTTTTTCTTAAACAAGGAGCAATATTTTCAATCAAAACCATGTTTGCCATCAACAAGTAACTGATTTCTAATGATTAGGACCAAAAAACTCACTTCTGAGAGCTTCCTGCAGCTTTTACTGTAACATTTGTAAAAAATAGCTTTCTCTCGGCGAGAGAAGCCCAAAACTGACAACTATAGTTTTTCTTAAACAAGGAGCCATATTTTCAATCAAAACCATGTTTGCCATCAACTAGTAACTGATTTCTAATGATTAGGAGCCTAAAAATAACTTCTGAGAGCTTCCTGCAGCTTTTACTGTAACATTTGTAAAAATAGCTTTCTCTCAGGCCAAAACTGACAACTACAGTTTTTCTTAAACAAGGAGCAATATTTTCAATCAAAACAATGTTTGCCATCAACAAGTAACTGATTTCTAATGATTAGGACCAAAAAACACACTTCTGAGAGCTTCCTGCAGCTTTTACTGTAACATTTGTAAAAATAGCTTTGTCTCAGGCCAAAACTGACAACTACAGTTTTTCTTAAACAAGGAGCAATATTTTCAATCAAAACCATGTTTGCCATCAACAAGTAACTGATTTCTAATGATTAGGACCAAAAAACTCACTTCTGAGAGCTTCCTGCAGCTTTTACTGTAACATTTGTAAAAATAGCTTTGTCTCAGGCCAAAACTGACAACTACAGTTTTTCTCAAACAAGGAGCAATATTTTCAATCAAAACCATGTTTGCCATCAACAATTAACTGATTTCTAATGATTAGGACCAAAAAACTCACTTCTGAGAGCTTCCTGCAGCTTTTACTGTAACATTTGTAAAAATAGCTTTCTCTCAGGCCAAAACTGACAACTACAGTTTTTCTTAAACAAGGAGCAATATTTTCAATCAAAACCATGTTTGCCATCAACAAGTAACTGATTTCTAATGATTAGGACCAAAAAACTAACTTCTGAGAGCTTCCTGCAGCTTTTACTGTAACATTTGTAAAAATAGCTTTCTCTCAGGCCAAAACTGACAACTACAGTTTTTCTTAAACAAGGAGCAATATTTTCAATCAAAACCATGTTTGCCATCAACAAGTAACTGATTTCTAATGATTAGGACCAAAAAACTCACTTCTGAGAGCTTCCTGCAGCTTTTACTGTAACATTTGTAAAAATAGCTTTGTCTCAGGCCAAAACTGACAACTACAGTTTTTCTTAAACAAGGAGCAATATTTTCAATCAAAACCATGTTTGCCATCAACAAGTAACTGATTTCTAATGATTAGGAGCCCAAAAATAACTTCTGAGAGCTTCCTGCAGCTTTTACTGTAACATTTGTAAAAATAGCTTTGTCTCAGGCCAAAACTGACAACTACAGTTTTTCTTAAACAAGGAGCAATATTTTCAATCAAAACCATGTTTGCCATCAACAAGTAACTGATTTCTAATGATTAGGAGCCCAAAAATAACTTCTGGGAGCTTCTTGCAGCTTTTACTGTAACATTTGTAAAAATAGCTTTCTCTCAGGCCAAAACTGACAACAACAGTTTTTCTCAAACAAGGAGCAATATTTTCAATCAAACCTATGTTTGCCATCAACAAGTAACTGATTTCTAATGATTAGGACCAAAAAACTCACTTCTGAGAGCTTCCTGCAGCTTTTGCTGTAACATTTGTAAAAATAGCTTTCTCTCAGGCCAAAACTGACAACTACAGTTTTTCTTAAACAAGGAGCAAAATTTTCAATCAAAACCATGTTTGCCATCAACAAGTAACTGATTTCTAATGATAAGGAGCCTAAAACTAACTTCTGAGAGCTTCCTGCAGCTTTTACTGTAACATTTGTAAAAATAGCTTTCTCTCAGGCCAAAACTGACAACTACAGTTTTTCTTAAACAAGGATCAATATTTTCAATGAAAACCATGTTTGCCATCAACAAGTAACTGATTTCTAATGATTAGGACCAAAAAACTCACTTCTGAGAGCTTCCTGCAGCTTTTACTGTAACATTTGTAAAAATAGCTTTCTCTCAGGCCAAAACTGACAACTACAGTTTTTCTTAAACAAGGAGCAATATTTTCAATCAAAACCATGTTTGCCATCAACAAGTAACTGATTTCTAATGATTAGGACCAAAAAACTCACTTCTGAGAGCTTCCTGCAGCTTTTACTGTAACATTTGTAAAAAATAGCTTTCTCTCGGCGAGAGAAGCCCAAAACTGACAACTATAGTTTTTCTTAAACAAGGAGCCATATTTTCAATCAAAACCATGTTTGCCATCAACTAGTAACTGATTTCTAATGATTAGGAGCCTAAAAATAACTTCTGAGAGCTTCCTGCAGCTTTTACTGTAACATTTGTAAAAATAGCTTTCTCTCAGGCCAAAACTGACAACTACAGTTTTTCTTAAACAAGGAGCAATATTTTCAATCAAAACAATGTTTGCCATCAACAAGTAACTGATTTCTAATGATTAGGACCAAAAAACTCACTTCTGAGAGCTTCCTGCAGCTTTTACTGTAACATTTGTAAAAATAGCTTTGTCTCAGGCCAAAACTGACAACTACAGTTTTTCTTAAACAAGGAGCAATATTTTCAATCAAAACCATGTTTGCCATCAACAAGTAACTGATTTCTAATGATTAGGACCAAAAAACTCACTTCTGAGAGCTTCCTGCAGCTTTTACTGTAACATTTGTAAAAATAGCTTTGTCTCAGGCCAAAACTGACAACTACAGTTTTTCTCAAACAAGGAGCAATATTTTCAATCAAAACCATGTTTGCCATCAACAATTAACTGATTTCTAATGATTAGGACCAAAAAACTCACTTCTGAGAGCTTCCTGCAGCTTTTACTGTAACATTTGTAAAAATAGCTTTCTCTCAGGCCAAAACTGACAACTACAGTTTTTCTTAAACAAGGAGCAATATTTTCAATCAAAACCATGTTTGCCATCAACAAGTAACTGATTTCTAATGATTAGGAGCCCAAAAATAACTTCTGAGAGCTTCCTGCAGCTTTTACTGTAACATTTGTAAAAATAGCTTTGTCTCAGGCCAAAACTGACAACTACAGTTTTTCTTAAACAAGGAGCAATATTTTCAATCAAAACCATGTTTGCCATCAACAAGTAACTGATTTCTAATGATTAGGAGCCCAAAAATAACTTCTGGGAGCTTCTTGCAGCTTTTACTGTAACATTTGTAAAAATAGCTTTCTCTCAGGCCAAAACTGACAACAACAGTTTTTCTCAAACAAGGAGCAATATTTTCAATCAAACCCATGTTTGCCATCAACAAGTAACTGATTTCTAATGATTAGGACCAAAAAACTCACTTCTGAGAGCTTCCTGCAGCTTTTACTGTAACATTTGTAAAAATAGCTTTCTCTCAGGCCAAAACTGACAACTACAGTTTTTCTTAAACAAGGAGCAATATTTTCAATCAAAACCATGTTTGCCATCAACAAGTAACTGATTTCTAATGATTAGGACCAAAAAACTAACTTCTGAGAGCTTCCTGCAGCTTTTACTGTAACATTTGTAAAAATTGCTTTCTCTCAGGCCAAAACTGACAACTACAGTTTTTCTTAAACAAGGAGCAATATTTTCAATCAAAACCATGTTTGCCATCAACAAGTAACTGATTTCTAATGATTAGGAGCCCAAAAATAACTTCTGAGAGCTTCCTGCAGCTTTTACTGTAACATTTGTAAAAATAGCTTTGTCTCAGGCCAAAACTGACAACTACAGTTTTTCTTAAACAAGGAGCAATATTTTCAATCAAAACCATGTTTGCCATCAACAAGTAACTGATTTCTAATGATTAGGAGCCCAAAAATAACTTCTGGGAGCTTCTTGCAGCTTTTACTGTAACATTTGTAAAAATAGCTTTCTCTCAGGCCAAAACTGACAACTACAGTTTTTCTTAAACAAGGATCAATATTTTCAATGAAAACCATGTTTGCCATCAACAAGTAACTGATTTCTAATGATTAGGACCAAAAAACTCACTTCTGAGAGCTTCCTGCAGCTTTTACTGTAACATTTGTAAAAATAGCTTTCTCTCAGGCCAAAACTGACAACTACAGTTTTTCTTAAACAAGGAGCAATATTTTCAATCAAAACCATGTTTGCCATCAACAAGTAACTGATTTCTAATGATTAGGACCAAAAAACTCACTTCTGAGAGCTTCCTGCAGCTTTTACTGTAACATTTGTAAAAAATAGCTTTCTCTCGGCGAGAGAAGCCCAAAACTGACAACTATAGTTTTTCTTAAACAAGGAGCCATATTTTCAATCAAAACCATGTTTGCCATCAACTAGTAACTGATTTCTAATGATTAGGAGCCTAAAAATAACTTCTGAGAGCTTCCTGCAGCTTTTACTGTAACATTTGTAAAAATAGCTTTCTCTCAGGCCAAAACTGACAACTACAGTTTTTCTTAAACAAGGAGCAATATTTTCAATCAAAACAATGTTTGCCATCAACAAGTAACTGATTTCTAATGATTAGGACCAAAAAACTCACTTCTGAGAGCTTCCTGCAGCTTTTACTGTAACATTTGTAAAAATAGCTTTGTCTCAGGCCAAAACTGACAACTACAGTTTTTCTTAAACAAGGAGCAATATTTTCAATCAAAACCATGTTTGCCATCAACAAGTAACTGATTTCTAATGATTAGGACCAAAAAACTCACTTCTGAGAGCTTCCTGCAGCTTTTACTGTAACATTTGTAAAAATAGCTTTGTCTCAGGCCAAAACTGACAACTACAGTTTTTCTCAAACAAGGAGCAATATTTTCAATCAAAACCATGTTTGCCATCAACAATTAACTGATTTCTAATGATTAGGACCAAAAAACTCACTTCTGAGAGCTTCCTGCAGCTTTTACTGTAACATTTGTAAAAATAGCTTTCTCTCAGGCCAAAACTGACAACTACAGTTTTTCTTAAACAAGGAGCAATATTTTCAATCAAAACCATGTTTGCCATCAACAAGTAACTGATTTCTAATGATTAGGAGCCCAAAAATAACTTCTGAGAGCTTCCTGCAGCTTTTACTGTAACATTTGTAAAAATAGCTTTGTCTCAGGCCAAAACTGACAACTACAGTTTTTCTTAAACAAGGAGCAATATTTTCAATCAAAACCATGTTTGCCATCAACAAGTAACTGATTTCTAATGATTAGGAGCCCAAAAATAACTTCTGGGAGCTTCTTGCAGCTTTTACTGTAACATTTGTAAAAATAGCTTTCTCTCAGGCCAAAACTGACAACAACAGTTTTTCTCAAACAAGGAGCAATATTTTCAATCAAACCCATGTTTGCCATCAACAAGTAACTGATTTCTAATGATTAGGACCAAAAAACTCACTTCTGAGAGCTTCCTGCAGCTTTTACTGTAACATTTGTAAAAATAGCTTTCTCTCAGGCCAAAACTGACAACTACAGTTTTTCTTAAACAAGGAGCAATATTTTCAATCAAAACCATGTTTGCCATCAACAAGTAACTGATTTCTAATGATTAGGACCAAAAAACTAACTTCTGAGAGCTTCCTGCAGCTTTTACTGTAACATTTGTAAAAATAGCTTTCTCTCAGGCCAAAACTGACAACTACAGTTTTTCTTAAACAAGGAGCAATATTTTCAATCAAAACCATGTTTGCCATCAACAAGTAACTGATTTCTAATGATTAGGAGCCCAAAAATAACTTCTGAGAGCTTCCTGCAGCTTTTACTGTAACATTTGTAAAAATAGCTTTGTCTCAGGCCAAAACTGACAACTACAGTTTTTCTTAAACAAGGAGCAATATTTTCAATCAAAACCATGTTTGCCATCAACAAGTAACTGATTTCTAATGATTAGGAGCCCAAAAATAACTTCTGGGAGCTTCTTGCAGCTTTTACTGTAACATTTGTAAAAATAGCTTTCTCTCAGGCCAAAACTGACAACAACAGTTTTTCTCAAACAAGGAGCAATATTTTCAATCAAACCCATGTTTGCCATCAACAAGTAACTGATTTCTAATGATTAGGAGCCCAAAAATAACTTCTGGGAGCTTCTTGCAGCTTTTACTGTAACATTTGTAAAAATAGCTTTCTCTCAGGCCAAAACTGACAACAACAGTTTTTCTCAAACAAGGAGCAATATTTTCAATCAAAACAATGTTTGCCATCAACAAGTAACTGATTTCTAATGATTAGGACCAAAAAACTCACTTCTGAGAGCTTCCTGCAGCTTTTACTGTAACATTTGTAAAAATAGCTTTGTCTCAGGCCAAAACTGACAACTACAGTTTTTCTTAAACAAGGAGCAATATTTTCAATCAAAACCATGTTTGCCATCAACAAGTAACTGATTTCTAATGATTAGGAGCCCAAAAATAACTTCTGGGAGCTTCTTGCAGCTTTTACTGTAACATTTGTAAAAATAGCTTTCTCTCAGGCCAAAACTGACAACAACAGTTTTTCTCAAACAAGGAGCAATATTTTCAATCAAACCCATGTTTGCCATCAACAAGTAACTGATTTCTAATGATTAGGAGCCCAAAAATAACTTCTGGGAGCTTCTTGCAGCTTTTACTGTAACATTTGTAAAAATAGCTTTCTCTCAGGCCAAAACTGACAACAACAGTTTTTCTCAAACAAGGAGCAATATTTTCAATCAAAACAATGTTTGCCATCAACAAGTAACTGATTTCTAATGATTAGGACCAAAAAACTCACTTCTGAGAGCTTCCTGCAGCTTTTACTGTAACATTTGTAAAAATAGCTTTGTCTCAGGCCAAAACTGACAACTACAGTTTTTCTTAAACAAGGAGCAATATTTTCAATCAAAACCATGTTTGCCATCAACAAGTAACTGATTTCTAATGATTAGGACCAAAAAACTCACTTCTGAGAGCTTCCTGCAGCTTTTACTGTAACATTTGTAAAAATAGCTTTGTCTCAGGCCAAAACTGACAACTACAGTTTTTCTCAAACAAGGAGCAATATTTTCAATCAAAACCATGTTTGCCATCAACAATTAACTGATTTCTAATGATTAGGACCAAAAAACTCACTTCTGAGAGCTTCCTGCAGCTTTTACTGTAACATTTGTAAAAATAGCTTTCTCTCAGGCCAAAACTGACAACTACAGTTTTTCTTAAACAAGGAGCAATATTTTCAATCAAAACCATGTTTGCCATCAACAAGTAACTGATTTCTAATGATTAGGACCAAAAAACTAACTTCTGAGAGCTTCCTGCAGCTTTTACTGTAACATTTGTAAAAATAGCTTTCTCTCAGGCCAAAACTGACAACTACAGTTTTTCTTAAACAAGGAGCAATATTTTCAATCAAAACCATGTTTGCCATCAACAAGTAACTGATTTCTAATGATTAGGAGCCCAAAAATAACTTCTGAGAGCTTCCTGCAGCTTTTACTGTAACATTTGTAAAAATAGCTTTGTCTCAGGCCAAAACTGACAACTACAGTTTTTCTTAAACAAGGAGCAATATTTTCAATCAAAACCATGTTTGCCATCAACAAGTAACTGATTTCTAATGATTAGGAGCCCAAAAATAACTTCTGGGAGCTTCTTGCAGCTTTTACTGTAACATTTGTAAAAATAGCTTTCTCTCAGGCCAAAACTGACAACAACAGTTTTTCTCAAACAAGGAGCAATATTTTCAATCAAACCCATGTTTGCCATCAACAAGTAACTGATTTCTAATGATTAGGACCAAAAAACTCACTTCTGAGAGCTTCCTGCAGCTTTTACTGTAACATTTGTAAAAATAGCTTTCTCTCAGGCCAAAACTGACAACTACAGTTTTTCTTAAACAAGGAGCAATATTTTCAATCAAAACCATGTTTGCCATCAACAAGTAACTGATTTCTAATGATTAGGACCAAAAAACTAACTTCTGAGAGCTTCCTGCAGCTTTTACTGTAACATTTGTAAAAATAGCTTTCTCTCAGGCCAAAACTGACAACTACAGTTTTTCTTAAACAAGGAGCAATATTTTCAATCAAAACCATGTTTGCCATCAACAAGTAACTGATTTCTAATGATTAGGAGCCCAAAAATAACTTCTGAGAGCTTCCTGCAGCTTTTACTGTAACATTTGTAAAAATAGCTTTGTCTCAGGCCAAAACTGACAACTACAGTTTTTCTTAAACAAGGAGCAATATTTTCAATCAAAACCATGTTTGCCATCAACAAGTAACTGATTTCTAATGATTAGGAGCCCAAAAATAACTTCTGGGAGCTTCTTGCAGCTTTTACTGTAACATTTGTAAAAATAGCTTTCTCTCAGGCCAAAACTGACAACAACAGTTTTTCTCAAACAAGGAGCAATATTTTAAATCAAACCCATGTTTGCCATCAACAAGTAACTGATTTCTAATGATTAGGACCAAAAAACTCACTTCTGAGAGCTTCCTGCAGCTTTTACTGTAACATTTGTAAAAATAGCTTTCTCTCAGGCCAAAACTGACAACTACAGTTTTTCTTAAACAAGGAGCAAAATTTTCAATCAAAACCATGTTTGCCATCAACAAGTAACTGATTTCTAATGATAAGGAGCCTAAAAATAACTTCTGAGAGCTTTCTGCAGCTTTTACTGTAACATTTGTAAAAATAGCTTTCTCTCAGGCCAAAACTGACAACTACAGTTTTTCTTAAACAAGGAGCAATATTTTCAATCAAAACTATGTTTGCCATCAACAAGTAACTGATTTCTAATTATTAGGAGCCTAAAAATAAGTTCTGAGAGCTTCCTGCAGCTTTTACTGTAACATTTGTAAAAATAGCTTTCTCTCAGGCCAAAACTGACAACTACAGTTTTTCTTAAACAAGGAGCAATATTTTCAATCAAAACCATGTTTGCCATCAACAAGTAACTGATTTCTAATGATTAGGACCAAAAAACTCACTTCTGAGAGATTCCTGCAGCTTTTACTGTAACATTTGTAAAAATAGCTTTCTCTCAGGCCAAAACTGACAACTAGAGTTTTTCTTAAACAAGGAGCAATATTTTCAATCAAAACCATGTTTGCCATCAACAAGTAACTGATTTCTAATGATTAGGACCAAAAAACTCACTTCTGAGAGCTTCCTGCAGCTTTTACTGTAACATTTGTAAAAATAGCTTTCTCTGAGGCCAAAACTGACAACTACAGTTTTTCTTAAACAAGGAGCAAAATTTTCAATCAAAACCATGTTTGCCATCAACAAGTAACTGATTTCTAATGATAAGGAGCCTAAAAATAACTTCTGAGAGCTCCCTGCAGCTTTTACTGTAACATTTGTAAAAATAGCTTTCTCTCAGGCCAAAACTGACAACTACAGTTTTTCTTAAACAAGGAGCAATATTTTCAATCAAAACCATGTTTGCCATCAACAAGTAACTGATTTCTAATTATTAGGAGCCTAAAAATAAGTTCTGAGAGCTTCCTGCAGCTTTTACTGTAACATTTGTAAAAATAGCTTTCTCTCAGGCCAAAACTGACAACTACAGTTTTTCTTAAACAAGGAGCAAAATTTTCAATCAAAACCATGTTTGCCATCAACAAGTAACTGATTTCTAATGATAAGGAGCCTAAAACTAACTTCTGAGAGCTTCCTGCAGCTTTTACTGTAACATTTGTAAAAATAGCTTTCTCTCAGGCCAAAACTGACAACTACAGTTTTTCTTAAACAAGGATCAATATTTTCAATGAAAACCATGTTTGCCATCAACAAGTAACTGATTTCTAATGATTAGGACCAAAAAACTCACTTCTGAGAGCTTCCTGCAGCTTTTACTGTAACATTTGTAAAAAATAGCTTTCTCTCGGCGAGAGAAGCCCAAAACTGACAACTATAGTTTTTCTTAAACAAGGAGCCATATTTTCAATCAAAACCATGTTTGCCATCAACTAGTAACTAATTTCTAATGATTAGGAGCCTAAAAATAACTTCTGAGAGCTTCCTGCAGCTTTTACTGTAACATTTGTAAAAATAGCTTTCTCTCAGGCCAAAACTGACAACTACAGTTTTTCTTAAACAAGGAGCAATATTTTCAATCAAAACAATGTTTGCCATCAACAAGTAACTGATTTCTAATGATTAGGACCAAAAAACTCACTTCTGAGAGCTTCCTGCAGCTTTTACTGTAACATTTGTAAAAATAGCTTTCTCTCAGGCCAAAACTGACAACTACAGTTTTTCTTAAACAAGGAGCAATATTTTCAATCAAAACCATGTTTGCCATCAACAAGTAACTGATTTCTAATGATTAGGACCAAAAAACTAACTTCTGAGAGCTTCCTGCAGCTTTTACTGTAACATTTGTAAAAATAGCTTTCTCTCAGGCCAAAACTGACAACTACAGTTTTTCTTAAACAAGGAGCAATATTTTCAATCAAAACCATGTTTGCCATCAACAAGTAACTGATTTCTAATGATTAGGAGCCCAAAAATAACTTCTGAGAGCTTCCTGCAGCTTTTACTGTAACATTTGTAAAAATAGCTTTGTCTCAGGCCAAAACTGACAACTACAGTTTTTCTTAAACAAGGAGCAATATTTTCAATCAAAACCATGTTTGCCATCAACAAGTAACTGATTTCTAATGATTAGGAGCCCAAAAATAACTTCTGGGAGCTTCTTGCAGCTTTTACTGTAACATTTGTAAAAATAGCTTTGTCTCAGGCCAAAACTGACAACTACAGTTTTTCTTAAACAAGGAGCAATATTTTCAATCAAAACCATGTTTGCCATCAACAAGTAACTGATTTCTAATGATTAGGACCAAAAAACTCACTTCTGAGAGCTTCCTGCAGCTTTTACTGTAACATTTGTAAAAATAGCTTTGTCTCAGGCCAAAACTGACAACTACAGTTTTTCTTAAACAAGGAGCAATATTTTCAATCAAAACCATGTTTGCCATCAACAATTAACTGATTTCTAATGATTAGGACCAAAAAACTCACTTCTGAGAGCTTCCTGCAGCTTTTACTGTAACATTTGTAAAAATAGCTTTCTCTCAGGCCAAAACTGACAACTACAGTTTTTCTTAAACAAGGAGCAATATTTTCAATCAAAACCATGTTTGCCATCAACAAGTAACTGATTTCTAATGATTAGGACCAAAAAACTAACTTCTGAGAGCTTCCTGCAGCTTTTACTGTAACATTTGTAAAAATAGCTTTGTCTCAGGCCAAAACTGACAACTACAGTTTTTCTTAAACAAGGAGCAATATTTTCAAACAAAACCATGTTTGCCATCAACAAGTAACTGATTTCTAATGATTAGGACCAAAAAACTCACTTCTGAGAGCTTCCTGCAGCTTTTACTGTAACATTTGTAAAAATAGCTTTCTCTCAGGCCAAAACTGTCAACTACAGTTTTTCTTAAACAAGGATCAATATTTTCAATCAAAACCATGTTTGCCATCAACAAGTCAAGTGACTGATTTCTAATGATTAGGACCAAAAAACTCACTTCTGAGAGCTTCCTGCAGCTTTTACTGTAACATTTGTAAAAATAGCTTTCTCTCAGGCCAAAACTGACAACTACAGTTTTTCTTAAACAAGGAGCAATATTTTCAATCAAAACCATGTTTGCCATCAACAAGTAACTGATTTCTAATGATTAGGACCAAAAAACTTACTTCTGAGAGCTTCCTGCAGCTTTTACTGTAACATTTGTAAAAATAGCTTTCTCTCAGGCCAAAACTGACAACTACAGTTTTTCTTAAACAAGGAGCCATATTTTCAATCAAAACCATGTTTGCCATCAACAAGTAACTGATTTCTAATGATTAGGACCAAAAAACTCACTTCTGAGAGCTTCCTGCAGCTTTTACTGTAACATTTGTAAAAATAGCTTTCTCTCGGCGAGAGAAGCCCAAAACTGACAACTATAGTTTTTCTTAAACAAGGAGCCATATTTTCAATCAAAACCATGTTTGCCATCAACAAGTAACTGATTTCTAATGATTAGGAGCAAAAAACTCACTTCTGAGAGCTTCCTGCAGCTTTTACTGTAACATTTGTAAAAATAGCTTTCTCTCGGCGAGAGAAGCCCAAAACTGACAACTATAGTTTTTCTTAAACAAGGAGCAATATTTTCAATCAAAACCATGTTTGCCATCAACAAGTAACTAATTTTTAATGATTAGGAGCAAAAAACTCACTTCTGAGAGATTCCTGCAGCTTTTACTGTAACATTTGTAAAAATAGCTTTCTCTCGGCGAGAGAAGACCAAAACTGACAACTACAGTTTTACTTAAAAAAGGAGCAATATTTTCAATCAAAACCATGTTTGCCATCAACAAGTAACTAATTTTTAATGATTAGGAGCAAAAAACTCACTTCTGAGAGATTCCTGCAGCTTTTACTGTAACATTTGTAAAAATAGCTTCTTCTCGGCGAGAGAAGACCAAAACTGACAACTACAGTTTTACTTAAAAAAGGAGCAATATTTTCAATCAAAACCATGTTTGCCATCAACAAGTAACTAATTTCTAATGATTAGGAGCAAAAAACTCACTTCTGAGAGCTTCCTGCAGCTTTTACTGTAACATTTGTAAAAATAGCTTTCTCTTGGCGAGAGAAGCCCAAAACTGACAACTATAGTTTTTCTTAAACAAGGAGCCATATTTTTAATCAAAACCATGTTTGCCATCAACAAGTAACTAATTTCTAATGATTAGGATCAAAAAACTCACTTCAGAGAGCTTTCTGCAGCTTTTACTGTAACATTTGTAAAAATAGCTTTCTCTCGGCGAGAGAAGCCCAAAACTGACAACTATAGTTTTTCTTAAACAAGGAGCCATATTTTCAATCAAAACCATGTTTGCCATCAACAAGTAACTGATTTCTAATGATTAGGAGCAAAAAACTCACTTCTGAGAGCTTCCTGCAGCTTTTACTGTATCATTTGTAAAAATAGCTTTCTCTCGGCGAGAGAAGCCCAAAACTGACAACTATAGTTTTTCTTAAACAAGGAGCCATATTTTCAATCAAAACCATGTTTGCCATCAACAAGTAACTAATTTCTAATGATTAGTTCCAAAAAACTCACTTCTGAGAGCTTCCTGCAGCTTTTACTGTAACATTTGTAAAAATAGCTTTCTCTCGGCGAGAGAAGCCCAAAACTGACAACTATAGTTTTTCTTAAACAAGGAGCCATATTTTCAATCAAAACCATGTTTGCCATCAACAAGTAACTGATTTCTAATGATTAGGAGCAAAAAACTCACTTCTGAGAGCTTCCTGCAGCTTTTACTGTAACATTTGTAAAAATAGCTTTCTCTCGGCGAGAGAAGCCCAAAACTGACAACTATAGTTTTTCTTAAAAAAGGAGCAATATTTTCAATCAAAACCATGTTTGCCATCAACAAGTAACTAATTTTTAATGATTAGGAGCAAAAAACTCACTTCTGAGAGGTTTTTGATTGAAAATATGGCTCCTTGTTTAAGAAAAACTATAGTTGTCAGTTTTGGGCTTCTCTCGCCGAGAGGAAGCTATTTTTACAAATGTTACAGTAAAAGCTGCAGGAAGCTCTCAGAAGTGAGTTTTTTGATCCTAATCATTAGAAATTAGTTACTTGTTGATGGCAAACATGGTTTTGATTGAAAATATGGCTCCTTGTTTAAGAAAAACCATAGTTGTCAGTTTTGGGCTTCTCTCGCCGAGAGGAAGCTATTTTTACAAATGTTACAGTAAAAGCTGCAGGAAGCTCTCAGAAGTGAGTTTTTTTATCCTAATCATTAGAAATTAGTTACTTGTTGATGGCAAACATGGTTTTGATTGAAAATATGGCTCCTTGTTTAAGAAAAACCATAGTTGTCAGTTTTGGGCTTCTCTCGCCGAGAGAAAGCTATTTTTACAAATGTTACAGTAAAAGCTGCAGGAAGCTCTCAGAAGTGAGTTTTTTGGTCCTAATCATTAGAAATCAGTTACTTGTTGATGGCAAACACGGTTTTGATTGAAAATATTGCTCCTTGTTTAAAAAAAACTGTAGTTGTCAGTTTTGGCCTGAGACAAAGCTATTTTTACAAATGTTACAGTAAAAGCTGCAGGAAGCTCTCAGAAGTGAGTTTTTTTGGTCCTAATCATTATAAATCAGTTACTTGTTGATGGCAAACATGGTTTTGATTGAAAATATTGCTCCTTGTTTAAGTAAAACTGTAGTTGTCAGTTTTGGCCTGAGAGAAAGCTATTTTTACAATTGTTACAGTAAAAGCTGCAGAAAGCTCTCAGAAGTGAGTTTTTTGGTCCTAATCATTAGAAATCAGTTACTTGTTGATGGCAAACATGGTTTTGATTGAAAATATTGCTCCTTGTTTAAGAAAAACTGTAGTTGTCAGTTTTGGCCTGAGACAAAGCTATTTTTACAAATGTTACAATAAAAGCTGCAGGAAGCTCTCAGAAGTGAGTTTTTTGGTCCTAATCATTAGAAATTACTTACTTGTTGATGGCAAACATGGTTTTGATTGAAAATATTGCTCCTTGTTTAAGAAAAACTGTAGTTGTCAGTTTTGGCCTGAGACAAAGCTATTTTTACAAATGTTACAGTAAAAGTTGCGGAAGCTCTTAGAAGTGAGTTTTTTGGTCCTAATCATTAGAAATCAGTTACTTGTTGATGGCAAACACGGTTTTGATTGAAAATATTGCTCCTTGTTTAAGAAAAACTGTAGTTGTCAGTTTTGGCCTGAGACAAAGCTATTTTTACAAATGTTACAGTAAAAGTTGCGGAAGCTCTTAGAAGTGAGTTTTTTGGTCCTAATCATTAGAAATCAGTTATTTGTTGATGGCAAACACGGTTTTGATTGAAAATATTGCTCCTTGTTTAAGAAAAACTGTAGTTGTCAGTTTTGGCCTGAGAGAAAGCTATTTTTACAAATGTTACAGTAAAAGCTGCAGGAAGCTCTCAGAAGTGAGTTTTTTGGTCCTAATCATTAGAAATCAGTTACTTGTTGATGGCAAACATGGTTTTGATTGAAAATATTGCTCCTTGATTAAGAAAAACTGTAGTTGTCAGTTTTGGCCTGAGAGAAAGCTATTTTTACAAATGTTACAGTAAAAGCTGCAGGAAGCTCTCAGAAGTGTTTTTTTTCTGGTCCTAATCATTAGAAATCAGTTGCTTGTTGATGGCAAACATGGTTTTGATTTAAAATATTGCTCCGTGTTTAAGAAAAACCGTAGTTGTCAGTTTTGGCCTGAGAGAAAGCTATTTTTACAAATGTTACAGTAAAAGCTGCAGGAAGCTCTCAGAAGTGAGTTTTTTGGTCCTAATCATTAGAAATCAGTTACTTGTTGATGGCAAACATGGGTTTTGATTGAAAATATTGCTCCTTGTTTAAGAAAAACTGTAGTTGTCAGTTTTGGCCTGAGACAAAGCTATTTTTACAAATGTTACAGTAAAAGCTGCGGAAGCTCTTAGAAGTGAGTTTTTTGGTCCTAATCATTAGAAATCAGTTACTTGTTTATGGCAAACATGGGTTTTGATTGAAAATATTGCTCCTTGTTTAAGAAAAACTGTAGTTGTCAGTTTTGGCCTGAGAGAAAATAATTTTGACAAATGTTACAGTAAAAGCTGCAGGAAGCTCTTGGAAGTGAGTTTTTTGGTCCTAATCATTAGAAATCAGTTACTTGTTGATGGCAAACATGGTTTTGATTGAAAATATTGCTCCTTGTTTAAGAAAAACTGTAGTTGTCAGTTTTGGCCTGAGACAAAGCTATTTTTACAAATGTTACAGTAAAAGCTGCAGGAAGCTCTCAGAAGTGAGTTTTTTGGCCCTGATCATTAGAAATCACTTACTTGTTGATGGAAAACATGGTTTTGATTGAAAATATTGCTCCTTGTTTAAGAAAAACTGTAGTTGTCATTTTTTGCCTGAGACAAAGCTATTTTTACAAATGTTACTGTAAAAGCTGCAGGAAGCTCTCAGAAGTGAGTTTTTTGGTCCTAATCATTAGAAATCAGTTACTTGTTGATGGCAAACATGGTTTTGATTGAAAATATTGCTCCTTGTTTAAAAAAAACTGTAGTTGTCAGTTTTGGCCTGAGACAAAGCTATTTTTACAAATGTTACAGTAAAAGCTGCAGGAAGCTCTCAGAAGTGAGTTTTTTTGGTCCTAATCATTATAAATCAGTTACTTGTTGATGGCAAACATGGGTTTGATTGAAAATATTGCTCCCTGTTTAAGTAAAACTGTAGTTGTCAGTTTTGGCCTGAGAGAAAGCTATTTTTACAATTGTTACAGTAAAAGCTGCAGAAAGCTCTCAGAAGTGAGTTTTTTGGTCCTAATGATTAGAAATCAGTTACTTGTTGATGGCAAACATGGTTTTGATTGAAAATATTGCTCCTTGTTTAAGAAAAACTGTAGTTGTCAGTTTTGGCCTGAGACAAAGCTATTTTTACAAATGTTACAGTAAAAGCTGCAGGAAGCTCTCAGAAGTGAGTTTTTTGGTCCTAATCATTAAAAAAACAGTTACTTGTTGATGGCAAGCATGTTTTTGATTGAAAATATTGCTCCTTGTTTAAGAAAAACTGTAGTTGTCAGTTTTGACCTTCTCTCGCTGAGAGAAAGCAATTTTGACAAATGTTACAGTAAAAGCTGCAGGATGCTCTCAGAAGTGAGTTTCTTGGTCCTAATCATTAGAAATCAGTTACTTGTTGATGGCAAACATGGTTTTGATTGAAAATATTGCTCCTTGATTAAGAAAAACTGTAGTTGTCAGTTTTGGCCTGAGAGAAAGCTATTTTTACAAATGTTACAGTAAAAGCTGCAGGAAGCTCTCAGAAGTGTTTTTTTTTGGTCCTAATCATTAGAAATCAGTTGCTTGTTGATGGCAAACATGGTTTTGATTTAAAATATTGCTCCTTGTTTAAGAAAAACCGTAGTTGTCAGTTTTGGCCTGAGAGAAAGCTATTTTTACAAATGTTACAGTAAAAGCTGCAGGAAGCTCTCAGAAGTGAGTTTTTTGGTCCTAATCATTAGAAATCAGTTACTTGTTGATGGCAAACATGGGTTTTGATTGAAAATATTGCTCCTTGTTTAAGAAAAACTGTAGTTGTCAGTTTTGGCCTGAGACAAAGCTATTTTTACAAATGTTACAGTAAAAGCTGCAGGAAGCTCTCAGAAGTGAGTTTTTTGGCCCTGATCATTAGAAATCACTTACTTGTTGATGGAAAACATGGTTTTGATTGAAAATATTGCTCCTTGTTTAAGAAAAACTGTAGTTGTCATTTTTTGCCTGAGACAAAGCTATTTTTACAAATGTTACTGTAAAAGCTGCAGGAAGCTCTCAGAAGTGAGTTTTTTGGTCCTAATCATTAGAAATCAGTTA
This sequence comes from Pampus argenteus, assembly GCA_036937835.1. Classification (NCBI taxonomy): domain Eukaryota; kingdom Metazoa; phylum Chordata; class Actinopteri; order Scombriformes; family Stromateidae; genus Pampus; species Pampus argenteus. The sequence continues at coordinate 2,751,356 of CM072875.1, forward strand.
CTTGTTGATGGCAAACATGGTTTTGATTGAAAATATTGCTCCTTGTTTAAAAAAAACTGTAGTTGTCAGTTTTGGCCTGAGACAAAGCTATTTTTACAAATGTTACAGTAAAAGCTGCAGGAAGCTCTCAGAAGTGAGTTTTTTTGGTCCTAATCATTATAAATCAGTTACTTGTTGATGGCAAACATGGGTTTGATTGAAAATATTGCTCCTTGTTTAAGTAAAACTGTAGTTGTCAGTTTTGGCCTGAGAGAAAGCTATTTTTACAATTGTTACAGTAAAAGCTGCAGAAAGCTCTCAGAAGTGAGTTTTTTGGTCCTAATCATTAGAAATCAGTTACTTGTTGATGGCAAACATGGTTTTGATTGAAAATATTGCTCCTTGTTTAAGAAAAACTGTAGTTGTCAGTTTTGGCCTGAGACAAAGCTATTTTTACAAATGTTACAGTAAAAGCTGCAGGAAGCTCTCAGAAGTGAGTTTTTTGGTCCTAATCATTAAAAAAACAGTTACTTGTTGATGGCAAGCATGGTTTTGATTGAAAATATTGCTCCTTGTTTAAGAAAAACTGTAGTTGTCAGTTTTGACCTTCTCTCGCTGAGAGAAAGCAATTTTGACAAATGTTACAGTAAAAGCTGCAGGAAGCTCTCAGAAGTGAGTTTTTTGGTCCTAATCATTAGAAATCAGTTACTTGTTGATGGCAAACATGGTTTTGATTGAAAATATTGCTCCCTGTTTAAGAAAAACTGTAGTTGTCAGTTTTGGCCTGAGAGAAAGCTATTTTTACAAATGTTACAGTAAAAGCTGCAGAAAGCTCTCAGAAGTGAGTTTTTTGGTCCTAATCATTAGCAATCAGTTACTTGTTGATGGCAAACATGGTTTTGATTGAAAATATTGCTCCTTGTTTAAGAAAAACTGTAGTTGTCAGTTTTGGCCTGAGAGAAAGCTATTTTTTACAAATGTTACAGTAAAAGCTGCAGGAAGCTCTCAGAAGTGAGTTTTTTGGCCCTGATCATTAGAAATCACTTACTTGTTGATGGCAAACATGGTTTTGATTGAAAATATTGCTCCTTGTTTAAGAAAAACTGTAGTTGTCATTTTTTGCCTGAGACAAAGCTATTTTTACAAATGTTACAGTAAAAGCTGCAGGAAGGTCTCAGAAGTGAGTTTTTTGGTCCTAATCATTAAAAAAACAGTTACTTGTTGATGGCAAACATGGTTTTGATTGAAAATATTGCTCCTTGTTTAAGAAATACTGTAGTTGTCAGTTTTGACCTTCTCTCGCTGAGAGAAAGCAATTTTGACAAATGTTACAGTAAAAGCTGCAGGATGCTCTCAGAAGTGAGTTTCTTGGTCCTAATCATTAGAAATCAGTTACTTGTTGATGGCAAACATGGTTTTGATTGAAAATATTGGTCCTTGTTTAAGAAAAACTGTAGTTGTCAGTTTGGCCTGAGAGAAAGCAATTTTGACAAATGTTACAGTAAAAGCTGCAGGAAGCTCTCAGAAGTGAGTTTTTTGGTCCTAATCATTAGAAATCAGTTACTTGTTGATGGCAAACATGGTTTTGATTGAAAATATTGCTCCCTGTTTAAGAAAAACTGTAGTTGTCAGTTTTGGCCTGAGAGAAAGCTATTTTTACAAATGTTAAAGTAAAAGCTACAGAAAGCTCTCAGAAGTGAGTTTTTTGGTCCTAATCATTAGAAATCAGTTACTTGTTGATGGCAAACATGGTTTTGATTGAAAATATTGCTCCTTGTTTAAGAAAAACTGTAGTTGTCAGTTTTGACCTTCTCTCGCTGAGAGAAAGCAATTTTGACAAATGTTACAGTAAAAGCTGCAGGATGCTCTCAGAAGTGAGTTTCTTGGTCCCAATCATTAGAAATCAGTTACTTGTTGATGGCAAACATGGTTTTGATTGAAAATATTGCTCCTTGTTTAAGAAAAACTGTAGTTGTCAGTTTTGGCCTGAGAGAAAGCAATTTTGACAAATGTTACAGTAAAAGCTGCAGGAAGCTCTCAGAAGTGAGTTTTTTGGTCCTAATCATTAGAAATCGGTTACTTGTTGATGGCAAACATGGTTTTGATTGAAAATATTGCTCCCTGTTTAAGAAAAACTGTAGTTGTCAGTTTTGGCCTGAGAGAAAGCTATTTTTACAAATGTTAAAGTAAAAGCTGCAGAAAGCTCTCAGAAGTGAGTTTTTGGTCCTAATCATTAGAAATCAGTTACTTGTTGATGGCAAACATGGTTTTGATTGAAAATATTGCTCCTTGTTTAAGAAAAACTGTAGTTGTCAGTTTTGGCCTGAGACAAAGCTATTTTTACAAATGTTACAGTAAAAGCTGCAGGAAGCTCTCAGAAGTGAGTTTTTTGGTCCTAATCATTAAAAAAACAGTTACTTGTTGATGGCAAACATTGTTTTGATTGAAAATATTGCTCCTTGTTTAAGAAAAACTGTAGTTGTCAGTTTTGACCTTCTCTCGCTGAGAGAAAGCAATTTTGACAAATGTTACAGTAAAAGCTGCAGGAAGCTCTCAGAAGTGAGTTTCTTGGTCCTAATCATTAGAAATCAGTTACTTGTTGATGGCAAACATGGTTTTGATTGAAAATATTGCTCCCTGTTTAAGAAAAACTGTAGTTGTCAGTTTTGGCCTGAGACAAAGCTATTTTTACAAATGTTACAGTAAAAGCTGCAGGAAGCTCTCAGAAGTGAGTTTTTTGGCCCTGATCATTAGAAATCAGTTACTTGTTGATGGCAAACATGGTTTTGATTGAAAATATTGCTCCTTGTTTAAGAAAAACTGTAGTTGTCAGTTTTGGCCTGAGAGAAAGCTATTTTTTACAAATGTTACAGTAAAAGCTGCAGGAAGCTCTCAGAAGTGAGTTTTTTGGCCCTGATCATTAGAAATCACTTACTTGTTGATGGCAAACATGGTTTTGATTGAAAATATTGCTCCTTGTTTAAGAAAAACTGTAGTTGTCATTTTTTGCCTGAGACAAAGCTATTTTTACAAATGTTACAGTAAAAGCTGCAGGAAGCTCTCAGAAGTGAGTTTTTTGGTCCTAATCATTAAAAAAACAGTTACTTGTTGATGGCAAACATGGTTTTGATTGAAAATATTGCTCCTTGTTTAAGAAATACTGTAGTTGTCAGTTTTGACCTTCTCTCGCTGAGAGAAAGCAATTTTGACAAATGTTACAGTAAAAGCTGCAGGATGCTCTCAGAAGTGAGTTTCTTGGTCCTAATCATTAGAAATCAGTTACTTGTTGATGGCAAACATGGTTTTGATTGAAAATATTGGTCCTTGTTTAAGAAAAACTGTAGTTGTCAGTTTTGGCCTGAGAGAAAGCAATTTTGACAAATGTTACAGTAAAAGCTGCAGGAAGCTCTCAGAAGTGAGTTTTTTGGTCCTAATCATTAGAAATCAGTTACTTGTTGATGGCAAACATGGTTTTGATTGAAAATATTGCTCCCTGTTTAAGAAAAACTGTAGTTGTCAGTTTTGGCCTGAGAGAAAGCTATTTTTACAAATGTTAAAGTAAAAGCTACAGAAAGCTCTCAGAAGTGAGTTTTTTGGTCCTAATCATTAGAAATCAGTTACTTGTTGATGGCAAACATGGTTTTGATTGAAAATATTGCTCCTTGTTTAAGAAAAACTGTAGTTGTCAGTTTTGACCTTCTCTCGCTGAGAGAAAGCAATTTTGACAAATGTTACAGTAAAAGCTGCAGGATGCTCTCAGAAGTGAGTTTCTTGGTCCCAATCATTAGAAATCAGTTACTTGTTGATGGCAAACATGGTTTTGATTGAAAATATTGCTCCTTGTTTAAGAAAAACTGTAGTTGTCAGTTTTGGCCTGAGAGAAAGCAATTTTGACAAATGTTACAGTAAAAGCTGCAGGAAGCTCTCAGAAGTGAGTTTTTTGGTCCTAATCATTAGAAATCGGTTACTTGTTGATGGCAAACATGGTTTTGATTGAAAATATTGCTCCCTGTTTAAGAAAAACTGTAGTTGTCAGTTTTGGCCTGAGACAAAGCTATTTTTACAAATGTTACAGTAAAAGCTGCAGGAAGCTCTCAGAAGTGAGTTTTTTGGTCCTAATCATTAAAAAAACAGTTACTTGTTGATGGCAAACATTGTTTTGATTGAAAATATTGCTCCTTGTTTAAGAAAAACTGTAGTTGTCAGTTTTGACCTTCTCTCGCTGAGAGAAAGCAATTTTGACAAATGTTACAGTAAAAGCTGCAGGAAGCTCTCAGAAGTGAGTTTCTTGGTCCTAATCATTAGAAATCAGTTACTTGTTGATGGCAAACATGGTTTTGATTGAAAATATTGCTCCCTGTTTAAGAAAAACTGTAGTTGTCAGTTTTGGCCTGAGACAAAGCTATTTTTACAAATGTTACAGTAAAAGCTGCAGGAAGCTCTCAGAAGTGAGTTTTTTGGCCCTGATCATTAGAAATCAGTTACTTGTTGATGGCAAACATGGTTTTGATTGAAAATATTGCTCCTTGTTTAAGAAAAACTGTAGTTGTCATTTTTTGCCTGAGACAAAGCTATTTTTACAAATGTTACAGTAAAAGCTGCAGGAAGCTCTCAGAAGTGAGTTTTTTGGTCCTAATCATTAGAAATCAGTTACTTGTTGATGGCAAACATGGTTTTGATTGAAAATATTGCTCCTTGTTTAAGAAAAACTGTAGTTGTCAGTTTTGGCCTGAGAGAAAGCAATTTTGACAAATGTTACAGTAAAAGCTGCAGGAAGCTCTCAGAAGTGAGTTTTTTGGTCCTAATCATTAGAAATCAGTTACTTGTTGATGGCAAACATGGTTTTGATTGAAAATATTGCTCCCTGTTTAAGAAAAACTGTAGTTGTCAGTTTTGGCCTGAGAGAAAGCTATTTTTACAAATGTTACAGTAAAAGCTGCAGGAAGCTCTCAGAAGTGAGTTTTTTTGGTCCTAATCATTATAAATCAGTTACTTGTTGATGGCAAACATGGTTTTGATTGAAAATATTGCTCCTTGTTTAAGTAAAACTGTAGTTGTCAGTTTTGGCCTGAGAGAAAGCTATTTTTACAATTGTTACAGTAAATGCTGCAGAAAGCTCTCAGAAGTGAGTTTTTTGGTCCTAATCATTAGAAATCAGTTACTTGTTGATGGCAAACATGGTTTTAATTGAAAATATTGCTCCTTGTTTAAGAAAAACTGTAGTTGTCAGTTTTGGCCTGAGACAAAGCTATTTTTACAAATGTTACAGTAAAAGCTGCAGGAAGCTCTCAGAAGTGAGTTTTTTGGTCCTAATCATTAAAAAAACAGTTACTTGTTGATGGCAAACATGGTTTTGATTGAAAATATTGCTCCTTGTTTAAGAAAAACTGTAGTTGTCAGTTTTGACCTTCTTTCGCTGAGAGAAAGCAATTTTGACAAATGTTACAGTAAAAGCTGCAGGATGCTCTCAGAAGTGAGTTTCTTGGCCCTAATCATTATAAATCAGTTACTTGTTGATGGCAAACATGGTTTTGATTGAAAATATTGCTCCTTGTTTAAGAAAAACTGTAGTTGTCAGTTTTGGCCTGAGAGAAAGCAATTTTGACAAATGTTACAGTAAAAGCTGCAGGAAGCTCTCAGAAGTGAGTTTTTTGGTCCTAATCATTAGAAATCAGTTACTTGTTGATGGCAAACATGGTTTTGATTGAAAATATTGCTCCTTGTTTAAGAAAAACTGTAGTTGTCAGTTTTGGCCTGAGAGAAAGCTATTTTTTACAAATGTTACAGTAAAAGCTGCAGGAAGCTATCAGAAGTGAGTTTTTTGGCCCTGATCATTAGAAATAACTTACTTGTTGATGGCAAACATGGTTTTGATTGAAAATATTGCTCCTTGTTTAAGAAAAACTGTAGTTGTCATTTTTTGCCTGAGACAAAGCTATTTTTTACAAATGTTACAGTAAAAGCTGCAGGAAGCTCTCAGAAGTGAGTTTTTTTGGTCCTAATCATTATAAATCAGTTACTTGTTGATGGCAAACATGGTTTTGATTGAAAATATTGCTCCTTGTTTAAGAAATACTGTAGTTTTCAGTTTTGACCTTCTCTCGCTGAGAGAAAGCAATTTTGACAAATGTTACAGTAAAAGCTGCAGGATGCTCTCAGAAGTGAGTTTCTTGGTCCTAATCATTAGAAATCAGTTACTTGTTGATGGCAAACATGGTTTTGATTGAAAATATTGCTCCTTGTTTAAGAAAAACTGTAGTTGTCAGTTTTGGCCTGAGAGAAAGCAATTTTGACAAATGTTACAGTAAAAGCTGCAGGAAGCTCTCAGAAGTGAGTTTTTTGGTCCTAATCATTAGAAATCAGTTACTTGTTGATGGCAAACATGGTTTTGATTGAAAATATTGCTCCCTGTTTAAGAAAAACTGTAGTTGTCAGTTTTGGCCTGAGAGAAAGCTATTTTTACAAATGTTAAAGTAAAAGCTACAGAAAGCTCTCAGAAGTGAGTTTTTTGGTCCTAATCATTAGAAATCAGTTACTTGTTGATGGCAAACATGGTTTTGATTGAAAATATTGCTCCTTGTTTAAGAAAAACTGTAGTTGTCAGTTTTGACCTTCTCTCGCTGAGAGAAAGCAATTTTGACAAATGTTACAGTAAAAGCTGCAGGATGCTCTCAGAAGTGAGTTTCTTGGTCCTAATCATTAGAAATCAGTTACTTGTTGATGGCAAACATGGTTTTGATTGAAAATATTGCTCCTTGTTTAAGAAAAACTGTAGTTGTCAGTTTTGGCCTGAGAGAAAGCAATTTTGACAAATGTTACAGTAAAAGCTGCAGGAAGCTCTCAGAAGTGAGTTTTTTGGTCCTAATCATTAGAAATCAGTTACTTGTTGATGGCAAACATGGTTTTGATTGAAAATATTGCTCCCTGTTTAAGAAAAACTGTAGTTGTCAGTTTTGGCCTGAGAGAAAGCTATTTTTACAAATGTTAAAGTAAAAGCTGCAGAAAGCTCTCAGAAGTGAGTTTTTTGGTCCTAATCATTAGAAATCAGTTACTTGTTGATGGCAAACATGGTTTTGATTGAAAATATTGCTCCTTGTTTAAGAAAAACTGTAGTTGTCAGTTTTGGCCTGAGAGAAAGCTATTTTTTACAAATGTTACAGTAAAAGCTGCAGGAAGCTCTCAGAAGTGAGTTTTTTGGCCCTGATCATTAGAAATCACTTACTTGTTGATGGCAAACATGGTTTTGATTGAAAATATTGCTCCTTGTTTAAGAAAAACTGTAGTTGTCAGTTTTGGCCTGAGAGAAAGCTATTTTTACAATTGTTACAGTAAAAGCTGCAGAAAGCTCTCAGAAGTGAGTTTTATGGTCCTAATCATTAGAAATCAGTTACTTGTTGATGGCAAACATGGTTTTGATTGAAAATATTGCTCCTTGTTTAAGAAAAACTGTAGTTGTCAGTTTTGGCCTGAGACAAAGCTATTTTTACAAATGTTACAGTAAAAGCTGCAGGAAGCTCTCAGAAGTGAGTTTTTTGGTCCTAATCATTAAAAAAACAGTTACTTGTTGATGGCAAACATTGTTTTGATTGAAAATATTGCTCCTTGTTTAAGAAAAACTGTAGTTGTCAGTTTTGACCTTCTCTCGCTGAGAGAAAGCAATTTTGACAAATGTTACAGTAAAAGCTGCAGGAAGCTCTCAGAAGTGAGTTTCTTGGTCCTAATCATTAGAAATCAGTTACTTGTTGATGGCAAACATGGTTTTGATTGAAAATATTGCTCCCTGTTTAAGAAAAACTGTAGTTGTCAGTTTTGGCCTGAGACAAAGCTATTTTTACAAATGTTACAGTAAAAGCTGCAGGAAGCTCTCAGAAGTGAGTTTTTTGGCCCTGATCATTAGAAATCAGTTACTTGTTGATGGCAAACATGGTTTTGATTGAAAATATTGCTCCTTGTTTAAGAAAAACTGTAGTTGTCAGTTTTGACCTTCTCTCGCTGAGAGAAAGCAATTTTGACAAATGTTACAGTAAAAGCTGCAGGATGCTCTCAGAAGTGAGTTTCTTGGTCCTAATCATTATAAATCAGTTACTTGTTGATGGCAAACATGGTTTTGATTGAAAATATTGCTCCTTGTTTAAGAAAAACTGTAGTTGTCAGTTTTGGCCTGAGAGAAAGCAATTTTGACAAATGTTACAGTAAAAGCTGCAGGAAGCTCTCAGAAGTGAGTTTTTTGGTCCTAATCATTAGAAATCAGTTACTTGTTGATGGCAAACATGGTTTTGATTGAAAATATTGCTCCTTGTTTAAGAAAAACTGTAGTTGTCAGTTTTGGCCTGAGAGAAAGCTATTTTTTACAAATGTTACAGTAAAAGCTGCAGGAAGCTATCAGAAGTGAGTTTTTTGGCCCTGATCATTAGAAATAACTTACTTGTTGATGGCAAACATGGTTTTGATTGAAAATATTGCTCCTTGTTTAAGAAAAACTGTAGTTGTCATTTTTTGCCTGAGACAAAGCTATTTTTTACAAATGTTACAGTAAAAGCTGCAGGAAGCTCTCAGAAGTGAGTTTTTTTGGTCCTAATCATTATAAATCAGTTACTTGTTGATGGCAAACATGGTTTTGATTGAAAATATTGCTCCTTGTTTAAGAAATACTGTAGTTTTCAGTTTTGACCTTCTCTCGCTGAGAGAAAGCAATTTTGACAAATGTTACAGTAAAAGCTGCAGGATGCTCTCAGAAGTGAGTTTCTTGGTCCTAATCATTAGAAATCAGTTACTTGTTGATGGCAAACATGGTTTTGATTGAAAATATTGCTCCTTGTTTAAGAAAAACTGTAGTTGTCAGTTTTGGCCTGAGAGAAAGCAATTTTGACAAATGTTACAGTAAAAGCTGCAGGAAGCTCTCAGAAGTGAGTTTTTTGGTCCTAATCATTAGAAATCAGTTACTTGTTGATGGCAAACATGGTTTTGATTGAAAATATTGCTCCCTGTTTAAGAAAAACTGTAGTTGTCAGTTTTGGCCTGAGAGAAAGCTATTTTTACAAATGTTAAAGTAAAAGCTACAGAAAGCTCTCAGAAGTGAGTTTTTTGGTCCTAATCATTAGAAATCAGTTACTTGTTGATGGCAAACATGGTTTTGATTGAAAATATTGCTCCTTGTTTAAGAAAAACTGTAGTTGTCAGTTTTGACCTTCTCTCGCTGAGAGAAAGCAATTTTGACAAATGTTACAGTAAAAGCTGCAGGATGCTCTCAGAAGTGAGTTTCTTGGTCCTAATCATTAGAAATCAGTTACTTGTTGATGGCAAACATGGTTTTGATTGAAAATATTGCTCCTTGTTTAAGAAAAACTGTAGTTGTCAGTTTTGGCCTGAGAGAAAGCAATTTTGACAAATGTTACAGTAAAAGCTGCAGGAAGCTCTCAGAAGTGAGTTTTTTGGTCCTAATCATTAGAAATCAGTTACTTGTTGATGGCAAACATGGTTTTGATTGAAAATATTGCTCCCTGTTTAAGAAAAACTGTAGTTGTCAGTTTTGGCCTGAGAGAAAGCTATTTTTACAAATGTTAAAGTAAAAGCTGCAGAAAGCTCTCAGAAGTGAGTTTTTTGGTCCTAATCATTAGAAATCAGTTACTTGTTGATGGCAAACATGGTTTTGATTGAAAATATTGCTCCTTGTTTAAGAAAAACTGTAGTTGTCAGTTTTGGCCTGAGAGAAAGCTATTTTTTACAAATGTTACAGTAAAAGCTGCAGGAAGCTCTCAGAAGTGAGTTTTTTGGCCCTGATCATTAGAAATCACTTACTTGTTGATGGCAAACATGGTTTTGATTGAAAATATTGCTCCTTGTTTAAGAAAAACTGTAGTTGTCAGTTTTGGCCTGAGACAAAGCTATTTTTACAAATGTTACAGTAAAAGCTGCAGGAAGCTCTCAGAAGTGAGTTTTTTGGTCCTAATCATTAAAAAAACAGTTACTTGTTGATGGCAAACATTGTTTTGATTGAAAATATTGCTCCTTGTTTAAGAAAAACTGTAGTTGTCAGTTTTGACCTTCTCTCGCTGAGAGAAAGCAATTTTGACAAATGTTACAGTAAAAGCTGCAGGAAGCTCTCAGAAGTGAGTTTCTTGGTCCTAATCATTAGAAATCAGTTACTTGTTGATGGCAAACATGGTTTTGATTGAAAATATTGCTCCCTGTTTAAGAAAAACTGTAGTTGTCAGTTTTGGCCTGAGACAAAGCTATTTTTACAAATGTTACAGTAAAAGCTGCAGGAAGCTCTCAGAAGTGAGTTTTTTGGCCCTGATCATTAGAAATCAGTTACTTGTTGATGGCAAACATGGTTTTGATTGAAAATATTGCTCCTTGTTTAAGAAAAACTGTAGTTGTCATTTTCTGCCTGAGACAAAGCTATTTTTACAAATGTTACAGTAAAAGCTGCAGGAAGCTCTCAGAAGTGAGTTTTTTGGTCCTAATCATTAGAAATCAGTTACTTGTTGATGGCAAACATGGTTTTGATTGAAAATATTGCTCCTTGTTTAAAAAAAACTGTAGTTGTCAGTTTTGGCCTGAGACAAAGCTATTTTTTACAAATGTTGCAGTAAAAGCTGCAGGAAGCTCTCAGAAGTGAGTTTTTTGGTCCTAATCATTAGAAATCAGTTACTTGTTGATGGCAAACATGGTTTTGATTGAAAATATTGCTCCTTGTTTAAGAAAAACTGTAGTTGTCAGTTTTGGCCTGAGAGAAAGCAATTTTGACAAATGTTACAGTAAAAGCTGCAGGAAGCTCTCAGAAGTGAGTTTTTTGGTCCTAATCATTAGAAATCAGTTACTTGTTGATGGCAAACATGGTTTTGATTGAAAATATTGCTCCCTGTTTAAGAAAAACTGTAGTTGTCAGTTTTGGCCTGAGAGAAAGCTATTTTTTACAAATGTTACAGTAAAAGCTGCAGGAAGCTCTCAGAAGTGAGTTTTTTGGTCCTAATCATTATAAATCAGTTACTTGTTGATGGCAAACATGGTTTTGATTGAAAATATTGCTCCTTGTTTAAGAAAAACTGTAGTTGTCAGTTTTGGCCTAAGAGAAAGCTATTTTTACAAATATTACAGTAAAAGCTGCAGGAAGCTCTCAGAAGTGAGTTTTTCGGTCCTAATCATTAGAAATCAGTTACTTGTTGATGGCAAACATGGTTTTGATTGAAAATATTGCTCCTTGTTTAAGAAAAACTGTAGTTGTCAGTTTTGGCCTGAGAGAAAGCTATTTTACAAATGTTACATTAAAAGCTGCAGGAAGCTCTCAGAAGTGAGTTTTTTGGTCCTAATCATTAGAAATCAGTTACTTGTTGATGGCAAACATGGTTTTCATTGAAAATATTGCTCCTTGTTTAAGAAAAACTGTAGTTGTCAGTTTTGGCCTGAGAGAAAGCTATTTTTACAAATGTTACAGTAAAAGCTGCAGGAAGCTCTCAGAAGTTTTTTTTTGGGCTCCTAATCATTAGAAATCAGTTACTTGTTGATGGCAAACATGGTTTTGATTGAAAATATTGCTCCTTGTTTAAGAAAAACTGTAGTTGTCAGTTTTGGCCTGAGACAAAGCTATTTTTACAAATGTTACAGTAAAAGCTGCAGGAAGCTCTCAGAAGTGAGTTTTTTTGGTCCTAATCATTAGAAATCAGTTACTTGTTGATGGCAAACATGGTTTTGATTGAAAATATTGCTCCTTGTTTAAGAAAAACTGTAGTTGTCAGTTTTGGCCTGAGACAAAGCTATTTTTACAAATGTTACAGTAAAAGCTGCAGGAAGCTCTCAGAAGTGAGTTTTTTGGTCCTAATTATTAGAAATCAGTTACTTGTTGATGGCAAACATGGTTTTGATTGAAAATATTGCTCCTTGTTTAAGAAAAACTATAGTTGTCAGTTTTGGCCTGAGACAAAGCTATTTTTACAAATGTTACAGTAAAAGCTGCAGGAAGCTCTCAGAAGTGAGTTTTTTGATCTAATCATTAGAAATCAGTTACTTGTTGATGGCAAACATGGTTTTGATTGAAAATATTGCTCCTTGTTTAAGACAAACTGTAGTTGTCAGTTTTGGCCTGAGACAAAGCTATTTTTACAAATGTTACAGTAAAAGCTGCAGGAAGCTCTCAGAAGTGAGTTTTTTGGTCCTAATCATTAGAAATCAGTTACTTGTTGATGGCAAACATGGTTTTCATTGAAAATATTGATCCTTGTTTAAGAAAAACTGTAGTTGTCAGTTTTGGCCTGAGAGAAAGCTATTTTTACAAATGTTACAGTAAAAGCTGCATGAAGCTCTCAGAAGTGAGTTTTTTGGTCCTAATCATTAGAAATCAGTTACTTGTTGATGGCAAACATGGTTTTGATTGAAAATATTGCTCCTTGTTTAAGAAAAACTGTAGTTGTCAGTTTTGGCCTTCTCTCGCCGAGAGAAAGCTATTTTTACAAATGTTACAGTACAAGCTGCAGGAAGCTCTCAGAAGTGAGTTTTTTGGTCCTTATCATTAGAAATCAGTTACTTGTTGATGGCAAACATGGTTTTGATTGAAAATATTGCTCCTTGTTTAAGAAAAACTATAGTTGTCAGTTTTGGCCTTCTCTCGCCGAGAGAAAGCTATTTTTACAAATGTTACAGTAAAAGCTGCAGGAAGCTCTCAGAAGTGAGTTTTTTGGTCCTAATCATTAGAAATCAGTTACTTGTTGATGGCAAACATGGTTTTGATTGAAAATATGGCTCCTTGTTTAAGAAAAACTATAGTTGTCAGTTTTGGGCTTCTCTCGCCGAGAGAAAGCTATTTTTACAAATGTTACAGTAAAAGCTGTAGGAAGCTCTCACAAGTGAGTTTTTTGGTCCTAATCATTAGAAATTAGTTACTTGTTGATGGCAAACATGGTTTTGATTGAAAATATTGCTCCTTGTTTAAGAAAAACTGTAGTTGTCAGTTTTGGCCTGAGAGAAAGCTATTTTTACAAATGTTACATTAAAAGCTGCAGGAAGCTCTCAGAAGTGAGTTTTTTGGTCCTAATCATTAGAAATCAGTTACTTGTTGATGGCAAACATGGTTTTCATTGAAAATATTGCTCCTTGTTTAAGAAAAACTGTAGTTGTCAGTTTTGGCCTGAGAGAAAGCTATTTTTACAAATGTTACAGTAAAAGCTGCAGGAAGCTCTCAGAAGTTTTTTTTTGGGCTCCTAATCATTAGAAATCAGTTACTTGTTGATGGCAAACATGGTTTTGATTGAAAATATTGCTCCTTGTTTAAGAAAAACTGTAGTTGTCAGTTTTGGCCTGAGACAAAGCTATTTTTACAAATGTTACAGTAAAAGCTGCAGGAAGCTCTCAGAAGTGAGTTTTTTTGGTCCTAATCATTAGAAATCAGTTACTTGTTGATGGCAAACATGGTTTTGATTGAAAATATTGCTCCTTGTTTAAGAAAAACTGTAGTTGTCAGTTTTGGCCTGAGACAAAGCTATTTTTACAAATGTTACAGTAAAAGCTGCAGGAAGCTCTCAGAAGTGAGTTTTTTGGTCCTAATTATTAGAAATCAGTTACTTGTTGATGGCAAACATGGTTTTGATTGAAAATATTGCTCCTTGTTTAAGAAAAACTATAGTTGTCAGTTTTGGCCTGAGACAAAGCTATTTTTACAAATGTTACAGTAAAAGCTGCAGGAAGCTCTCAGAAGTGAGTTTTTTGATCTAATTATTAGAAATCAGTTACTTGTTGATGGCAAACATGGTTTTGATTGAAAATATTGCTCCTTGTTTAAGAAAAACTGTAGTTGTCAGTTTTGGCCTGAGACAAAGCTATTTTTACAAATGTTACAGTAAAAGCTGCAGGAAGCTCTCAGAAGTGAGTTTTTTGGTCCTAATCATTAGAAATCAGTTACTTGTTGATGGCAAACATGGTTTTGTTGAAAATATTGATCCTTGTTTAAGAAAAACTGTAGTTGTCAGTTTTGGCCTGAGAGAAAGCTATTTTTACAAATGTTACAGTAAAAGCTGCAGGAAGCTCTCAGAACTTATTTTTAAGCTCCTAATTATTAGAAATCAGTTACTTGTTGATGGCAAACATGGTTTTGATTGAAAATATTGCTCCTTGTTTAAGAAAAACTATAGTTGTCAGTTTTGGCCTGAGACAAAGCTATTTTTACAAATGTTACAGTAAAAGCTGCAGGAAGCTCTCAGAAGTGAGTTTTTTGATCTAATCATTAGAAATCAGTTACTTGTTGATGGCAAACATGGTTTTGATTGAAAATATTGCTCCTTGTTTAAGAAAAACTGTAGTTGTCAGTTTTGGCCTGAGACAAAGCTATTTTTACAAATGTTACAGTAAAAGCTGCAGGAAGCTCTCAGAAGTGAGTTTTTTGGTCCTAATCATTAGAAATCAGTTACTTGTTGATGGCAAACATGGTTTTGTTGAAAATATTGATCCTTGTTTAAGAAAAACTGTAGTTGTCAGTTTTGGCCTGAGAGAAAGCTATTTTTACAAATGTTACAGTAAAAGCTGCAGGAAGCTCTCAGAACTTATTTTTAAGCTCCTAATCATTAGAAATCAGTTACTTGTTGATGGCAAACATGGTTTTGATTGAAAATATTGCTCCTTGTTTAAGAAAAACTGTAGTTGTCAGTTTTGGCCTGAGACAAAGCTATTTTTACAAATGTTACAGTAAAAGCTGTAGGAAGCTCTCAGAAGTGAGTTTTTTGGTCCTAATCATTAGAAATCAGTTACTTGTTGATGGCAAACATGGTTTTCATTGAAAATATTGATCCTTGTTTAAGAAAAACTGTAGTTGTCAGTTTTGGCCTGAGAGAAAGCTATTTTTACAAATGTTACAGTAAAAGCTGCAGGAAGCTCTCAGAAGTGAGTTTTTTGGTCCTAATCATTAGAAATCAGTTACTTGTTGATGGCAAACATGGTTTTGATTGAAAATATTGCTCCTTGTTTAAGAAAAACTGTAGTTGTCAGTTTTGGCCTGAGACAAAGCTATTTTTACAAATGTTACAGTAAAAGCTGCAGGAAGCTCTCAGAAGTGAGTTTTTTGGTCCTAATCATTAGAAATCAGTTACTTGTTGATGGCAAACATGGTTTTCATTGAAAATATTGATCCTTGTTTAAGAAAAACTGTAGTTGTCAGTTTTGGCCTGAGAGAAAGCTATTTTTACAAATGTTACAGTAAAAGCTGCAGGAAGCTCTCAGAAGTGAGTTTTTTGGTCCTAATCATTAGAAATCAGTTACTTGTTGATGGCAAACATGGTTTTGATTGAAAATATTGCTCCTTGTTTAAGAAAAACTGTAGTTGTCAGTCTTGGCCTGAGACAAAGCTATTTTTACAAATGTTACAGTAAAACCTGCAGGATGCTATCAGAAGTGAGTTTTTTGGTCCTAATCATTAGAAATCACTTACTTGTTGATGGCAAACATGGTTTTGATTGAAAATATTGCTCCTTGTTTAAGAAAAACTGTAGTTGTCAGTTTTGGCCTGAGACAAAGCTATTTTTACAAATGTTACAGTAAAAGCTGCGGAAGCTCTTAGAAGTGAGTTTTTTGGTTCTAATCATTAGAAATGGCAAACACGGTTTTGATTGAAAATATTGCTCCTTGTTTAAGAAAAATTGTAGTTGTCAGTTTTGGCGTGAGAGAAAGCTATTTTTACAAATGTTACAGTAAAAGCTGCAGGAAGCTCTCAGAAGTGAGTTTTTTGGTCCTAATCATTAGAAATCAGTTACTTGTTGATGGCAAACATGGTTTTGATTGAAAATATTGCTCCTTGTTTAAGAAAAACTGTAGTTGTCAGTTTGGGCCTGAGAGAAAGCTATTTTTACAAATGTTACAGTAAAAGCTGCAGGAAGCTCTCAGAAGTGAGTTTTTTGGTCCTAATCATTAGAAATCAGTTACTTGTTGATGGCAAACATGGTTTTGTTGAAAATATTGATCCTTGTTTAAGAAAAACTGTAGTTGTCAGTTTTGGCCTGAGAGAAAGCTATTTTTACAAATGTTACAGTAAAAGCTGCAGGAAGCTCTCAGAACTTATTTTTAAGCTCCTAATCATTAGAAATCAGTTACTTGTTGATGGCAAACATGGTTTTGATTGAAAATATTGCTCCTTGTTTAAGACAAACTGTAGTTGTCAGTTTTGGCCTGAGACAAAGCTATTTTTACAAATGTTACAGTAAAAGCTGCAGGAAGCTCTCAGAAGTGAGTTTTTTGGTCCTAATCATTAGAAATCAGTTACTTGTTGATGGCAAACATGGTTTTCATTGAAAATATTGATCCTTGTTTAAGAAAAACTGTAGTTGTCAGTTTTGGCCTGAGAGAAAGCTATTTTTACAAATGTTACAGTAAAAGCTGCATGAAGCTCTCAGAAGTGAGTTTTTTGGTCCTAATCATTAGAAATCAGTTACTTGTTGATGGCAAACATGGTTTTGATTGAAAATATTGCTCCTTGTTTAAGAAAAACTGTAGTTGTCAGTTTTGGCCTTCTCTCGCCGAGAGAAAGCTATTTTTACAAATGTTACAGTACAAGCTGCAGGAAGCTCTCAGAAGTGAGTTTTTTGGTCCTTATCATTAGAAATCAGTTACTTGTTGATGGCAAACATGGTTTTGATTGAAAATATTGCTCCTTGTTTAAGAAAAACTATAGTTGTCAGTTTTGGCCTTCTCTCGCCGAGAGAAAAGCTATTTTTACAAATGTTACAGTAAAAGCTGCAGGAAGCTCTCAGAAGTGAGTTTTTTGGTCCTAATCATTAGAAATCAGTTACTTGTTGATGGCAAACATGGTTTTGATTGAAAATATGGCTCCTTGTTTAAGAAAAACTATAGTTGTCAGTTTTGGGCTTCTCTCGCCGAGAGAAAGCTATTTTTACAAATGTTACAGTAAAAGCTGTAGGAAGCTCTCACAAGTGAGTTTTTTGGTCCTAATCATTAGAAATTAGTTACTTGTTGATGGCAAACATGGTTTTGATTGAAAATATTGCTCCTTGTTTAAGAAAAACTGTAGTTGTCAGTTTTGGCCTGAGAGAAAGCTATTTGTACAAATGTTACAGTAAAAGCTGCAGGAAGCTCTCAGAAGTGAGTTTTTTGGTCCTAATCATTAGAAATCAGTTACTTGTTGATGGCAAACATGGTTTTGATTAAAAATATTGCTCCTTGTTTAAGAAAAACTGTAGTTGTCAGTTTTGGGCTTCTCTCGCGGAGAGAAAGCTATTTTTTCAAATGTTACAGTAAAAGCTGCAGAAAGCTCTCAGAAGTGAGTTTTTTGGTGCTAATCATTAGAAATTAGTTACTTGTTGATGGCAAACATGGTTTCGATTGAAAATATGGCTCCTTGTTTAAGAAAAACTATAGTTGTCAGTTTTGGGCTTCTCTCGCCGAGAGAAAGCTATTTTTACAAATGTTACAGTAAAAGCTGCAGGAAGCTCTCAGAAGTGAGTTTTTTGGTCCTAATCATTAGAAATCAGTTACTTGTTGATGGCAAACATGGTTTTGATTGAAAATATTGCTCCTTGTTTAAGAAAAACTATAGTTGTCAGTTTTGGCCTTCTCTCGCCGAGAGAAAGCTATTTTTACAAATGTTACAGTAAAAGCTGCAGGAAGCTCTCAGAAGTGAGTTTTTTGGTCCTAATCATTAGAAATCAGTTACTTGTTGATGGCAAGCATGGTTTTGATTGAAAATATGGCTCCTTGTTTAAGAAAAACTATAGTTGTCAGTTTTGGGCTTCTCTCGCCGAGAGAAAGCTATTTTTACAAATGTTACAGTAAAAGCTGTAGGAAGCTCTCAGAAGTGAGTTTTTTGGTCGTAATCATTAGAAATTAGTTACTTGTTGATGGTAAACATGGTTTTGATTGAAAATATTGCTCCTTGTTTAAGAAAAACTGTAGTTGAGAGTTTTGGGCTTCTCTCGCCGAGAGAAAGCTATTTTTACAAATGTTACAGTAAAAGCTGCAGGAAGCTCTCAGAAGTGAGTTTTTTGGTCCTAATCATTAGAAATCAGTTACTTGTTGATGGCAAACATGGTTTTGATTGAAAATATTGCTCCTTGTTTAAGAAAAACTATAGTTGTCAGTTTTGGCCTTCTCTCGCCGAGAGAAAGCTATTTTTACAAATGTTACAGTAAAAGCTGCAGGAAGATCTCAGAAGTGAGTTTTTTGGTCCTAATCATTAGAAATCAGTTACTTGTTGATGGCAAACATGGTTTTGATTGAAAATATGGCTCCTTGTTTAAGAAAAACTATAGTTGTCAGTTTTGGGCTTCTCTCGCCGAGAGAAAGCTATTTTTACAAATGTTACAGTAAAAGCTGTAGGAAGCTCTCACAAGTGAGTTTTTTGGTCCTAATCATTAGAAATTAGTTACTTGTTGATGGCAAACATGGTTTTGATTGAAAATATTGCTCCTTGTTTAAGAAAAACTATAGTTGTCAGTTTTGGGCTTCTCTCGCCGAGAGAAAGCTATTTTTACAAATGTTACAGTAAAAGCTGTAGGAAGCTCTCACAAGTGAGTTTTTTGGTCGTAATCATTAGAAATTAGTTACTTGTTGATGGTAAACATGGTTTTGATGGAAAATATTGCTCCTTGTTTAAGAAAAACTATAGTTGTCAGTTTTGGCCTTCTCTCGCCGAGAGAAAGCTATTTTTACAAATGTTACAGTAAAAGCTGCAGG